>CM060312.1:87742984-87762984 GCA_030674185.1 Monoplex corrugatus
GAATAACTATATGTATGTATGTAAATATGCATATGTATTGGTATTTATACTCATCATTAAGTATAGCAAATATCTTTTAGAACCAGTGTGATGTAAACAAATTTACAAAAGAAACTGTTTTTAAAAAGATTATTTGCTGATGACCAAGCAGTTATGCACACTGACAAATCACATTTGCGAAAAAGATACGAACAGATTGAACAACCGTTGTGAAAACTGCAGCATAAAAATACAGTACCAGCAAGACAGAGGTGGTTTGGTTTTATTAGGACGAACACCTGACAAAGTGGATATTAGGACCAAAGGACAACAGTTTGGCCAAAATACAGAATTTAGGTTCATGACGAGCTTCTTTATCAAAGACAGAAAAATGGACAGAGAAATTGAGTCCAGTGTACAAAAATGCAAATGCTATGAGCATCGGATTTTCACCCTTTCTAGAACACCCAAGCAACTTTTAAGGAAAAAAAATCCTAGGTTGTCAGTGTAATGTTTGTGTCTGAATTTTCAGTGCCAGACCTGGACTTTAAAAAGAAAAGACTTATGAGATAGAAGAGGAGCAAGCAAGACCAGAGAAGACGATATTGGATAGAAATTGAAAGACATGTGTCACATATATTGACAACAACATTTGTACTACCAAATGACAATCAAGGAGATTGTTTTCACTTATGCCCAGAATGCCAATATCCAAGAATAGCTTTTCGAGCTTATGCCACCAGATATAGCTTTTCAAGCTATATGCCATCAGATATAGTTTTCAAAGCTTATGCCACCAGATATAGCTTTTCAAAGCTAATGCCATCAGATATAGCTTTTCAGCTTATGCCACCAGATATAGCTTTTCGAGCTTATGCCACCAGATACAGTTTTTCAAGCTTATGCCACCAGATATAGCTTTTCAAAGCTAATGCCACCAGATATAGTTTTCAAGCTTATGCCATCAGATATAGCTTTTCGAGCTAATGCCATCAGATATAGCTTTTCGAGCTTATGCCATCAGATATAGCTTTTCGAGCTTATGCCACCCAGATATAGCTTTTCGAGCTTATGCCACCAGATATAGCTTTTCAAGCTTATGCCACAGATATAGTTTTCGAGTTTATGCCATCAGATATAGCTTTTCGAGCTTATGCCACAGATATAGCTTTTCGAGCTTATGCCATCAGATATAGTTTTTCGAGCTTATGCCATCAGATACAGCTTTTCGAAGCTTATGCCACCAGATATAGTTTTTAGCTTATGCCATCAGATATAGCTTTTCGAGCTTATGCCATCAGATATAGCTTTTCGACTTATGCCATCAGATATAGCTTTTCGAGCTTATGCCATCAGATATAGCTTTTCGAGTATCTAATCAGCTTTTCGAGCTTATGCCACCAGATACTCAGGCTTCATAACCAGAGGTAGACCAAGACAGTGCTGGGTAGATAGAGGTACAGACATGTTCCACATGTATGATATGACACTGTGCCAAGCTTCCCTTCTAACTGCAGACCGACAGCTTCATCTCCTTGTGACACTTCTAGCTAATGCAGATGAAAAGAGTAAAAGTGTGATCTTACACTGTTTCAGGAACCAATTTCAAATATGTGTGTACATGTAACCCTTTCTTACACTGTTTCAAGAACTAATATATGTGTGTACATGTACCCCATTTTGGTCTTTTTGTCAGTTTTTTACTGCCTGTCATGCTTCAATGTCACATGCATGTGATTGTCAAAGTTTCAGGAAATGATTTACTCTGTCCTCAGCCACACTGCAAGTCCAGACAATGACATGTGCATGCATAAATCACCCTGTAAGTCCAGACAATGACATATACATGCATAAATGATTTATGCATGTATATGCCATTGTCTGGACTTGCAGGGTGGCTGAGGACAGAGAGGGTGGGAGATGCACTTGCAGCGATGAGGGATAGATTCGTACTGAGGGCTGTGATCGCCAGCGCCAAGCGGCAGGGCACATGATGATGATGATGATGTCATTGTCACTGTTTCAAGAACTAATTTATGGGTGTACATGTACCCTTTTTGGTCTCATTGTCAGTTTTTCACTGCTTGTCACATTTTAATGATATCAGGGAAATGTACTGTTTCAGGACAGAACTTGTGGTGATGAGCTGACAGTCAGACCTGAACTGGATTGGCGTCTGCTCCCCTCGCCAAGGTCAGTTTTTCATATTCTTTTGCATGGAATTGTAAAGGGGGAGGGAGGGGGGAGAGTGGAGGTGATGTTAACCCTTTGACTCCCGCACCCTGTCCACCAGCATCCTGCATTGTCGACCATGCTAGCAAAACAAAAACTTAACCCTTTGATTACCTCACCCTATCCACCAGTTCTACCAGCTTCCTGCAGGAAGCCGAAGGAGTTGAAGGGTTAAGTTTTTGCAGTTGAGGGATGGGGTGCGGGAGACAAAGGGTTAACCCTTTGACTTCTTCAACCTAACCACCAGCTGCAAAAACACAACCCTTTTGTGACGAGTGAAAGGGTAAAGTTTTTGGTTTGTTATTAATGGCTGAAAAGGAAAGGTGGTGGATAGGGCACAGGAGTTAAAGGGTTAAGCATAGTCAGGTGTGGTTGCCTTATTGATAGCTGACCAGGTACTTGCCATGGTTTTCACGCACTGACCCAGACCACCCACTGTAGGTGGATGTGTATCTGTGCATCAGGGATGGAAACAGTAAACTTTTATAGCAGTAGTGAGGGTGAAGAGATGGCTGTTATGCTTATGAGGCTGGTCATAAGAGAAATTGTTCTTTCACCTTTTGACTCCCCAAGTCTATCTCCCAACTTCCTGCAGTATCATGGAAGGGTAGCAGAAACTTAACATTTCACTCTGTCACTCTACCGCCAGCTTCATACTGAAATTGGTGGTTAGGTTAGGGAGTGAAAAAGGGGTTAAAGTTTTTACAACTGGTAGATAAAGTGAGAGTGAAAGGTCTTCTGTTTCTACTTTCCTTCATCATCTCTATGGTCAGGCCACGTTTGGCACTGAGTGAGGCCATTTTTTTCAAGTTCCTGCTGGCTGCCAAAGAGCATGGTGGTTAGAGGAGTTGTGGACAGAGGAGTTGTAGTTGGCCTTTCCATCAGATGCTTTACTGGATCCTGTTGAAGTGCAGGATCCGACATTGCTCCATTCTGAAGGGACCTCAGTGGGTGAGCTGTCTGATTATTATTATTATGTTATTATCTGTTGTGGATTACCATGCAGACATCTGCATTGTATTGCATGGTATCACAGTTTAGTTAGAAGATGCCTTCTGGTGGTGCAGGTGCCTTTAACTTCAGCCGTCTAGGTTTTCAGTAGGTGTTAACCCGCATTTAGCCGATGCACACACGCGCACATGTGTGTGTGTGTTTGTGTGTGTGTGTGTGGGTATGCACGCGCGCTTGGGTGTGTGTGTGTGTGTGTGTGGCGACATGCATGTGTGTGTGTATGCACGTGCGCTTGTGTGTGTGTGTGTACGCACATGTGTGTTGTGCGCGTGTGCATGTGTACGCCTGTGTGTGTGTGTGGGGGGGTGGTATATTTTATTTTCCAAAATTTATTTTTGTTGTGTATGTTACACATTACACAGTAGACCTACACAAATATAAAAGCAAAGTGAGTCAGGATAACCAGATATATGTAACTGTATCTGATGTTGTTGTGGTCTGGCTGTATGAGGTGCAGTATGTACTGTGTTACTATCAACTAGAAGGAGGGATCAGTTACAGATCTGTTTGGTCTGAGCTTACAAATAGGTCATGTTCATGATCAGAAGTCACTGGTCATAAGAAGATTGCATAACAAATCTGAATTAACCCTTTTATTTCCAACATGGCATTGATAATAGCATGACTTGAGGCTTCCACCAATATTATATTAATACGACTGATGACACAAGGGAAAAAGCATTGCATTGAATTTAGCTCTCTTGTAAGAGAGAGAGAGAGAGAGAGAGAGAGAGAGAGAGAGAGAGAGAGAGAGAGAGAGAGAGAGAAGAGAGAGAGAGAGAGAGAGAGAGAGAGAGAGAGAGGAGAGAGAGAGGGGGGAGAGGGAGAGGGGGGAGAGATATGATGCTAGACAGTCACATTTATGACGTGAAATTTTGAACATTTTCCACCAAGTTTTTGTAGTCATAATGCAGCGCCATGACATCAGCAAATCCAGGAAAAACACTGTGACATTCAGTGGAGTATGTGGTTTTCTCTGGCATACTTGTGTGGAGATACCAACTGCTCTGATTTGAGCAGAACAGTTTTAATTTTAGAACTCACACTTGGGGATGCATGGGGCTCTTTCGGTATAAATAGTATCCCCACCTTCTGGAAATTCTGTGCTACAAATTTCATCTTTTCTGTCACTCTCTTTGTTTCTGCCTTGTTCCTTTGCTTTCTGTCATTTCTTGCTATTATTATCTGCCTTGCTGGTCCATTCATATGTATGTGTTCAATAAAGTCGAATGTACTTTTTCTTAAGATTGATAATTAGGTACATGTGTTAAATGCATTTTTGGTTCTAGGGATAAGAATGATGTGGAAGCAATTTTAGGTACTTTAGGCCTGTTTTTATGTTTGTTTTGTCCTTAGGTATGCTTAAATTTGTATTCAGGTGTGTTTTTTAAATATCCTTTGCTATAAGTTGGATGGAGTGGTCAACGCTGGGGGCATGTCCTTAGATTATGTGTGCAAATGCATTGATATACAGTGTTTACTTAATTTTCTGTTCTTTTTTCCTGTTGAAGTTTTGTATGTTTTGAAACGGTTGTAGCCTGATATGGCTCTACGCAGTCGGCTGGGCTTTAGACAACAATAATAGTAACAACAACAAGTTTAGAACCTTTGCTCCGATCTCTGTTTATTTTTTCATCACAGTACTGTTTTCTGATTTTCTGGAAGGAAAAAAAAACAATCACGCTTGTATTAGTTCACTACCAATACCATGGCTCATGGATAGCTAAGCTCACAAAGAGTATGGAATAAAGCAAGTGCTCTTTTTGTCTGTCTGTGAAGCTCTCAAAATTATGCTGAGGATGCGTCACAGATTGTACAGATCTTAGTATGATATAAAAAAAAAATTAAAAAAACAAACTCTGGGGGTGTTTGGGAGATGACCCCGTGCCCTCCTAAAGGACTGTGACTGCTGTACAGACATGATTTGTGTTGTCTCCATTTTTTTTTTATTTTATCACAAATGGGTGCTCCTTTTTATTTTGTTTGTTTCTTTCTCAGAAAGTTGGCATCTCTACTGGGTGTATTAGGTCTGGATTGTATGTGTTATTAAGTGAGTAGACCATACTGAATTTCATAATTTTAGTTTGTTGTGTTTGGTGTATGTGGTAATGTTTGTCTTAACTGACTGGTTACACATTAAAATCCATCTTCACACAACATTGTTTATATCATTATGTGTATAAATGTTCTGATTCACAAAGAAAATGCTTTTAAAAGATTTTTTTTTTACAAATTTTAGTTTTTTAAAGCAATTGTATAGAAATGCTATCACTCATAATAAGGTATGGACAGTGGCACTGGCACTGTCTGCAAATTTGGACGACTGGTGGGGAAGGGGTTAAAATAAGTTATTTGAAAGAACAGTAGTGAGGAGGGGTGGGTGATAGACAAGTGACAGATTTCACAGTGGTGGTAACTGTGCATTGGTGTGTCCAGATCGGGCTGTATTCTGCACCATGGCCGGGGCTGAAACCAGCAGTGTACCTGCAGTGTCTTCTGAGTGAGTACACTTTTAAACCCTTTGACTCCCCCACCCTGTCCACCAGCTTCATGCAGGAACCTGTTGGATAGGCTGAAGGGTTAAGAGTTAAGTTTTTGCAGGTTTGTGGTTAGGGTGTGGGATGATCCTTACAAAAAGAAAATAATGATGTAGCAAATGGGATGATAAAATTGACTGTACTATCATTTTTTTTTTTTTTAATACTGTGTTCAGCTTCAAAGTATTCTTGGATCGAAACCAAGAATCTCACACTTTATAGACACCAGCACACCTCTTTGATAGTCTTTAAGAATATATAGAAACACATCAAATTATTTTACCAGCAAGGTCTGTGAAGATGGCGGTCCCTGCTCTGGCGCGTCTTTACAGACCTACTGTTAAAATGTTTTGATTATTTTCATGGCAAAGTCAGGAAACAACTTTCATACTGAGAAAAGAAAATTTATAAAACAAACAAATCAACACGACAGATGTTCAAAACCAATTTCCAGCATCTGCAGTCTCCCTTTTAATAATGTAAAGATCATCACAGAAAATCTAGATTTTATACTTCTGTGGGTCACTATGACCTTTAAAAGCTTCAGTTGTAATTAAGTATACATGCATCGAGGACAGTGGTAGACCGTCACAAAGGTGAATGAGATTATATAAGTTTACCACAAGGCTGAGAAAGAGTTGTTCATGCAGTGATTTTACACATATTTTTGATTGTTCACCTTAACATATTGTCCTACAAAGTTTATGTATGTACAACTTCTCACCTGTCACATCTTTGACTAAGAATTAAATGAAGAACCACAGAGAAATAGGGCAGAAAGTCTTGCTCACACAGTTTGGTAGGAGACAGACAACACACAAATCACACTTACATACAAATGTAAGTACATATTTGTTATGAATATGACATTTCTTTTTGCAGGTATGTAAAATTTAATGCTATGTCTCGTAATTGCAGCTACGCTTTACTGTTATTGTTGTGTATTTGCTTATATTGTGTTTGTGACTGCTGTTTGTCAAAAATGAACTAGAAAAATGCTGGAAAAACTAACCAACCAACCAAACAAAAAACTCAGACAAACAAGCAAACAAAAACCAGCCCCCACACATTCACAACAGACAGACAGAACGACAACACACACAGTCGTTACAGATAGACAGACAGACAGACAGACAGACAGCAACACACAACACATCCACACACACACACACATCCACACACACACACACACACACACACACACACACACACACACACACACACACACACACACACACACACACACACACACACACCACAACCACACACACACACACACACACACACCACCACACACACACTCACCACACACACACACACACACACACAACACACAACCACACACATACACACACAACACCCACACACACCAAACACACACAACACACACACACACACACAACAACACACACCACACACAACCAACACACACACACACAACACACCACACACACACACACACACACACACACAACACACACCACCACACACACACACCACACACACACACACACAACCACACACAACACACACACACACACAACACACACACACACACACACACACACACCACACACACAACACACACACAACACACAACACAACACACACACAACACACACAACACACCACACACACACACACACACACACACACACACCACACACACACCACACACACACACACACACACCTACACACCAAACACACACACACACACACACACACACCACACACACACACACACACCACACACACCACAACACACACAACACACATAAACACACACACATCACACACACACTACCAAAACACACACACTCATCCTCTCTGTTACTATCAAACATCTTCCTTTCTTTCTTTCTTTCTTTCTTCTTTCTTTCTTTCCTTTTTTTTTCTATCTTTCTTCTTTCTTTCTTCTTTCTTTCTTTCTTTCTACTTTTTCTTTCTTTCTTCTTCTTTCTTTCTATCTTTCTTTCTTTCTTCTTCATTCAAGGATCGTTTAAACATGCTAAGCCAGCTGTATTTGTTGCTGTCAGCAGGACAGGCCTGGTGTACGATGAAAAGTTATCACGACACTTTTGTGCCTGGAACCCGCATACACTGAACGTCCAGACAGAATACATGAGTGCTATGCACGTGTTCAACAACTGGGTTTAGTGCAGAGATGTGTCAGCGTTCTGTAAGTTGCCATATGTGCAGGACTGGAGATAGAAAGAGTATAAAAAAGGAGTGAGAGTGTCAGAGGAAGGAATTTATGTGTTATTGATTTTTGTTTTGTTTTTAATGGTCAATAACTCCTGTGTATACTCATAACAGTGGCATTTATGTGTATGGTCATTTTTTTTTTTATATACAGTGGGCATTTATGTGTATGGTCATTTTTTTTTTATATACAGTGGGCATTTATGTGTATGGTCATTTTTTTTTTTTATATACAGTGGGCATTTATGTGTGTGGTCATTTTTTTTTTATATACAGTGGGCATTTATGTGTATGACCATTTTTTTATATACGTGGGCATTTATGTGTATGACCATTTTTTTTATACAGTGGGCATTTATGTGTGTGGTCATTTTTTTTTATATACAGTGGGCATTTATGTGTATGGTCATTTTTTTTTTTTATATACAGTGGGCATTTATGTGTATGGTCATTTTTTTTTATATACAGTGGGCATTTATGTGTATGACCATTTTTTTTTTATATACAGTGGGCATTTATGTGTATGGTCATTTTTTTTATATACGTGGGCATTTATGTGTATGGTCTTTTTTTTATATACAGTGGGCATTTATGTGTATGGTCATTTTTTTTATATATGTGGGCATTTATGTGTATGGTCATTTTTTTATATACAGTGGGCATTTATGTGTATGACATTTTTTTTATATACAGTGGGCATTTATGTGTATGACCATTTTTTTTATATACAGTGGGCATTTATGTGTGTGGTCATTTTTTTTATATACAGTGGGCATTTATGTGTATGACCTTTTTTTTATATACAGTGGGCATTTATGTGTATGGTCATTTTTTTTATATACAGTGGGCATTTATGTGTATGACCATTTTTTTTTATATACAGTGGGCATTTATGTGTATGGTCATTTTTTTTATAAACGTGGCATTGTGTAGGTCATTTTTATAACAGTGGTTTATGGTATGACCATTTTTTTTATAACAGTGGGCATTTATGTGTATGGTCATTTTTTTTATATACAGTGGGCATTTATGTGTATGGTCATTTTTTTATATACAGTGGGCATTTATGTGTATGGTCATTTTTTTTATATACAGTGGGCATTTATGTGTATGACATTTTTTTTATATACAGTGGGCATTTATGTGTATGACAATTTTTTTTTTTATACAGTGGGCATTTATGTGTAGTGGTCATTTTTTTTATATACAGTGGGCATTTATGTGTATGGTCATTTTTTTATATACAGTGGGCATTTATGTGTATGACCATTTTTTTTTATATACAGTGGGCATTTATGTGTATGGTCATTTTTTTTATATACGATGGGCATTTATGTGTTGGTCATTTTTTTTATATACAGTGGGCATTTATGTGTATGGTCATTTTTTTTTTATACTTTGTCATAAAGGCAGTCAAACTTCATTTTCAGGGGTGCAGTATACTTTTTTTCAGAGGTGTCCATGCTAGATGTTTTTTTTTCTTTCCAATTTCCATAAGACGGTGAATATTTACTTGGCCTACAGAATCATTAACTGCTTATTTGATGCATTACACAGGAATGTGAGAACTATGCAGAAAGTGTGTAAATGTGCCTTTTCATGATATTAAAGAAAAAAAGAACGAAAAAACATCCACCATTGACTATGACAGCCCCATACATGGGTGAATGGAAATTTTCCTGTGCAGCACATTTTCTTTGCTCTATTTTGTCACCTTTCCTGGGATTGGCCAATTCTGTCAATTCTGTGTGCGCTATTTTCTTGTGCTGGATTTGACTTTGTCCTCATGTTGTGAATATTCAAGCATGTTGAATCTCCAACCATGAGGATTTTCAGTTTTTGACTATTGTCCATCATTTTGAATATCAAGCATGTGATCTCACCATGAGGATTCATTTGCTTGTCCTCATGTTGTGATATTCAGCATGTTGATCTCCAACTGAGATTTCATGCTCATGTACTTTTTGTTACTGAAAGTATTCATTTGGTTTATATGCTAATGTTTCATGTTAGACATTCAGTATGTCACTACCATTGAGGACCCTGCCATGTTTTCACTGTTTAACGTTTATGATATTGTTTAGATAGCAGGCCATTACAATTTCAGGTTTGCTAGCTTTGAACGCATATATAGCATCTTTCTGTTGTAGCACTGTGGAAAAACAATTTTCTGTGGTTGTTGTCATTGCTCTTGTTGTGATATCATTGTATTATTTTGTGTGTCAGGTGCGACCAGCCACAGATGAAGAAGTAGGATTGTGCCACACCAAAAAACACATGGACATTTTGAAGGAGACACAGTTCATGACCACTGAACAACTAGCCGCTCTCTCTCGCTCCTATGACTACATCTACTTTCATAAGGTATGTGTTTTGTTTTTTTGTTGCTCCAGCTTCTGTGTTGCTCTTTTCATTACCACCCTGACGCTCATTCCAGCTCTTGAACAAGCCTTCCAAACCCATCGCTGATGTCACCATGACAGCGGACGTGAAGAACGTCAGAATCTGAGACAGTTATTTTCACAGTGCTACATGACAGTATTTTCACAGTGCCAACAGACAGTTATTTTCACAGTGCCCAACATGACAGTTATTTTCACAGTGCTCAACATGACAGTTATTTTCACAGTGCTCAACATGACAGTTATTTCACAGTGCTCAAAATGAGTTGGAGCTCACATACATATTCACAGTGCCACATGAGTTGGAGCCTGTCAAGGCTGAAAAATCCCACAGAAATCCCACAATGAATTTTTTGGGACTGATGGAGGTTTGTAGACTGTTGTGCAAACCACTTTGCCATGTTGGCAGGTATGGTGTTATATGTGTTTGAAATGTATACTTTGGTATTCATGCGAGCAGAAGGAAAAAACCCTCAGATAAGCAGGACATCTCAAGTGAGTAGAGTTTAAGCGCAGGCTTGTGGCATTTGATGTAATTATTGTGGCATTTGTGGTGATAATTAGCAAGTGAATAAGAATCTGTAAAACTGTCTTAAAAAATATGAACCTGAGACTTAAATATATGTTGGTCAAACGATGCTGACGTCCTGCTGTCCTAATGGACAGGCAAAGAGAATATCAAAATGAGGTGCAGTCAGTTAGAGCAAATCCTGTGTTGAAAGTGCAGAGTTGATTTAACATAGAAATGATCCATCATTGCCGTCGA
This sequence comes from Monoplex corrugatus, assembly GCA_030674185.1. Lineage (NCBI taxonomy): Eukaryota > Metazoa > Mollusca > Gastropoda > Littorinimorpha > Ranellidae > Monoplex > Monoplex corrugatus. The sequence goes on from CM060312.1 coordinate 87,754,116, forward strand.
TAATAGTACACTTTTTCACTGGCCAGTGCTGAAACTTTTTATTTATGCAACTGTCATTTCCTTTCAGTATTCCATGAAGGAGCCAGTCACATGTTCTTGACTTCCGAATGTACACCCCTACCTAACCTCTCTGTTCTGCTTCTGATACTAGTTGTTTACAAATTCCTTGCTACAGATGTGCCACAGTCAGCCACTGCTCTTTTTCTGTGTCTGAACCATACAGTTGGAATGATCTTGCCCCTTCCCCCTGTCTGTTCAACAGTCACAAACTCTGTCTTCAAGTATAGCTTGAAGATATACCTTTTTGTCCAGTGATTTCCCCTTCTATATGTTCATTCTTTTGCCCCACTTCCTTCCTGCCCCTCCCCCTCCCCCTCTATGTTTGCGTGTGCTTCGTGCCCTGCAGTTTTGATCATTGTTGAGTGATTGTTTGGGTGAATGATGAGAGTACGCGGTTTGGTTTGATTCATGTATCAAGATTTGGCACCTTATAAATATCATTCAATAAGACAGGCAACATTTATAGACCATTTTATGAGGAAAGGGGAATTGGAGCACCTGGTCACAATGGGAAAGCTGGAGGGAAAGAGAGCACCAGGTAGACCCAGGGAGAAGATATTAGACAGACTTGTAGAGTGGCTGAAGACAAGGAGGGTGGAAGAGATGCTTGAGGCAACAAGAGATAGAGACAGATGGAAGTCCATGATCACCAACGCCATGTGGCAAGGCACCTGATGATGATGATGATAAATGTCGTTGTTGTTGTTGTTGCGACAGTACTGCTGGAATGTGGTCAGTATTACTGCAAGTAGTTAATAGTTGTACTTGTTCAAGAGGGATTTGTTGCACTAGGATGATTCCATGTGTGGCCCAACCAAAGCTGCCAGTAATTATCTGCCAAGACGATTCCATATGTTGTCCACCCAGATCTGCCAATAATTATCTGCCAAACTCCTTGATCCTGCTTAAAACTCTATGCGCTGGCAAGGTCTTGAAATTCAGTTTTCAGTTTCAGTTTCTCAAGATGATGTCTCCGTTCTTGGAATGAATTTCATATGCACTAACGTCACAGGTGCCGTGTGATGGAGAAGATCCAGAATGGTCACGGCACAAGCCTTAAACCTGCACATAAACCCATGAGCTGGCCAGGTCCTGAAGTCCTGCCTAGATATTCCCTTAACCCTAGGGTCATAGGGGAGTGAGATGGCAGAGACCTCAACTTTTCTTGGGGCCAGCACCACAAGGGCAGCGCCTATCCCCTCTTTATTATTATTTGACTAGATCTGTAAGGTCTTGAAATGGGGATGGGAAAGAAATCTGTGGCATCATCAGAATGATTGTGGGCTAGTTGGAAGAGCCACAGACACAAGATGTGATATCTTGAGTTCAATCCCAGCCTGCAGCATTAAAAACTGGCCTGTTCGCTGCCCAGCTTAATGTTTCCATTATTCTATCATGTCAGCTTAATGTTTCATAGGTCCCTCTTCCCCTTTCCCCATTTCAAGACCATGCCAGTGCTTAGGGTTTTGCTCAGGTGTGGGAAGTCTATCAAGATAACTGCTGGCAGATTTGGGTTGAGTGTTTGTGGAGTTTTCCAAGTGCAGAGAATTGCTATGGTCAGTGAATAAGCCAGCTTTTCTGTTATGGGTTGGTATTGAAATCAAGACATGGGATCTTGAGTCCACAGCTCTGTCACAAGAGCCAATTACCCCACATTGCAATAGTTTGGGGAGTTATTTACTAGTTAGCGTTGATGATGCCTTTATTTTTCAGTTGTAATTAAGGAAATATTGACCAGAACTTTGGTACCTAACCATTCATGTCCAATGTGTTATGATTTTATAGACTGTCGAAGAGAACTCACGACTTGCTCTGGGTGGTGCCATTGATCTGGTGGATCGTGTTATCGCTGGAAAGGTAAATCGATTTTAAAATATATAATACTTAGCATTCTCTGACTGTCTACTGTAACATGTTTCTGTGGAAATGGATCATGTTATCACTAGAAACGTAAATCGATTTTAGTGTATATAATACTTAGCATCCTTTGACTGTCTTCTGTAACACGTTTTTTGTGGAGATTTGTTGTGGCATCACTGCATTAGAAGTACTGCATACAGTGATGCATCCAGTACTCAGGGTCATGATATAATCTTATTAAAGGTGAAGGTATCTGATTGTGTCATGTTTTTGTGGAGAGTCACTGTGATATCCATACGTTAGACGTTTGACTTTCGCATCCTGTTCACCAGCATCCTACATCGTTAGCCATGCTAGCAAAGCAAAAAATTATTCCTTTGATTTTCTCACTTTGTCCACCAGCTTCCTGCAGGAACACACACACACACATACTTGTTCACGCATGCATGCGCGCGCCTACACACACACATGTATGCATGCACACATACACGCACACATGCATGCCCGTACACACACACACCCATACACACATAAATAAACACACAGCATTCACACACACACACACACAACACACACACACACACACACACACACACACACACACACACACACACACACACACACACACACACACACACACAAAACACACACACACACAACACACACACACACACACACACAACACACACACACACACACACACACACACACACACACATGGGCGCGCGCACACACACATTTTTCCTGGATAATATGCTCTTTTTACTTTTGAAAATAAAAAAAATAAATAAGAGCAAGTGATGAAGATAAAAAAATGGGTGGGTGCGAACCGCTGCAGCTAAAATGCCAAGACTTATTTGTTATCATTTGGTTTTGTTTCAGCTTCAAAATGGAATGGCAATTATAAGGTAAGTATCTATCTGCTTACATGTGACTGGAAATTCCATTTGTTTATCAACTTATTGATTTGTTTGTTTGACTGGAAGTTTTATTTATTTATTCATTCATTCATTCATTCATTCATTCATTCATTCATTCATTCATTCATTCATTTCTTTCTTTCTTAATTCATTCATTTTATTCATTTCTTTCTTTGTTTCTTTGTTTATTGTTTATGCACAGTTTGTCCCTACCTTCATTCAAATCCAATCTCAAAACGTTTCTTCTCCAGTAGTTTTTTTAAATTTTTTTTTTATTAATGCCCACCTTCTCAGTCCTTCCAATCTGCTGACATATTCTTTCAAAATGTGTCCACTTATGGGTTGCAGTCTTCTTGGGGGGTTGGGAGGATTCATCATCATCATCATCAAGTGCCCTGCTGCATGGTGTTGGCGATCGTGGCCCTCCATATGTATCTATCCCTTGTTTCCACAAGCACACCTTCCACCCTCTCTGGTCTCAGCCACCCTGCAAGTCCGTCCAATATTTTCTCCCTGGGTCTACCTGGTGTTCTGTTTCCCTCCAGCTTTCCTGTTGTGACCAGATGCTCTAATTCCCCTTTCCTCATAAAATGGCCTATAAATGTTGCCTGTCTTTACCTAATCTTTCTTGGGATGATTATGCTAGTCAAACAATAACTTTTGCTTCTTCCAGACCTCCCGGGCACCATGCAATGTCAGAACAGTTCTGTGGCTACTGCTATTTCAACAACATCGCTGTGGTAGCAAGAACAGTGCTGCAGAAACATGGTCTGAAAAAGTGAGTTGGTTTTTCAGTCTGTCTTTTGCTGCATGACTGAGTTCGACATAACACTTCAGAAAAACAGGTGCCATCAATATGGATAAAAACTATTTCCATATTTTTCCTTTTCTTAGCCAGAGATGTGAACAGATCCCAAGTTTTGCTGGTTTTTGTTTGTTTTTTGTTTTGTTTTTTTTTGCTTCCCCATCTTCTGCACCATTCCTGTGTCATTAAACTTCTTAACATGTTTGTTGAAGTTACAGGAATTTGTGTACTGTACTGTCACAACCCTCTACAGCACTGTAAGCATTTTATTAACCTTTAGGCTCCTGCATCCTGTCCACCAACATCCTGCCTTGTCAACCATGCTAGCAAAGCAAAAACTTGACCCTCTGATTCTCTCACCCTAATCCAACAGCTTCCTGCAGGAAGCTGATGGATAGGGTGAAGGAATCAAAGGGTTAAGGTTTTGCAATGGGTGGATAAGGTGTGGAAGTCAAAGGGATAATGTAGGCCAGCTGGCTCTGTTGATAGAACTGTGGACTTCAAACCTGATGTCTCGAGTTCAGTTGCAGCCTGGAGTGTGAAAACTGTCCTGTTTCCTGCCTGTTTTAACATTCTGTTCATTCAGGTGATATCAGCCTATCATCATCATCATCATCATCATCATCAGGTGCCTTGCCGCATGGTGTTGGCGATCATAGACTTCCATCTGTTTCTATCTCTTGTTGCCTCAAGCATCTCTTCCACCCTCTTTGTCTTCAGCCACTCTGCAAGTCCGTCTAGTATCTTCTCCCTAGGTCTACCTGGTGCTCTCTTTCCCTCCAGCTTTCCCATTGTGACCAGGTGCTCCAGTTCCCCTTTCCTCATAAAATGGCATATAAATGTTGCCTGTCTTTTCCTAATCTTCCTTATGAATGATCTTGTGTCTGCCTCCATCAAGACTGTCTCGTTTGTTTTCTTTGCTGTCCATGGAACTCTCAACATTCTTCTTAGAAACCACATGTCGGCTGCCTCAATCTTGTTCTGGCTTTGCTTGTTGACTGTCCACGCCTCACAACCATACAACAGTACTGGTTCTATATAACATTCAAGAACTTTCTTCCTGATGTTAATTGATTGGCATTTGTTGGTAAGAATGCTTTTCATCTTCTTGAATGCAATTAATTGATGGGCATTTGTTGGTAAGAATGCTTTTCATCTTCTTGAATGCTGCTTTGGCTTGGCCGATTCTGCTGGCTATTTCTGATGTGAATCTGCCATCTGGTGAAATGATCGTTCCCAGGTATTTAAACTTATGAACGTGTCTCAAGGTTGTGCCGTTTGCTGTTATTTTGCATGAGGGGATTTCATGTTTTTTACTGATCACCATGACTTCAGTCTTCCTGCTGTTTAGTTCCAAGCCCTTACCTTTTTTTTCAGCCTAATGTTTCACAAATTCCATTCCTATATCCCTGCTTCATTTCAAGACCTTGCCTGTACATAGATCTTTTTGCAGGCTCGAGGAGTTTGTGAGTTAATCACTGGCAGATTGGGTAAGTGGCACATGGAACTGTTTGAGTGAGAACCCGTCATGGACAAACTCCAAACTCCTGATATGGATGTGTTTGGTGATTATGAAGGAGTACGGATTAACGTTTGCAACTTGCTTTTTGGTTGCAAAAAAAATGTGCACTCTTTTGTTCTTTGGCCTCTCATGTGATGATAATAATTTACTTACTACATTTTACACAGTGATGTTTTTTGTTCTATGCATTTATTAATGTTAATATTTTGATATCATTATGTTCATTTTTTTTTTTTTGCATTTGCAGGATTTTGATTGTGGATTGGGATGTACATCATGGACAAGGCACTCAGTTTGACTTCTATGATGATCCCAGGTGACTGGTGTGTGTGTGTGTGTGTGTGTGTGTGTGTGTGCGTGCGTGCGTGCGTGCGTTGCGTGCGTGTGTGTGGCGCGTTTGTGTGCGTGCGTGTGTGTGGCGCGCGTGTGTGTGTGCGTGTGTGTGCGCGCGTGTGTGTGCGTGCATGCGTGCGTGCGATAACAAGCAGTTGAGCTGTAGTGAGATCAATCAGTCTTCGTTATTTTCCCCCCAACTCTTCCAGAGTAGACTTCAGTGATGGACTCTTTCGAGGGTACCCTGAAGGATGGTTTTAGAGTGTGTCTTGGTGGATGGCTACTTTTACCTTTTGTTATTCTTTGCAAACTGTGACAACAATTCTTTTTCTTCTTCCTCTTCTCCTCCTCCTCCGTCTTCTTCTTTCTCTTCTTCTTCCTCTTCTTCTCCTTCTTCTTCTCTTCTTCTTCTTCTTCCTCTTCTTCTCCTTCTTTTTCTTCTCCTCCTCCTCTTCCTTCTTCTTCCCTCCTCCTCCTCCTGAAGCGAGGGAGATGGGCACCATCCTCATGGTGCTGGCCCTGGGAAAAGTTGAGGTCTCTGCCACCTCACTCCCCTACGACCACAGGGTTATGGAACTATCTAGGTAGGACCTCAGGACCTGGCCAGATCGTGGGTTTATGTGCAGGCTTAAGACTTGTGCCATGATCATTACAGATCTTCTCCATCACATGGCACCTGTGACGTTAGTGCATATGGAATTTGTTCCGAGCGTGGAGACGTCATCTTGAGAAATCGAAACTAAAAAAAACTGATGTTGATGTTGCTGTTCTGTAGAAGATGGCTGTAATAATGATTGTTGTATTTTTCAGGGTGCTGTTCTTCTCCATACATCGTTATCAACATGGGATGGAGTGGCCTCATCTACGAGAATCTGATTATGACTATGTCGGAAAGGGAGCTGGCAAGGGATTCAACATTAATGTTCCCCTGAATGAGGTGTGTGTGTGTGTATGTGTGTGTGTGTGTGTGTGTGTGTGTGTGTGTGTGTGTGTGTGTGTGTGTGTGTGTGTGTGTGTGTGTGTGTATGTGTGTGTGTGTGTGTGTGTGTGTGTGTGTATGTGTGTGTGTGTGTGTGTGTGTGTGTGTGTGTGTGTGTATGTGTGTGTGTGTTGTGTATGAGTGTGTGTTGTGTATGAGTGTGTGTGTTCGTGTGTGTTCGTGTGTGTTCTGTGTGTGTGTGTGTGTGTGTGTGTGTGTGTGTGTTGTGTATGAGTGTGTGTGTGTGTGTGTGTGTGTGGTGTATGAGTGTGTGTATGTATGTCTTTGTGTGTGTGTGCTGTGGGTTTGTGGGTGTGTGTGAGTGTGTGTGTATATGTGTGTGTGTGTGTATGTGTGTGTGTGTGTGTGTGTGTGTGTGTGTTTGTGTATGTGTGTGTGTGTGTGTGTGTGTGTGTGTGGCATGTGTGTGTATGTGTTGTGTATGAGTGTGTGTGTGTGTGTGTGTGTGTGCATGTATGAGTATGTAAATTTGTGAGTGTGTGTGTGTGTGTGTGTGTGTGTGTGTATTGTGTGTGTGTGGTGTGTGTGTGTGTGTGCAGTGGGTTTGTGGGTGTGTGTGAGCGCGCGTGTGTGTATGTGTGTGTGTGTCTGTGTGTGTGCGCATGTGTGTGTGTGTGTGCATGCGCGCATGTGCGTGTGTGTGTGTGTGTGTGTGTGCTTGTGTGTGTGCATGTGTGTGTGTGGTGTGTGTGTGTGTGTGTGTGTGTGTGTGTGTGTGTTGTGTGTGTGTGTGTGTGTGTGTGTGTGTGTGTGTGTGTGTGTGTGTGTGTGTGTGTGTGTGTGTTTGAGCATTATTGATGCTTCTGTGCTTGCCTGACTCTTTAATTGTTGGTGTCTTAGATGTGCTCATCTTCAGTTTTGTGTCTGGTGTTTTCCTAGTCACCCTCTCAGTCCAGTGCTTTTCTCCTTTTTTTCCATTCCTTTTTTTATCCTCTTTCTTTTTTCAACATTTCTTTCAGTTTTCTGCCCATCCACCTTTCTATCTTTTTTCTTTTCTTTCTGACTTTCTTGTGACCATCCTCCCTTCCTTTATTCATAGTATAGCATAAATGCTGTAATGTATTTTGGTGCTTTTATCATGTCTTCAGTCAATGCTGAATGATTTGAACAGTTATGATATATCAATTTGAATATGAAACCACTGCCAAGGGAATGGGGTTGGTGGAGTCAATGGAGAAGGAAGATACTGTGACCTTGACTGTAGTTTGACTTTTTGAAGAGACATAAGTGTAGCATCGGTGGGTGCGCAAGTGACCTTGACATATCGATCTTTTATCCTCACTGTACTAATTCAGTAATACCATGGGTTTTAGTGCAAAGTCCAACAGGCTGGATTCCTACTAAACTAATGAATGCAACCTGAGCAGCATCTGGTCTGACAGTGTTCAGTACCTCTGGGAATCCAAGTTACAAAGTCAGGAGAATGATTCTGTTGCTGCTGTGTAACAACACTTTAACCTATCTCAAGCACAGGTTCCTACCACATTTTCCTTCGTGGTTGTCATGGAGGGGTCTTCCTTATGCTGCGGGTCATACCATCACTTGAATGTTACAGTGTTTGTGTAAAATATTACTTCAGTGGATAAATAAGAAAACAAAACAACATCAACACAAAATAACAGTGGACCATCTTTTCTGTGATACATGAAAAACAAAAGGAAAATAACAAATCATGTATTGCAGAATGTGGACTTGTGCGTGGATCTACCAAAGCTGATGAACAGAAGACACTCATTCAGAATCAGCATTGATTGTTGTGTAGTTACTATTAGGGATCGCATAGAGTATGTGGCTGTGTGGTAAAACACTTGCCTGAAAAATCAGGATTTGAGTTGCAGATTGGAAGGGATTTTTGCAAAGAAAACAAACAAGAGAGCCTTGAAGGAGGCAGACACAAGAAGATCATTCATAAAGAAGATTAGGAAAAGACAAGCAACATTTATGGGATATTTTAAGAGGAAAGAGAAATTAGAGCATCTAATCACAACAGGAAAACTGTAGGGAAAGAGAGCACCAGGTAGACCCTGGGAGAAAATATTGGACGGACATGCAAGGTGGCTGAGGACAGAGATGTGGGAGATGTATCTGCAGCAACAAGGGATAGATTTGTATGGAGGGCCATGATTGCCAACACCATGTGGCAGGGCACATGATGATGATGACAGAGATTTTTCTCCCCTCTCCTCTAAACTTTAAATGGTGGCATAGGTGCTCACTTTCAGATGAGATGATAAACTGAAGCCCCATGTTCACGTTATAGACCCCATGGCAGCAAAGGAGATGTCCTTGACAAAATTCTGTCGCAAAATTCACTTTAATAGTAAAGCAGGAATACACACCATACAGAAAGAAGTTTTTAGAAATGGGGA
>CM060312.1:87765484-87772984 GCA_030674185.1 Monoplex corrugatus
TGTGTGCATGTGTGCCTGTGCATGTGTGTGTGTGTGTGCCTGTGCATGTGTGCATGTGTGTGTGTTTTCAGGGTGAGATGAAGGTGACCCCAGCCTGCTTTGCGCATTTTGTCAACCTGCTGAGACCTCTGGCCGGTGGGAAAATGGTTCTGCTTCTGGAGGTACATGATGCATTAATGTGTTGCTTTGTCCGTGTCTGTGACTTGTGGCTTGTGGGGTGTGTGGCCTGGTGGCCAGAATGCCTGCCTAGAACATGAGAAATGGGGTTCGAATCATGGGTCGGACAGAGATTTTGCTTTCTCCCACCTCCTTTGCATATCTTAACACTTTGACTCCCTCACCCTGCCCCCCCCCCCCCCAACGTTGTGCTTTGTCAGCCATGATAGTACAGCAGAAACTTAATCCTTTCACTCCTTCACCTGTCTGCAGCCTTTGATACCATTGATCATGGTATTCTCCTTTCTAGACTTCATCATACTTTTGGCATCTCTGACATTGCTCTCTCCTTTTTCACTTCATATCTGTCAAACAGAAAACAAACTGTTCTCATTAATGGCACTTACTCTCAACCTGCATGCCTGACCTGTGGTGTTCCACAAGGATCTGTCCTTGGCCCTGTTCTTTTCACTCTTTACACCTCCCCCCTGTCCACCATCATCAACTCCCACTGTATAAAACACCACTTCTATGCTGATGACACCCAACTTCTAGACAGTGACACACCAGACAATATACAGCACCTCTTGACTCGCACCACTGAGTGTTACTCGGACATTAAGAACTGGATGACATTCAATAAACTTCAGCTTAATGACGACAAGACAGAAGCTATCCTCATTGGCACCCGTCAGAAACTTTCTCAGCTGCCTCCTCTTTCTCTCCCATTATGTAACACATCAGTCCCAATTTCTGATTCAGCTAAAAACCTTGGTGTCTGCATTGACTCTACCCTCTCCATGAACAACTTTGTTTCTCAAACTGCCAGATCTTGCTACTTTCACCTCCATCGTATAAGCTTGATCAGGAAGTATCTCTCTGTGGAAACAACTGCAAAACTCGTTCTCTCCTTCATAATGTCTCGCATTGACTATTGCAATTCACTCCTGTCTGGTCTTCCTGCCTCCACCATTCACATCCTACAGCGCATTCAAAACAATGCTGCACGCCTTGTACTCAAAAAGAAAAAAGCTGACCACATATCTCCTCTCCTGGCACAACTTCACTGGCTCCCGGTATCAAAGCGCATACAGTACAAACTAGACACCATGTGCTACAAAAGCCTCAATAACGCAGCCCCCCATTACCTGTCAAGCCTACTTGAGATCTATGTTCCCTCACGTACCCTCCGCTCTGCCTCCGATCCTCTGACTTTTCGCTTTCCACGCACCAAGCTCAATACCTATGGTCCACGAGCCTTCTCTGTTTCTGGTCCACTTTCCTGGAACAAACTTCCTCTCTCTGTCCGTCAGCAACCTACTTTTGTCTCCTTCAAGTCCGCTCTCAAAACTCACCTTTTCTCCTCTGCATAAAATCCTGACCTCACTCATCCCCCCTCTGCAGCCTGTCTCCACTCGGAGGGGAATCACATTGTAATATATATTTGTATATAATATGCTCTCTATAATTTTCCATTGCTTTTATTCCTTTCCCCATTTATAGCCATGTGTAAGTGTGTGTGTGCGCGCGTGCGTAAGTGTATGTTCAGCGCTTAGATTTGATTTTTATCGAGATTTTGCGCTATATAAATATTGTAATTATTATTATTATTATTATATTCACCAGCTTCTTTTATATATATGTATATTTGTATAAAACAAGGGCACAGCACATACACAATAAATTGATGAAAGTCACTTCGACACGATACTATGTGTGACAGTTGTAATTTGTATAGTTCTGCTTCTAAACACAACGAAAAGAACATATACAAACAGCACTTTTCCTGTTAGCTAAAAAAAAATGATGACTGTAGCTATTAACGCACAGCAGTTTTGGGTATGCTAAAGGGGTGAAAGTTGGTAGTTCATAGCATTGTTGATTAAATACAGATGTATATGTATGTATTTTTTGTTGTTGTCCTTGTCATCAGGGTGGATACTGTCTAAAGACGCTGGCGGAAGGCGCCGCCCTGTCTTTACGTGCTTTGCTGGGGGACCCCACGCCAAACATCTCTCCACTCACACAGCCTAGGAGCAGGTAAGACAAATGTTCATAATGGTAGAAGTAGATTTTTGTCTGTTTTGTATCTATATGTATATGTATATATATATATATATATATATATATATATATATATATATATATATATATATGTATCTATATATCTCTATCATCTCTCTCTCTATCTATCTGTCTATCTATCTATCTATCTATCTATCTCTATCTATCTATCTATCTATCTATCTAACTATCTATCTATCTCTGTCTATCTATCTATCTATCTATCTGTCTATCTGTCTCTGTCTGTCTGTCTGTCTATCTATCTATCTATCTATATATCTATCTATATATCTATCTAATCTATTTATCTATGTATCTATCTATCTGTGTATCTATCTTGCTATCAATCTATCTGTCTATGTGTCTAGACAGTTTCATTTTGCTCACCTTTTTTTCCTTCTATACCAACTTAGTGGCAGTATAAGTGGGGACGGTTTTTACAGTACTGTGATGATGATGATGATGGGGATGATGATGATGATGATGGGGATGATGATGATGATGATGGGGATGATGATGATGATGATGATGATGATGGGGATGATGATGATGATGATGGGGATGATGATGATGGGGATGATGATGATGGGGATGATGATGATGATGGGGATGATGATGGGGATGATGGGGATGATAATCATGATTCAGTCGGATTCATTTTGGATTTAGACTACATGACAAGCTCTGTAGTCAGTGCTTACTGTCATAGTATATCCTGGTATCAACCAGGCCTGAGAGGAACAGACACCTGTGATGTTGGTCAGGAGATTTGAACAATACTTTCTATGACACATCTGTGAAGTAAATGAGACTTCACTGTGTGGTCCCAGTCTTTCCAGTGAGCCCATAGCACACTGAACTCTGGGTAGGAGTCGGTTAGAGCCGAAAAAATTCCCACACTGATTTTGACAGGACTGTTAGGGATTTGAACCCACAACCTTCCAGTTGGTTGTCTGTAGTGATAAACACTGCATTATGCATGGGTGCAACTTTTTCCGTTTAATGACGGAATCCGCTTTTTCAAAAGAGTCAGAAACAGAAATTCCGTTTTTTGAAAAAATCGCCGAGCTAGGGTCGGTTTTTTGTGTGGTCCAAAATCATTTATCGAACGTAAATGTTTTGCGACGGTTACTCTCCTGTGTAGAAAGGAAAGTGGAAGCACTGTTGTGAGTGAAGCTATGAAAGTCAATGCGCATGCTCCGTTGCGAAATCTCGCATCAACTTCCATGAAATCGCCGCCATTTTCGAGCTTGGCATGTTGAGCGAACTTCACAATGCCAGCGGTGAAAGAAGGCGAATATGTTGACTTGATCGACCCAGCTGTCAAGAATGATTGCAGGAGAAAGCTTAAGATTCAGTTAAAAAGCTTTGGCCCCAGGACCCCTTTCCGTTTTTGACTTGTTCTAAATTGCACCCTTGATTATGTAACTGGTTAAACATGCTAAATATTTGAGACAATACTATAAATCTTTTTTTTTTCTCTTCTGGGTAGTCAGATGATCTTGGTTTCCATTCCTTAAGTCAGCAGTTCACAAGATCAACTTGTTCTAATTCTTTATATTGTTTTAAAAACATAACAGACTAGTAGATATGAGGTATGTATATGAGTTGCCCAGTCCATTGTATATGTATATATAACTTGTTCTAATTCTTTATATTGTTTTAAAAACATGTAACAGATTAGTAGATATGAGGTATGTATATGAGTTGCCCAGTCCATTGTATATGTATATATAAATCTTGTTCATTTTTCTTTTAGTGATATCGTAATAATGTTCAGCAATCATTGTCTTTATTTGTGTTTTGTCAAAAATGAATTAAAAGCAAATTTGAAAAAAACTTGTTCTGATTCTTGTTTACTTCAGTTTTGATGACTGACATTGAAATGTTCTTTTTTCTAGGACTTTTTTGTTTCGTTTTGTTCATTTTTTTTAAGCAGGCTGATTTTCGTCAGATGTGTATATGTACATTGTTTTGCCCACACTGTGCAGGTGGTATGTTACTGCATGCATGCATGCTGGGTGTTTCCATGCTTCGGTGAGTTACCAGACCCAGACATGACTTACATGATCTTTAACATGTATATTTGATGCCCTGTGTGCATATATGTACAAAGTGGGGTGTGGAGGTGGGATTAGACACAAACAGGTCTGCACACGTGTTGATGACCTTGGAAATTGGAAAACTCTCTGCCGTTTACAAAGCAGGAGATACACGATTTTATGTTAAACACTTTAGGGTAGTGTCTTATATATATATAAGTTGATACTTCAGGACATGTTTATCACAAATGTGTTCACTCCAGCTTAGCATCCTGGAGTCAATACCTTATGCAGTCAAAGAATAGCATGCGATTTTTGTCGTAATTAAACAAAAAAACTTTTTAATCAAAAAACGTTTTTGTCTGATATGTGACCAAGCGTTGTGGAGTCAGTACTGAACACAGTCAAAGAGCAACGACCCATGCACGCCAGTCTGGCATACCAGGACACCGCCAAAGAAGGAGAGGATCATATCTACCAATGGCGGTCTGCTTCACCCAGACAGTAAGTGTGTGTGAGATGTTTTATCATTTGCAAAAGGAATTTTTTTAGATAAAAGGCAAAAAGCTAAAGGTTGCCTAAAGATAGAAACTTAAAGGTTGCCTCATAACTCTTAGGTGTTTGGGAATTGAAGTGGTAGAGACTTCAACTTTTCTCGGGGCCAGAATTATGAAAGCAATACCCAACTCCCTGTGTACTTTACCTTCCATAACTCTGAACAGGGTCAGGTACCAATTCACAGCTGGGTCAGCTGGTGGCAGCATGCATGACATTTTTTTTAACTAGATTCATACCTACACAAATCCATGCTGTCAGACTGGAAGGCGGGAGCTCAGCCGTTTATGCCAGCCAGGACATGAAAAGTAATTTTGAAATAAAAGAAAATTGAGAAAGCAGTGCTGATATTGACATTGATATATGTGATAAAGGGTAGATGATATATATGATAAAGACCAGATGATGTATATGATAAAGGGCAGATGATATGATAAAGGGTAGATGATATATACGCATGATGAAATGACTATTGAGTGGTGTCGTAAGCTTGGGAAGTGACTGTCCCGAGAATGGCAAGGCATTGGTGCTCTGGGTCCCATCCACATCCTCGTGGTGTACCTTCTTGACTTGTTAACTGCAGACAGGAAGAGCTACCTACGAAAGACTGCTAACTGTCGAAACTGTAGTAAGGGGAAAGGAGGTGGCAGCTATGTGAGCTGGTGGCAGGGTGGTATGCCCGAAAGAGAAGTGAAGACCAAAGAGGTTCGAGAGAGGGTTCCTCCATTCTCTCTTGGTCCGGAGGCTGGGCTGGACCTGGTTGGTGCGTGTTGAGTGGCTATGTCGCGGGGTTTGTCATCTTCCCACCTTGCCATTTAGTTTATAAACGATGTAACTTATGACTAGGTCTGAGTGGGTTGTGCAGCGCATGGACAACCCCCTTTGCTTGAAGAAATGACCATCAAGTGGCATCGGAAGTTTGGGAGGTGATTGTCCGGAGAGTGGTGAGGCATTGGTGCTCTGGGTCCCATCCGCACCCTCATGGTGTTTCTTATTAACTGCAGACAGGAAAAGCTACATATAGAAGACAGCAGTAAAAAGATCTGTCATGAATACTTTGTGTCACAACAGTGTTGCACTATGTGCAGGCAGGAAGAACTACGTACAAAAAACAGCAGTAAAAAGATTTGTCATAAACACATAGTATCACAGCTGTGTTGCAATATTTGCAGACAAAAGACAACAGTAAGAAGATTTGTCATAAATACTGTGTGTCAAACAATAGTGTTGTAATATCTATAGACAGGAAGAACTATGTACAAAAGACAGCAGTAACAAGATTTGTCATGAATATTTTGTGTTAAAGAACAGTGTTGGTAATATCTGTAGACAGGAAGAACTACGTACAAAAGACAGCAGCAAGAAGATCTGTCATAAACATTTTGTGTTAAACAACAGTGTTGTATATGTGCAGGCAGGAAGAACTACCTACAAAAGACAGCAGAAAGAAAATTTGTCATAAATACTGTGTGTCAAACTACAGTGTTGTAATATCTGCAAACAGGAAGAACTATGTACAAAAGACAGCTGTAACAAGATTTGCCATGAACACTTTGTTTCAAACTACAATGTTGTAATATGTGCAGACAGGGAGAACTACGTACAAAAGACAGCAGTAAAAAGATCTGTCAAACAACAGTGTTGTATATGTGCAGGCAGGGAGAACTACGTACAAAAGACAGCCAGCCTGCAGACTTCCCGCTGATACAGCAGTGTTGTGAGTCAGTGTCGGAGGCGGCGCAGGAAGCCATCAACCAACAGATCCAGCAGCTGGAGAAAGACACCATTCTGGACAATACGCAGCACAGGTAAATTATTTTTTTATGATTTATTTGGACTTTTTCCAAGAATGAATACACACAGACATGCATGCATGCATGCACACACGCATGCACGCACGCACGATCGCACACATACACACACATACACACACACATACACACACACACACACACACACACACACACACACACACACACACACACACACACACATGCACACACACACACACACACATGTGCACACACACACACACACACGCATGCATGCATGCACGCGCACACACACACGCACGCACGCACGCACACACACGTGCACATTTCACATAAACATCCATGCACCAATATTGTCAAAATATTATCATGCAGATGCATAAGATTTACCCAAAGTACATTTCATATATTTCAAACAGATATTTTGTGCCAAGCTAATGATACTGATAATCGAGTCGAACATTTTTAATCAGTGCTTCATAGAAGATTCAGTCAGTTTGAAATCTATACCAGTTCATATTCATAAGTGACGCATGTTTTTTGATATTGTACAGAGTTTTCAAATATCTCCAGAAGAAATTAAATTCATCTTTTTTAGTTGGTCCTGTTCTTCACCTTCGCATTTTAAGATCTTGCTAACAGATAAAGTTTTGCACGAGCTTAAGGAGTCCTTGCTAACAGATAAAGTTTTGCACAAGCTTAAGGAGTCTCCCAAAATAATTACTGGCAGATTTGGACAGGGTGTAGTTTGGATATATGAGAGTGTGATGAACTGTCTTTAGTATGCATCTGATTCCCCTTTCATGTGTTTCTGATCTCCCTTGTGGGGATGCCAGGAGTTCTTTCAATATAACTAGTATCCCCACCTTCTGGAAATTCTGTGCTAAAAGTTTCCTCTTTTTTATCACTCT
>CM060312.1:87777984-87780484 GCA_030674185.1 Monoplex corrugatus
TACATTTTCCCTGTGGGTGCCTGGGTTTTCATTGTGAATGATAAATATCCCCTTCTGGAATTCGTGCTAGAATTTCTCTTTTGTCACTCTTTTGTTTGTGCCTTGCTCCTTTGATTTCTGTCATCTGTTTCTTTCTCATTTTGTGCCTTGCTGGTCAACTTTATGTTTCCTTAAGGCATTATATACTTTCTGTCTCTTCAGACTGATAATTTGGACACATATGTTTACTGTATTTTTAGCTTTATGGGAATATAAACTGCTTAGTGGTGATTTTAGGTACTGTAGACCAGTTTTGTGTCCTTAGTCATGTTTATAATACGTATTCAGGAATAATTTTTTTTATCCCCCTCATGATATATTGTTGGAGTAGCCAACCCAAGAGCATATTCCTTATATTGTGTGCGTGGATGCAGTGGTATGTGTACTAAATTTTCTTTTCCAGGTTTTTTTTATTTCAGGGTCATCAATGTGTTTAGATGTGTGTGCTTTGTATGAGATAGTTTTCTGTAGCCTTGTTATGGCTTTGAGCTGTTGGCTGGGCTTTAAAAGATTAACCCTTTGACTCCTACACCCTATTCACCAGCTGCGAAAACATAACCCTTTGACTCCCTCGCCCTGTCCACCAGCTCCCTGCAGGAAACTGGTGGTAGGGTGAGGGAATCAAAAGGTTAAGTTTTTGCTTTGCTAGCATGGTTGATGATGCAGGAGATGGTGATGGACAGGGTGCGGGAGTCAAAGGGTTAATAAAGGTAATGATAAAAACGTGCATTTATTTTCCAGATTGATGAATTGTCTGTTTATTCTCTCCATCTTTTTCCACAGGTGCGGTCTTGTGTCATGCTTCCATGGTAAGTTTGAAATTCTTGATAAATCGAAAGATAGAAAGTGCATGTTGTGGGGAGAATGTTATGCTAGCAGTGTGTGTGTGTGTGTGTGTGTGTGTGTGTGGTGTGTGTGCGCTGCGGTGTGTGTGTGTGTGTGTGTGTGTGTGTGTGTGTGTGTGTGTGTGTGTGTGTGTGTGTGTGTGTGTGTGTGTGTGTGTGTGTGCATGTATGCGTGCGCTCAAGAGTATCTTACAGACACAAATCAAATGGATAGGGGTGCAGCTGAATATGTACATTTCTTGTTTAATTTTTCTTTTCATTTTTTGATTTTTTGCCCCCCTTTGTTTGTTAGTTAGATGTTGTTCCCTCATTGAATAATGTCATTGACTGATGGAGTTGTTTTCTTTCTTCTTTCATTGTTTGTTTGTTTTTTGTTTGTTTGTTTTTTTAACGTAGTTTTAGTAAGGAGAAAGGAGGAGCAGAACTCTGGAATGTTCTTTGAAAGCTTTTGAAAATCTCAGGGAAATTGAAAGCTAGAAAATGTGTGTGTGTGTGTACGTGTGTGTACGTGTGTGTACGTGTGTGTGTGTGTGTGTATGTGTGTGTGTGTGTGTGGGGTGTGTGTGTGTGTGTGTATGTGTGTGTGTGTGTGTGTGTTATATGTGTGTGTGTGTTTGTGTGTGTGCGTGTATGTGTGGTGTGTGTGCATGCGTGCGTGCATGCATGCGTGTGTGCGTGCGTGTGTGTGGTGTGAGAGAAAGAGATTGTTGTGAGCTTTGTTTCTGTTTCTTAAGAAAGTTCCTAAACATTTGCACAGTCTGATGGATAGTTTCTTCTTCTTTTCCTTCAGCTCTTTAGGCATGGAAAGTGAGAGTGGCTCAGCGTTCCAGGACTTGGTGAAGATGACAGCTGATTGTCTTCAGAGTGATTTTCCTGTAGAAAGGTTTGTTCTCAGCTTCATTTGGGATTTGAACATGGGGGCTGGGATAAGTGGATTGGATTAGACTGGATAAATTTTTGTTATGGATTAATTTGTTACAACAAAGTTAGCAAGAAACATCTGAGGGTGTGGATGGATCCCAGAGCACCAATGCACAAAACCGTTCTGCATGAAATATGTGACCCGTTTTAACAAAATGAGTACTAAGGTGAAAATAACAGATTTTAGGATATTATGGTTTTCAAAATGTCCAGATTATTAACTTTCTTTTCATATGAAATTTATTATTCTACTCCTAAAAATAAGGAAGTTATGGGTGTTTGAAGTGTGTAACATAGCAAACAGCCATTTTGAGAAAATCAAGTTTTAAAATTTTCACCACTTCAGTGAAGTTTTACCTTAGCAACAGATATTTGTTCTTCACCAATCTGTACCAAATTTTGTACCATGGTAAAACACATCATGCCACAATAGCACACACAAATTGGTGTGAAAATCTACTGTAATTGTCTTGTTGTTTAAGTTTATATAATCCCTTTTTCTGACACAGAAAGTATGCCGTTATCTGGTTAAAACGCATTTTTATACATTTTCCAATTGAATTATAAAGTGCTGAGTGCATGTACATGTAATGTAAAGATTAAATATTCCATTTTTGACGAAAAGTAAAAATTGACAAAATCGACCCATCACACCTTTTCCGGGCCTCTACGCTTTTCTCTGCCTGCGAATTAGG
>CM060312.1:87785484-87807984 GCA_030674185.1 Monoplex corrugatus
ATGTCCTGCTGACGTTCTGTGTTGTTTATGTCCTGCTGATGTTCTGTGTTGTTTATGTCCTGCTGACGTTCTGTGTTGTTTGTTATGTCCTGCTGATGTTCTGTGTTGTTTGTTATGTCCTGCTGACGTTCTGTGTTGTTTGTTATGTCCTGCTGACGTTCTGTGTTGTTTGTTATGTCCTGCTGACGTTCTGTGTTGTTTGTTATGTCCTGCTGAGTCGTGTTGTATGTCCTGCTGAGTTGTGTTGTTGTATGTCCTGCTGACGTTCTGTGTTGTTTGTTATGTCCTGCTGACGTTCTGTGTTGTTTGTTATGTCCTGCTGACGTTCTGTGTTGTTTGTTTTTATGTCCTGCTGACGTTCTGTGTTGTTTGTTATGTCCTGCTGACGTTCTGTGTTGTTTGTTATGTCCTGCTGACGTTCTGTGTTGTTTGTTATGTCCTGCTGACGTTCGTGTTGTTTATGTCCTGCTGAGTTCTGTTTGTTTATGTCCTGCTGACGTTCTGTGTTGTTTGTTATGTCCTGCTGACGTTCTGTGTTGTTTGTTATGTCCTGCTGAGTTCTGTGTTGTTTTATGTCCTGCTGACGTTCTGTGTTGTTTATGTCCTGCTGACGTTCTGTGTTGTTTGTTATGTCCTGCTGACGTTCTGTGTTGTTTGTTATGTCCTGCTGAGTTCTGTGTTGTTTGTTATGTCCTGCTGACGTTCTGTGTTGTTTGTTATGTCCTGCTGACGTTCTGTGTTGTTTGTTATGTCCTGCTGAGTTCTGTGTTGTTTTTATGTCCTGCTGGTTCTGTGTTGTTTGTTATGTCCTGCTGACGTTCTGTGTTGTTTATGTCCTGCTGACGTTCTGTGTTTTTTTATGTCCTGCTGACGTTCTTGTTTTTGTTATGTCCTGCTGACGTTCTGTGTTGTTTTATGTCCTGCTGACGTTCTGTGTTGTTTATGTCCTGCTGAGTTCTGTGTTGTTTGTTATGTCCTGCTGATTCTGTGTTGTTTGTTATGTCCTGCTGACGTTCTGTGTTGTTTGTTATGTCCTGCTGACGTTCTGTGTTGTTTGTTATGTCCTGCTGACGTTCTGTGTTGTTTGTTATGTCCTGCTGACGTTCTGTGTTGTTTGTTATGTCCTGTGATGTCTGTGGTTGTTTGTTATGTCCTGCTGACGTTCTGTGTTGTTTGTTATGTCCTGCTGACGTTCTGTGGTCTGTGTTGTTGTAGTCTGCGATTCTGTTTGTTTGTCTGCTGGTTCGTTGTGTTATGTCGTGAGTCTGTGTTTGTTTCGTATCTGGTGTTAGTCCTGGAGTCGGTTTTATGTCTGCTGAGTCTGTGTTTAGTCCTGTAGTCTTGTTGTTTGTCTGCTGTTGTTGTTTATGTCTGCTTCGTGTTGTTGTATGTCCTGCTGAGTTTGTGTTGTTTGTTATGTCTGCTGACGTTCTGTTGTTGTTATGTCCTGCTGAGTTCTGTGTTGTTTGTTATGTCCTGCTGACGTTCTTTTGTTTGTTATTCCTGCTGACGTTCTGTTGTTTCTCTGTGTGTTGTTATGTCCTGATTTTGTTGTATCTAGTCGTGTGTTGTCTCGAGTTCTTTTGTTATGTGCGTTTGTTTTGCTTCTGTGTGTTTCCCTATTTTTGTATGTCTCGTCGTGTGTTTCGTGTGTTTTTTTCTGCTGTTGTTTGTGAGTCTGTTTTTGCTCGGTTTTGTTGTCTCTTGTTTATTCGCTTTGTTTTTTCTGCTGAGTTCGTTGTTGTCCGCACTTGTTTTTTTTCTGCAGTTGTGTTTTGTCTTGACGTTCTTGTTGTTTATCGGTCGTGTTGTTTGTCTGCTTGTGTTTGTTTTTTTGTTTTTTTTTGTGTTCCGCGTTCGTTTTGTTATTCTGTGATCTTTTGTTAGTCTGGGTTTGTTTTATGTCCTGGAGTTGTGTTATGTCTGTTTTGTTATTCCGTTCTGTGTTTTTATTCTTGACGTTCTGTTGTATTCTGTTGTTTTTTCTGTGGTTGTGTGTTGTTGTTTGTTGTGTTTTGTTTCGTTGTTTGTGCTGGTGTGTTTTGCGGAGTTCTTTGTAGTCTTGTTTGTTGTTGTCTGTTTGTTTGTCTGCGCTTGTTGTTGTGTCTGTTGTTTTGTTGGACTTCTTGTTTTCTGCTTTTGTTGTCTGGTTTTGTTTTTATGTCCTGTCTTTTTTGTGTTTGTTGTGTCTGCTTCTGTTTGTGTCTGATTCTGTGTTTAGTCTGCTGAGTGTTGTTGTTGTTTTTATCTTTTTTTGTTGTGTTTGTCCTGCTGGTCTGTGTTTGTTTCTTGGTTCGTGTTTGTTTTGCTGTCTGTGTTGTCTGGTCTTGTTTTGCTGACGTTTGTGTGTTATGTTTGTTGTGTTTTGTATTTGAGTCTGTTTGTTTCCTGTGTTTTGTTTGCGTTCTGTGTGTTTTCTGACGTTTTGTTCTTGTTTGTTTTGTTTTCCTGTTGTTGTTGCTATTCTGGTGTTGTTTGTTTTGTTTGTGCGTTTGTTGTTGTCCTTGTTTGTGTGTTGTGGTTTTGTGGGGTGTGGGTGGGGGGTGTTTTGGTGTTTTGCTGTATTCGTGTTTTTTGTGTTTTCCTGCTAGTTCTGTGTGTTTTTCCTGCGCTTGTTGTTTGTTGTCCTGGTTCTTGTTGTTTTGTCCTGCTAGTTGTTTGTTTGTCTGCTGGTTGTGTTTGTTTGTTGCTAGTCTGTTGTTGTTTTCCTGCTATTTTTGTTGTTTTGTCGCTGAGTTTTGTTTTATGTCGTCGTTTTTTGTTGTTTGTGTTTGTTTGTTTAGTTCTGTGGTTTTTTGTTAGTCTGTGTTTGTTTGTCCGCTGACGTTCTGTGTTGTTTGTATCCTGGTTTGTGTTTGTTTGTCTGTCTGCTTTGTTGTTTTGTTATCTGCTGACGTTCTTGTTGTTTGTTATGTCCTGCTGATTCTGTGTTGTTTTGTCTTGCTTCGTGTTGTTTTGTTATGTCCTGCTGATGTTTGTTTGTTTTTCCTGTGACTCTGTGTTGTTGTTATGTCCTGCTGACTTTGTTTGTTTGTTATGTCCTGCTGACGTTTGTGTTGTTTGTTTCCTGCTGACGTTTGTGTTGTTGTTTTCTGACGTTCTGTGTGTTTGTTATGTCCTGCGACGTTCTTGTTGTTTGTTTGTCCTGTGACGTTCTGTGTTGTTTTTGTCCGTGACGTTCTGTTTGTTTGTTTGTCTGTGACTTTGTGTTGTTTATGTTGTGTAGTTGTGTTGTTTGTTATGCCTGCTGACGTTCTGTGTTGTTTGTTATGTCCTGTGTGTTTGTTGTGTTTTGTTTGTCTCCGCTGACGTTCTGGTTGTTTGTTGTGTTTCTGTGTTGTTTGTTATTCCTGCTGACGTTCTGTTGTTTGTTATGTCCTGCTGAGTTCTGTGTTGTTTGTTTTTCCTGCTGACGTTTGTTTGTTTGTTATGTCCTGCTGACGTTCGTGTTTTTGTTATGTCCCTGACGTTCTGTGTTGTTTTTATGTCCTGCTGACGTTCTGTGTTGTTTGTTATGTCCTTGAGTCGGTTGTTTGTTATGTCCTGCTGACGTTTGTTTGTTTATGTCCTGCTGACGTTCTGTGTTGTTTTTTCCTGCTGAGTTCTTGTTGTTTGTTATGTCCTGCTGGTTCTGTTTGTTTGTTTTTTGTCTTCTGTGTTGTTTGTTATTCCTGCTAGTTCTGTGTTTTTGTTATGTCCTGCGGGTTTGTGTTGTTTTGTTTGTTCTGTGTTGTTTTTCTGTGTTCTGTGTTGTTTGTTATGTCTGCTGATTCGTGTTTGTTTGTTGCTGAGTTCTGTGTTGTTTTTATGTCCGCTGACGTTCTGTGTTGTTTTTTTCTGCGTCTGTGTTGTTTGTATTCCTCTGTTTGTGTTGTTTTTATGTCCTGCTGCGTTCTGTGTTGTTTTTGTCCTGCTTGTTTGTGTTGTTTTTGTCCTGCTGGTTTGTGTTGTTTGTTAGTCCTGCTGACGTTCTGTGTTTGTTTATGCCCTTGATTTTGTGTTTTTGTCTTGTTTGTTTGTTTGTTATGTCTGCTGTCTGGTGTTTGTTTGTTATGTCCTGCTGAGTTCTGTGTTGTTTTTAGGTAGTTCTGCTATCTGTTCTGTGTTGTTTGTTATGTCCTGCTGACGTTCGTGTTGTTGTTATGTCCTGCTGCGTTTTGTGTTGTTATGTTATGTCTGCTGACTGTTCTGTGTTGTTTGTTAGTCCTGCTAATGTTCTGGTGTGTTTGTTATGTCCTGCTGACGTTCTGTGTTGTTTGTTATGTCTCTGCTGATGTTCTGTGTTGTTTGTTATGTCCTGACGTTCTGTGTTTATGTCTGCTGACGTTTGTTTGTTTGTTATGTCCTGTGACTTCTGTGTTGTTTATGTCTGCTGGTTCTGTGTTGTTGTTATGTTCTGCTGACTGTTCTGTGTTTGTTATGTCTGCGACTCTGTTTTTGTTATGTCCTGCTGACGTTCTGTGTGTTTGTAGTCTGCGTTACTGTCTGTGTTTGGTGTATTCCTGCTAGTTTGTGTTGTTGTTATGTCCGATGACTTCTGTGATATCATGCTGTTGTTGTTTAGGTCAGTTACATGATGCTGATTCATGCGTTTGTTTTTAGTGTCAGTTACATGATGCTGATATCATGGCTGTTGTTTTAGTGTTATTACATGATGCTGATATCATGGCTGTTTGTTTTAGTGTAGTTACATGATGCTGATATCATGGCTGTTTTTAGTGTAGTTACATGATGCTGATATCATGGCTGTTTTTTAGTGTTAGTTACATGATGCTGATATCATGGCTGTTTTTTAGTGTTGTTACATGATGCTGATATCATGCTGTTTGTTTGTTTAGTGTTAGTTTACATGATGCTGATATCATGGCTGTTTGTTTTTAGTGTTAGTTACATGATGCTGATATCATGGCTGTTTGTTTGTGTTAGTTTACATGATGCTGATATCATGCTGTTGTTTTTAGTGTTAGTTACATGATGCTGATATCATGTGTTGTTTGTTTTTAGTTTTAGTTACATGATGCTGATATCATGCTGTTTGTTTTAGTGTCAGTTCATGATGCTGATATCTGCTGTTTGTTTTTAGTGTCAGTTACATGATGCTGATATCATGGCTGTTTGTTTTTTAGTGTTAGTTACATGATGCTGATATCATGCTTGTTTGTTTAGTGTTAGTTACATGTGCTGATATCATGGCTGTTTGTTTTTAGTGTCAGTTACATGATGCTGATATCATGGCTGTTTGTTTTTAGTGTTAGTTACATGATGCTGATATCACAGCTGTTTGTTTTTAGTGTTAGTTACATGATGCTGATATCATGGCTGTTTGTTTTTAGTGTTAGTTACATGATGCTGATATCATGGCTGTTTGTTTTTAGTGTCAGTTACATGATGCTGATGTCATGGCTGTTTGTTTTTAGTGTCAGTTACATGATGCTGATGTCATGGCTGTTTGTTTTTAGTGTCAGTTACATGATGCTGATGTCATGGCTGTTTGTTTTTAGTGTCAGTTACATGATGCTGATGTCATGGCTGTTTGTTTTTAGTGTCAGTTACATGATGCTGATGTCATGGCTGTTTGTTTTTAGTGTCAGTTACATGATGCTGATATCATGGCTGTTTGTTTTTAGTGTCAGTTACATGATGCTGATGTCATGGCTGTTTGTTTTTAGTGTCAGTTACATGATGCTGATGTCATGGCTGTTTGTTTTTAGTGTCAGTTACATGATGCTGATATCATGGCTGTTTGTTTTAGTGTCAGTTACATGATGCTGATGTCATGGCTGTTTGTTTTTAGTGTCAGTTACATGATGCTGATGTCATGGATGTTTGTTTTTAGTGTCAGTTACATGATGCTGATGTCATGGCTGTTTGTTTTTAGTGTCAGTTACTGATGCTGATATCATGGCTGTTTGTTTTTAGTGTCAGTTACATGATGCTGATGTCATGGCTGTTTGTTTTTAGTGTCAGTTACTGATGCTGATATCATGGTGTTTGTTTTTAGTGTCAGTTACGTGATGCTGATGATCATGGCTGTTTAGTTTTTAGTGTTAGTTACATGATGCTGATGTCATGGATGTTTGTTTTTAGTGTTAGTTACATGATGCTGATGTCATGGCTGTTTGTTTTTAGTGTCAGTTACGTGATGCTGATATCATGGCTGTTTGTTTTTAGTGTCAGTTACGTGATGCTGATATCATGGCTGTTAGTTTTTAGTGTCAGTTACATGATGCTGATGTCATGGCTGTTTAGTTTTTAGTGTCAGTTACATGATGCTGATGTCATGGCTGTTTGTTTTTAGTGTCAGTTACATGATGCTGATATCATGGCTTAGTTTTTAGTGTCAGTTACTGATGCTGATGTCATGGCTGTTAGTTTTAGTGTCAGTTACATGATGCTGATGTCATGGCTGTTAGTTTTTAGTGTCAGTTACATGATGCTGATGTCATGGCTGTTAGTTTTTAGTGTCAGTTACATGATGCTGATATCATGGCTGTTATTTTTAGTGTCAGTTACGTGATGCTGATGTCATGGCTGTTGTTTTTAGTGTCAGTTACATGATGCTGATGTCATGGCTGTTTGTTTTTAGTGTTAGTTACATGATGCTGATATCATGGCTGTTGTTTTTAGTGTCAGTTACATGATGCTGATATCATGGCTGTTAGTTTTTAGTGTTAGTTACGTGATGCTGATGTCATGGCTGTTTGTTTTTAGTGTCAGTTACATGATGCTGATATCATGGCTGTTTGTTTTTAGTGTCAGTTACATGATGCTGATATCATGGCTGTTTGTTTTAGTGTCTTACATGATGTGATATCATGCTGTTATTTTAGTGTAGTTACATGATGCTGATTCATGCTGTTTGTTTTTAGTGTTAGTTACATGATGCTGATATCATGGCTGTTTGTTTTTAGTGTCAGTTACATGATGCTGATATCATGGCTGCTTTGTTTTTTAGTGTTAGTTACGTGATGCTGATATCATGGCTGTTTGTTTGTTTTTAGTGTCAGTTACATGATGCTGATATCATGGCTGTTTGTTTTTAGTGTCAGTTACATGATGCTGATATCATGGCTGTTGTTTTTAGTGTCAGTTACATGATGCTGATATCATGGCTGTTAGTTTGTTTTAGTGTCAGTTACATGATGCTGATGTCATGGCTGTTAGTTTTTAGTGTCAGTTACATGATGCTGATATCATGGCTGTTAGTTTTTAGTGTCAGTTACATGATGCTGATATCATGGCTGTTTGTTTTTTGTTTTTTAGTATTTCAGTTACATGATGCTGATATCATGGCTGTTAGTTTTTAGTGTCAGTTACATGATGCTGATATCATGGCTGTTTTGTTTTTAGTGTCAGTTACATGATGCTGATATCATGGCTGTTAGTTTTTAGTGTCAGTTACATGATGCTGATATCATGGCTGTTTGTTTTTTAGTGTCTAGTTACATGATGCTGATATCATGGCTGTTAGTTTTTAGTGTCAGTTACATGATGCTGATATCATGGCTGTTTGTTTTTTAGTGTCAGTTACATGATGCTGATATCATGGCTGTTAGTTTTTAGTGTCAGTTACATGATGCTGATATCATGGCTGTTTGTTTTTTTTAGTGTCAGTTACATGATGCTGATATCATGGCTGTTTGTTTTTAGTGTCAGTTACATGATGCTGATATCATGGCTGTTTTTTTTTAGTGTTAGTTACATGATGCTGATATCATGGCTGTTTGTTTTTAGTGTAGTTACATGATGCTGATATCATGGCTGTTTGTTTTTAGTGTCAGTTACATGATGCTGATATCATGGCTGTTTGTTTTTTAGTGTTAGTTACATGATGCTGATATCATGGCTGTTTGTTTGTTTTTAGTGTTAGTTACATGATGCTGATATCATGGCTGTTTGTTTTTAGTGTTAGTTACATGAGCTGATTCATGCTGTTTGTTTTAGTGTTAGTTACATGATGCTGATATCATGGCTGTTTGTTTGTTTTTAGTGTTAGTTACATGATGCTGATATCATGGCTGTTGTTGTTTTTAGTGTTAGTTACATGATGCTGATATCATGGCTGTTTGTTTTTAGTGTTAGTTACATGATGCTGATATCATGGCTGTTGTTTTAGTGTTAGTTACATGATGCTGTATATGGCTGTTTGTTTTTTTAGTGTCAGTTACATGATGCTGATATCATGGCTGTTTGTTTTTAGTGTCAGTTACATGATGCTGATATCATGGCTGTTTGTTTGTTTTTAGTGTTAGTTACATGATGCTGATATCATGGCTGTTTGTTTGTTTTTAGTGTCAGTTACATGATGCTGATATCATGGCTGTTTGTTTGTTTTTAGTGTCAGTTACATGATGCTGATATCATGGCTGTTTGTTTGTTTTTAGTGTTAGTTACATGATGCTGATATCATGGCTGTTTTTAGTGTCAGTTACATGATGCTGATATCATGGCTGTTTGTTTTTAGTGTCAGTTACATGATGCTGATATCATGGCTGTTTGTTTGGTTTTAGTGTCAGTTTTTAGTTTCTGTTTTTAGTTTCTGTTTGTTTTTAATGTCAGTTTTTAGTTTCTGTTTGGTTTTAGTGTCAGTTTTTAGTTTCTGTTTTTAGTTTCTGTTTGTTTTTAATGTCAGTTACGTGATGCCGATATCACAGCTGTTTGTTTTTAGTGTCAAGTACATGGCTGTATGTTTGATTTCAGATCGAATTACATGACTGTGATTTCATGATTGTGTATTTGATTTTAGAGCTGTTTACCTGATGTGATGGTCGTGTATTCATTTCAGAGCCAGTTACATAACTTTGATTTGATGGTTGTATGTTTGATTTCAGAGCCAGTTACATGATGCGGACATCATGGCAGCTGTTCAACAGATTGTTTTGCCCATTGCCTATGAGGTGAGCTGCTTGTGTTTTTTTTGTAGATTAATTAAAGGAGTTCAGTTGTTATTTTTTTTATTGTTTGATTAAAGAATTATTCAGATCAACTGATAACAAGGTTCTCTGTGTGTGTGTGTGTGTGTGTGTATGTGTGTATGTGCGTGTGTGCATGTGTGTGTGTGTGTGTGTGTGTGTGTGTGTGTGTGTGTGTGTGGTGTGTGTGTGTGTGTGTGTGTGTGTGTGTGTGTGTGTGCTTAAATTGTGTGTGTATGTATACACATAATGTGTGTGTGTGTGTGCACATGTTTGTGTGTACATTTGCATAATAAATGTGCATGTATTGTGTATATCTGGGTACATTTTCTTTGAGAGTGTGTTTGTCTCTACATGAGCATTAGCTGAGATTTCTCATGTGTGTGTGAATATAGATTCGCCCAGTTTGATCAGAGATGTTGCTTATAAATAGTATAGTACATGTATGTTACAAATGTGTGATTTCAGTTAGGTGCTACATATAGTATTGAAAGTCAAAACATCATGTGTGTAACAGTTTTTTTTAATGCAAAATTACATAATTTGTTTTGAGCTCTTCCTGTACATCAAGGGTTTTTAGACTGGATGCAGGATTCATCTGCGACCTATTTTGGAACGGGGGTAAGGTCAGTAAAACACATGTAAATGTGTTTGTATTCAAAGTATAACAAAAAGGTTGTTATCGGGTTGTGCAGAATTGAATTCTATACATATACAACATACAGGTAATAACATCATGATAATTTTCATGATATGAAACTTGACCTGTGAGTTTTGCATGCATACTATTTGATGCAGATAATTTTTGGTGCATGCAGTTAGTGCATGAAGTAAAGTGGCTCGTCAGACAGGAAGAGTTAATGTGTGTAGGGTTTCTGTGGGCTTGGTTAGTGCAGATTTGGAACTCTCACCTTTCAGTCTGACTGCTGTGGTTTGCATTGCATTTTATTTTTTGCATTTTTACTGCCCCTTTTTTCTCTGCTGCTTTAGTGGTGTTGATCCCATGCGGTGTTCATTTCGTCAAAAGCCATGGGAACCATCGATCTTAAACCTCCATTTGGCCACCTAGCAAAGGAGCCCTAGCCCTGTTGTCGAGTGACTTTGAAGGAGTTTAGCATTGCCTGGTCTGTTCTAGCTTATGAAGGCCACTGCTTCTACCCCCCCCCCCCCCCCCACTCTTCCGCTGCTACAAACTGCAGTAATTGCTCTGTCAGAAAGACATAAGGAATGAGAGAAAAAAACACCACTGACCTCTGAAGACATCCTCCTGAAACAAAGAACCCCCATTCAGATTTGCCTTATGGGTAGAAGAACAAACAAGACAGTCCTGATGGATGCAGACTCAAGAAGATCATTCATTAGGAAGATTAGGAAAAGGCAGGCAACATTTTTAGGCCATTTTATGAGGAAAGGGGAATTAGAGCACTTGGTCACAAAAGGAAAGTTGGAAGGAAAGAGAACACCAGGTAGAGCCATGAAGAGAATATTGGACGGACTCGCAGGGTGGCTGAGGACGGAGAGGGTGGAAGATGTGCTTGCGGCAACAAGGGACAGATATATATGGAGGGCCATGATCGCGCCATGCAGCAGGGCGCGTGATGACGATGATGATGATGGTGGTGGAAGAAGTTGAGGGAACCAAAACTGAGGTCCTCACCCACTGGGTACTTGACCTTATTCAAAGTTGGGGAAGGTAAAGCATCATGGAAGGAGATTGTGATTCATTCCCATACAGCTGATCAAAGAGTGGTGAGATTTGTTCATCTTCACATCCTTGCAATCTTGGGGGGTTAAGGAATTACAGTTATTTTGGGTTTCTGTGACAAAGTGCAGTATTTTTTAGGTGTTTGATTTCATTTCTTTCATTTATCATAATTGTTTATTACTTTTTCCCTGGTTTCAGTTTGGGCCTGACTTTGTTGTGGTGTGTCTGGATTCTTTGAAGCATGATTCATTGGTGAGTATGCACATTTGTAAGTATATTGTGTGTTTTCCTTTTAATGTTTTGATTTTTACACTGAGTGTGCTACATTTGTAAGTATATTGTGTGTTTTCCTTTTAATGTTCTGATTTTTACACTGAGTGTGCTACATTTGTAAGTATATTGTGTGTTTTCCTTTTAATGTTCTGATTTTTACACTGAGTATGCTACATTTGTAAGTACATTTTGTTTCCTTTTAATGTTCCGTTTTTTCTCGAATGTCTAAATACACAGTGTTTTGCCTACATTGTGCAAGCAGTATGTTGCTGCACAGTCTGCATATTCCATCTTCAGTGCACATACGTGCTGAGTGTTTTTTCATGTTCCTTTGGAACCTTTTTCGTGTCTGCCATCTCAGTCAGTGCTTGAAAAACACTCATTTTAAAAATGTAACTGTTTCTATAAGCCAACCACTGACATGGCTTACAGTACCTTTAATGTGCATGTTTGATATTCTACATGCAAACACAAAGGAAGGGAGTTTTACATGCAAACACAAAGGAAGGGAGTTTAGACAATGGCAGGTCTGCACACATGTTGACCTGGGAGATTGGAAAAATCTCCTCTCACTACCCATTGAATGGAGATGTCAAGATAGATGAAACCGAGGGTCTTCTGATTGAAAGTCTGACGTTTACCTGCTTGACTATTGTGTTGACATAGGTAGGTGGCTCCTGTTTTTTCCAGACCATGGTCCATTGTGCAGTGACGTTCAACATAGTACGTGCTTTGAGTGTGTTGTATGTGAAGAGCAGGGCAATCGTCTGGCTGCCATGGCATAAAACGTTGGAGAGATAAGTTCAGTTCCCAGATCCCTTCCCTTGACGGCCAATTAGATTTCTTGTCTTTCTGAAGTCTTGGTAAAAAAAAAAAAGTAACGATAAATTGGGTGGTGCTGTACTGTGGCAGTGCACCCTCAATGTGAAGAGCAACCTGAGTTTCACATGGTAAATCCATTGTAACAAAAAGATAATATGAATATGTAGTGCAAAGGGTTTTGGAGATTTTGTTTGTTTCTTTGATTTATAAACAGCAAAATGGGAATTAAGATCAGACAGACTGTCTCTGGGTTTTGTTTGTTTTTTTGATGAGTTTGAGAGTGGGGAAATGGAAATTGTGAACCAAATGGAATGCCAGTATTTAAGTAAAATGAAAACCAGACATTACTGTAAAAGAGAATGAATATGTTTATTTGGCAAAACATTACTGTCTTTCCATGGGTAAAATGGGAAGGTGGAAGGAGGGAATGGTGGTTTTGTGTGTGTGTGTGTGTGTGTGTGTGTGTGTGTGTGTGTGTGTTGTGTGTGTGTGTGTGTGTGTGAGATCAGCAGTGAAATCATTTGTTTTATTTCATTGTCTTGTTGCTTTATTTCATATGTCCTGTTTGTTGGTGTTTGTGTTTGCAGATTATTTTTTCCCATGTGTGATTTATTTGTGTGCATATATATGTGTGATGTGCATTTATTCATATTTAGTTTTATGTTGTAAAGCATGTTTGCCTTATTCAGTTTAGTTACTAGTCCTATTGTTTAGAACATAGCGTATACATGTAAATGTATATTGCTGGCGGCAAATAGAAACTTCAACTCTCATGATCACGTTTAGTCAGTGAATGACAAGATTTCTATACACTACTGATGGATACATCTGCCATGCAACCTGCAACACCAACACAACCCTAATGACCACAGTTTTACAAGGAAAAGTTGAAGCCAAAAGAAATCCAACATAAATGGTCTGAAGGTCTACTAAGTAGCACAGGAAAGTCAAGACTGGCGTAAATGGAGGCGAGTTGTTGTGATGTCTGCTGTGGCGGCTACCATCAGACTCAATGATGACGATTGTGATCTGTATTCATTAATTTGTTTATTCATCTTTTGTTATTTTTATCCACCTCTTGTCCATGATTGTTGTGTTATTTATGTATTTGTTTATTATTTTTCATATTTTTTCTGTGACTTTGTCCTATAGCAAAAGGGGCCGAGCGCATCATGTGTGGGACATGTAATGGCCATCCTGCAGGGTTTGGCCAGGGGAAGACTACTCTTGCTTGTCACGGTAAGTCAGTCCTTCAGTCGTTTGAAAGTGATCTGTGTTTTGTGAACTGTAACCCTTTGGCTTCCGCACCATGTCCTCCAGCATCCTGTATTTTCAACCATCCTCATCATCATCATCAGGTGCCTTGCCGCATGGCGTTGGCGATTATGGACTTCCATCTGTCTCTATCACTTGTTGCCTCAAGTATCTCTTCCACCCTCCTTGTCCCCAGCCACTCTGCAAGTCTGTCTAGTATCTTCTCCCTGGGTCTATTGTAATTATAGATAGTGTCATATAAACACAGATGATGTTGGTCAGAATAGTATTAGTAATTATTCATGTGACATATTGAATATTTATTGGTTTGCAGCCGGAGGCAGTGGGAGAAACAATGGAGACAATGGTGGAGTGTGTGTCAGCGCTACAGGGGGGTCCCTGTCAACCACTCTCTGCCTGTGTTCCCCACAGCAAGTATGTCATCACAGATTTGGTGTTTTAGTGGTGCTTTTTATTGCTTATTGAACCAGTGTGTGTGGTGTGTGTGTGTGTGTGTGTGTGTGTGTGTGTGTGTGTGTGTGTGTGTGTGTGTGTGTGTGTGTGTGTGTGTGTGTGTGTGTGTGCCACAGAAACTGACTCAGATGTATACATTAAAACAAAACAAAACACACAAAAACAAAACAAAACAAAACAAAACAATAAAGCTAGTCACAAGATTGTATCAGGAACACATGCTAGATTCAGCCATGGTTGATGAAATCAAAAATAGTAACCAAATCTGCTTCAGTTTTCTCCTGGTGAATTTTACAAGGAAAAAAAATGATTACACTGTGGGATTTTTTGTTTGCTTGCTTGTATAAATACAATCTTTTTCATTTTTGCTGTCCTATCTTTTGCACCCCTTGTTGTGTGACTGCCTGCATGCTGTTCATATCAGCTCTTCAACACACGTCCAATCTTATGGAGACTGAGGTCACAGTGAGAGCATGGCATGAAAAGCCACAGAATCTGGGACAGTTTTTCACAATACAGTATACTGGACTGATGAGAATGGCGATGATAGTGATGATGCTATGGGATTCCATGTTGGCCTGAGACTGCATGTCAAAGCTGTACTTTATGCATACTTTCAAAATGTATCCTGGCATCAACCAGTCCCAAGAGATACAGACACCCTTGAGGTTGTCAGGAAATTTTGATCAACCGAAGCATCCATGATGTGGATGAGACTTGACAGTGTGGTCCCAGTCTTCCCAACAAGCGTACAGCACTCAGCTCTGGGTGGTAGCCAGCCAAACCTGAAAAATCCCATAATAGGATCAGACTGATGGACAAATTCCCGATCAGTGGTGTGTTTACACTAACATTTTGTTATGTCAACTGCCATCGATGTACTCCTCACTTATTCAGTTGCACTGTCGTGAGTTCGCTCACGGCGGGGCGCACTGAAGCCAGTTCTCAACCCAGCAGTTGCGCTGAAGAAGTTGGCCGGATCGCCGATGAAAGCTACGCAGTTAGTAGCCTTCTTACAGAGAGATAAGTTTAGCCAGGTAGCCATTATGTCAACTGATGATTCTGTGGTATTTCACCAAAATTAAATGGAAGAGGACTGTGTCTTTTGTTTCATGTCTTAAGATTACGAAATAATGGTGGAGCTGTTTTCAGTTATGAATTTAGAATTCTTGACTTTTTGTGGCATATATGATTGTTACTGCCTTTTTTTCAGCACCGTGGAGCTGATCAAAGATGTACAGGACAAACAGAAAGCTGTGTGGAAGATGCTGCAGTTCAGAGGTCAGTCATTAAAATGTTTGAGGTTTTTGAAAATTTGACAAAAATTAAACTAAATTGTCATCATTCCAATTATTCATTAAGGGCACACATTTTCAACTCTTTTTTTCTGTTGTCTAAAATCATGTATGGATATAAGAGAAATTCAAGGGGAAAAAACTTTTGAGAGACTTTTTGGCTTATCTAACTAAAAACTGTCAGCTGATTTCAAACAATTGTATTTTTCAAGAAAACAGATCTTTTAAAAGTACTTTGACTCCCGCACTCTGTACATCAGCATCCTGCATTGTCAACCATTCCAGCAAAGCAAAAACTTAACACTTTGATTCCCTCACACTACTCTATGCACATTCATTTCAGGAATGTGATATTGTGCATCATGTCTTTTAGAGAAACTCCCACAGTTTTACACCATATTTTGTATGTTGCATTGAAGTTACATTAAAACCGAAATATCCTTTGCATGGTTTGTTTCAGAGAAGCTTCCACCTCCGAGATAATCAGAGCCTAGCCATAGATTGTCAGGCCGAGTGCAAAGCAGTTCTCTCTCACAGGCTCTTTTGTCATACTGGACAAGGAGGCTACACATATCTGGAAACAGTTTCCTGAATCTTGGAGACACATCACGTCATACTGCTTGTTGTTCAACTTTAATTCTGGCTGGTCCTGCCAAAGTGACTGCATCCTAAAACCAAATGTTTTCATCTTGAGACTGGCTTGAAATCTTCTCTCTGTATAAGATTAACCCTTTCGCACCCTCACCCTATCCACCGGCTTCCTGGTGGATAGGGTAAGGGCATGAAAAGGTTAATCTTTTATGTTGAGAAGAGGGATAGGGTGAAGGATTGAAAACATCCAACTTCGAGTGATGAATTACTTTCAAATAGAAATGCGCAAAGGCATAACGACATTGTCTGTATGGATAAAAGCATTGCATCAACGACATTGTCTGTATACATAGAAACATATGTCTTTGTTCGTGTCCATCGTATGAGCAAGTAGTTTAGTTATCCGTTTGTTTGTTTATTTCATTATCCGTTTATTTATTTATCAACATTGCTGTCTTGTCATCTAGTGCAAAAGTACCCATGACCATGTACTATGAGATATGGAGAATCAACAGCAATCTAGGGGACAATACTCCAGTTTATTTTGCATAATGTCTCAAGAATCTCTCTCCCTTTCCCTTTTCTCCTTCTTGTTTCTCTTCTTTTCAACATCTACTTCTTATTACTTGGTTTTGCTTTTATCATTATTATCGTTGTCATTATTAGTTGCTTTGCTTTGTGAGAAGTTTAGAGTCATTCAAGAGAGATTCATTGTGCTGGGATGGACAAAGCCATATGCTCTCCACCCAATTCTGATAGCGTGAGGGAGTGAAGAGGTTCATCTTTATGCAGAGATGTCTCTAGTAGAAATTTGGTCCCAGCCCGAAACTTGCCTGTTTACTGCCTGTCTGATGCGTCATCTCCCCTGTGGAGATGCCGGGGACTCTTTCAGTATAAATAGTATCCCCACCTTCTGGAAATTCTTTGCTAGAAATTTCCTCTTTTCTGTCACTCTCTTTGTTTCTGCCTTGTTCCTTTGCTTTCTGTCATTTCTTCTTATCAATTTCTGCCTTGTTGGTCTGTTCACTTGTATGTGTTTGATAAAGTCTTATGCACTTTCTCTTAGGATTGATATTTGTGTACATGTATTAAGTGCATTTTTGGCTCTAGGGAAACAATACATGTGGAAGCAATGTTAGGTAATTTAGGCCCATTTTCATATATGTTTTAATGTCCTTCTCACCTGTCTCACATGTCGGCATCACCGGGTTCGCACACTTAGACACCGCCATCTCCCTCCAGGCCGCTCTGTTAGTGTCCTTAGTTATGTTTAAATTTGTATTCAGGTATGTTTTTTTAAATCCCGTGTGCGATAAATTGGATGGAGTGGTCAGTGCCTGGGGCATTTCCGTAGATTATGTGTGTGAATGCATTGATATGTGTACTTAATTTTCTTTTCCTTTTTTTTTTCCTGTTGAAGTATTGTGTTGTGTTTTGAGACAGTCATATAGCCCTGATATGGCTTTGCACAGTCAGCTGGGCTTTACGCAAAAATAACAAGAACAAGAACAATGTTCATATCATTCTGTTGGTGTCAGGTTTGTGTTACTTTGGTCCCTCCCTTGTCATATCTGTTGGTGTCAGCTTTGTGTTTCTCTACTCTCTCCCTTCCTCCCCTTTCCTATTTCAACATCTTGCCAGCACATCAGATTTTGCACAGGCTGAAGGCGTCTACCCAGTATTTGGTGGTAGATTTGGGTGGAGTGCGTATGGAAGTGCTCCAGTGTGGTGAATCCTTCTTGAGCAGACTGCAACCTTTTTCCGTCGTTTCTGTTGCCATTGAGATTGTGTGTCACTTGCTGTTCTGGACCCAGAAATAGGCGGTCAGATCGGTTGACTTGTATTATTTTATCATGTTTTTATTTTATTTCAATTTTATTTTATTTCATTTTGTTTTATTTTATTTTGTTTTGTTTTATTTTATTTTATTGTTTTATTTTATTTTACTTTGTTTTGTTTTATTTTATTTTGTTTTGTTTTATTTTATTTTGTTTTGTTTTGTTTTATTTTATTTTATTTTGTTTTATTTTATTTTACTTTGTTTTATTTTATTTTACTTTGTTTTGTTTTATTTTATTTTGTTTTGTTTTGTTTTATTTTATTTTATTTTGTTTTATTTTATTTTACTTTGTTTTGTTTTATTTTATTTTGTTTTGTTTTGTTTTATTTTATTTTACTTTGTTTTGTTTTGTTTTATTTTGTTTTGATTTATTTTATTTTGTTTTATTTTATTTTATTTTACTTTTTTTGTTTTGTTTTATTTTGTTTTGATTTATTTTGTTTTGATTTATTTTATTTTGTTTTATTTTATTTTATTTTACTTTTTTTGTTTTGTTTTATTTTGTTTTGATTTATTTTGTTTTGATTTATTTTATTTTGTTTTATTTTTATTTGATTTCATTTTGTTTTGTTTTATTACATTTTGTTTTGTTTTATTATATTTTATTGGTTTTTTTTTCGTTTTATTTTGTTTAGTTTTATTTAGTTTTATGTCATTTAGTTTTACTTTATTTTCTTTATATTTCATTTTATTTCATTTTATCATAATTTTGTTCTGTTTATTTTTGTTTAATTTAGTTTAATTTAGTTTAGTGTAGTTTAGTTAGCTTTGGTTTAGTTCTGTTTATTTTTGTTTAATTTAGTTTAGTTTAGTTTAGTGTAGTTTAGTTAGCTTTGGTTTATTTCTTTCCTTTTCTTTTTCTTTTTATCTTATTTTATCGTGTTTCAATTTGTTTTGTTCTATTTTATCTTTGTTGTTGTTGTTGGCCTTTTCACTGCCCATCTTGATGCTCAGTCGTTCTGGTGGCGTCAGTGTTTTGTAGATCCCTCCCCCTTCCCCACCTCCCCCTATTCCATTTCAGGACCTTGCCAGCGCATAGGCTTTTGCACTGGCCTAAGGAGTCTGCCTAACTACTGGCAGATATGAGTGGAGTGCACCATGTGGAGTGCACTAGACACCATGTGCTACAAAAGCCTCAATAACGCAGCCCCCGATTACCTGTCAAGCCTACTTGAGATCTATGTTCCCTCACGTACCCTCCGCTCTGCCTCCGATCCTCTGACTTTTCGCTTTCCACGCACTAAGCTCAATACCTATGGTCCACGAGCCTTCTCTGTTTCTGGTCCACTCTCCTGGAACAAACTTCCTCTCTCAGTCCGTCAGCAACCTACTTTTGTCTCCTTCAAGTCCGCTCTCAAAACTCACCTTTTCTCCTCCGCATAAAATCCTAACCTCACTCAACCCCCCCCATCTGCAGCCTGTCTCCGCTCGGAGGGAATCACATGGTTATAATATATAATTGTATATGCTATGCTCTATATAATTTTCCATTGGTTTTATTCTTGCTTTTATTGCTTTTATTCTTTCTCCCCATTTATAGCCATGCGTGTGTGTGTGTGTGTGTGTGTGTGTTGTGTGTGTGTGCGTGCGTGTGTGTGCGTGCGTGCGTGCGTGCTTGCGTGTGTGTCTGCTTCAGCGCTTAGATTTGATTTTATCAAGATTTTGCGCTATATAAATATTGTAATTATTATTAAATATTGTAATTATTATATGGGATTGTCCCAGTGCAATGAATCCCTTTTGAAGGAACTCCATTCTCCAAACTGTTGTTGACATGAACCAGAAAAAAAACATGAAAAAAGAATCAGAGCGCATATTTAAAACAACCAGACAAGATAGGCGTAAGATCACAAACAAACAAACACCAGATAAAAAAAATTAGGAGAAAAAGACTGAAACTTCCCTGCTGCTCGATCTAGTGTGAGAAAAGGAATAAAGTTGTCTGGTTGTACTAAATATGCATTCTTATTCTTTTTTTGTTTTTTTTCTGGTTCCTGTTTGCTTGCACGCCGGCAGTCACACTTGTTTTGGATATTGCAGGGCTTAAAACGTTCTGCGTCTGGACGGAATTCTGCGATTTTGATTTGTCAAAAAAAAAAAAAAAAAAAAAAAAAAAGAAGCAAGGCATCCGTGATCGGTTTGCAAGCGTTCATAGCAACGGCGTGCAAGTTATGGCCCCTGATTTGTCCCCAGACCCCCCTAGTTTCAGTGGTTTTTTCCTCATCCTGTTTAAAGCCCTGATATTGTTGTTGACATATTTAGTGAGTCTTTGTATACTTTGTCCATTCGCCTTGCCTGTCATTGAAAATGTAACCTTTGGAAAACATAACAAGTAATTATAAACAATGACTAACAATTATGTATGGTAAGTGATTATTTATCAAATAATGACTGATCTGTATGCATGATAGGTGATTGTTTATGAAATAACGGCTTAATCATGTGTACCAAATGATTTATTTGTAAAGTGACGACTAACATCTAAGTAATGATAATTTATAGCAATTGATTGTTTATGAAGTAATGACTAACACTTG
The DNA here is from genome assembly GCA_030674185.1 of Monoplex corrugatus. Taxonomy (NCBI): domain Eukaryota; kingdom Metazoa; phylum Mollusca; class Gastropoda; order Littorinimorpha; family Ranellidae; genus Monoplex; species Monoplex corrugatus. The sequence continues at coordinate 87,805,188 of CM060312.1, forward strand.
TTTATAGATATTGATTATTTATATAACAAGTGATCATTAAAAAAAACAACAACAGCTAAACATTATTTATGAATAATAATGCTTTATAAAATGTGATTATTTATATGATATTGCTGACTGTTATTTATAAATGATGAATATTTATTCCATAATAATAAATATTTATTTGTAAAATACCATTTTAGAATATCAACAAATAAATATTTACAAACTAATATCAGCTGGATAAGTTATTAATTATGAACTACCATTTGAAAATAATAACCAATGAATGTTTATTTTACAAGTGATTAGTTATGATAATGATTTATATAAGCAATTATTTATAATGGAATAACAAGTAATTGTTTGTAAAATACCATTTTAAAATGATAGAAAATGAATGTTTCTGAAGGAATACAATCGATTGAATAATTGTTTATGAAATACCATTTTAAGATAATAATAATAATAATAATAATAATTACAATATTTATATAGCGCAAAATCTTGATAAAATCAAATCTAAGCGCTGAAACACACACACACACGCACGCACGCACGCACACACGCACGCACGCACGCATGCACACACACACAGCCACGCACACACACACACACACACACACACACACACACACACACACACACACACACACACACACACACACACACACACACACACACACACACACACAACGGCTATAAATGGGGAGAAAGAATAAAAACAATGGAAAATTATAGAGAGCATATTATATACAATTATGTATTGCAATGTGATTCCCCTCCGAGTGGAGACAGGCTGCAGAGGGGATTGAGTGAGGTCAGGATTTTATGCAGAGGAGAAAAGGTGAGTTTTGAGAGCGGACTTGAAGGAGACAAAAGTAGGTTGCTGATGGACTGAGAGAGGAAGTTTGTTCCAGGAGAGCGGACCAGAAACAGAGAAGGCTCGTGGACCATAGGTATTGAGCTTAGTGCGTGGAAAGCGAAAAGTCAGAGGATCGGAGGCAGAGCGGAGGGTACGTGAGGGAAGATAGATCTCAGGTAGGCTTGACAGGTAATCGGGGGTTGCGTTATTGAGGCTTTTGTAGCACATGGTGTCTAGTTTGTACTGTATGCGCTTTGATACAGGGAGCCAGTGAAGTTGTGCCAGGAGAGGAGATATGTGGTCAGCTTTTTTCTTTTTGAGTACAAGGCGTGCAGCATTGGTTTGAATGCGCTGTAGGATGTGAGTGGTGGAGGCAGGAAGACCGGACAGGAGTGAATTGCAATAGTCAATGCGAGACATTATGAAGGAGAGAACGAGTTTTGCAGTTGTTTCCACAGAGAGATACTTCCTGATCAGGCTTATACAATGGAGGTGATAGTAGCAAGATCTGACAGTTTGAGAAACAAAGTTGTTCATGGAGAGGGTAGAGTCAATGCAGACACCAAGGTTTTTAGCTGAATCAGAAATTGGGACTGATGTGTTACATAATGGGAGAGAAAGAGGAGGCAGCTGAGAAAGTTTCTGACGGGTACCAATGAGGATAGCTTTTGTCTTGTCATCATTTTAGCTGAAGTTTGTTGTATGTCATCCAATTTTTGATGTCCGAGTAACACTCAGTGGTGCGAGTCAGGAGGCGCTGTATATTGTCAGGTGAGTCACTGTCTTGAAGTTGGGTGTCATCAGCATAGAAGTGGTGTTTTATAGAGTGGGAGTTGATGATGGTGGACAGGGGGGAGGTGAACAAATAACAAATCAGTATTTAAGAAAGAATATCAGTTGACCAGATGACTGTTTGAGAAATACCATATTACAGTAATAACAAATGAATATTTATGAAGAAATATTAATTGATTATTTATTTATGAAGCAATAGCAAATGATTGACTATACTGACAGATTAGCAACATATAAGTATTATTCATTATTGATTAGATAATAACAGGATTAATTGTAAACCAATGATGAATGATTATTTCCAACAAAACAAAAAAGTATTTATAGAGAATAAATGATTAGATATGAAGTAAAAAGATACAGTCTTAAGTTCCAAAAGGAGAACCAGCACTTACATTTTGTTATATTTTTTATTATTTTTTTTTATATAACTGATTTATTTCTATAATTTTGTCCACATACAACTGTTTTTCAAATATATGTTATATTTGTGCATGGTTATATATATATACATACATATATATCTATGTATGTGTGTATACCTCTCTCTCTATCTGTCTACCTGTCTGTCTGACTATCTATCTATCTGCATATATGTGTCTATGTTTATCTATCTATCTATCTATCTATCTATCTATCTATCTATCTGCATATATGTATCTATGTTTATCTATCTATCTATCTATCTATCTGCATATATGTATCTATGTTTATCTATCTATCTATCTGCATATATGTATCTATGTTTATCTATCTATCTATCTATCTATCTGCATATATGTATCTATGTTTATCTATCTATCTATCTATCTATCTATCTATCTATCTATCTATCTGCATATATGTATCTATCTGTCTATCTATCTATCTATCTATCTATCTATCTATCTATCTATCTATCTGCATATATGTATCTATGTTTATCTATCTATCTATCTATCTATCTGCATATATGTATCTATGTTTATCTATCTATCTATCTATCTATCTATCTATCTATCTATCTATCTATCTATCTATCTGTCTATTTATCTATCTATCTGTCTCTGTCTATCTATCTATCTATCTGTCTATCTATCTATCTATCTATCTATCTATCTATCTATCTATCTATCTATCTATCTATCTATCTATCTATCTATTTATCTATCTGGT
>CM060312.1:87812984-87850484 GCA_030674185.1 Monoplex corrugatus
AAAAATGTTTTTATTCTTTATATGTTTTAGAAGGACTTTTTTTTTTTTCATTGTATATTTTTAAAGTACATTTTAAATCATTGCGCATTTCCTGCAGTATTTTTGAAATGCGTTTAATTTTGTTGTATGTTTTGTAATTGTCTTTTTCTTTTGTTTTCTTTCTCTTTTAATCTCCAGCAATAAGAAAAAAAAAATCTCGACAAGAGAGAGGGAGGTGAGTGTCTGTGTACCTACCTGTTGACATTCTATGCGTGTTATGTATGACAAAAACGTGTTAAGAGTATTTTCTCAGTTGTTCCGTGATCGATCTTTACCAAATTTCAAGCCGAGTTGTGGAATAATATTCAGATGTGGCAGATGCCTGGGTTTGGAAGTCGTGGTGCTAAGGTCAAGGTCACATGGACCAAAAAAGCACGTAAAATCTGTACTTCTTCTGGAAGATGTGTTAACAGCTATTCTCCAAAATCTTCTGACACTGTTTACTTTCTGTTTTCACTGATGTTATAGTCTATCGTTGTGCTCAGTGCACATCAAGTCTTTTTTCATCTGATATAGTCATTAAGGACACAAAGACCTTGAGAAGTACAAAATTTGGATCTTCTGTAATTTCATGTAAAAAGAGAGATTTTTATAATGGCCTGACCATTTTGCTTTTTGTTTGTTGGTTTGTTTTTGATTTTAGACAAATTTTGTTGTTAAGAAATGCTTACCTCTAAATTGGTACTGATATATAAACCCATTTCAGGCTTTTAGTTGCAGAGACCAGTTTGCAAGTAATCCTGCACACTAGTTTTTACAACACTGACATTTTACTGTTGATGTGAGGTCTGAGTATATTGATCAAAGCGAAAGTGATTTAGTGGTGTTTTTGTGTAATATGCAGGGCTGTTAGAGTTCAGCGATTTCGCGGAAATCCGCGAATACAGTGATCCCATTTCAGGGAAAGTCAAAGTGCTTCCGCGAAAGAAAAAAAAAAGAAAAAAAAAAACAAACAAAAAAAACCAAGTTCTGTAAGGGAATAGTATAGAGAGCTCTCTTAAGTTGAACCTGCAGTACGCCTTGACATTAAGAATTATTGCATGAATACAAAAAAATTGTGTTTAGAATGACTTTCTAAAACCAAGTGCTATATATGTCATGTGGTTTCAGAAAGTTACTCTAAACACAAATTGATCCATTGATTTGTTAATTTTTTGTGAACTAAAAATTACCCAGTTTGCTGCCAGGATAGGCCCTCTGATTGGCTTCAAAATGTCATATTTTCAATTTTCGAAAATGGGGGGGGGTTCGCCCCCTGCACCCCCCACCGGGGCGTTGCCCCTGGACCCCACCGGGGCCTGGGCGGCCCCTGGACCCCGGCCAATTTTCAGGGAAAAACAGATTTTACCACTAACAGCCCTGAATATGACTGGATGTAATCTAATTTTATTAAGGTGATTTTTTTATATATTCTGCTTGGTTATCTTACACAGCTGCTCTTTTTAATTTAAGGATGTTATAAAAGAGAAAAATCATTGCATTGTATCACTTTTTTGCTTCTTTTATCTCATTTAGCACATACACCTTTTTAATCTGAGGATATTATAAAGAGAAAAATCATTGCATCATTTTTTAACGATATTGCATCTGCACTGCATTTGTTGAGAATTTACATCATATTGCATCTGTAGTAGTAAGAAACTCTGGGGAAAGCTTGACAGTGGAAGGTCTTCAGAGGAGAAACCCTGGCCAAGCAAATGTTTCAGCCCTTAACTCCTGATACCCTCACGGAGGCCGGGCCACATGAAGATCGTGACTCCTGGATGCTCTCTGCTGTCGCCATTTATTTCTGTATTTGTTAAGTGTTTTCTTTTGAAGACTGGTTTTTACCAGTACTGATTGAAATGTTGTTCTTATTGCAGTGATAGTAAGTAGAGGCACTTTCAGCATCATCATCATCATCATCATCATCACGTGCCCTGCCACATGGAGTTGGCAATCATGGCTCTCCATATGAAGCTATCCCTTGTCGCTGCAAGTAATCTCCCACTGTCTCTGTCCTCAGCGACTCTGTAAGTCCGTCCAATATTTTCTCTCTAAGTCTACCTGGTGTTCTTTTTCCCTCCAGCTGTCCTATTGTGACCAGGTGCTCTGATTTCTTTTTCCTCATAAAATGTCCTATAAGTATTGCTTTTCTTTTCCTGATCTTCTTTGTGAATGATCTTCTTGTGTTTGCCTCTTGCGAGACTGTCTCGTTTGTTTTCTTTACTGTCCATGGAACTCTCAATGTTCTTCTCAGAAACCACATTTCAGTTGCCTCAATCTTGTTCTGACTTAGCTTGTTGACTGTCCATGCTTCACAACCATACAACAATATCGGTTCTATATAACACTCAAGAACTCTCTTCTCAGCAGCAGTTACAGGAATTCCTAGTGCTGTACCTTTAGCGTGAGATAACCTGCTCTTTTGATAGAGCGGTGGACTCACGACATCCTTTCTTAAGCTCAGTCCTGTGCCCCCCACTCTGCAACATAAGCGTCGTTTGTTCGCTACTCATCATTCATACTGCGTTCATTCTGGTGATGTCAGTGTTTCATACATCCTGTTCCCTTCCCCCCATTTCAAGACCTTGCCAGTATGGAGGGTTTTACGTAGGCTCGAGGATTCTGCCAGATAACTGATGACAGATTGAGGTGGAGCGCATATGGAATTGTCGAGTGTGATTAAAGTCCTTTTGACCAAATTCCAAAGAGCTTTTGAGGGTCCAGCTCTAAACCTGTGCCATTTTGGTAACGCTTGCTGTCGGAAACCATAGATGAAATGTCACAGACAAACCTTCTAGGAGGTTGAAACAGTAACTGATAGCTGATTGCTTCGATTCTCTATTGGCCCCCTGATTCTGTTATCTGTTGGGTTCTTGAGCTCCTGATTCTGTTCTCTGTTGGGTCTTTGGGCCCCTGATTCTATTCTCTGTTGGGTGTTTGGGCCCCTGCTTCTGTTCTCTGTTGGGTGTTTGGGCCCCTGTTTCTGTTCTCTGTTGGGTGTTTGGGCCCCTGCTTCTGTTCTCTGTTGGGTGTTTGGGCCACTGCTTCTGTTCTCTGTTGGGTCTTTGGGCCCCTGATTCTGTTCTCTGTTGGGTGTTTGGGCCCCTGATTCTGTTCTCTGTTGGGTCTTTGGGCCCCTGCGTTGGGTCTTTGGGCTCCTGCTTCTGGTCTCTGTTGGGTCTTTGGGCCTCTGGTTCTGGTCTCTGTTGGGTCTTTGGGCCCTGATTCTGTGGTCTGTTGAGTCCACTGTCCAAATTCCTGCATTATCAGTCATGATAGCACGGTAAAATCTTCACTATGTAAGAAATCTGGTGGATAGGATGAAGGTGTGAGAGGATTAAGTGTTGCAGCTGGTGGACAGGTTAAGGGAGTCGGAGGATTAAGCCATTTGTGTGTTTTGTAGAAGTTTTGCTTTTTGCTTTTATTCTACTGTCCTCCACCCCCTCACCCCCACACACCCCCATCCTCCTTACACATAGCTGACTATTTCACAAAATCCATAAAAATTAGGGGAGAGAGTTGGGGAGGGGGAGGTGGATTTAGATATTAGTAGTTATTTTGGCATTGTCTGTTAGTAATGTATAGGAAAGTTTCAACAGTATTGTTGTATTTTGTACTTTTTGTTGTTGTTGGTATCTTATTGAGATTATATGATATTCTAATATCAATATTTGTTGTTCAGTTGTAATCTGACTTTTTCTCCTGTTGCTTTTTGGAGAAAACATCCTACATATATTGATAAAGTATTTGTTGCTTTTTTGCTTTCTGGAGAAAACATCTTATTATGTAAAGCAGAATCTGCATATTTGTGTATTTTAGTCCGAGCAGTAATTTCAATAGTGTTGATGCCATGCACTCTATATACTTTTTTTTTGCGCTAACACAAAAACTAAAGCCAGTAAAGATATATGCATTTTGGGAATGTGTCTTCACTCTTTATTTTGAATGTGGTTTCTCATTATGTACTGTGCATTCTAATATCTCGTGTATGTGTGTGTGTTCGTGTGACTGTAAACCATCTTGTAAAAATTGATCATTGGGGGATGGGGGAAGCAATTTCCATGGGGCAACTTTTTCTGTTTGACGACGGAATCCGTTTTTTCAAAAGAGCCAGAAACGGAAAATCCTTTTTTTGAAAAAGCTTCAGCGTCTGGGGGCTATGCCCCCCAGACCCCCCATACAGGAAGCTGCCGGCCCCTAGACCCCTTTCAGTTTTTTGACTTTTTCTAAGTTGCACCCTTGAATTCCTAAAAGAACAACAGCTACAAATAACAACAACAACAATAGTAATAATGATGATAATAATAATAAAAATTATTAATAAATAAATGGAAAAAAGAAAAAGAAAAATCAAAGACATGGTAATCATCCACAGTGTGGTATTGCTGATGCAAAAATTAAGAATTATGGTCCCCTTCTGTTTTGGAACCACTGACTCTGCCTAGTTTATTATTTGGTAATTAGGGGGGTTCTCTTTCCTGTCATGCCCTCTTTTCCTCACACACATGGGTTTCTCTTTCCTGTAAGGTCCTCTTTTCCTTATACACAGGGGTTTCTCTTTCCTGTCATGTCATCTTTACCTTACAGGGGTTTCTCTTTCCTGTCATGTCCTCTTGTCCTTACACAGAGGGGTTTCTCTTTCCTGTCATGTCATCTTTTCCTTACACACAGGGGTTTCTCTTTCCTGTCATGTCATCTTTTCCTTACACACAGGGGTTTCTCTTTCCTGTCATGTCATCTTTACCTTACACACAGGGGTTTCTCTTTCCTGTCATGTCCTCTTTACCTTACAGGGGTTTCTCTTTCCTGTTATGTCATCTTTTCCTTACACACAGGGGATTCTCTTTCCTGTTATGTCATCTTTTCCTTACACACAGGGGTTTCTCTTTCCTGTCATGTCCTCTTGTCCTTACACACAGGGGTTTCTCTTTTCTGTTATGTCATCTTTTCCTTACACACAGGGGTTTCTATTTCCTGTCATGTCCTCTTTACCTTACACACAGGGGTTTCTCTTTCCTGTCATGTCATCTTTTCCTTACACACAGGGGTTTCTCTTTCCTATCATGTCATCTTTTCTTTACACACAGGGGTTTCTCTTTCCTATCATGTCATCTTTTCCTTACACACAGGGGTTTCTCTTTCCTGTCATGTCCTCTTTACCTTACACACAGGGGTGTCTCTTTCCTGTCATGTCCTCTTGTCCTTACACAGAGGGGTTTCTATTTCCTGTCATGTCCTCTTTTCCTTACACAGAGGGGTTTCTCTTTCCTGTCATGTCCTCTTTTCCTTACACACATGGGGTTTCTCTTTCCTGTCATGTCCTCTTTTCCTTACACACAGTGGTTTCTCTTTCCTGTCATGTCATCTTTTCCTTACACAGAGGGGTTTCTCTTTCCTGTCATGTCCTCTTTTCCTTACACATAGGGGTTTCTCTTTCCTGTCATGTCCTCTTTACCTTACATATAGGGTTTTTTCTTTCCTGTCATGTCATCTTTTTCTTACACACAGGGGTTTATCTTTCCTGTCATGTCATCTTTTCCTTACATATAGGGGTTTCTCTTTCCTGTCATGTCTTCTTTACCTTACGTATAGGGGTTTCTCTTTCCTGTCATGTCATCTTTTTCTTACACATAGGGGTTTCTCTTTCCTGTAAGGTCCTCTTTTCCATACACACAGGGGTTTCTCTTTCCTGTCATATCATCTTTTCCGTACACACAGGGGTTTCTGTTTCCTGTGATGTCATCTTTTCCGTACACACAGGGGTTTCTGTTTCCTGTCATATCATCTTTTCCGTACACACAGGGGTTTCTGTTTCCTGTCATGTCATCTTTTCCGTGCACACAGGGGTTTCTGTTTCCTGTCATGTCATCTTTTCCGTACACACAGGGGTTTCTGTTTCCTGTCATGTCATCTTTTCCGTACACACAGGGGTTTCTCTTTCCTGTCATGTCATCTTGTCATTACACAGAGGGGTTTCTCTTTCCTGTCATGTCATCTTTTCCGTACACACAGGGTTTCTCTTTCCTGTAAGGTCCTCTTTTCCATACACACAGGAGTTTCTCTTTCCTGTCATATCATCTTTTCCGTACACACAGGGGTTTCTCTTTCCTGTCATGTCATCTTGTCCTTACACAGAGGGGTTTCTCTTTCCTGTCATGTCATCTTTACCTTATACACAGGGGTTTCTCTTTCCTGTCATGTCATCTTTTCCTTACACACAAGGGTTTCTCTTTCCTGTCATGTCATCTTGTCCTTACACAGAGGGGTTTCTCTTTCCTGTCATGTCATCTTTACCTTATACACAGGGGTTTCTCTTTCCTGTTATGTCATCTTTTCCTTACACACAGGGATTTCTCTTTCCTGTCATGTCATCTTGTCCTTACACAGAGGGGTTTCTCTTTCCTGTCATGTCCTCTTTTCCTTACACACAGGGGTTTCTCTTTCCTGTCATGTCCTCTTTTCCTTACACACAGGGGTTTCTCTTTCCTGTCATGTCCTCTTTTCCTTACACATAGGGGTTTCTCTTTCCTGTCATGTCCTCTTTTCCTTGCACACATGAGGTTTCTCTTTCCTGTCATGTCATCTTTTCCTTGCACACATGAGGTTTCTCTTTCCTGTCATGTCCTCTTTTCCTTGCACACATGGGGTTTCTCTTTCCTGTCATGTCATCTTTTCCTTGCACACATGAGGTTTCTCTTTCCTGTCATGTCCTCTTTTCCTTGCACACATGGGTTTCTCTTTCCTGTCATGTCATCTTTTCCTTGCACACATGAGGTTTCTCTTTCCTGTCATGTCATCTTTTCCTTGTACATAGGGGTTTCTCTTTCCTGTCATATCTATATATATACACACACATTTATATGCATATGTATACACACACAAGATTGAGGCGGCCGATTTGTGGTTTCTAAGAAGAATGTTGAGAGTTCCATGGACAGCAAAGAAAACAAGCGAGACAGTCTTGATGGAGGCAGACACAAGAAGATCATTCATAAGGAAGATTAGGAAAAGACAAGCAACATTTATAGGCCATTTTATGAGGAAAGGGGAATTGGAGCACCTGGTCACAACGGGAAAGCTGGAGGGAAAGAGAGCATCAGGTAGACCCGGGGAGAAGATATTGGACGGACTTGCAGAGTGGCTGAAGACAAAGAGGGTGGAGGAGGTGCTTGAGGCAACAAGAGATAGAGACAGATGGAAGTCCATGATCGCCAACATCATGTGGCAAGGCACCTGATGGTGATAATGATACACACACACACACACACACACACACACACACACACACACACACACACACACACACATATGTATATATATACCTATATCTACCTATCTATATATCTACCACACACACACACACACACACACACACACACACACACACACACACACACACACAAATATATGTAGTCAAATGGTAAACAACAGACTTCCAATCTGGTCTGGGTACCTCCAGCCTAGTGGGTAAAGGGTGGAGATTTTACCCGTCTCCCAGTTCAGCATAATGTGCAGACCTGTTAGGGCCTAGATCCCATTCGTGTGTATATGCACACAGAACAAAAACTGCGCACGTTAAAGATCCAGTAAGCAAAGTTCATATCCTGTGACTTATGGAAGCATGAAACCACCCAGCATACATTGCTGTAGGGACATACCACCATCACAGTGCGGGCAAAAACATTGTGCTTACATGCATGTGAGAAAAACGTGAACAAACTTTGTAAATTAATCCTTTGATTCCTGCGCACTGTCCTCCAGCATTCTACATTGTCAATCATGCTGGCAAAGCAAAAACTTAACCCTTCGATCACCTCACCCTATGCACCAGCTTCCTGCAGGAATCTGATGGACAGGTTGAAGGTAGTCAAAGGGTTAAGCTTTTGTGGGTGGTGGATAGAGTGCGGGAGTCTAGGGTTAAGAGAAATACGATCACCAAACCAACACACATATACACGCACACGTGCGCATACACAAACATACACAAACGCATGTGTGCACACACACATATACACACACACTCATACATATATACAAACTCTCTCACACACACAGACATACACACATGCACACACACATGCACGCACGCACACACACACGTTCACACACACACACACACTTATAGTGAAAAGACGTTAAATCAAAGAACGAAAAAAAAACCACACACACATTCATGCACACATTCACACACACACACACACACACACACACACACACACACACACACACACACACACACACACACACACACACACACACACACACACACACACACACACACACCACACACACACAACGGGGGTGGGGTTGAGGTTGGGGAGCTGCATTTTCAAGAAACGGTAACTGCAGTTAGTAGTCCTCAGGTCCAAGACAAAGAAAGCGAAGAATCGTCAGTAGGCCTACCTATTTCGTAACTGTGAACTCGTACAGGGGTGAGGTGGTAGAGACTTCATCTTTTCTAGAACCATTATTGTGAAGGTGGTGCAAATCACCTTTCCCTTCTTGTTTTACCTTCTCCAGCCTCCAACAGGATCAGGTAGCCATTTACAGCTGGTTGGTTTAAGCAGCAAACACAAAGTTTTCTTGGGTTACGCTGGAGTCTGTGGTGTTTTCTAAAAAGGATCCATCGCACTCGGACAATTCCATATGCGTTACACCCAAATCTTCCAGCAATTATCTGACAGACTCCCTGAGCCTGCGCAAAATGCTACGCACTGGCAAAATGAATGTGGAAGAGAGGGAGAGACCTTTGAAATATTCAGCTGACGCCACCAGAATAATTGAAACATTAAGATGGGCAGCCTAATGGGCCTGTTTTTAATGTTACGGATTGGGAATAAACTTAACTCGAGATGTCAGATCTTAAATCCACGGCTGTATGAAAAGAACCAACCAGCCCGGCTAAACATTATGGGACATTTGTGCTGTTAATTAGTATATATTTCTGGCTAAACATTATGGGACGTTTGTGCTGTTAATTAGTATATATTTCTGGCTAAACATTATGGGACCTTTGTGCTGTTAATTAGTATATATTTCTGGCTAAACATTATGGGACCTTTGTGCAGTTAATTATTATATATTTCCGGCTAAACATTATGGGACCTTTGTGCTGTTAATTAGTATATATTTCCGGCTAAACATTATGGGACCTTTGTGCTGTTAATTAGTATACATTTCCGGCTAAACATTATGGGACCTTTGTGCAGTTAATTAGTATATATTTCCGGCTAAACATTATGGGACCTTTGTGCAGTTAATTAGTATGTATTTCCGGCTAAACATTATGGGATCTTTGTGCAGTTAATTAGTATGTATTTCCGGATAAACATTATGGGACCTTTGTGCTGTTAATTAGTATTTCCGGCTAAACATTATAGGACCTTTGTGCAGTTAATAAGTGTATATTTCCGGCTAAACATTATGGACCTTTGTGCAGTTAATTAGTATATTTTTACCCTTCTGTTGTCATTCAGACAAGTTTGATACAGACAGACAGACAGACAGACAGACAGACAGACACACACACACACACACACACACACACACACACACACACACACACACACACACACACACACACACACACACACACCAAAGTGTTGCACATTTTCGGCTTGTTGGGAAGACTAGGACCACAGAGTCCAGTCTCATCCACTTTACGGAAACGCCATTGAGGGTGTTGCTTAAATTTCCTGACCCAAACCGCAAGTGTCTGTATTTCTCGGGCCTGGTTGACGTCGGGGCAGAATTTGAAAGAAAGCGTTGAGAGTAAGCTTACAGCACTGTCAGGCAATCTCAATCAAAGACATAACTCTACAGAACAACATCACTGGCATTCCCGTTGTCATCATTATAACGTGAACAATGGTTCGAGTCTGATTCTGTGGCTATTATCACGGCAACCTCAGTTTGGATGGGTTTGAAGATGTGTTGGACTACTGAAATGAATAGCTTAGAACGGTAGTATTGCAGAGCGGTGTCAAAGATGGGTTAGCAAAAAAAAAAAAAAAAAAAAAAAGTGTACGTTTTCTGTAGTTGTATCATGTGTGTATTACGTTTTTGTGGATATTAAATAAACATTTATTTATTCACTTGTTTGTTTACTTCTTTATTTATTTGTCTGAAACATTTATTTATTCACTTATTTGGTTACTTCTTTATTTATTTATCTGAAACATTTATTCATTCACTTATTTGTTTACTTCTTTATTTATTTGTCTCAGTAAAATTACCACGTGAATTCGGGCAGCTCTCCTCAAAGTTGTTGGAGTTATTTCAAGAGGGATTCACCGCGCTCGGACAACTCCATATGCACTCCACCCAAATCTGCCAGCAATTATCTGACAGATTTCCTGAGCCTGCACAAAACCCTATGCGATGGCAAGGTCTTGAAATGGGGGAAGGGGAGAAGGGACCTATCAGACACTAAGCTGACACCACCAGAATGATGGAAACATTAAGATGGGATTGAACTCAAGATATCAGATCATGAGTCCATGACTATCAACTAGCCCACTCTCTCCCCAGAGAGAACGTGTAGCCACGGTGCAGCGTCACCCCCCCCCCTTTTTTTAAAATTTTTTTAAAAATATGTAATCGTGTATTTGTCTAGCTATGAGAGTTGGATTTTCCGATACTTTTTTTGCCACGAACAGTTCTGTTGCCGTGGGATGTTTGACCTGCTCTGAGTACGTGCTACGCACGGAACCTTGGCTTATCGTCTCACTCGAACTATTAGAGCTGAGACCACGACTACTAAAGATCTGCGGGAATGAGGACACAAAGCCCTGTCTGATCCACGATTCAAACCTGGATTTCTTGCGGCCAAAGCGGTTGTTTTAACCACTTGGTAACTCATTGTATTTGCATGTGTAGAAACAGAAACACACTTCTTCTTCTTCTTGTTTCCACGCAGGCTACAGCTCCTGCAGACACTTCCTGTCTAAATATATGAATTCATGAAAACCTATCTACCTAGCAGAGGGGGCAGATTTTTGCATGTATGACGAATCTTTATCCAGCCTTTAAGCAGTCAGTCTTTTGGGAGCTGAGGAGATAATCTGGAAGAAATACAGATGAATGATCTGAAAGGCAGAAATGAGAAAGAGACTTGTGAGGAAATGAGAGTATGACAGGAAAGAGGAATCACTACCTAAAAAGAAGTTCGATAACTCCTGTGGTTCCAAAACAGGAGGACGTTAATTTCTGCATCAGCAGTACCCCACTGTGGGCAGAAGCACAATGTATGTACATGTTTCTGTAGTTATTCTGTCTGTATATCCATTGTCAGAGGTCATTCGGAACACACACGTATCATCATCATCATCATCATCATCATCATCATGTGTGCCCTGCCGCATGGCGTTGGCGATCATGGCCCTCCTTACGAATCTATCCCTTGTCGCTGCAGGTACATCTCCCACCCTCTGTCCTCAGCCACCCTGCAAGTTCGTCCAATGTTTTCTCCCTGGGTCTACCTGGTGTTCTCTTTCCCTCCAGCTTTCCTTTTGTGACCAGGTGTTCTAATTTCCCATTTCTCATAAAATGTCCTATAAATGTTGTTTGTCCTTTCCAAGTCTTCTCTATCAATGACCTTCTTGTATCTGCCTCCATCAAGACTGTCTCGTTTGTTTTTTTTGCTTTCCATGGAACTCTCAACATTCTTCTTAGAAACCACATTTTGGCTGCCTTAATCTTGTTCTGGCTTGGCGTGTTGACTGTCCCGCCTCACAACCGTATAACAGTATCGGTTCTATATAACATTCAAGAACTCTCTTCCTGATGTTGGTAAGCATTTGTTGGTAAGAACGCTTTTCATCTTCCTGAGTGCTGTTTTGGCTTGGCCGATTCTGATGGCTATTTCTGATGTGCATCTGCCGTCTGGTGAGATGACCGACACACAGGGACAGTTACAGCAAAGATGATAACAGTACAGGAAATTATACCCAACTGTGTCCGACGTCCCCAAGTTCTATGGTCTACCCAAAGTCCACAAGAAAGAAGTCCCCCTCCGTCCCATAGTCGCATCCAGAGGTTCCATCATGTATGAGACGGCTAGATTTGTGGCGGACATCCTATCACCTCTCGTAGGACACACAGATCATCACATCCACAACAGTGCTGACCTAGTGGAAAAACTGAGTAACTACACCCTCGCTCATGATGAACTCCTTGTGTCATATGATGTCTCTGCCCTATTTACCAGCGTACCAGTGAAAGAAAGCATAGAGATCATACGCCGAAGGTTACAAAACGACCAAACCCTCCACCAACGTACATCTCTCACAGTGGACGACGTATGTGAACTCTTGTCCTGCTGCCTCACCACCACCTACTTCACCTTCCAAGGTGAATTCTACCAACAAAAAGAAGGAGCAGCCATGGGCTCCCCAGTAAGCCCAATAGTAGCCAACCTGTTCATGGAGGATTTTGAAGAGAAAGCATTGGCTTCTTTCCACTCCCCACCACGATACTGGGGGCGCTACGTAGACGACACCATGACTATCCTCCCCCAGCAACTGGTCGAACAGTTCACAGAACATCTGAACAACCAACACCCAGCCATCAAATTCACGAGGGAAGTGGAACAGAACAACTCCATAGCCATGCTGGACACCCTCATCACCAGAACTGATGGCATTCTATCCTTCTCGGTCTACCGTAAACCAACTCATACGGACCAATATTTACAGTTCGACAGCCACCAGCCCCTTGAACACAAACTGGGAGTGATTCGAACCCTTACCCACAGAGCTAACACCATATGCAGTACCCAAGAGGCAAAAGACAAGGAGACAAACCACCTGAAAAAAGTGCTCACCATCTCGGGCTACAAAAAGTGGGCCTGGAACAGCCCGGGAGGCAGGAAATCCAACACCGCATCCCAACAGCCAGTGAAACAACACCAGCGCAAGGGACACATCACCATCCCATACGTAGGAGGTGTGAGTGACGCTCTGTCCAGAAAGATCAGAAAACTGGGGGTGGCTGTACATTCCAAACCTTCCAACACCATACGCAGCCAGCTGGTCACCCCCAAGGACAAAACCAGCAAACTCGACAAAGCTGGCATTATATACAGAATAGACTGCCAGGACTGTAACCAACATTATGTCGGTGAAACTGAACGCCCCCTTCAGAAGAGACTAACAGAACACAAGAGGGACTCTTCTCCAGTAGGAGCTCACCTACACGCCGAAAAACATCAATTCAGTGCGGACAATGTCAACATCCTGGACAGAGAAAATAAGTGGTTCCAGCGAGGAGTCAAGGAGGCCATCTACATCGCAGCCACCAACCCCCCGCTCAACAGGGACCGGGGCCGTTACACCCTGCCCCCGGTGTACCATTCTCTGATTCGATCTCGTGAACTGGGTTCATCCCATGTTCGCGAGATCTGAGTAGAGATTCACGCAGACAGCATTAGAGCGCTGACGAAGATGGCGAGAACGCCATCGAAAGCTACGGAACTGTGAGTAGCGATTTTTACACTGTTGGGAGACCTTGTTCTTCAAAATTGGTAGCATTATGATAACAGCTGTTTGGACATCGGAGTTTGTTTATGAGGGAGTCATCGTAATCGACGACCATTTCTACATGGAGAATAGCAGCACACAAATGATTTTCTCAATGCATACTTTCTGTACTGAATTCCATTCGTGGCGACATTTTTCCATCTTGAATTCATAAGTCAAAAAAAAGCAAAAAAAAAAAGCATACCATTCATCCCTATTAGAATGATATGATATTGAATAAATTTTAAAAAATCTATTTGGCAGGGGGGGGGGGGGGGGCAAGGGAGGACACGTCTGTTTGTCATTTAACTTTAGTTATTGTTGGTAGTCAGATTGTCTAAAGTGCATCTATATGGATGTATAATACATATGCAGAGTGAGTTTTCTTTCTGTTGGCTAACCATGTATAACATGCACTGACAAGGTTTTCAAATGGCAAGAGGGGGGAGGGAAAGAAGAAGAATGGGATCTGTGAAACATTAATTTGAAAATATCAGCACTAAGATGGACAGCACACAGGCTGGAACTGAACTCCAGACATCACATCTTGAGTCCATGAATGGAGCCAACTGGCACGACAGAAAAGAAGTGAGAAGTAAAACATGTTTTGGGTGGTTATTTCGTGTGGATGTAAAATGTAATTTTCTGTGGTTTATTCAAACAAGAGAACACACAGAGACAGAAACAGAGAATGGATACATGTTTTTTGTAAGTAATTCGTGTATGTATGCGTTTTATGTGACACCCCTGATGTATACATAAATTGACCTAAAAGTACACGTTGGCCTATGTGTTTGTGTACAGAGCAGACAACAGTTCTACCAGCCCTTTATTTTGTGTGTAGATGCATTTGTTAGTCGTCAGAAACAGACACAGAGGCAAAGTACATTAACCCGTTGACTCCCGCACCTTATCCATCGACTGCCAAAAACGTAACCCTTTGACTTCATCAACCTATCCACCAGTTTCCTGCAGGAAGCTAGTGGATAGGGTGAGGGAGCCAAAGGGTTAAGCTTTTGCTTTGCTAGCATGGTTGACAATGAATGATGCTGGTGGACAGGGTGCGGGAGTGAAGGGGTTAAGTATAAATACACATTGTGTAAAGTGAAAGCTCAGTATTCTGACATGAGTGTCATCATCATCATCAGGTGCCCTGCCGCATGGCGTTGGCAACCATGGACTTCCATCTGTCTCTATCTCTTGTTGCGTCAAGCATCTCCTCCACCCTCCTCGACATGAGTGTGTGTGTGTGTGGCCATAAATACCAGTGATTATGTGTGTACCACACTCTCTGTCTTGTGAATGTGTAACGCTTAGCGACTCCAAAATAGTCTGGAGAACAGCAATACACACAAATGACATTCTCAATGCATGTTTTCTGTAGTGAATTCCATTCGTGGGGACATTTGTCCTTCTTGCATTCTTAAAAAAACAAACAAACAAAACACAAAAAACAAACAAACAAAAAAGAAAGAAACAAACAAAACCCCCCATACCTCTCACCCCTGTTAGAATGATGTTGAATAAAAGAAATGTTTTATTTATATTTGGAGGGGGAAGGGGATGTTTGTTATTTGAGTTCAGTTATCTTTCGTAGTCAAATTGTCTAAAGTGCATCTGTATGGATGTATAATACATAATAATGTAGAGTGAGTGTTCTTTCTGTTGGCTAACTAGTGTTGTATATCTCTATGGCGATAAACATTTATGTGATTTGTATGGTCTAATAATGTGTTTTACGAAAAAAAAGAGCCCACACTGCAACAGGTATTAAAAACTAAACTCGATTATTAAATAAATAGACTAATTAAAAATGGATCGAGAAATAAATAAATAAATGAATAAATAAATAAATAAATAAATAAATAAATAAATAAATAAATAAATAAATAAACGTATTTCTTTTTCAGCAAAAAAGATGGGGTGGGTATTGGAAATCAGAGAACAGTGACATCAGTTAGTCTTTATTTGGTTTTGCTTTATCTACTTCATTAAATAAAGGATCATAAAAAAAGCACAGTCCATATCTATAGCATGGACCTCATTCTTCCGCGGCACCAGACAACCAAAAGGACACATAAAGATGACTAAAGAGGGGGAAAAAACAAGGTAGTCAAGCCATTCATACAATCGTCCTTCCATTCAAAAGTTCTGAGGAAAATCCAGACTATGTACTTATCAAGGTCATCGTAACCTCGAAGAAGCATCAGTTGAAATAAAACTTGACTGTGATGTGGGGAAAAGGGCGGACCGTCACAACGACAACAACAGATTGCAATAATGGTCAGAAGTTGCTGACAAAGAGCTCTTCACATTCCTTCCTGAAAGTTCCCATTGAACATTTTTTTGTCCATGTCACCTTGACTTTAGTGCCATAACTTCCAACATCTATTCAGAAACAGCTCAGAAAATCTTGCTGACAAAATTTTTGTCACAGCCATGCTGACAGACACACACTCCCATCACCGGCCGATATAGAAGAAGTCTCCTTTTTCTTAAAAAATGATGGTCAAACCATACAAACAATATTCCTTTTGACGCCTCTTAAATCTGTTTCGGCAATATTTATCAAGAAAAGCGCAGATTTCTCTGAATTTTCTGGCGATGAAAATTTTCCAAGAGCATCCAATTTACGACATAATTTTGAATCAGATCGTCTCACCAACGTCCCAGATATAAATAAAGATGCGGGGCTGTTTAGTTCTTTTGATAGAGCAGTGGATTCAAGATCTATATCTCGAGTATAATTCCAGTGCGCATCATTAAAAACTGGCCTGTTCACTTTCCATCTTCAAGTTCTCATTATTCTGATGGTGTCAGCTTAGTGTGTCATAGGTTCCTTCTCCCCCTTCCCCATTTCAAGACCTTGCCAGCGCATACAGTTTTGCACAGGCTCAAGGAATCTGCTGGATACTAGCTGGCAGGTCTGGATTAAGCGCGTAAGGAACTGACCGAGTGCAATGAATCCCTTCTGAAGAATCTCAAACTTCTTTCTGTACAATTTCAGCTACTGTGGTTCCAAAGCTGACAACATGTTTATTTAGAACTCATGCATCTGACACCATGCGCTTTGCTGGTTGTATATTCCAGATTCGGTCAAAAACAGTCAACAAACGACTGAAATATAGTTTTTGACACCTGTAAACATATGCTGCATACTGTGACCTTAACCGTTCACCTGATGAACGAAACTTACATGTATAGGAATCAGTTTTGTTTAATACACCATATATATTTACCAAATTTTGTTAAAAGTTATCACCAAACGGTTGAAAGGATTATCTTCAAATGAAAATATTAATTAAACAGTTTTGGGGCACCTAGTCAAAGAACAGGGCCATTCCCAGTCATACTATGCATTTGCAGTTACTCAAAACTGTGGATCTACATGACTAATTTGGCAAAATTCCATCCACAAACCGATGAGAAATCTTTACTGATGCTTTTTCGTCACATGCATACAAACACAATTTTTCACACATACAGACAGACAGGCAGAAAACAGATATCCTTCCGTGTGAATATGAAATCAAATGAAAAAAGTTTAAAAACAAACCAAGGCAAGACTCATTCAACACCGACAAATGGACGGACATCAAAGCATACAATGTTGTAGAACTGTATATGATTTTTTTTATCTTGATTAAATTAGCAAGTCATCAATTAACATACATAGTTACGTTCCTTCACAAAGTTAAAAAAAGTCAAGCAACCAATGTGGTTTATAATTCCAACTGTGCAATGATAAATTATTGTTTTGATTTTTAACACTGTATATATTGCTGTCTAGAATGATGGGTTTATTCTAGTTCTTGAGTTGGGAGTATAAAGTATTCATTTCGTACCTTGTAAGCAGTAATATTGTTCATAATTTCGATTTTTAGCATACATTGTTACACTCTTTTACAAACCAAAAAAACAAAAAACAAAATCCTATTCGGATTATAGTTTCAACTGCGCAGTCATGACTTACTGTTTCAACTTTATAAACACTGATTATATACCTGACAAGAACGATGTGTTCTTTTCAGTCAGTCAGCTGGGAATAGAATAAATTATCAAATCTGTTCTTTGCATCAATGATATGATGTTAGCTTCAACTCTTAACATACACAGTTACATTCTTAAAGAACCAAATTGACAAATAACGTAATATGATTCAGTTACAACTATGTTTTCACTGATTACATTTTTTGACCAGAACTGTTCGTTCATTTCGGAAATTGAATCAGAAGCATGAACCAAGTTCTAATTTCATAATCGATACAATTGCTTATGGTTTCATCTTTGATATTATTCATTGATACAGTTTATTATCTCGATTTTGTATTTGTTGGTATATGATTGGAACGGTGGGTTCCGTTTGGTTATTGAACTGGTAGTATGGTTAAATTATTTACCACCTGTACAAGTATCATCCATAACTTTATACGAGACAAGTATCTTATCGTTTGAGCAAGAAATCTGTGATAAACAAGTTTCTGTGATATGTTCTTTGACGGTTAAATTTTGGAAATGTTCCATCAAGTTAGCAGATTTAGAACAGATGATAAGATCTTGGAGTGTTCTTTGTCCAGTTGCATTCCTCATCAACTATCACTGTAAAATTTGACTGAATCCAGACAATTAAGATGCCAACTTTTCATTACCTCTAGAATGATATACACTTACATTTTATTATCTGCAAACTCAAAGTAATGAACGGTTTACACTAATCTCATACATGTCAAACACTAACTTTTAAATTATCTTCAGAAATATAAACATTTAAATTATCTGCAAATCCAAAGTGATGAATAATTTACATTCGTCTTGAGAAAATAGAGCTGTAAATTCTCATCCGCGGTTTTCAATTCAGAATTTTGACCCATTTTGTAGTTATTTTCCAATTTATAAACAATTTATCAGAAGCTTTTGATCCAAAGTCATCACGTTTTTCTGTTAAGATTAGTTTGCACTTTTTGTGATGAACATTTGCACATTTTCATTTTTGATTCTAAATTTGATTGAAATTCATTTCTGCTTCTATGATATCGTTCATGCAGCTATATGATTTCTAAATGGGTCCTATTTTTTAATACTGAAGAAGACAAGAAAAAGAAGAAGAAGAAGAAGAAAAAGGAGAGAGAGAGAGAGAGAGAGAGAGAGAGAGAGAGAGAGAGAGAGAGACAGACAGACAGACAGACAGACAGACAGAAGGAAGGAAAATATGGTAAAGCCATTTTAACAATCTTCCTTTCACAATCAGACTCAAAAGAAAAATGAAAAATACGGCAAAGCCATTTTAGCAATCTTTCTTTCACAATCAGACTTCTCTTTATATTTGAGTTGGCTACATCTCTGCAGGGACCACCCAGTCTCAATTCTCTAACTCTTTGATTCCTGATGGCCCTACCAGCTCAGTCCTTAGAGTATCATGCTAACAGCGCAGTGGTTGTGGGTTCAACTCTTGGGTGGGCACCTTTATGTGCAGGCTGGTTGGTTTTGATGAAGCCACAGACTCAAGATCTGATACTGGAGTTCAATCCCAGCCCTAAACATTAAAAACTGGCCTGTTCGCTACCCATCTTACTGTTTCCATCGTTCTGGTGGTGTCAGCTTAGTGTTTCATAGATCCCTTTCCTCTTCCCTATTCACAGACCTTGCCAACGCGTAGGGAGTCTGCCAAACTATTGCTGGCAGATTTGGGTGGAGCGCATAAGGCATCGCCCGAATACGATGAACTCTTCTTGAACAAACTCCAAACTCCTTTAAGAGTGTTCCCTCCCATGCCAAAATGATAACAGGAATTCCCGATTTTGTTCTTTTCAAGATCACTGTGATCTGAAGTAAGGAGAAAAGTAGACTGTTGCAAAAGTGAAAAAAAGAAAAGATTAAATTGTTTTTTACAATATTGTCAGAAGTTTCTGAGCAAATTTTTGCCAAAATGCTGTTCACATATCTTCCTAAAAAATGCTGGCTTTAGGCACTTTTTTAGTCAGCAGCCTTTGACTTTGGAGGTTTGCCTTACGAACTTACGCTTTGACGACTCCTAAACAATACACAGCTTTGACCACAGTTTGGTAAAAATCCACAGATAAAGAGCTGAGAAATTCTTGTTCAATAATTTTATCACAACAGACACACTAACTCAAGCTGTCTGTTTGATATTAAATAATCTCTCTTTTATATAGAGTTGAAGATTGGTAAAGGAAGAAGAAGAAAATGGTTAGTTTCATCCATTTGTGTTTAGTATATGACAAATGTGATTCCTTTCTCTCACCTCTCGTAAAATGTGTCTGTATTCTAAACTTGGGTATTCTCAGCTTCGCGAAATTAATCCAACACCAAACCAAACAAACAAACAAACAAACAAACAAACAAACAAAGCTTTGCTTAAAATGTAAAACACATCCCTGAACCACAAACTTCATAGCTCAGTAAGCTTATTCCAGAAATTTCATTTTCAAAAACAACAAATAAGAAACGTTTGTTCCAGAATATTTTCTTTGTTTTTTTTTCTTTATAAATACTGGTCAACAAAATGGAAGACATTTCACCAACGATCTAAAAATAGTGAGTAGAGACATCAAAATAGTGTTGACGGGTTTTCCAATTCATATCTATATACACATGAATTTTTTTTGATGTATGCAGAGGTGAACTAAATATTTACAACAAAATGAACGCCTCAGCATTTTTTTCACCAAGCGTATAACCCATAATCACACGAAATAATCCTCAAATCTATTGCCTACAAAGACACGAAATACTTTATGATCCTTAACACATGAAAATAAATGACTAGTTCTCAAATCTGTTGCCTTCAAAGACATAAAATACTTTATGATCCTTAACACATGAAAATAAATGACTAGTTCTCAAATCTTTTGCCTTCAAAGACATAAAATATTTCATGATCTTTAACACACCAAAGCAACTGACTAGGTCTTAAGTTTGTAATCAATATACAGATGACACAGTTTCTGAAATTTACTATTTACAAATACGTGAAAACAGTTGATAATTCTCAAATTTCCTGTCCAAAATTATAATATATTTCGATGTTTATTCTGTCAGCAGTGTTAAAAAATCAAACACAAAAGGGAAAAATGTAAAACATCAACTCCTGTGAATTACTAATTGTTAATCAGACAAAAAGACAAACAAGGCTTCAGGTTTTTATAGAAAGAAAACTTTTAGATTAGATATTCTTACCAATCACTAAAATCATTATCCTTCCACCGTGCTCAAAACGAAACAAATTTACCAACAAATTATAACACCTTGATACAGAATAAAAATATCTAAGAATGAATATATTTCCAAAGGAAAAACGATAAAACATATCAATAAACAGAAACATACACATTAAAAATGAAAATATCAGAAAACAGCAAATCAGTATAAAATAATCTTGTCTGATATTACTTTCTATCTGTAGAACTTTATGGGGATCTCGACAAGGCATTAGGTGGTGTTCATATCCAAGTCTGCATAATGCATAAAAAAAACTGTAAATATATTCGGTCGACTGAATGACAAGTGAGAAGATAACTGCCGCAGTGGCAACATCAGTAGATATAAGATAAAGATAACGATTGTCCCATAAAGAAGTGATGTGGTAGTGAGCTCAGCTTTTCTAGAGATACCATTCTGAGGGAGGTGTCGATGTCAACTGCAGTAGAAAGCCACACGAATGGCCATTTTCATAAACGCAATAATAATAATAATATAATTCATAACAAGTACAGACCTTTTCCAAAAATCAAATCACAATAATAAAGTTGAAGAAAAGGCAAGTGTGTGTGTTTGGGAAAATGTGAGTGAGGAGGGATGCGGGGAGTAATATTTATTCATTGTAATTTAGTGGTAACTGGAGAGAATAGTATTTGATTACTCTATGTTAAAAATATCCACTTTTGTGTCAGTAGAATTGGGGTGTGTGTGTGTTGTGTGTGTGTGTGTGTGTGTGTTGTGTGTGTGTGTGTGTGTGTGGGGTGTGTGTGTGTGTGTGTGTGTTGTGTGTGTGTGTGTGTGTGAGTGTGTGTGTGTGTGAGTGTGTGTGTGTGTGTGTGTGTGTGTGTGTGTGTGTGTGTGTGTGTGTGTGTGTGTGTGTGTGTGTGTGTGTGTGTGTGGTGTGTGTGTGTGTGTGTGTGTGTGTGTGTGTGTGTGTGTGTGTGTGTGTGTGTGTGTGTTCTGAAAGAAGAGAGGCACGTCGTACCAGCTTGCACAAGCAAGCCGTTTCTATTGGATACATATTTTTCATAAACATCGAACGAAGTGTTCCTGGAAGAGAGGGGGAGGGAGACAACAGGGGGGGGGGGGAGATGAGGGGGAAGCCTACATCATATCGACACTAAAAATATCATAATTGCAATATTTGAAGTTTTTTTTTATATTGTTCATCTTAAGTTCTATATGACTAAAAATATGTGATCTTGTTCATTCGGTAAGATTCTATCAGTAACTCGAACACCGAACTAACTTCAAGAGCTGTACAGTTTTTGCTTAATTTACATTTTGAAACAGTGTGATTTTATTCATAATGGAAGACTGTTTCTTTCCTAACAATTTTCAAAGATTGAACTCACTTCGTATTGTTACTACTGTCACTTTGATACAGAAGTACTCTTCTTTGATGCAGACATGATATCATTTCAGTCAGATCTTCTCTTCATTAAAAAAAATTACAAGTTGTCGTTTGACTAAGAAAAGTAAAAGATGACAAGATCATATTCTGTGACTTGATAAAGAGATGCTGCTGTTTTGACACAGTCATGATGTTATCTGCAGCTTTCACTTCTTTGAAAATAGACGATGTCCTTTGACCGCGGGCTGGTGAAGATGACATCACCAGATTATCACCATCTCAAACATGGTATTACCTCAAGTCAGACCTTCTCTTCTTTTCAAACAATTGTAGTCGTTTTGAACTAGGACTGGTTAAAACAAATGGCAGATTATTATAATCATCTCAGACGTGGTATTATCTCAATCAGACCTTTGTTTAGGAATACAAAACTGGTGGTGTTGAACTAGATGTGTGGGAAAACGGTGACAACATCACCACAATCTTACTGACGAGTGTTGGAAGAGGCGCTAGAACCCTTTCTAGACAGCTGAGGATGTACCTTGGTCCGTGATGCGTTACTGTCCGCTCTTTTGATGAGAATGTCCAGCGTCTTGCTGCTTCCGCCACTGCTTGTCCGTGACCGGCTGCTGGACGTGAAAGAGGACGTTGAAGACTGTGATGACGCCGAATTGGACAAGGTCGGCGTGACCTTCTGTCCATGGGCCTGACTTCTATGGCCGCAGCAGAGAGCGCGCCACTGCTCTCGGAACTGGCGTCTTCTAGCGACGAGGAGGACGAAGATGAGGAAGCCTTGCATGGAGCTGAAGATGGTGAACATGTACTGGAAAGGCAAGCGGGCGTCTGCAATGGCTAGGTATCCGAATGTCCATGTTAGACCTGGAGGGGACAGAATATTAAGATCAGATTCAATGTTTACGGTTTTAGTTTTATCATATCATCAATCATCATCGATCGATCATCATCATCATCATCATATCATCATCATCATCATCATCATACATCATCATCATCATCATCATCATCATCATCATATTATTTTTCAAACTCGTGTTCGGGGTTTCAGAGTCGATTTAGATTATTAGATGACATACTGGTATGTAGAATGTAACATAAAGAAGGAAAGAAATACAGACAGAAAAAAAGACCACTTAACTGTGATTTACATGAGTAATGAATTGAGTCTGACTTTGATTGAACCTCTGTCAAGCCATTGATGACAAAGCTACGTAGAAAGCGATGTTGATCGTAGTACTAGCAATGCTTCCATCATAATCATTGTCATCACTGTTGTCATTGTCCGTTTCTCAAGATAACGTCTCCGCGCTCGGTATGTGTTCCAAATGCACTGACATCACTGATGCCATGGGATAGAGAAGCTCCGAAATTATCATAGCCTTAAGCCTGCACATGAATCCCATTGTCATCAGCAGTAGTAACAGTGGTAGTGGTGATAGACAACCGCATCCCAAAGATGCTTCAGTACACAGAATTGAGGCAAGGACATCGTGACCAGGGAAGACCTGTAAGGCGATACGAGGGTAATCTGAAGGCCAACATCATCAACTATGGCATCAACACCATTATCTGAAAAGACACTGCCTTCAACGGACCAAGTTGGCGACAGCAGTGCACACAGAGCACAGTTACACCTGAACAACACAGAACAGGTGTTATTCAAAAGAAGGAGAACTGGCAGACACAAAACCCAAGGCCTCAGGACTCCTTCCTATGCAGTGTCTGTGGAAAAACCTGTGTCTCCAGGATCGGTCTTGTACCCTACATGAAGACCCATAGCAGGTGATGAAGGCTAATATGCCTACTCGTCCGAATAATTCACCTAGCAGAATAAAGGTGGTGAATACGGGAACACAATCACCATCAACATCATCATCACCAGCACCAACATTGTCGAACGACTTACCTAGCGGTATACAGATGATGAATGCAACAAAACAGTCACCACTACCATCATCACCACCACCACTACCACCACCACCACCAACAACAACAATCATCACTACCATCATCATCACCAAACTCACCATCGCCAATTGACACACTCAGCAGTATAAAGATGGTGGATACGGCAAAACAATCATCATCATCATCATCATCATCATCATCATCATCATCATCATCATCATCATCATCATCATCATCAATCACCATCAACAATCACCATCAACAATCACCATCAACAATCACCATCAACAATCACCATCACCATCATCATCATCATCATCATCACCATCAACAATCACCACTACCATCATCGTCACCAAAGTCACCGTCACCGACCGACTCAGCTACTAGTATAAAAATGGTGAATATGGCAAAACAATCACTACTACCATCATCATCACCATCACCGTCAACAATCACCACTACCATCATCACCATCAACAGTCACCACTACCATTATTACCATCAACAGTCACCACTACCATAATCATCATCATCAACAATTATCACTACCATCATCATCATCAACAAACACCACTACCATCATCACCATCAACAATCACCACTACCATCATCACCATCAACAATCACCACTACCATCATCACCATCAACAATCACCACTACCATCATCACCATCAACAAACACCACTACCATCATCACCATCAACAATCACCACTACCATCATCACCAAAATCACCATCACCACCAACCATCACCTGACTCACCCAGCAGTATAAAGATGGTGAAGGCGGCCTTGATGTTGGTCTCAGTCGTGTTGTTCTTGTTTCTGGTAGACCTCAAGCCTTCAGGACGACGCAGGAGACTGACCATGATGACCACGAAGGTGACCAGGTTGAACAGAATGATCACTCCCACAGGCAGCGCGAAGAAATAGTAGAAGGCGTCTAGACTCATCCAGCAACTGTTGAACACAAAACAGTATACAACTTTCAGTTTCTGTTTTTCGAGTTTTTCAAGATAACGTCTTCGCGCTCGGAATGCGTTCAATATACAGGGGGGGGGGGGGGATGCAAAAGTAGGTATACAGTTATGAAAAAAGAAAACACGTACAATACTCATTGCATTTATTATACAAACAAATGAATATTGCATATACATGTACATGTAATAACAAGCACAGCCTTAATCCCTCAGATACTCAAACTGCTTGCCGTCGGTATTCACACACTCCTCTAATCGAGAGCGGACACTCATGCACACTCTAGCACAAAGACCTTTATCAGCATCAATTTCTTGACAAGCTTGCAAGATGAACTAAATCATGTCATTAACAGTGCGCGGGTTGCGTGCGAAAACCATTTCCTTTACATATCCCCCCAAAAAGAAGTCCATGTATCTTCCAGTATTGTTTTAAAATCCATTTGCGCTCCTCGTCTGTCAAATTACCAGCCATGGTTAAATTAAATTGCCGCTTAGATCTAAATTAAATTGCCGCTTTACCTGCAAAAATAAAAAAAATAAAAGTTAGGATAAAAGTACTTGCATATTATTAGTTACGATAAAATATAATTAATGACACTAAATATATCGAAAATAAGGCCAACTAACTGAATGTGCTAATAATTTTAATGAATTAAGCATTATAATAATGATGTGATACTTACTGTATACCTACTTTTGCACCCCCCTGTACACTGATGCCACGGATAAATAGGCAAATATATAGATAAGGACAGGCAGACAGACTGAACGAACAGAATTGTGAGACTAATTTCAGTTCGATTACCTCTCTCTCTCTCCTCTCTGACTTCTAAAATGAAAGTTGTCATTTTTTTGGTCAGTTGTTAATCTTGTTCCGTGATGTGATAGTTTATTTCTTTTGTAACGTAATTAGGCATCCCTTCAAGGGGTAGGAGTGGGGATCGGGGAATCCCGTTTTGTCTCAACAATCAAAATACCTGATTTTGGGCTGTGCGCTTTGGATTGAGCAAAGGTACCGTTTTATCTCATGCACTTGTATCAGTTCACCTTATTTAAGCTCAGCAGAAATAACAGTGTGACAAAGGGAGATATAGAAAGAATGAATCAAAAAGAAAATTCATTTCTTTTTCTTTTCATCATTTCGTGTTCGATGTATGTAGGTATAAATAAGTGACTGTACAAGTCAATGTTTTCAAAGCAGAGTGGGCTAAGTTAGACTCGTAACGAGTAAGATAATGTAATAGTAATCTCAACGCTTTTAAAAAGAGAGAGAGAGAGAGGAGAGAGAGAGGAGAGAGAGAGAGAGAGAGAGAGAGAGAGAGAGAGAGAGAGAGAGAGAGAGAGAGAGAGAAGAGAGAGAGAGATTGGGACAGAGAGAGAGAGAGGGACAGAGAGAGGGCGAGAAGGACAGATGGCGAGAAATGGAGAGAAACAGACCGACTGACCGACAGAAAGAGAGAGAGAGAGACATACACACACACTCCCACACACACACACACACACAAACACACACACACACACACACACACACACACACACACACAGATAGAAAGGCGGAGAGAGAGAGAAAGAAAGAAGAGAGAGAGAGAGATCAGAGACAGAGACAGAGAGACAGAGAGAGACACAGAGAGAGAAACAGACAGACATACAGACAGACAGACAGACAGACAGACATAAAAACCATACACAAATTAAACAGAACTACCGCTACAAACAGTCTACAGTGACTCACTAGTCTCTGCGTCCCCTGTACTGTTTGTAGTCTGTGGCCAACACAGCGATGACGGGGATCAAGGGAACGGCTGAAAACCACACAGACACAAGTCATTTGTATGTCAACACAACACGCTACAGCGGTACGGTGGTTGGGACACTCTTCGGCTAACTGGAAGGTCAGAGTTCCAATCTCTTGGGTTCCACAGCCCGGTGTGTAAAAAAGACTCGAGATATTTCCCACCTCCCCAGTTAACCCTTTGACTCCGACATCCCCTCCACCGATTGCAAAAAAATTAACCCTTTGACTCCCTCACCCTATGCAGGAAGCTGGTGGACAGGGTGAAGGAGTCAAAGGATTAAGGAATTAAGCGTCCATCGTCTTGCTGAAGATGTAGATGATCATGATATACTGTCCTGTTGCTGTAGCCTGTTAAAAGTAATATGGAAATGAAAATGTTCGCTTATTTATTTCTTTATGGTAAAAATTTAGTACAGAGATGTACAAAAACTTTTAAAAAAACACCACCAACAACCCCCCCCCCCCCCCCCACTAATTTTACTCAGGTAGCTTGATCTTGAAATTACACTTGGAACACAATGCATCTACCACCTTAGACGCAAATGATTTTGAATTGTAAAAGAAACACACGCAGTGAATGCATTCTTGCTTTCTCACTTTTTACTTCGGTAAGGTTGCTCTTCATAAGCCCAGTTTACACCATCATCACGACGACGACCACCGTCATCATCACGACGACCACTACTATCATCATCACGACGACCACCACCATCATCATGATGACCACCACCATCATCATGACCACCACCACCACCACCACCACCACCATCATCATCATCACAACAACGACGACCACCGCCACCATCATCATCACCATCATCATTATCATGACCAATACCACAACCATCATCATCATCAGCAGCAGCAGCAGCATCACCACCACTACATCACCATCATCATCACGATGACGACGACGACAACGACGACGACGACGATAAAACCACCACTACCACCACCATCATCATCACCAACACCAACACCACCACCACCACCACCACCATCACCACCATCATCATCATCACCACCATCATTACGATCAGCACATAAAAACAACAGACCCCATTCAGAAGAAACGACAACTCACTCCAGGCAGGCAGCACAGTCTTCAGCGTGTACTTGGAGATGTAAGTGCCCAACACCTTGACAAAGGTCAGGTACTGCAGTATGGCCTCCACCAACATCCACAGGAAGGAGGCCAGGATGAAGTAATGGAGCAAGATGGCCACCGCCAGACAGACGCCATAGCTTGTTGTCTGCTTCAGGCCCACCAGTAGCACCACCTCAGAACACAGCAAGGCCACTGACATGTGGAACAGGGTCTGCTGGGCCCGACCTTGCCGTAGTTTTCTGCCAAAGGTGAACAACATGGTTTCAATATTGTGTACTGTTGTTGTTATTTTTGTTTCAAGCCCAGCCAACAGCGTAGAGCCATATCAGGGCTATAACCGTTTCAAAACATACACAATACTTCAACAGGAAAAAACAAAAACAAAACAAAAACAAAACACACAACAAAACAAACAAACAAACAAAACAAAAACAAAAACAAAAAACAAACAACACCACCAACAAACAAAACCGGAAAACAAAATTATGCATACAAATCAATGCGTTCACGCATATAATCTAAGCGAGATGCCCCTGTTATTGACCACTCCGTCCGATTTATCGCACAGGGGATTAAAAAAAAACATACCTGAATATAAATTTAAACATAACTAAGGATACTAAATCAGATCTAGAAAAGGGCTTGAATTACATAAAATTGCTTCAGCATATCTCACTTACCTACAGCCAAAAATGCACTTAATACATGTACCCAATTATCAATCCTAAGAGAAATACGTAAGACTTTTATTAAACACATACTGATAATGCACCAAACATGGCAGAAAATGATAGGAAGAAATGATAAGAAGCAAAGGAAGAAGAAAGAAACAGAGAGTGACAGAGAAGAGGAAATTTCTAGCACAGAATTTCCAGAAGGTGTGGATATCATTTATATTGAGAGAAACCCCCAGATCCCAACAGGGGTCGATACTGTGTAGAAAACATTTAGGGTGGGTGGGGTGGGAAATGAAGTGTAATTATTTAATACAAAACAAGTCTTGCTCGATGAACAGCAACAAAGTTTTGCTGTTTCCCCCCTAATTCTTGTACATGTAGTTGTTGTTTGTTATTTGTTATTTGTTTTGTTGTCTTACGTTTACGCTTGACAAAGGGCACTTGGTCCAAAACTCTGCGCCTGTCTTGTCTTGTTGTATTAAATATGGGAGATAATTCTCAAGAGTTATGTCCTTTGATTGTATTAAATATGCATTTTGATTTTCTTTCTTTTTTTGTTGTTTGTTCTTGATTATCTGAGTAAATCGAGAATATTCCATGAAAATTACTTTTGAAACCGAATCCTGGAAGTGTTCTGATCCAACTTACAGAGCATGTTGTCACTAACCCCCTATCAATAACGATAATCGCTCAATCTCGTAACCAGCCCAGGTAAGAGACACCCCCTGTCGAAACTCTCTCCCCCTCCCCCCCCCCTAGGCTGGAAATCTACCTGTGCGGTAACCAAATGTCAGTATTGTGTGTTAATGTCAATAATCATAGAGTGACTGTGTACGGTAACCAGACCTCAGTACTGTTTATGTCAATAGTCATAGAGTGTGTATGGTAACCAGACCTCAGTATTGTGTTTTATGTCAATAATTATAGACTGACTGTGTACAGTAACCAGACATCAGTATTGTGTGTTTATGTCAATAATCATAGAGTGACTGTGTACAGTAACCAGACCTCAATATTGTGTGTTTATGTCAATAATCATAGAGTGTATATGGTAACCAGACCTCAGTATTGTGTGTTATGTCAATAATTATAGAGTGACTGTGTACAGTAACCAGACCTCAGTATTGTGTGTTTATGTCAATAATTATAGAGTGACTGTGTACAGTAAACAGACCTCAGTATTAAATGTTTATGTCAATAATTATAGAGTGACTGTATACGGTAACCAGACCTCAGTATTGTGTGTTTATGTTAATAATTATAGAGTGACTGTATACGGTAACCAGATCTCAGTATTGTGTGTTTATGTTAATAATTATAGATTGACTGTTTACAGTAACCAGACCTCAGTATTGTGTGTTTATATTAATAATCATGGAGTTACTGACTTGAAGAACATGAAGGTGATGACAGTGAGAGCCAAACCCAGGATGGACAGACTCAGACCGATGATGGTGATGATACTCAGAGCTGTCGTGTTGGCCTCGTCTACTGGTCGAGAATCCCCGTAAAAATCCTGCAAAACAAGAGATACATATTCATCTGTAATGATGATGAAGGTTGAGGTTATGGCTAAAAATAAAACGAAAAGGATGATGCGGTTCATGGTGAAGGTAATGATGGTGACAAGAACGACAGTTGGTAGTGATGGACAGAGTCAGACCAATGATGGTGAGGACACTCAGAACTCTTGTGCTGGCCTTGTGTCATCATCATCATCATCAAGTGCCCTGCCGCATGGTGTTGGCGATCATGGCCCTCAATATGCATCTATCCCTTGTTGCCGCAAGCACATCTTCCACCCTCTCTGTCCTCAGCTACCCTGCAAGTCTTTCCAATATTTTGCCCCTTTTGGCCTTGTGTACTAGTCGTGTATTCCCGTAAAACTCCTGTTTGATAACACATGCACTCATCTGTTATCATGATGAAGAGTAAGAGGAGTAAGAGGAGGAGGAGGAGGAGGAGAAGGAGGAGGAAGTGCAAGAGGAGGAGGAGAAAGGTAACTCCTGTTTGATAACATACACTTGTCTGTTATCCTGTTAAAACCCTTAGCTGTTCACAAAGCTGGTAACCGCCCTGCGGAAGAATGTGCCGATCCGTTCATAGCGGTTGAGATCGCCCGACCTTTTCCGGCACATGTGTGGGGAATTTCCATCACTACTGGCCTTGCTGTCTTATCGCGCGTGTGGTTAGAATCTTGGTCAGTCTCGCGTTGAATGTTCTAAAAATAGTACGAGCATTCTGGGATGCAAGGAACTTTCCATTCACTACTGAAAGACTTTGTACTGACGCTGTGCTACATTCGAATGTGAATACTAGCAGCTAGCTTTACATCTAGCAGTGCAAATGCGAAAGGGTAATTGTAAGGAGGAAGAGGAGACGGAGGAAGGCAAGGAGGAGGAGAGGAGGAAGAAGAGCAAGAAGAGGAGGTAACTCCTGTTTTATAACAAATACACTCATATGTTTTTCCCTGTTGAGGAGGAAGATGAGGGAGGAGGAGGAGGAGGGGAGGAGGGGTAAGAAGAGGAGATGGGTAGCTCTTGTATGATAACAATATCTTACCTGTTACCATATTGAGGATGAAGAGGAGGAGGAGAGGAGGAGGAGGTGGTGGAGTAAGAAGAGAAGAAGGATACCTCCTGTATGATGAGTTATCTTATCTGTTATCATGTTGAGGAGGAAGAGGAGGAGGAGGGGGCAAGGAAGGAGGGGAGGAGGAGAAAGAGG
Organism: Monoplex corrugatus; assembly: GCA_030674185.1. Lineage (NCBI taxonomy): Eukaryota > Metazoa > Mollusca > Gastropoda > Littorinimorpha > Ranellidae > Monoplex > Monoplex corrugatus. The sequence goes on from CM060312.1 coordinate 87,844,314, forward strand.
AGGAGGTAACTCCTGTTTAGTAATAAATACACTTATATGTTATCATGTTGAGGAAGAAGAGAAGGAGGAGGGCAAAGAGGAGGAGAGGACGAGGAGGAGGAGCAAGAGGAGGGGAGGAGGAGGAGAGCAAGAGGAGAAGGTAACTCCTGTTTGATAACACATACACTTATTTGTTATCATGCTGAGGAGGAAGAAGAGGAAGAGGAGGAGGAGAGTAAGGAGGAGGAGGGGGAGGAAGAGCAAGAGCAAGATGAGGAGGGTAACTCCTGTATGATAACAAATATCTTCAACATCGAGGCAACACACAGTGACATCAACATCAACACAACACACAATGACATCAACATCAACACACACAACAATGACATCAACATCAATACAGCACACAATGACTTCAACATCAAGGCAACACAAAGTGATATCAACATCAAGGCAACACACAATGACATCAACATCAATACAACACACAATGACATCAACATCAATACAACACACAATGACACCAACATCAATACAACACACAATGACATCAACATCAATACAACACACAATGATATCGACATCAATACAACACACAATAACATCAACATCAACAACACACAGTGACATCAACATCAAAACAACACAAAATGACTTTAACATCAAGGCAACACACAATGACATCAACATCAAGGCAACACACAGTGACATCAACATCAAGGCAACACACAGTGACATCAACATCAAGGCAACACACAGTGACATCAACATCAATACAACACACAGTGACATCAACATCAAGGCAACACACAGTGACATCAACATCAAGGCAACACACAGTGACATCAACAACAAGGCAACACACAGTGACATCAACATCAAGGCAACACACAGTGACATCAACATCAAGGCAACACACAGTGACATCAACAACAAGGCAACACACAGTGACATCAACATCAAGACAACACACAGTGACATCAACAACAAGGCAACACACAGTGACATCAACATCAATACACCACACAATGACATCAACAACAAGGCAACACACAGTGACATCAACAACAAGGCAACACACAGTGACATCAACATCAAGACAACACACAGTGACATCAACATCAAGGCAACACACAGTGACATCAACATCAAGACAACACACAGTGACCTACCAGAAGAACGGCGAAGTTGGTCAAGTGGTCACACAGGCAGATGTCCCTGCCCTGAGTCGTCCCGTTGTACACACAGCCCTGCGATGACCACCCTCCCCCTGAGGACAGCGTGAAATCCCAGTACATGCAGCGCGTGTGTTTCCTGCCCGCTGCCTGCACATACACACCAAAACACTCCCTCACTCATTCCATCCCATTTTGGCACTAATCGCTTGTTGTTTTCATCTCTTATCTGTTTATTTATCTGCATACTCCTTTATGTTGTATTTATTTATTTACTTATTTACTTACTTCTTATTCACTTACTTACTCACTCACCTGCTTGCTCCCTTATTTGCTTGCCTACCTACTTACTTACTTAACTTACTTACTTACTTACTAACTTACTTACATATTTATTTACCTATCTGTGATTAAGAAAACATTGGCTTCACCTAGTTGATAGACGGCTGAACATTTGGGCATTGATTGGGGGGGGGGGGGGGGGGTCTGTCATGTGAGACTTTATACAGAAAAGGTTGTGTTGTGATTCAGACCTTTAACTATTAATTTATTTGTTTTGTACATGTTCCTTTTTTGAAGGTAAGATACACACATACACATGTCATTTACATGTAACCAAGATTGTTCCAGTGGAAGGCTGATAAAATACCAGTATGAAATATAGACTAGGTAAAACATAATCTAGGTTGGGCCTCAAGACCTGGCCAGCTCATGGGTTTATGTGCAGGCTTAAGGCTTGTGCCACGGTCACCATACACGTGGCACCTGTGACGTTAGCGCATATGGAATTCATTCCGAGCGCGGAGACGTCATCTTGAGAACCTGAAACAGAAACTGAAACTGAAACTAATCGCTTAGTTGCCAAACCAGGCCAGACCAAGTGAGAGACCCATTCCACTCTACCTCCTCCGGCCCTCCCCCCCCCCCTACTGGAGGTCTACCTGTACGGTAACCCCAGACCTCAGTATGGTCACTGGTCTTCCAGTTTGAAGGTGTGGGTTCAAACCTCCTTGAGTAAGATCTGATGAGTAAAGGATAGAGACCTGACCCATCTCCCAGGTCAACATATGTGTAGGACTGTCAGTGCCAGAACCCCTGTTAAGTGTACACGTTCGCAGAACGTCAAATACGCGCATTAAAGATCCTGTAAGACAAGTCAGTGTCTGGTGATTTCAGAAAACGTGAGAACCACGAGTGTGTAAACCCTCGAAAAAAGAATATGACTGCCCTAATGGCAGCGTAAAAAATGGCCAATGACGCAAACGTTCACTCAGTGTGAGTAACTATAGGAACTGCAGGCCATGAATGATGCAGAACAACACACACACACACACACACACACACACACACACACACACACACACACACACACACACACACACACACACACACACACACACACACACACACACACACAAAATTCGGCAAAATAATAATAATAATGACATTCATAAGGCGCCCAATCTTGATTCAAGAATCAAACCAGCAAGCACTCTCACCATTCACCATCAGCCAACTACGACCAATTGTTCAGGCACAAAGCACACGCAAACTGGTACGGGGAAGACAGGAGGGGAGTGGGGCGTGTAACCTCTGACTCAAGCCGTCTGCCCCCCATCCCCGTCTCTCTCTCTGTCACACACACACACACACACACACACACACACACACACACACACACACACACGCACGCACATACACACAAGATGCTGAGGTAGGGTACGCTCAAGCCTGTAAGGCGAGTTACCCTTGAGGCAAGTTGTCATCCTCTCTCTCTCTCTCTCTCTCTCTCTCTCGCACACACACGCTTACACATAAACACACAGACAGACAGACAGACAGACACACACACACACACACACACTCACATACACACGCACACATACACACATACACACACATGCACTTTTCCACCTTGTTTCCTCTTTTTTCCCTTCCCTCTGTTACTCACTGTACCTTTCACTCACTGTGTGTGCTGTTTTTCTAAGACTTCAGAAAGGCAAGAATGCTACCTGGGCTTCAAGGGGAGGGACCTGAGAAGTAAACCTCTCTCTCAAAGACAAAACAAAACAAAAGCAAACAAACCAAAAAAGAAAAAACACCACCACCACCACCACCACCACCATCACCACCACTAACAACAACAACAACAGCAACAGCAGCAGCAGCAGCAGCAACAACAACAACAACATTAACCCCGCGATCAAATAACTGCAGGCGTTGAAGCAAACAGGAACAAGAAACAGATAAAAATAGAACAAAAACATAGTATATAACAAAACAAGACAGGTGCAACTCCTCGGCCAGCCAAGTTATGTGGCTGTGTTCTTTGTTGTCTTTTGTGTTCACTTGACAAAGGCCAGTTGGCTGACAGTCTGCGTCTGTCTTATTTTGTTATGGGTCAATCCGTACCTTTCACTATGAAACAACATCTTTGAAGTCGTAAGACGATCTTTATTTTTTTTACCGTGAAGCACCCATCTTGAGGTTATGGGACATGATTTTTTTTACCTTAAAGCACCCACCTTGAGGTTATGGTACATGATTTCTTTTTCACCGAGAAGCACCCACCTTGAGGTCACAGGACAATCTTTATCTTTTACCTTAAAACACTCACCTTGAAGTCTTGGGACATGATTTTATGTACCTTAAAGCACTCACCTTGAGATCATGGGACATGATTTTTTTTTACCGAGAAGCACTCACCTTGAGGCCATGGGACATGTTTTTTAACCATGAAGCACCCACCTTGAGATCACAGGACATATTTTTTTTTACATTGAAGCACTCATCTTGAGGTCATAGGACAGGATATTTTTTTTTTTACTGAGAAACACCCACCTTGAGGTTATGGGACATGATAATTTTTTTACCATGATTTATTTATTTCTCATTGGGACATGATTTTTTTTTACCATGATTTATTTTTTCTCAGAAAGCACCCATCTTGATTTTTTTTTACCATGAATCACCCACTTTAAGGTCATAGGACAGATATTTTTTTTATCGTGAAACACCCACCTTGAGATCACAGGACAATCTTTATTCATCTATTTTTTCACCATAAGCACTCACCTTGAGGGGTCTAAAGATGAGTTTGACGCTGTCTTTAAGATCAGTGACGGATTGGGACGCCAGGGTGGCGGAGATGATGGCGCTGTTCAGCTCAGGAAACGAGTCGTCTTCTTCCTTGGAATCGTTGTCATCGTCGTCATCGTCGTCTGACCTCAGGGAGGACAGGAAAAGCCCTGGCTTGCGGTAAATGGCCATCGACAGGCGACCGTTGCCCACTCCGTCTGTACCAATGTGAACTTGGCAGTGAAGTGATCGGTCAGTCAGTTATTTGATTAGTTAGTTAAAAGAGTTAATTCAGTATTGTTAGCATGAAGATTCTTTCCTTGTCTGACCATAAAAAAGTGAAATAATTAAACTTTCAGGTGTCTGATTTGGCTGTCATCATCAGTGTTTTTTTTGTGCCCAAAACCAACGTGGAGGTTTTTATTTCTACATCCTAACCAGTGTGGTAATCATGTATTGCTTAATTTTCTGCCTCCAGTTCTCTCTCCCCCGCTCTTTCTGTCTTAAACATTATTGCACATACAACAAGAACAGCGAAGTGGATCAGATAGAAGATGTATTAAAACGCATTTCAATTTTGAAATAAGCGAATAAGAACTATGCCAACAGAAAATAAATAAATAGATAAATAAATAATACAAACAAACAAACAAACAAACAAAAAAGAAAGAAAGAAAGAAAAGAAGAAAAAAAGAAAGAAAGACAGAAACAACACTTCAGACACACAGCATTCTATGAATTTTAAGAACGACAGACAAGAGTACGAAATAAGGATGATGACCCAACCAAGAACAAAACTGTCCATTGATATTAACTGGAAGGTCACATTTCAAAAAATTCAGAAGATAACCCATGTAAAACTTAAATGGTTTGAGATCCGGATACCCTACAGATTAATTGCTAACAAATAAACAAACAAAAACAAACAAACAAACAAACAAACAAAACAAAAAACGCTGAAACTATGAAATCTGTAGTGATGCTAAGTATAATTCTTGTAACATAGAACCTGAAGATATATAACAATCACTGAAGCAATGTAACGCGGGTCGTCGAATTTCGTATTTTTTTTAATCTTTCGTGAATAAAAATATGCGCATATAAGTCATTTGAAAGTGAACAAATCATTAATCGTGCTTGGGACTTCGTAAGGTTTAAGCCAGGTGCTATTTCCTTAATATAGTTAGAAAATTCGGCTTAGAAAAAATTGCCAAATGGAAAAGACAATCTATATTTCGTATATTCTTACAGCAGCGTGAAGATTAAAATAGAAAGATACATCACATACGCAAATATGTGTTATACAGTATTCTCACCAAGATGGTTTTATTATTTACCTCTGATGCACGACACCTAATCACTTATCTCACTTTTAATGTTAAACAGAATGGCTGATGATTTAACGAAGAAAGATCATGTTACAACAGAACTATACAAGAACATGGAAGATTTACTTCTTGCTGTTTTTCATTACTGATACATATCCTTTCACTAATTATCATTTTATATTCATAGGGATATCAAGAATTAAAATCAATCAACGAACCAACGAACCAACTAACACCAATCAACAGACAACAAATAACAACAAACAAATAACAAAACCACTTCACACAAACAATAACATACACATGTAAAACACACACACAACACACATACGCATCACACATACACAACACACGTACACAAACACACATTACACGCAACACACAACACAACACACACACACAACACCACAACCACACACACACACACACACACACATTACACACCACACACACACACACACACACCACACACATTACACACCCACACACACCATACACACACACACACACCCCCCACCACACACACCCACCACACACACACACACACACACACACACACACACACACAACAACCAACACACACACACACAACACACACACACACACACACA
>CM060312.1:87855484-87870484 GCA_030674185.1 Monoplex corrugatus
AATTGACATAAAGCTTTCTTTCCTCATTTTATCGCCATTAAACTTTCCATCCGTTCCCATTCTAGGAAGGAAGACTTCCACTGATTTTGACAGGTTTACAGATGGAGTCTGTTTGTCTCTGTTGTGTATATACATGTACACTTGAGACAAGCATTACACAATGAGCAAGAGGGAGTCAACACACACACACACACACACACACACACACACACACACACACACACACACACACACACACACAAATTCCTCTTTGAAAGAGAGAGAGAGAGAGAGAGAGAGAGAGAGAGAGAGAGGAGAGAGAGAGAGAGAGAGGGACAGACAGACAGAGACAGAGAGAGAGAGAGAGAGAGGGACAGACAGACAGAGGCAGAGAGAAAGAGAGAGAGAGAGAGAGAACAGAGAGAGAGAGAGAGAGAGAGAGAGAGAGAGAGAGAGAGAGAGAGAGAAAGACAGAGACAGAGAGAAAAAGAGACAGAAGGAAAAAGAGACAGAAAGAGAGAGAGAGGAAGACGGAGACAGAGACAGAGACAGAGACAGAGAACAGAGAGGACAAACAAACAGACAGGCAGACGAACATCTGAGCATAGACTGACCAGAAAGACAACATACTAGTACTACTACTACTACTATACTACTACTACTACACCACCACTACTACTACTATACTACTACTACTACTATACCAATACTACTACTACTATTACTACTACAGTACTACTACTATACTACTACTACTACTATACTACTACTACTACTAGTAATAATAGTGATGATTACTACTACTATATTATTATCACTGTTACTGTTATTATCATCATTATCATCATGTTATTATTACCATAATGATAATAATGATACTCCTCCTCCTACTACTACTTATGATCGCTTGTACAACGCTTCATCTTGCAAGAACCTTAAGCACTTCACAAGACAACAGTGAGAGAGGCGGACAAGAGTACAACCAACAATTAATGTCAACATTTACAGCAGTGATCAAACCGATGAATCACAACGCTATACAGTTTTACAGCCACATGTCAACAGTTACTGTCAATACGATAGGACAGGGGGGGAGATCATAAGGACAGACAGAAGAGAGACTGACCACAGCTGTCCAGACTGACGGCGTGTTGGTTGACAGGTGTGCTGGGGAAGGTGGCCTCGTAACCCGTTCCTGCGTCCACCAGCCGTGCCTCAGGGCACATCTCTGTGAAGCAAAAAGTGAGGTGATAATGACAACGGTCTGTTGGACTGATACCTAGCCAGGTCTTCTGCGCTGTTTGACACCAAGCTTATTACCTTTCTGTGTTTGTCATTGTCTCTTTCTGTCTCTCTGTCTGTCTCTGTCTCTGTCTGCTGTCTGTCTCTCTGTATCTCTCTGTCTCTGTCTCTCTGTCTCTCTTTCTCTCTCTCTTTCTCTCTGTCTCTGTCTGGCCAGTTAAGGAATATGAACTAGAATACAAATGAAAGGACTACTGTAAATGCAAAGATGAATGTATCCCAGCTTATGTGACGGTAAACGATAGAAGGGGACAATGTGACAGAGTTCACTGCAGTTTGATAGTATAACTTGTATGATTGTATAAGAAAACCTGATCTCCTCCCCTCCCCTTTCCCATGCATGTATTGTGGCCTAAGGCCGATGTACAATAAACGTTTTCTGAGTTCTGAGTTCTGAGTTCTCTGTCTGTCTGTCTGTCTGTCTGTCTCTGTATCTCTCTCTCTCTCTCTCATTCTCCCTGTCCCTGTCTGTCCCTGTCTGTCTCTCTCTCTGTTTTATCTCTGTCTGTCCGTTTTTCTCAGAGGTTTCTGTTTTATTTCATTTCGTACTTTTTTCTTTTTTCTTTTGTCCGTTGTGTTTCGTTTTGTCTTGTCTTTCTCTAAAGGTGTCTGTATTGTTACATTTTTTTATTTTCATATTTTTTTCTTTTTCTCAAAAGTTTCTGTTTTGTCGCGTTTAGTATTTTTCTTTTCTTTTCGTTTTATTTTTGTGTGTGGTCTTTCTCAGTGGTTTCCGTTTTGTTCCGTTTTGTGTCTTAGATCAGACAGTTTATTTTGTCGAGCAGAAGATCTGTTTATTTGTGTCTTCGTTTCTATTTGATTTTACGCAAAAGAGAGACAACCTTCCTTCTGTCCCTTTCTTGGGGCTATGACTATCTGTCAATTTATTAATTTTGTCTTTCTTCGTTGTCGGTCCCTAGCTGTCGGTGTCTATTTATTAACACATTATTAATGTATTAATGTATTAATGTAAACAAATCACAACCGTTATGTACATAAAACACGCAGGTACGCACGTACACATCTATCTATCTATCTATCTATCTATCTATCTATCTATCTATCTATCTATCTATCTATCTATCTCTGTATAATTATATATATATATATATATAGCACACACACAAAACACGCTCATGTGCACACACACACACGCACAAACTCACGCGAGCGCACATGCACAAGCGCGCGCGCACACACACACACAACACAAACACACAACACACACACACACACATACAAACACACGCACACACACGCACACACACACAAAACACACACACATACAAACACACAAATACACACACAGACACACACAAACAAACAAACAAACACACACACAAACACACACACATACACAACACACACACACACACAAACAAACAAACACACACACACATACATACACATATATATAAAAAACAAACACAAACAAACACACACACATATACACACACAATGCACACACACACACACACAACGCGCGCACACACACACACACAACGCACACACACACACACACACACACACACACACACACACACACACACACACACACACACACACACACACACACACACACACACACACACACACAACATGTGGACCTACCTGTCATCAGAAGGCGGAAAGCCTGTTCAAAAGTCAGAGACAGGTTCACACACACACACACACACACACACACACACACACACACACACACACACACACACAACACACACACACACACACACACACACACACACAAAAACACACACACACACACACACACACACACACACACAACACACACACACACACACACACACACACACAAACATGTGGACCTACCTGTCATCAGAAGGCGGAAGGCCTGTTCAAAAGGCAAGGACAGGTTCCAGTCCCTACGCACGACGTCCTCGGAAGCGACAAGTTCCGTGTGCAAAGCCTTCAGGTAGGAATCCACCACGGCCCCTTTGTCCTGTGGGGCCATGGCCTCCGTGGACAGACACAGGTAGGTTCGAAACTCCACTTCCTCTGTCTCTGCGCTGTGGACAGGTGTTCAAATTCATGGCTATAATGCTTAGAGCCCAACGGACTCATCATCATCATCATCAGGTGCCCTTCCGCATGACGTTCGCGACCATGGACTTCCAACCATCTCTATCTCTCGTTGCCCCTAGTATCTCCCCAGCCCTCCTCATCCCCAGCCATTCTGCAAGTCCGTCCAGCATTCTCTCCCTGGGTCTGCCTGGTGTTCTCTTTCTCTCCAGCTTTCCCGTTGTGACCAGGTGCTCCAAATCCCCCTTCCTCATAAAATGGCCTATAAATGTTGTTTGTCTTTTCCTAATCTTCCTTACGAGTGATCTACTTGTGTCTGCCTCCATCAAGACTGACAACGGACTACTACAGCCATACCAGGGCTGACACCAGGTTAAAGACAACGCCTAAGTTTAAAAAAAAAAAAAGACAACAGTTAAAAACAAGCTCACAGCCATCAAGTTTAAAATGCAAAGAAAAAAAATTTCTCATACGTATCAAGAGAAATCTACTGATCTCTTGTAAAAACTTGAACATTGCGTCCGGAGGAACGTCTCTTAAGAGGTTCTTGTGTCATTTGTTTCTATCATTTTCTGCCTTGCTGGTCCATTCGCCTGTAAGACGTTCTTTAAGGAGTCTGATGTATAGCGTTTATGTCTTACATCGAGCAGGTCCAAGCAATCAATAAGGACGTGTTTGATGCTGAAAATCAATTTGACATCTATGGAAACCTAGAAAACAGCAGCGACAGCAGCGACAACACCACCACACACACGCACACACACGCACACACACACACACAAATACATACACACACACACACACAAATACATACACACACACACACACAAATACATACACACACACACACACAAACACACACACACACACACACAAATACATACACACAAACACACTCACATACATACGCACGCACTACACACACACACACACACACACACACACACACACACACACACACACTTACTTGGCATACTGTATGGTAGTGATGATGTCGGACAGGAAGGGCTGAGAGCGTTGCATGCCGGGATACAGCCTGTCATTCATGCGTTGGAGACCACGGCCAATAACGGCCGGTAGCTGGTCTGCGTCCGCGTGCATCTCATTAGAGAACGCCGCGTCCGCTACAGATATGTGGCTTGTCTTGATGAAGCCTTGAAGAGTTACCACGTCTGAAAGACAACAAAGACCACGTACTGGGTTATTCAAGACAGGACATATTTCTGAACTTTATCTCATCGTCTATTACGTCTGAAAAATAACACACACACACACACATATCATCATATATCATCGTCTATTACGTCTGAAAAATAACACACACACACACACACACATATCATCATATATCATCGTCTATTACGTCTGAAAAATAACAAATTCATGCTGAGTATTTGAAGACAGACTCACTTGTCATCATCGAGTGCCCTGCCATATGGCGTTGGCGATCATGGCCCTCCATATGCATCTATCCCTTGTTGCCGCAAGCACATCTTCCACCCTCTCTGTTCTCAGCCACCCTGCAATTCCGTCCAGTATTTTCTCCCTGGGTCTACCTAGTGCTCTCTTTCCCACCAGCTTTCCTGTTGTGACCAGGTGTTCTAATTCCCCTTTCCTCATAAAATGGCCTATAAATGTTGCCTGTCTTTTCCTAATCTTCCTTATGAACGATCTTCTTGTGTCTGCCTCCATCATGGTTATCTCGTTTGTTGCTTTGCTGTCCACTACTACTTTGGGGACAACCAGGCAGCCGAAGGTCCAGAGAGGAGAAACTCCCGTCAAGCAAGTGTCTCAGCCCTTAACTGTGACACTGTAAGGAGGCCGGGCCACATCCAGGTCATGACTCATGCATGCCCCTCTGCTGTCGTCGCTTTTAAACAGAATATTGTCCTCCCCCTGGAATCGAACCCACGCATCCATGACGGTCAGGTGTCTCAAGGGAAAGTCCCGCTTGTGACGGATGTCTTAACCATTTAGCAATCAGTCACCAGCAACGTATAGGGAAATTTTAAGCCTTGTGAAGTTCACTTTTGTTCCTCTGGTCCAGATGCAGCTGGAACTCTTTTCCACTACTTCTGCCACTGCCTTTAGGACTCTGGTCCTCTCTCTTTTCCGAAATCGAGAGCTGCTTTATGAGATCATAGGCTGATGTGCCTATCACCCCCCCCCCTCCAATTGCTCCAACCTCTATGACGAGGGATTTGGCTTGAAAACCAGATGTCCTCGGGTTACTGGCTAGACTCGCATACTTTTCAGTCTTGTAGATATGGGCTTCCTCCATTCTACTTTCATGCGGTTCAGTGGGCTCGATCAGAATCAGTAGTTTGGATGAATGGGAGTGGAGAACTGTGTCGGTCTTATGCCACTCTTTAGAATGAATTGTCTGTTATTTATGAAAAAGTAACGAAGAGTCAACTCTTTGAAGCCTCAGAACAATCCTTTGGTGTACCATCGAAAAACTATTGACCTTCGTTGATCCTTTCTTCCACTAAATGTTCAGGCCACAGTCCGACAGGATATATTTCAGACTCCACATCCTGCTGCTTTTGAAGTTCAGGTCAAACGTGTCATGTTGCTAGAGGTTCTTATCTGTTGTTTTGTCCTGTTGTCAATCTTTTCTGTTTTTTATGCATATCTGGACGAAATGAAAGAGAAAGTTTGCCAAACTTGGTGCACAGTCTTTTGTGAATAAATGACAAGATTTACACGCTCGTGAAAATATTATTACAAGGAAGGAAAGCACAAAAGGTGAAATGACTGTGACGTTTTCTACAATGCTAATGACATCATCATCGTTGTATGACGTGTCTGTCAGACCTTCACAGGTTGAAGATCCCTGCCACGTAACATTTCCAAACATCGACGTTCCAGTTTCAGCGCTCGCATGATTCCATATGCGCTGACGGGAGCGACAATCAGATGGTTTACGACGTCAGACTTTTAACCGGAAATCTGGATTTGATCCTGCCATGGTACCTCCTGCTGATGGTAAAGGCTGAAAATGCTGGGATCTTCCAGATCAACGTGTGTGCCTAACTGTTAGTGTCTACACTGATTTCGTGTGTACACACACGCTGAACATCAAACACACACGTCACTGTCATTGTCAGCTGGCTTATGGAAACATGTAAACAACCAGCCTGCACGGCCAGTCTGTGCAGCAATTTCCCCAGCGCAAGGGAAGACAGTGAAACAGAGAGAGAGAGAGAGAGAGAGAGAGGAGAGAGAGAGAGAGAGAGAGAGAGAGAGAGAAACACAGAGACAGAGACAGAGAGAGAGAGAGAGAGAGAAACACAGAGACAGAGACGAGAGAGAGAGAGAGAGAGACAAGAGAGAGAGAAACACAGAGACAGAGACGAGAGAGGAGAGAGAGACAGAGACAGACAGAGAGAGAGAGACAGAGAACGAGAGAGAGAGAAAGACAGACTAGAGAGAGAGGGAGAGAGAAGAGAGAGAGAGAGAGAGAGAGAGAGAGAGAGAGAGAGAGAGAGAGAGAGAGAAAGACAGACTAGAGAGAGGGAGAGAGAAAGGAGAGAAAGAGAGAGAGAGAGAGAGAGAGAGAGAGAAAGGCAGAGAAGAGATTAAGAGAGAAAAGAAGAAAGAAAGAAAGAGAGGGAGATAGAGAGAGATAGAGAAGAGAAGAGACATACACAGAGAGAGAGAGACAGACAGACAGAGACAGAGACAGAGAGACAGAGGGAGAGAGACAGAGAAAGAGAGAGAGAGAGAGACAGAGACACAGACAGACAGACAGACAGAGACCGAGGCAGAGACAGACAGAGACAGAGATTGAGAGAGAGACAGACAGAGAGGGACAGACAGAGAGAAACAGAGAGAGACAGACAGAGAGAAACAGAGAGAGAGAGAGAGAGAGATGAGAGAGAGAGTAGAGAGAGAGAGAAAAGAAAGAGAGAGAGAGAGAGAGAGGCAGACAGAGTCATGCCTAAAAGAAGGACAAGAAAAGTGTGGACCACCTACCCTGAAAACGGACGTACACAGGATGTGAAGTGACGGACCTCAGAGGTTGATGTCGCCACACACGGCACCAGTACACGCCTTGCAGCAAAGCCGGCTGCTGCATGCGTCTCTCAGACACTCCCAGACGCTGCAGCAAGTGTATGTTCAACTGCAAGACTCCGGGGTTTCCTGCAAAACAACATTGTGGGGTTTTTGTCTGTGTGTGATAAGAGTCAGTAGGTGATTTATCATGTTAACCCTTTTGTCTTCTGCACCCCGTCCACCAGCATCATCCTGAATTGTCTGTCAACCATGCTAGCGAAACAAAAACTTAATCCTTTGACTCCCTCACCTATCCACCAGCTTCCTGCATTGTCAACCATGCTAGCGAAACAAAAACTTAACCCTTTGACTCCCTCACCCTATCCACCAGCTTCCTGCATTGTCAACCATGCTAGCAAAAAAAACAAACTTAACCTTTGACTCCCTCACCCTATCCACCAGCTTCCTGCATTGTCAACCATGTTAGCAAAAAAAAAAACTTAATCCTTTGACTCACTCACCCTACTCACCAGCTTGCAATTGACGAATTGGGTGCGGGAGTCAAAAGGTTGATTTCAGGGAAAATTGATTTACCAAGTTAATTTCAGACAAAAAACAAATACGCTAACACCCCCCCCCCCCACACACACACACACTTTCAAGTACACAAAGCTGTATGCTGATTGGTATTAGTGGAACTGAAAACGGTGATGAAAGACTTGTCAGAATCGGAGGGTATGGGTTGTTTGCCTTTGAACAAAATGAAAATGTCTTGGTGACGCTGTTGAATCACACGACTTTTTACAAGGCTGGTTGCTTTCTTTTGACAGAGCCCTGGACTCAAAACCTGATATCTCGAGTTCGATCTCAGCCTGCAACATTAAAAACTGGCCTGTTCGCTGCCCATCTTAATGTTTCCATCATTCTGGTGGTGTCAGCTCAGTGTTTGATAAATCCCTTCTCCTTTCTCCCCGTTTCAAGACCTTGACAACGCATAGCGTTTTGCACAGTCTCAGAAAATCTGCCAGATAATTGCTGGCAGATATGGGTGGAGCGAATATGGAATTGTCCCGAGCGCGATAAATCTTTGTAAACACACTGCAAACAAACTCCACACTCCAAACCTTTCAAAATCTTACAGAAAGCTATAAATCATTTATATATATATATACATACATGTTCTTTTTGGTTGTCCCTTTTGAAAACGGTTCTTTTCTTTCAGATCATTCATTCTGTACATTCTAACCTTATGCAGATCATAATATGTCATACACAACGGCTACCTATAGCATGACAGTGTTGTATACAACGAAAATCGGTATAAGGGTTTTTAAAGCGTAGAATCATTATTTCTCATCCATACACTTCAATTCAGAAACAACAATAAGCAGCTAACAGCATATGGATATATCTACACATGAATACACACCGTGCATACACAAACATACATTGGGACACACACACACGCACACACATAAACATCTCAATTTAGAAGCAAAAATATAGACAACATACAGCATATGGATACGCACACGAACACAGACACACACAGACACAGACACCACACACAAACACACACACACACACACAACACGCGCGCGCACGCACACACAAACACACACGCACACACATTCTCGTAATCGTGCACACACAGCCTTGCATACAGTTTACATTTGTAACATAACACGGACATATCGCGTTTACAATTATCGTAAAAACAACAGGTAAAAGAATATAATTATCTTTAAAACAACAGATAAAACTGTATATTTATCTTCAAAACAACAAGTAAAAGTAGATAATGATTTTCAAAACAACAGGTAAAAGTATACAACTACTTTGAAAACAACAGGTCAAAAGTATATAATTATCTTCCAAACAACAAATCAAAGCAGATAATTATCTTCAAAACAACAGGTATACGTATACAATTATTTTTCAAAACAACAGGGAAAAAGTAGATCATTATCTTTAAAACAACACCTTAAAGTGAACAATTATCTTTAAAACAACAGCTAAAGTAGATAATTATCTTCTAGATAATTATGTTCAAAACAACAGGTAACAGAATATAATTATCTTCAAAACAACAGGTAAAAGTATCATATCTCAGGTACTGACTGGTGTTCGTGGACCGGAACACGGAAGCAGACGAATCATCGGAGTCAGTCGGAATGGGTTGTCCGTCCTTGTACCAGATGAGGGTGTCCTGGTGGCGCAATGGTCGCAGTGGACACAGCAGGGGTTGAGTGTTCCACGAGGACATGTTCATGATCATGGACGGTTTGTCCAGGACCTGGCGATCGTCTGCATCGTCGTCTGAGTCTGCTCCTCCTGTTTTCAGTGGAGTTATTGGAATTATATATTTTTTTTTCATCACCATTATCATCGTCAACAACAACAACAACAACAACAAACAACAACAACACAACAGAACACAACAACAACAACATCATAATCATCATCTTCATCATCAACAACAACAACAAAAACCACCACCACCCACCACCACCACCACCACCACCACCAATAAAATCATCAACAGCAACATCATTATCAACAACAACAACAACAACACGTAATATCACCACAACCATTACCACCACCACCAACAGTAGCAGAACCATCACTATTACTGCCATCACCACCAACAAGGACGACCACAATCACCACCACCACCACCAACTACAACCACCATCACCACCAACAAGGACAACCACAATCACTACCACCACCACCACGAACTACAACCACCATCACCACCAGGAAAAACCGCCGCCGCCACCACCATTAATAACAACGACAACAGCACCATCCACCACCAACATCGGCATCATCATTGCCACCACCACCACCACCACCACCACCACCACCAACAACAACAACAACCAACAACCAACAACACCCCCCACCACTTTCACCACCGTCACCAACCACCACCACCACCACCATCAGATTGATAAAAAATGTGGTATCATTTGGTGTTACGAAAATGTGCTCACAGTTTAAGCATTTGATCTGATTACCACTTTTTGGAAAAATGTACATTTATCAGTGCCAATATGAATATGAAAAAAAAACTCAACCTCAAATATAATCTTCTTTAATAGATACCTTACCACAAAATATCACACGGAACAACACGATAAAACACCTACGCAGGACATGCATACCTTCAACCCTTTGACTGCCGCACCTGTCCACCAACATCCTGCACTGTCAATCACGCTAGCAAAGCAAAAACTTAACCCTTTGATTCCCTCTCCCTATCCATTAGCTTTTTACAGGAAGCCGATGGATAGGATAAGGGAAACAAAGAGCTTAAGTTTTTGAAGTCGATGGAGAGGGTGCGGGAGTTAAAGAGTTAAATTTGAATGGCTGTCATATGTATCATAAATTACAACCCAAACCTAGTCGTATTCATTATAGTTATAATACACATTTTGTTGATGTATGTAATAAAATAAAACAGCAAAAGTATAACGTAACAATAAAAAAAATAACATGGAAAATATTTTAGCATACACGAGCAGATCATTAAATATCTGCCCATGCATACTAATTATTTATCTACATGTATGTTGTTTTTTATGGTGTTAATCAGCTTCATGTAAAAGTATGCATTTGTATCATAAACATGAATATGTGTGTATGAAGGTGTGTGAGTGTGTGTGTGTGTGTGGAAGAGAGAGAGAGAGAGAGAGAGAGAGAAGACAGACAGAAGAGTAGACAAAGACAACAGAGGATAAGAGAAAGAAGACAAGAGGAAAGAGAGAGAGAAGAGACAGAGAGAAGAGAAGAGAGACAGAGAGAGGACAGAGAGAAGAGGAGAGAGAGAGAGAGAGAGAGAGAGAGAGAGAGACAGAGAGAGAGAGAGAAAGAGACAGAAAGAGACAGAAACAGAGACAGAGACAGAGAGACAAAGCAAGTGAGAGCAAGAGAGAAATAAGTGCTAAAGTATGCATTCCTCTCTTTGTTTTGTAAATCTGTAATACGCAGTAAGTTCAACTGATTTATTATCATCAATTGCATGACTTGGGAATTTTACCACCAGTGTGATGGCAATGATGTCATGCTGTTTTTGTTTTGCACTTGTCTTTGTTACAGATTTTTTTTAGGATCATCGCACTCAGGACGGCTATCTTTATGCTCATCTTTTTTCTTCGCTCCGTTTTCAACGCCACCTTAATGGCCACAGAAGCTGGGGCAGTTTTTACGATGCGATGATGATGATGACGATGCGATGATGATGATAATCATGATGCTATGGAGTTCCATCAAGGATTGAGACAACGTGACAGGGCTGTACTCTACCCTTACTATCATAACATATCCTGGCGTCAACCAGGCCCGAGAGATGCAGACACCTGCGGTGCTGGTGAGAAGATTTGAGCAACACCCCCAATGACGCATCCGTGGAGTGGATGAGACTCCACTGTGTGGTTCCAGTCTTCCCAATGAACCCATAGCACGCCCAACTCTGGGTAAGGAGCCGGTTAGAGCCAAAAAATCTCACAATGATATATTTTTGAAGGGAATGATGGGGATTCGAACCCGCATCTTCCAGTCGGTAGTCCGTTGCATTAACCACTACACCACGGCGACTGGTCTTTGTTACAGATTACAATGAATTTTAACGGTTTGGGGAGGGAGGGAGGGTGGGTGGGTCGGGGATAATCCACAAGCCACGACCACCAACTTGGACAAAAGACAGACCTGCCGTGGATCTGGAAGCGCCTTTCTGGCAGAAGAAGGGGAGTGAGACGCCACAGTCTTCTGCTGCAGACCTGCTGTCTGGGCCCGCATGACGCTGCACAACCCGCCCTGGGCTCCGCTCACTGAGTCCATCCACACACGGTTTGCTGCAACGGAACAGTGGTACATGTGTATTGTTTTGTGTTGTGGTGCGTGTCATTGCCTTGCCTTATTCATATGTCTATCCTTTTTTTTGTATATGTTAAGTAACAGTATTTGTACAATAATGTGGTAGTGAAAGAGATTCCCTTTACCAGAGCCTGGTTGGATTATGTAATATAAAATAAAACAGCACATCTTCTCTCTGTGGTCTGTCTCTGTCTGTCAGTCTGCTCTCTCCATATACACATATATAATTCTATATATATATGTTGTGTGTGTGTACTTATATATATTATATATAATTATACATATGTTATATATATAATATGTATATCTTGGTACATATATTTACATTTATGTTTTATATAGACAAACAAATAAATAAAAAACACACACACACACACACACACACACACACACACACACACACACACCACACACACACACATATACATATATATATATTGGGATATATATATACATATTATGTATGATATTCCTATCATTTTCTGCCTTGCTGGTCCATTCAGCCTATACGTGTCTATAAAGTCTTAGTACTTTTTCTTCGGATTTTAAGATTGAATAATTGGGTACAGGTGTTAAGCACATTTTTGGCTGTAAGGAAACGAGATGTGCTTAAACAATTTCAGGTAATTTAGGCCAGTTTTTATATAGGCCTATGTTTTAGTTATCCACTTTACGATTATTGTTCAAATCTGTTATTTCTAGGTTAACGTTTTTTTTTTTTAAACCATCCTGGTGATAATTTGGATGGAGTAGCAACTGTCAGGGGCGTCTCCTTGGATTATGTGCGCTAGTGAATTGATATGTACACTAAATTTTCTTTCCCTCCCTTTTTTTTTTTTTTTTTAGTATTGTGTGCGTTTTGGGATGGTTAACAGCCCTGACATGGCTCTGTGAAGTCGGCTGGGCTTTAATTTAGCAGCAATACAATAATAACAATATTCATCTCACCCACCCTTCTCCATTCTCCTACTCTCACGATGTCCTGGCATCCTCGTCTACATCGTTATCTATGGTAATGTTGCGTGTACAGTGTCCTGTTTTTGACAGGGTTGTGTAGACTATACGACCCAAAAGTGTCCGTGTCCGTGTCCCGTGTCCTTTCTTTTAAATCCCCCTTCCTGTTTATGGAGGGGTTTAGTGGCTTTATGCTAAACCCTGTGCCTGTCTGTCTGTCTATCTGTCTGGTCTGTGCTGGCTGGCTGGCTGACTGTCTTCATTCCATTTCTGCTGCTCCTATTCTTTAGCAGTTTTTTTTTTATTCTCTTGCAATCTCCCATAAAAACACATGAGAGAGAAGTAGAGAGAGAGGAGAGCGGTAGAGAAGTGAGAGAGAGAGAGAGAGAGAGAGAGAGAGAGAGAGAAGATAGAGCGAGAGAGCGAGAGAGAGAGAGAGAGAGAAAAAAGAGAGAGATTGAAGAGATAAATATATATATGAGAGATTGACAGAGACAGATAGAGAGAAAGAAAGAAAGAAAGAGAAAGAGAGAGATAGAGAGAGAGAGAAGGGAATGAGAGAGAAAGAGAAAAGAGAGAGAGAGAGAGACAGAGGGAAGAGAGAAAGAGAGACAGAGAAAGAAGAGGAGAGAGAGAGAAAGAAAGAAAGAGAGAAAGAGAGAGAGAGAAGAAGAGAGAGAGAGAGAGAGAGAGAAGAGAGAGAGAGAGAACGAAGAGAAGAAGAAAGAGAGGAGAGGAGAGAGAGAGAGAGAGAGAGAGAAGAGAGACAGAGCGAAAGAAAGAAAGAATGAGAGACAGAGAGAGAGAGAGAGAGACAGACAGACAGACAGACGGCGAGGGAGAGAGACAGAGGTTTTTGACCTTACCCAGCAAGGGATGTGTCTGCGTGCGTGCGCGTCATTATTTATTTATTGTTTAATTAACCCTTTGACTCCCGCACCCTGTCCATCAGCATCAAGCACTGGCAACCCCTTGCTATAAAAGCAAAAACTTCATCCTTTGATTTCCTTACCCTGTGCACCAGCTTCCTGAAAGAAGGTGTTGGATAGGGTGAGGAAATCAAAGGGTTAAGTTTTTGCAGTTGGTGGATAGCGTGCGGGAGTCAGGGGGTTAAAGCCCAGCTGACATCGCTGAGCAGTGTCATATCAGGGTCATAACCATCTTAAAACACATACATCTCAAAGACTGAAAAAAATACAAACAAAACAAAACAAGAAAAAACACCCCCCCCCCCAAAAAAAAAAAAAAAAGAAAAAAAAGAAAAGAAAACAACCCACATAATCCACTTGGAAAATAAAATAAAATACATATATTAATGCATTCGCGCACATAACCTCAGGATATGATGCCCTTGACGTTGACCATTCCGCCCAGTATTAAAGTCTGGATTTTCTGTACTGATGTTTTGTATAAAAAAAAAAAGGAGAAAGGGACGACTATTGTTTTTCACTGTGTCTCCAATGTATCTTGTCGCTCTGTCTCTGACCAGCCATCACCACGAACTGAATGGACCTTCACACTAACTCTAG
This sequence comes from Monoplex corrugatus, assembly GCA_030674185.1. Taxonomy (NCBI): domain Eukaryota; kingdom Metazoa; phylum Mollusca; class Gastropoda; order Littorinimorpha; family Ranellidae; genus Monoplex; species Monoplex corrugatus. The sequence goes on from CM060312.1 coordinate 87,870,172, forward strand.
TGTCTGTCTGTCTGTCTGCCTCTGTCTGTCTGTCTGTCTGTCTCTGTCTGTCTGTCTGTCTGTCTCTGTCTGTCTGTCTTCTCTGTCTGTCTGTCTGTCTCTCTCTTCTCTCTGTAAACAAATGTCATGTGTATAGAATAGCAACGGCAAGTTTGAAAAAATGGCTTCTAGCCAATAGCTTTTACCGTTGGAAAATAAAGCATCATTGTCATTGTCATTGTCATTGTCTCTCTCTCTCTCTCTCTGTCTTTCTCTCTCTCTCTCTCTCTCTCTCTCTCTCTCTTTCTCTCTCTGTTACATACGCTCTCTCTGT
>CM060312.1:87875484-87887984 GCA_030674185.1 Monoplex corrugatus
GGGGTTGGTGGGTTGGGTGCTGGTTTCTGAAGAAGCCGAGGAGTTGTCCGACTGTTTGGTTCTGACCTCACGGCTGTCCGGTCCCGTGGTGGCTTCAACACTGTCGGTTTTGCTGGTAACCTCGCTGGTGTTCGTCGCCTCTTTGCTGTCGGTAGAGCGTGGTGTGGTGCCGTTCTGTGGGTCTGTGGAGAATACGATGCTGATGGGAGCACCGAAAAACTCCTCACTAGAATCTGGAGTCGTTTGTGCACGGACTGAGGTTGTGGTGGTTGTGTCTGCGGAGGAGGAAGTAGAGAAGGGACCGAAACGCTGCTGGAAGCCTGGGGAGGTGGTGGCGGCGGCGGCGGTGGTAGTAGTGATGGTGGAGTCAGAAAAAAGGCCAAGGTCACCGCCCTGGAGGGCAGGAGGTATGGTTATCGTCGTTGTTTCCGCGGAGGAATCAGTGGAATCCTCTTCGGAGGATGAGTCGGTGGTGTTGGGGAGGGAGGAGGTGGTGCTGGAGATGGTAGCGGTGGTGGTGGTGGTTGGTTCCTGGGTGGTGGATGCCATGGTGCTGATGGATTCTGTGGCATCGTCAAAGAGTTGATTGAGAGCCTGGGTATTTCCCTGTGTGGTCGTTGACTCTTGAACAGAAGTACCTGGAGTCACTGTGGCTGTGTACATGGTGCCGGTGGCAGATTTATAACTGGTGCCGAAGGCGCTATCAGTGGTGCTCTCTGCGCTGTTCTTGCTGAGGGCGTTCAGAATGGCACCAGACTGCAGAGTGACTGCACCCATCCTTCTAGTTTCCATAGACCGGGTGGTCGCCTGGGTCGTGGACTGGGCGGCTGCCGGACTTGCCACCTGGGTGTCGCTGGCTGAGTTATCGTTCGTCGTGCTCAGCTTCTTCACGATCCCCGTTTGAAATCGTTGTATGAATTCTTGGGGCGACAAACGAGCCGGGGTGTCTGACTTTGGCTCGGGGGCTGCTTGAGGGCTGACACTGGGGGCGGCTTGAGGACTGGCACCAGGAGCAGGTTGTGGGTTGGCACTAGAAGCAGGTTGTGGGTTGGCATTAGAAGCAGGTTGTGGGTTGGCACTAGAAGCAGGTTGTGGGTTGGCACTAGAAGCAGGTTGTGCGTTGGCACTAGGAGCAGGTTGTGGGTTGGCACCAGGAGCAGGTTGTGGGTTGGCACCAGGAGCAGGTTGTGGGTTGGCACCAGGGGCAGGTTGTGGGGTGGCACCAGGGGCAGGTTGTGGGTTGGCACCAGGGACAGGTTGTGGGTTGGCACCAGGGGCAGGCTGAGGGTTGGCACTAGGGGCAGGTTGTGGGTTGGTGCTTGAAGCAGACTGCTGATTAACACTGGGAGCTGGTTGTGGATGGGCGCTGGAGGAGCTTTTGGTATCGGTGTTGAAGAAATCCAAGAGCTCTTTGCTGAAGCCCGAGTCGTGACCGAACAACCCTCCTGAGGAAGACGTGTCGTTCTGCTGAGCGGAGTCCTTGCTGAGGGAGGTGGAGGTATTGTTGTTGCTGTTGCTGAAGACGGTGAGGTTGGTGGTGGGCGTGGGTGTGGTGATCACCACAGCCTGTTCGGTGGCGTTCTTTGACGCTGTGACGTTGGTGAGGTCACCAGGGTTCTGTGTCGTGGGTACGTGTCCGGTGGGTGTGGACCTCTTGGTCAGCTCGTGGTCTTCCTCATCCGAGGACACTTTCTCTGTCGTGTTGTTGTTGTTGCCCTTGTCCTGTCCGCCTTTGTCGTCGGAGGGACTGTCGTGTGTCTTGTCTTTGTCTTTGTCTTTGTCCTTCCCCGTGGAGCCGTTCTTGTCTGAAGGCGTGTCGTTCTTTTTGTCCGATGGAGTGTCCTTGGCCTTGTCCGCGGGACTCTCATGGTTGTTTCTGTCAGTGGGAGAGTCATGGTTGTTTTTGTCGGAGTGGGTGTCCTTGGGTTTTTCGGAAGTGGAATCATTTTTCTTGTCCGGGGAGGCTGTTTTGGCCTTGTCGGAAGGAGAATCGTGGGTTTTGTCCGTGGGGTTGTCGTTGATTTTATCTGCAAAGCGTTTCATGCCTTGGGAAGAGAGGAAGCTCTTGAAGGCGTCCAAGTTCTTCTCCGTGGGTCCCTTGGCATCTCTGTGAGGCTGGTCCTTAGGATCTCTATTGGGAGGGTGATCCATGTGATGTGGGTGGTCTTCTCTGCCGGGTGAGTCACTGGAGGACATGGACATGGCTGAAGGACTGGGTGTGTCCGCGTCTCGACGACGGCGCTGCGCAGAGAGCGGTTTGTCGAAAGTGTAGGCGTATAGTCCGCACGTGAGAAGGGCGTCACTGAAGGCACCTGTGTCCCACGTCCAGCCTCGTTTGGCCTCCCCCAGCACGCGCTGAGTTCTGGGACACAGAGAGAATAGCCGTTAGACAGATGGGGAGACAATCACACCGAAACACAAGAACACACACACACACACAACACACACACACACATACACACACACGCACGCACAACTACACACACACACACCACACACATACACACACACGCACGCACATACACACACACACACACACGCACACACACACACACACACACGCATACATACACACACACACACCACGCACATACACACACACACACACATGTAGATTTTTTTCTGATTTGATTGTGATTGTGACACACACGTATATAACACACAGGACATCATCAACATTATCATTTCCATCCTACTTGTCCTCCTGCCCCTCAAAATAGTCACTGATCATCACAGGCAGACCACGTCAATCTGCACATTTAGGATTCATATCTGTACAAATTAAACTTTCAGACACGTCCATATGAGCCGTTTCACGTAAATACACACACACGCATCTATGTCCACACCAACACACAAAACAAACAAAAGAAACAACCACCAACCAACCAACCAACCAACCAACACCAACCCAAACCAACCAACCACCAACCAACCCCCCACCCACCAACCAACCCACCAAACCAACCAACCAACCAACCCATCTACCAACCCACCAATCAACCAACAACCAACCAACCCACCCACCAACCACCACCCACCAACCAACCACCCCACCAACCAACCCACCAACCAACCAACCGACCCACCCACCAACCAACCAACCAACCAACCAACCAACCAACCAACCAACCACCAAACCACCACCACCACCCACCCACCAACCAACCCACCCACCAACCAACCAACCAAACCAACCAAACCAACCAACCAAACCAACCACCAACCAACCCAACCCACCCACCCACCAAACCAACCACCAACCAACCAACCAAAACCAACCAACCAACCAACCAACCAACCAACCAACCAACCAACCAACCAACCAACCAACCAACCAAACCAACCAACCAAAACAAAACAGAAGAACCTACAACATGAATACTGTCTTTGCAGTTAGGCCTGTTGTATACGTGTGTTGCCTCCAACCACAAAGCTTGTCGCCTGACAGTACATTGCAGTTAGGCCTGTTTTAACGTGTGTGTTGCCTCAACACAAAGCTTTGTCGCCTTACAGTACCCTTGCAGTTAGCCTGTGGTATCGTGTGGTTGCCTCAACACAAACTTTGTCGCCTTACAGTACATTGCAGTAGGCCTGGTGTATCGGTTGTGTGCCTCAACAAAAGCTTGTCGCCTGTACAGTACTTTTGCAGTTAGGACCTGTGTGTTATCGTGTTGTGTTGCCTCAACACAAAGCTTTGTCGCCTGTACAGTAGATTTTCAACATGAATTCCTACCTTATCGTATCAGTTTTATGAAGTGAGTTACGCGTACTATAGGCTCGTTATGCACACAGTCTCATCCACTTAACGGATGCGCCACTAAGCGTGTAGCTAAAAGTTCCTGAACTAACACCGCGGGTGTCTGTATCTCTGTGCCTGGTTGAAGCCAGGACGTGTTATGAAAAGTAAAAATAGAGTACACCCTGTCAGGCAGTCTCCATCCGAACATTGAACCCCTTAGCGTCATCATTATCATCTTCATTCTCATCATCATCATATCACTGTGGAAAGAAATATCCCAGATTGTTTTTTACTCTTCATACTCAGAGAGTTCTTGAATGTTATATAGAACCAATACTGTTGCACGGATGCGAGGCGTGGACAGTCAACAAACAAAGCCAGAACAACATTGAGGCAGCCGAGATGTGGTTTCTAAGAAGGAAAGTTGAGAGTTCCATGGACAGCAAAAAAAACAAACGAGACAGTCTTGATGGAGGAAGACACAAGTAGATCACTCATAAGGAAGATTAGGAAAGGAGAGGCAACATTTATAGGCCATTTTATGAGAAAGGGGGATTTGGAGCACCTGGTCACAACGGGAAAGCTAGGAGGGAAAGAGAGCACCGGGTAGACCCAGAGAGAAAATGCTGGACGGACTTGCAGAGTGGCTGGGGACGAGGAGGGTGGGGAAGATGCTAGGGGCAACGAGAGATAGAGACAGATGGAAGTCCATGATCGCCAACGCCATGCGGCAAGGGCACCTGATGGTTATGATGATGTTCTATTTCTCCCGTATCCTCAGTTTCCGTGGGTTGGAAGTGACTTGCAAACTGAGCAGTGTGGGGGTACTGATAGAGATGAGATGCAGAGGATAGGGCAACCAAAAAGAAATCCGAATAATTCTCTGTCAGTAGACTGCTTTTTTGTAAGATTTATTAATGTCAAGCTGTTTCTCATGAACCGAAATTACCACCTGTCATTATTTTAAAGATACACTCATAAAAGAAGCATTGATCTTAAGCGTTCTGTAACCTTTAGCACTCCAGCAGGAGTAGATAAAGACACAGTTTCAGTTTCAGTTTCTCAAGATGAAGTCTCTGCGCTCGGAATGAATGCCATATACACTAACGTTACTGGTGCCATGGGTATGGTGATCATGGCACAAGGTCTAGAAGCCTGCACATAAACCCATGAGCTGGCCAAGTCCTGACGTCCTACCTAGACTATGTTTTACCTAGTTTACATTTTTATACTAACACTGTATCAGTCTACCATTGGAACAATCTTGGTTTCATGTAAATGACATATACATCTGTGTATCTTATCTTCAGAGGAAAGAACAGATATGTAAAGTAAATAAATAGATAAATAAATAATTAAAGGTCTGAATCACAACACAACAAGACACTCGTCTCACATCACAGAAAGCCCCACAGTCAATGCACAAATCCTGAGCTGCCTATCAACAAGGTGAAGACAATATTTCCTTAATCACAGTCCCGCAAGTCTTTTATTGGGGCCAGAACCTGGCAGTATTAGCTAAAGAGATTGTCTTCTAGTGTCAGATTCATCTGTGACCGTGTATGCCGTATTCAGGAGATTACGTTTTATGTCATCAGTAACAACAGCATTCAAGAAGATGAAAAGTGTTCTTACCAACAAATGCCTATCAGTTAACATCAGGAAGAGAGTACTTGAGTGTTCTATAAACAAATACTGTTGTACGGTTGTGAGACGTGGACAGTCAACACGCAAAGTCAGAACAAATTGAGGCAACTGAAATGTGGTTTCTAAGAAGATTGTTGAAAGTTCCATGGACAGCAAAGAAAAGAAACGAAACAGTCTTGAAGGAGGCAGACACAAGAAGATCAGGAGAAGACAAGCAACATTTATAAGAATTTTATGAGGAAAGATAAATTAAGCACCTGGTCACATCAGAAAAGCTGAAGTTTCAGGCTTCATCATGTCGAGCTTGCTCGGCTATCCATGACACGTTTCCTCCATCCTTCTCTGTCAGACATTGCAGTAGGTAGTTCATCATACTGACAGCCCATATCATCGATCAGTTGGTCGATGAAGGTCTTCTTTGGACTTTCTGGTCTTTGTTTGCCGTGACTAGGTCTCCATAGTAGAAAATCTCCACCAGTTCTTCTTTGCTACGCCAGCAGTGTCCCGCGAAACGCAGTCTTTGTTGACGTATTGATTTACTGACTGGTGGGATCTTACCATATAACTCTTTGTTTGTTGGATGTTCTCTCCAGGATTTGTTCAGGGCTGCACGCAGCATTTGTGTGTATGCTCCATCAATCTTATTCTCCAATGTCGTTGTTAGGGTCCAAGAGATTGAGCCATATGTAAAAACGGACTCTACTGCTGCTCAGAAAAAGTTCCTTTTCAGGTTGTCTGGTAGATTGGATTTCCAGATTTTGTCCAGTTGATTTATAGCGTCCCAAGCATTTCCGATTCTGGTGTTGACGTCTTGTTCTGTGGAGTCAATGTAGCTGCCCAGGTATTCAAAGTCTTGAACTTGTTTCAGGCTTGGTAAAATATTAACCGCCTTTATCCTCAAACCCCTCACTGGGTATGCACGAAAACAAAATGTGATGATGGATTGACGGGAACATTACGAACCGAAGAAAAATATGAATGATGTTGGGGGAGCTGTTTATGTGATGTGCCATGTGTGCACAGTGCCAAAAACTGTTCCACTCACCCACTTACTCAAAGGCCGGCCCATTTACTCTCAACCTAGTGTGTTGTTGCTCGGACCTTGACAACTGTTGTGTAGTGACATTATGACTGAATAGACATATGGTTCAAGACAGACAGACAGACAGAGAGAGAGAGAGAGAGAGAGAGAGAGAGAGAGAGAGAGAGAGAGAGAGAGAGAGAGAGAGAGAGAGACTGAAACTGAAACTGAAACTGAAAATGGTTTATTGCCATTGACAATTTTTGTCCTTGTGGCAAGGAGCATAAAACAAAGTCATTAAATTTTTTGGCGACATTTTCTCGAAACAAAGATTTATAAATATAGTCATGGCTGACAATACATCCATTTGAATTTTTTCCCTAAAGATGAAGAAAAAATTGAAGGGAAAAAGTTGAACAAAATGTTGAACAAAAAGTTGAAGAATTGAAGAAACAGTTGACCACCCAACGTAATTAGTCATATAAGTAAGAGGAAGACCCAAATCCGCGAAATAAACATAAGAACAGTATAAAGTGATATCTTCGCTGAAGATAAACTTACATTAATTTAAAAAGTTGAACAAAAAGTTAAAGAAACAGTCAACCACCCGATATAATTAGTCATATAAGTAAGAGGAAGACCCAAATCCAGAAAACAAACAAAAAAACAATATAAAGTAACATCTTCACTGGAGATAAACGTACATTAATTTAAAAAGTTGAACAAAAAGTTGAAGAAACAGTTGACCACCCGACGTCATTAGTCATATAAGTAAGAGGAAGACCTAAATCCGGCAAATAAACATAAGAACAGTATAAAGTGATATCTTCACTGGAGATAAACTTACATTAATTTATTACTGTGTTTGAGAGAGAGAGAGAGACAATGACAATGACAATGACAATGATGCTTTATTTTTCAACGGTAAAAGCTATTGGCTAGAAGCCATTTTTCAAACTTGCCGTTGCTATTCTATACACATGACATTTGTTTACAGTAACAAATACAGCTTAAGGAAAATACATGTTGAATACTAAAATTAAGATACAATGAAATCAACAAACGTACAGTCACCACTTAGAGATAGGTAGATAGATAGATAGATAGATAGATAGATAGATAGATAGATAGATAGATAGATAGATAGATAGAGAGATAGAGAGAGAGAGGTAGATAGTATAGACAGATAGATAGACAGATGAGCAGGTAGATAATGATAAGTAAATAAAGAAAGAAAGATAATGTTGATAGTGATATTAATAAAAATAAGACGAAGAAGAGGAAGAAGAAGAAGGAAGAGGAGGAGGAGGAGAGGAAAACACAGTAAACAAAAATAGTAATAAGATAAAACAAAATAAAATGAAATAGAGGGAGAAGAAACATTACATGTGACAAATTTATAGAAGATAAATCAAGCGTCAAATAGACTAATGTTCTTACAATTAAATCAAAGAAGATGAAATCAATTTTCTGATTACACACAAAAAATATTAACACTGTTACAAACAACAATTACCACTACTACCACTACTACTACTACTACTACTGCTACTAAACCCAAAGATAATAAATGGAGGTAGAAAAAAGAGCAGTTCAGAAGGATGATTAGAGGGAAAAAAAAAAAAAAAAAAAAAAAAAAAAAGGGGGGGGGGGGTAGCAAACATTGGGTCGATTGAAGGCATAAACACATAAAATTCTACAGGAGACAGAAAATCAACAGATGATATGAAGTCAAATAGACAAATGTATAGATAGATAAATAAAGTAAATGTTACTTTCGACAATAGGAAATTACAGTAATGATAAACGCATATGTAGGCTATAATAGAAATATCATACATGTGTAAACAAATCAATAATTCATGTAATAAGACATAAATAAATCAAGAATAGTAACCATAATCAAGCGCCGTTTTTCTTGATAGGAGAAGAGAGATACAAGCATGATACGGATAACAGTTGGAGAAAGTGACAAATACAGACAGCAGATAAGAGCCAACCAAACAAACAGACAATATGGCTAACAGATAAGATGGGCAAGCAAGCAAAGCAAAAAACAAACAAACAAACAAAATGAACAAAGGCAATGAGAAATAAAGAAGAAGCAAGACAGAATCAAACACGTCATAGAGTCATCAACAAATCATCGTATATAATACAGAAATAAATACTGGTTGGCAGTTTGAACTGTTAAAATATCAATAATGTTAAAGAGAGAAAAAAAGAAAAAAAAAAAAAAAAACAAAAAAAAAAAACACGAATTATCATTGTGCATACACACACACACACACACACACACACACACACACACACACACACACACACACACACACACCACACACACACACACACACACATTGACTAGATTAGATGTCATAGGTTGAAAGGCAGCTGACGTTATTGTTGCTAACTGAGGTAATCTACGATACTGACGTAAGGTATTTAAATAAAGTAACTTTGAAGGAAGAGAGTGATTGAGTGTTTGTGATATTTGGGGGGAGGGTGTTCCATAGTTGTGCACCAGAAAACGATAAACTATTTTTATATATGTCAATTCTTGGACGGATAATTTTGAATTGATTTTGTCTTGAGTTTTGAGTATGATCGCACATTCTGATTAAACAAATTGAGAAGATATTGCGGAACATTCCTTTTTGATACTTTAAACATTGTGATACCTTTATTGAACATTAAGTGTGACTTTAGAGGGAGAATTCCTAACTGTTTAAGTTTTTCATCTGTTGTTAAAGTGGGATCTGGCATGATAAGTTTTGCTGCCCTCCTATGTAAGGTGTTCAATTTTTTTAGATGAACTTCACATGAGCTATCCCACAGTGTAGAGGCATAATCTATGTGCGATTTAATATGAGCATTATAAAATAATTGGCGTGTGTTTGTATCTGTTAGATATCTTAATTTGGACAGAATAAATAAGTTCTTGGAGATAATCCTGCATAAATAATCAATGTGGTTTTGCCAGGTAAGATTATGATCAATGAGAACTCCCAGTAGACGGTGTTCAGGTATTTGTGCAATAGAATTACCTCTCAAAGACAGATTGAGTGACAGAGGGCCAAGCTGCCGTTTTTGGCGTGTGCATATAACCATACATTCAGTTTTCGTAGGGTTCAAAGCCATGGCGTTTTTAGCACACCAATCAGAAATTTCATTTAGGCTCTTTTGTAAACGTGTGTTTACAGTCGCTATGCTTGTGTCTTGTGTATGGATTGTTCCGTCATCAGCGAACATATCACAGTGAACTGTGGGATCAGATATATGAAGTGGTAAGTCATTTATGAATACAGAAAACAGAATGGGTCCTAAGATTGATCCTTGAGGAACGCCACATTTCACATGACCCTCGGATGAATATGATCCATTAAGATTGTACTTTTTGTTTGCGTTCATGAAAGTAGGAATTGAAAAATGAAACTGTTGAGTCGTTGGCAAGGTACGTTCGTAATTTAGCTAGTAAGATATCATGATCAACGAGATCAAAAGCCTTTTTAAAGTCTAGAAATACTGCTCCAGTTAATTTGCAGTCATTCATGGCTAATAACCAGGTGTCAGCAAGCCGTGTTAGGGCTGTATGACAAGAGTGGTTCTGACGGAAACCAGATTGCAGTGGGTGAAGAATACTTTTGGTTTCCAGGTAGTCTGAAAGATGTTTATGGATATGTTTTTCTAAAGGCTTTGACAGGACAGAGAGAAGAGAAATTGGCCTGTAATTATTTATTTGTGAAAGATCTTTTGTTTTTGGTAAGGGTACAACTTTGGCCTGTTTTAGAGCTCTGGGGAATACGTTGTTTTTTATGCTGATGTTGTAAATATATGTAAGTGGTTCCGTGATGTAGGGCAGACACAGTTTTAGTATTTTGGGACTGATTTCATCTGGTCCTGATGATTTTTTATTATTCATTTTATTTATATACATTCCAGTTTCATGGACTGCTATACTGGGAATACTAAATGAACTTGTATTATTGGTCCTCTCTTTGCAAAAGTTAATCAGATTTTCAGAGGGGACATATTGATCACAGTTAGAAATAGGACGGGTTAGTAGTTCTGATACTGACAGAAAATGATCATTGAATTTGTTTGCTGTGAAACTGAGAGGCGTGCCTGGGAGCTTTTTCCCACTTCCCTTAATAACTAAGTTCATTGCTCTCCATAGTGATGATACATCTTTATTGTTTTTTACCAGTCGATCAAAGAGAGACTTCTTGGCTTGACGGACCATTGATTTTACCTTATTACGCATCGTTTTGTATTCAATGAAGCGTTTTTCTTTCTTGAGTTTATCTCGTAATGACATCGCATTGATAATGTCTGTTGACAGCCATGGGGGCATTGTTGGATGCTTTACTCTTTTCCGTCGTAGTGGGGCATGTTTATTTAGGACAGTCGTGAACAAGTTGTACCAAATGTCTAGGGCTTCGTTAGGATTACTAGTACTAAACACACTACTGAACTCTACTCTACCAAGATCAGAGAGGAATGCATCCTCATCAAAGTGTTTGAATGATCTATATGTTATACATGTATGATTATTCTTTTTTATTTTTTGAACTTTGGCTGACCAGGTGCAGTTTACAGGTTGATGATCACTTATGCTTAAATCATCTACAGCTGCATTAATTATTGCCTCTGGTTTGTTTGTATAGATATGATCTAAGAGTGTTTCTGATGTTGCTGTGATTCTTGTTGGATCTTTGATTAATTGTTTTAGGCCAACCAGGGTGGTCGTTGACTGCCATGCGGGTTGTGGAGTGAGTAGGTCAAAATTAAAGTCACCTAACATTAGAATGTCTGTATGTCGTTGACACAATTTGTCCATCATCTTTAGAAAGTGGTCATGCCATTCGTATGTGCTCCTGGGATTTCTATATAAAATACCGATAAGTAAAGGTGGAGTTGTTGCAGAAGGCTTTAGCTCCACCCAGATACATTCAACTTCTTTGGTTTCTAAGTCATAACGTCTGTTGGTTATTTGTTGAATATCTCGGTGGATGTAAAGCGCAACTCCAGTTTCTCCATGGCATGAGGGATCTCGCCTGATTACAGAATAGTCTGGGATTGCTATAGCTTCATCTGTAATATGAGATGCTAGTCGTGTCTCGGTCACACCGTACAAATGGTAATAATTTTGTTTGTGTAGGAACACGCACAGGTCTGATACTTTGTTTTGGAGATGATAGACATTAACATGACCAACACGCAGATCCTGTTTTTTTCGAGTGAATGTGGTCATTGGTGATTTCAACACTGCGTCTGCACGCTGAAGTGAAATATATGAAGAGAGGGTAGAAAAAAAATTGGTCTACCCCTAATACAAAGTGTGAACAATGATATTATACACTGATGAATACAAAATGTAACAGTGCAGAGTCTGTTTTTTTTTTCTTGACAGTTCAGCCAAGACTGACTACAGGTATACACACTGTCAGTCTTCAGAGAAAAACAAAACAAAATCAGAACAAAAAGATAAGTAAGTAAACTAAAATAAAATAAAGGCTGCACTGAGGATATACTGAGCGTCTCTCGCAGTGCAATACTTGTCTCCACCTAACACTGGGCACAGGCAGACACAGCTGTAGAAAATTAGGTGGTATTAACACCACCCAAAACAAGTCAGTTTCAACCGTCGGTTGAACTGACCAAGTCAATTAAATAATTATGTCTGTAAGTCTCAGTGTCAATCTCATTCAAAGTTATAGCACAACACAGTATCAATGTAAATAAGTTGTCCCCAGGTAATATGCGACACCAACAAGGTGGAGATGGCAGCAGGTCACAACACAGCAGAAGCAAATAGAGAGAGAGAGAGAGAGAGAGAGAGAGAGAGAGAGAGAGAGAAACAGACAGACAGACAGACACAGACAGAACAGAGAGACAGAGAAAGAGAGAAAGAAAGAAAGAGAGAGAGAGAGAGACAGACAGATAGACAGAGAGAGAGAGAGAGGCAGACAGACAGACAGACAGGCAGAGACAGACAGAGAGAGAGAAGAAAAAGAAGAAGAAGAGGAAAAAGAAAGAAAAAGAAGAAAAAGAAGAAGAAGAAGAAGAAGAGGAAAAAGAAGAAAAAGAAGA
>CM060312.1:87890484-87900484 GCA_030674185.1 Monoplex corrugatus
TCCACACTCAGCACAGAATGCAGAGAGAGCAGCACACTGTCCTTGGTGCGGCACTCCTGACGGGCCTGTGCCCAGGGCAAAGCCTGAGGGGACAGGTATAGGCACACACCTGCGTCCTTGTCCTTGAACGACTGCCCGCCTGTGGACCCCCGAACCTGTTAAAAAAAACCCCAAAACAATGTCATCATCATCATCGTCGTAGTCGTTAGTCGTCGTAGTCGTCGTCATCGTCATCAGCGTCCTCCTCCTCCTGCTCATCAGCGTCGTCGTCGTCGTCATCCTCCTCCTCCTCATTATCATCAACTTCATCATCATCAGAGTCGTCATTGTTATCGTTGTCATCCTCCTCCTCCTCCATCATACACCATCTCCACCACCACCCATCACCACCACCATCATCACCACCACCATCCATCACCCATCATCAGAATCATTCATCAGCATCATTCTTCATCATTCAAATTCATCATCATTATGCATCATTATTATGCATCATCATTATGCATCATCATCGTAGTCGTCGTCGTCGTCGTCATCATCATCATCATCACCATCATCATCATCATCATCATTTTGATGTACCTGGGCCCTGGATAAGGGCTGGGACGGCAGGTACTGACACAGACCTGCACCTTAGTCCTCTAAAGACCCAGCTATTCGAAAACACACAAAAAAAAAACCCCCCCCCCCCTCAGACACACAGAAAATGGTCAAGCCATTCTAATGATCAACGTTTTATCATATAAGAATAACTACGAACACACTGGTGACCTTAAAATCAGTCATTATGACCGTGAAGACAATTTGGGATGCTATAAAATCAAAACTCGCAATGTAGTAGATTGTCACAGCAGTGAAAACATTATGGCATTACTGTCAGAAGTTCTTGACAAAATGCTGCTCACAAAGTCCTTATTGTAGATACTTTTTGGGGTCAGTGTGACCTTGACTCTAACACATCACCTTCCAAACTTTTTATACTTTCGTGATTACTTAACAGTCCGCAACTGACTGAAATTTGGACAAAGATCTGAGGACAAAAAAAAAAAAAAAAAAAAAAAAATTAAAATAAAAAAAAAGAAAGAAATAAGAAAAAAGAAAACCTGGAAAAGAAAGTTCAGTATACATATCAAAGCCTTCACATACATACTCTCAGGATATGCCCTGAGCATGGACCACTCCTTCGTTCAATTTATTACCAGAGGATTTAAAAAATAACTGAAGACAAACACAGATATAAACATAACCAAAGCCATTAAAACATACGAGTACACAAAAGGAAATATGAGGGAAGCAGGGAGAATTTTTAATATTAACTAAGCAACATAACTCTTGAAAGTCACGGGATTATCTCCCATGTAGAATTTCATCAATTCCAACACAGTTTGCGCTACCCATTCAGCTAGCATAGACGCAGCCACAAGGCGCAGAATTGCAAGTTCAGAACATTCCTCTTGCTTGCAATTCTGTGCCATGTGGCTGCGTCTATGCTAGCTGAATGGGTAGCGCAAACTGTGTTGGATCTCAGAAATTCTACATGGGAGATAACTCCGTGACTCTCAAGAGTTATGTTGCTTAGTTAATACGAGTACATAGAAAACAGGCCTAAATTACCCAAAATCGTGTCTGCACATCACATTTCCTTAGAGCCCAAAACGTACTTAATACATGTACCCAATTATGATTCCTAAAAGAAAATTCGTAAGACTTTATCGAACACATGCAGATGAATGGACCGGCAAGACAGAAATGATAGGAAGAAATGACAGAACGCAAAGGAACAGGGCAGAAATAAAGAGAGTGACAGAAAAGAGGAAAATTCTAGCACAGAATTTCCAGAAAACGGGTATACTAATTATGCTGAAAGAATTCCCAGCATTCCCAAGGAGAGAGGGGGCTATAGTGATGGAACCGTTCTTAATTAGCTTCGTCAGAAATAATGTAAGTTTGCGTAGCTGTCTCAATCATCACATTCGTCTGTATCCTAATCATCATCTCAATCATCGTCATCTTAAAATAGAAAAAAAGGAAATGGAAGCAGAAGACACAGAAGATGAAGAGGTCGAAGAAATTATTATTTAAAACTCACTCGCTGCTGGGCATTTTTCACTAAGCGATCCTCTGTATACTGGCCATTTATATAGGTAAGTAAAAAATTCATTACTCAATATCTACTTAACTCAGCATAATGAAAATTTCAGATTATATTATCTATATATTGAAGTACTACAGTGCAAAATTTGAAGTGTCTGAGATGAAATTTTGTTGGTGTTCATACGAGGGTTATTTTTGCCTTTTTTTTTTTTTACCTCGAAAATCAACAAAACACATAATTCACTTTACACAGAAAGGAATAAACTCCCAAAGAGGATGGAAATTGTTCTCAAATGCACACATTCATTCATTAGGAAACGTATGCATTCATTCTGCACATAAATAAAAGAAATAAAAGACATTGTATCTATGTAAAACACGAGGGGTGTGTGGTCTTCCATAAATCCAAGATGCAGTCCCGCTGTGTCTGGGGCGCTGTAGTGTGGCACACAGGGAAAAAGTGTGAAATCCTGGTGCCAATCCTTTGCTAACAGCTCCACAATTCTCTCTGCTGTCATTTCCCCATCCCCACCTTCAATAGATTCCTCACTTGACGAAGCATCACTATCACCACCCTCCAAATTTTCGTCTGCTACACGCTCGCCGTTGTCGTCACTACTGCTGACTCGCTTGACTCTGGTTCCGACATATCTTCACTCTCATAATAATAATAATAATTAATAATAATAATAATTACAATATTTATATAGCGCAAAATCTTGATAAAATCAAATCTAAGCGCTGAAGCAGACACACACGCACGCACGCACGCACGCACGCACGCACGCACGCGCACGCACACACACACACACACACACACACGCATGGCTATAAATGGGGAGAAAGAATAAAAGCAATAAAAGCAAGAATAAAAGCAATGGAAAATTATAGAGAGCATAGCATATACAATTATATATTATAACCATGTGATTCCCCTCCGAGCGGAGACAGGCTGCAGAGGGGGGGGGGGGGGGGTGAGTGAGGTTAGGATTTTATGCGGAGGAGAAAAGGTGAGTTTTGAGAGCGGACTTGAAGGAGACAAAAGTAGGTTGCTGACGGACTAAGAGAGGAAGTTTGTTCCAGGAGAGTGGACCAGAAACAGAGAAGGCTCGTGGACCATAGGTATTGAGCTTAGTGCGTGGAAAGCGAAAAGTCAGAGGATCGGAGGCAGAGCGGAGGGTACGTGAGGGAAGATAGATCTCAAGTAGGCTTGACAGGTAATCGGGGGCTGCGTTATTGAGGCTTTTGTAGCACATGGTGTCTAGTTTGTACTGTATGCGCTTTGATACAGGGAGCCAGTGAAGTTGTGCCAGGAGAGGAGATATGTGGTCAGCTTTTTTCTTTTTGAGTACAAGGCGTACAGCATTGTTTTGAATGCGCTGTAGGATGTGAATGGTGGAGGCAGGAAGACCAGACAGGAGTGAATTGCAATAGTCAATGCGAGACATTATGAAGGAGAGAACGAGTTTTGCAGTTGTTTCGACAGAGAGATACTTCCTGATCAGCCTTATACGATGGAGATGATAGTAGCAAGATCTGGCAGTTTGAGAAACAAAGTTGTTCATGGAGAGGGTAGAGTCAATGCAGACACCAAGGTTTTTAGCTGAATCAGAAATTGGGACTGATGTGTTACATAATGGGAGAGAAAGAGGAGGCAGCTGAGAAAGTTTCTGACGGGTGCCAATGAGGATAGCTTCTGTCTTGTCGTCATTAAGCTGAAGTTTGTTGAACGTCATCCAGGTAGAAAGAAACTCTAGGGAGAGCTAGACAACAGAAGGTCTTCAGAGAAGTAACCCCTTTAGACAAGTGTTTCGGCCCTGAATTCCTTACACTCTCGGGGGGCCGGGCCACATCCAGGTCATGACTCCTGGATGCCCTTCTGCTGTTGTCTTTTTTTTTTTTTTTTCCCACGCCGGGGATCGAACCTGGGCGATTCTGCGCTTCAGAACTGCGGTACGCGGTTTTACCAATGTGCTAACGGGGCACACATCATCTGTAGGGAATTTAATCCTTATGAAGTTCACTTTTTTCGTTCCTCCTTGCCCAGATCCAGCTTGAGCTCCTTTCTGCTGCCTCTGCCATCGCTTTAAGGGCTCTAGTCCTCTTCTTCCCAGAAATGGCGAGTTGTTTCATGAGATCATAAGCGGAGGTGCCCACAAACCCTCTTGCCCCGACCTCTATGGCGAAGATTTTGACCCGCAGACCTGCTTTCTTCAGGGTGCTGGCAAGACCGGCGTATTTTTCGGTCTTGTAGATATGTGCTTCTTCCATTCTGCTTTCGTATGGCACAGTGAGTTCTATCAGAATCACTTGTTTCGAGGAGTCAGAGTGGAGAGCGATGTCTGGTCTCATGCCTGTCTTGCTGATGACATCTGGGTAATTTCTCCACTCTGGGAGGTCTGCTGTACACTCCCAGTCGACTGCTCCATCCAGAAGACCCTTTGGCAATGTGCTGGTTGTCATAGCACTTTCGGGCCAGACCTGTTTCCCTCCTGCTTTGTAGAACGTTGTCATAGCAATTGGTGCGTTTGGGGTCATGGTTTTTTCGCTAACCACATCTGTGATCACTTTCAGAACTTGGTTGTGCCTCCATGTATACCTTCCTTGGGCTAGCGCTACTTTGCAAGAGCTTAGGACATGTTCCACTGTTTGTTTCTTCTGACAGAGCGGACATGCTGGGTCGTCTGCTTTCCCCCATTTCACTAAGTTTGCATTCGAGGGGAGCAGGTCATATACAGATCTGAGGAGGAAGCTTATCCTTAGAGGACCCATGTGCCACATATCGTTCCAGCTGAGACTTCTTTGGAGTGCACTGTCCCATGTTGTCCATTGCCCCTGTTGACCTTGCTGGACTGCCTTCTGCACTCTTTTGACATCTTCTTCTTCCTTCAACTCCTGTATGATCATGTCTCTTTTTTCCTTCCCTTTGGCTTTGGACCACCACTGCATTTTTGTTGCTCCCAGTCCCTGTCTGTTGGTTTGCGTGTGTCCAATTATTTCTTTGATGCTGAGGTTTCTCTTGGCATTGTTTACAGCCTCTTGGACTTTCCACTTTCTGCCAGTTCTCAGCTTTGGATGAACTGATCTCACGATATTGTCTTCCGATTCCTCCAGCATGCTCAACAGTCTGCTTTTCCAACTTTGTACTCCTCCACTATGGATTTGAGAGGTAGCTTCAGCATTGCTTGACGACAGTAGAATGCAACATCAGTGAGACCAGGTGGGACACCGAGCCATTTTCTTGTGTATTTGTTGATTTTGGCTTCCATTGCTTCGACTGTGCTGGTGCAAATGTCATAGATTAGCAGTGGCCACAGCAGCTTCGGTATCAGCATGAACTGTAGACACCAGACTTTGTATTTGCCTGGCAGTCCGCAGTTATCTATTTTCTTCAGGCCTTCTTCTGCTGTTTGCTTGGTTTCACATCCCCTTTGTGTGTCTTTCAGGGAGTCATCATACCATCTTCCGAGACTTTTTACTGGCTCTTCTGTGACAGTGGGGATGGCTTGGTTGGCTACCATGAATTTGACTGAATCTGCCACTTTTCCTTTTCGCAGTGAGAGACTTCGGGATTTCTTAGGTTTGAACCTCATTCTTGAAGAGGCCACCAGCTCATCCAGCTGCTTTAAGATTTGGTGTGTCTCTTCCTCATCCGTGGACAAGACTGTTGTGTCATCCATGAAAGCTTTCAGAGGAGGCATCTGGTATCCATCTCCCAGATTCACTGGACCTGAACTCTTCATTGCAGCTTTCAAGATGACTTCCATTGCCAACACGAACAGTATGGGAGAGATTGCACAGCCCATTGCAATGCCCACCTCTAGGTCTATCCAGTCCGTGGTGTATTCTTTGGTAGAGAACCGCATTGAGAACCCTTGGAAATACTTCCTCAGCATTGTTCGGATGTTTTCTGGGATGTGATACATTTCAAGAGCCAGCTGGATCATATCGTGTGGAACTGATCCATATGCATTCGCCAGATCAAGCCAAACTACGTCAATGTTTCTCTTCTCTGTTCTTGCTTTTTGGATGGCATCCCAAATCAACGTGGCATGTTCCAAGCATCCAGGCATTCCTGGTATGCCTCCCTTTTGGACTGACATATCCAGATACTTGTTTTCAGTCAGGTATTTTGTCAATCTTGCTGCCATAACAGAGAAGAAGATTTTCCCCTCGACGTTCAGAAGTGATATTGGCCTGAACTGATTGATGCTGCTGGAGTTCTGCTCCTTCGGAATGTACACTCCTTCAGCTCTCATCCATTGGTCGCTGATCTTCTGGTTCCTCCATGCTGATCGAATCATCTTGTGGAGCCACTCGAGTACTTTTGGGCATTTCTTGTAGAGCAAGTATGGTATTCCGTTTGGTCCAGGTGCTGACTTGGCTCTGGCTTTCTTTACTACGTTCTTCACTTCATCCAGTGTTGGTGGTTTGTTATTGAATTTTCCTTCTGGCGCTGCAGGCCAAACCAGATTCTGGATTTCAAGTGGTGCCTCGCGCTGAGAATCGGAATATGTTTCCCTGAGATGCTGCTCTAGGGTTTCCTTGCCCACTGTGAGAGTCCCTGATTTGGGTTGTTCAAACAGCTTTCTTGAAAAGTCAAAGGGATCTTTGAAGAAACGATCTTGAGTCTTCTTCTTTTTGCTCTTTCTTCGCCTTGCTGATTCCACTTTGCTGAGAGCATTGTGTTTGGCCTTCAGATCTTTCCAGAGTTCCAGGAGCCCTTGCTTCTCAAATTCTGAGGCAGTTTTCATTCGCTTTTTAAGCTTCCTTTTGTCCCTCCGGATGCTCTCCATCTGTTGCTGTCTTCTGGATTTCTGGGGAGGCGTTTTTGTCTTTGGCTGCTTCACTCCATAAGTGTCCCTGCAGATAGAGTATATGATGTCTCCGTATGTGTCAAGTTTGTGTTCCAGCGTACTGTTCCCTATTAGCGCATTCAGCTTAAGGACAAGTTCCTCATCTAATTTCTCCCATTGTTCTTTTGCACCGGCAGGCGGCAAATTGAGTTTTCCACGTTTGGCGTTAAGAGCTTGTGCAAAATCCGCATCAGAACCGTCAGCGTGGATGTCCTTGGCACTATGGTTTAATTCCTGGCCTTGGTCATCCAACGTCTCACCTGCTATCGCAGTGCGCTGCTGCTGGTTCGTATGTGTCTTCAAACAGCCCATTTTTGTCCTGTGGATCTTCATGCCGCGTTTGGTGGTGAATCTCCTTCCACACGCACACGGAAATTCCAACTGGTCATTAATCATGGTCCGTTGTGCGTTTCCAGTCGTGATGGAGTCAGTGCCGATGGATTCATCATTCTCTCCCCCTTTCGGTGAATCCTGGGAGCATCTTTCATTTGAAAAACTCGTGGCATGTTATCAAAGGCAAGGTGGGAAGCCAACCCACAAAGCCCGCAGATCTAGTCTTTCCCAGTGTCCTTCGGTCTTTCCCGAATGTCCTCCGAACTATTCCCGGAAGTCAATGGACTGACCATGTGCAGGTAGAAAGAAACTCTAGGGAGAGCTAGACAACAGAAGGTCTTCAGAGAAGTAACCCCCTTTAGACAAGTGTTTCGGCCCTGAATTCCTTACACTCTCGGGGGGCCGGGCCACATCCAGGTCATGACTCCTGGATGCCTTTCTGCTGTTGTCTATTTTTTTTTTTTTTTTTTTTCCCACGCCGGGGATCGAACCTGGGCGATTCTGCGCTTCAGAACTGCGGTACGCGGTTTTTACCAATGTGCTTTTTACCAATGTGCGGTTTTTACCAGTTCTTAATGTCCGAGTAACACTCAGTGGTGCGAGTCAACAGGCGCTGTATATTATCAGGTGAGTCACTGTCTTGAAGTTGGGTGTCATCAGCATAGAAGTGGTGTTTTATAGAGTGTGAGTTGATGATGGTGGACAGGGGGGAGGTGTAAAGAGTGAAAAGAACAGGGCCAAGGACAGATCCTTGTAATCATCGTCTTCCTCTTCTATATCGGAGCCGGGTGTTTGTAGCCTTTCAAGCACTTCGTGGGCGTTGTATAGCAGTCGTCTCTGCCGTCTACCACGACCAGTTTCATCGCTTGACGCCATCTTTGTTTACACAGATTCTACACGGAGCCAGTGGGTGCGAAATTAAACCTGGTTGAGCCAAACAATACACTGGAAACTGAAAGTACCAGTTTTGGGAGCAGTCGATTGGTCAATCTTCAGAGCTAGCCCTTCGATTTTCGTACGAGAGTTGACCTCATTAGGTAAAAAAAAACAAAAACCCAAAGGTCAATTTTGCGATCGCAGTGTTCAGTAGGCAAGCAGTGTAAGGGCGAGCACTGCGATCGCAGTGCTCAGCACGGAGTGAGTTGTCTACACGGCAAATAAGAGGGAAGCAGGGAGAATCTTTGTGTGTATATGTGTGTGTATGTGTGCGTGTGTATATATGTGGCTACACATTTCTTTTTGTTTATGAAATGCTGACAGTTGTCAGAAAAATAATGAAGTGTCAGATTCCTTTGAGCTGTGAACGAGCTTCACTTTGTAACACATACACACACACACACACACACATACACACACACACACACACATACACACACACACACACACGCGTGCACGCGCGCGCGCACACACGCACATACAAACACACGTACACACACAAACACACACGCGCATGTACAGACACACACGCACATAACACACGCAGGCACGCACACACACACGAAGACACACACACGCACACACACACACACACACCACACACACACACTAAAACACACAAACAAGCACACACTGCACACACACACACACACACACACACACACACACACACACACACACACACACACACACACACACTTCTCTCTCTCTCTCTCACACACGCAGAACACACGCAGACACACGCAGACACACACAGACACACACACATACACACACACACACATACACACACACAAACACACACACAAACACACACACACACTCACTCACACACTACATTTGTAATTTCCTATCCCGTTGACCTTCGTTGTCTTGCGTGGGAGCATGCCTATATGGGATCGTACGTTGTGTGTGTGTGTGTGTGTGTGTGTGTGTGTGTGTGTGTGTGTGCGTGCGTGCGTGTATGATGTATGTGTGTATGTGTGTGTATGTGTGCGTGTGTGTATATGTATGTATGTGTGTGTGTATGTGTGTGTGTATGTGTATGTATGTATGTGTGTGTGTATGTGTGTGTACGTGTGTGTGTTTGTGCAGTGTG
Source organism: Monoplex corrugatus (assembly GCA_030674185.1). NCBI lineage: Eukaryota > Metazoa > Mollusca > Gastropoda > Littorinimorpha > Ranellidae > Monoplex > Monoplex corrugatus. Next base: position 87,899,803 of record CM060312.1, read on the forward strand.
TGTGCGACGAATATGTGCGCTGCTTGTTAGTGTGTTTTAGTGTGTGTGTATGTGTGTGTGTGTGTGTGTCTTTGAGTGTGTGTCTGTGTGTGTGCGTGCTTGTGTGTGTGTGTTCGTGTGTATGCGTGTGCGCGTCTGTGTGTGCTTATATTTTCATGAACATGTTAGAGAGAAAGAGAGAGAGAGAGAGAGAGAGAGAGAGAGAGAGAGAGAGAGAGAGAGAGAGAGAGAGGAAATGAGTGGGAGGGAAAGGGAGTACGCATATATGTATATATCTGTGCATGCGTATGTGTGAATTAATATGTGTGTGTATGTGAGTCTGCGCGGGTGTGTGTGTGTGTGCGTGTGTATGTGTGTGTGTGCGTGCGAGTGTGTGTGCGTATGAGCGCCCCTGTATGTGCATGTGTGTGTGTGTGTGTGTTTGAATGTGTGTGTGTGTGTGTGTGTGTGTGTGTGTGTGTGTGTATGTGTGTGTGTGTGTGTGTGTGTGTGTGAGCGTGCCTACGAGCACGTCTGTGTGTGTGTGTGTGCGCGCATGTGATCGTGTATGTACATGTATGTATGTGTGTGTGAGGTGCTAGCGTTCGTGTCTGTCTGTCTGTCTGTCTGTCTGTCTGTCTGTCTGTCTAAGTCTTTAAGAAGGGAAGTCAGAAAGACTACCAGCTACCATCGGCAAAAAGAA
>CM060312.1:87917984-87920484 GCA_030674185.1 Monoplex corrugatus
ATTCATAGATAAACAAATCTCATTTCTGTCAAGATGTATTGTATGCTTTAGGAATGGCATCATTCTCTTCTTTTCTAAGGGAATGTACACGCCTTTGCTAAGATTGCTTTGCTTTATTATCTTTTTCTATCCTCTTTCGGGAATCTGTCGCAGCGAGTATCAGCACCATCCCTCGCCACTCCCTCCTAAATGCAAAAATGTCGTGATCTGTCAGGTAAAAACAAAACAAAAAACAAAACAAAAACAAAACCAAAACCAAAACAAAGCCAAGATAGTCTAGCCATTTTAAAAGTATCCCCTTTTGTACAAAAAAAAATGATACCAGAGAAATGTTGAGTTTGACGTGTTTCTCAAAAACACATGTGAAACCTTAAAGAAACATCAGGTAAATAAAATTTGACGTGAAGCTAGGAAATTGGTGGACTTTACAACAAGAAAACATAATGTAGGTATTGTCTGAAGTTTACGAGAAAGTGCTGTTGAAAAACTGTCTTCAAAAAGTGCTGATGTTAGGCGTTTTCTGGGTCCAACTAGCTGGATTTTGAGTTTTACCTCCTAAGTGTAAATTGCGACCTTCAACAGCAGCCAACAGCTTTGACTAAAATTGAGTAAAGATCTACCCATAAAAAACTGAAAAAAATCATGATTACACACATTTCTCACAGACGCACAGACAGAAGCCTACATAGACACAGAAACAGACAGACAGACAGCCAGCCAGCACACCAAACAGATAGACAACATAAGCACACACACACAAGCACACACCCCCATATATATGTGTATATATAGACATATATATATATATATACATATAAATTATGTATATATGTACATGTTTTTATATAATATACTACATATATATATATATATATATATATATATATATATATATATATATATAGAGAGAGAGAGAGAGAGAGAGAGAGAGTCACACAAAGATACACCTTTCACCAACACACACACACCACCACACACACACACGCACGCACGCACACATACACACACGCACAGCACACACACACACACACACACACACACACACCACCAAACACCACACACACCCCACACACACACACACAACAACACACACACACCTCTCTCTCTCTCTCTCTCTTCTAGTCGATTTGAAACAATCTACCTTTTGTATATAAGGGGAAAAAAGAAGGGTCGGGGTAAGGAAGAAGGAGATAAAAAAATAAAAGTTAGCAAACAAGAATGTTGTCACAGTGAGAACCTGTTTGGTCACGTTCCATCCGAGTGCAGCATCACGAACTTGTCTCACACAGTGGTGGAGGGGGGACAGGGGGAGGGGAGGGGACGTGCATGACGTGTGTAGTCGTCTGTAAGTCGTTACTGTTACTGTCGTTTAAAGCCCAGCCGACTGCGTAGAGCCATATCAGGGCTAAACCGCTTCAAAACGTGCCAAACTTCAACAGGAAAAAAAAAAAAAAAAAATTAAGTACACGTATCAATGCACTCGCGCACATAATCTAAGGACATGCTCTCGGCGTAAACCAATCCGTTCAATTTATCGCACGGGAGATTTAAAAAACACACCTGAATACAAATACAAGCATACCTAGGACACAAAAACATATCTAAAAAACGGGCATAATTTAACTAAAATTGCTTCAGCATATCTCACCTCCTAGAGCCAAAAATGTACTTAATACATGTACCTATTATCAATCCTAAGAAAATTACGTAAGATTTTATCGAACACATACAGGCGAATGGACCAGCAAGGCAGAAAATGATAGGAAGAAATGACAGAATGCAAAGGAGGAAGAAACAAACTAAGAGAGTGAAAGAAAAGAGTAAATTTCTAGCACGGAATTTCCAGAAGGTGGGGATACTATTTATATTCAAAGAGCCCCCAGCATCCCCGCGGGGGTCTGTAGGTCACTGTCTGTGTGTCAGGAAGGACTTGTCGTCTTTTCATTGACGAACAATCTTTACCGTCTTTACCAATTACTCATCATCATCATGTGCCCTGCTGCATGGCGTTGGCGATCATGGCCCTCCATATGTATCTATCCCTTGTCGCTGCAAGCACGTCTTCCACCCTCTCTGTCCTCAGCCACCCTGCAGGTCTACTCTTTTTTAATATACGATGCTAGCTGTGATTGCTGATGGTGGTTATCGTTGTGTGAATGTGCGTGCGTGTGTACATGAGTGTGTGTATCTGTGTATATGTGTGTGTGTGTGTATGTGTGCGTGCGTGCGCGCGTGTGTGTGTGTATGTGTGTGTGTGTATGTGTGCGCGCGCGTGCATGTGTGTGTGTGTGTGTGTACGCGCGCGGGGGCGTGTGTGTGTGTGCAAGTCCGTCCAATATTTTCTCCTTGGGTTTACCTGGTGTTCTCTTTCCCTCCAGCTTTCCTGTTATGACTAGGTGCTCTAATTTCTTTTGCCTCATAAAATGTTCTGTAATGTTGCTCGCCTTTTCCTAATCTTTCTTCATTAATGTTCTTCTCGTGTCTGCCTCCTTCAAGACGG
>CM060312.1:87922984-87927984 GCA_030674185.1 Monoplex corrugatus
AATCCCCTGTGCGATAAATTGGATGGAGTAGTCAGCGCCAAGGGAATCTCCTTAGATTGTGTGTGCGAATGCATTAATATGTGTACTTGATTTTCTTTGCATTTTTTTTTTATCCCCCTGTTGAAGTATTGTGTGTTTTTAAACGGCTATAGCCCTGATACGTCTCTATGCAATCGGCTGGGCTTTAACCAACAAAACAAGAAAAAATAAATAAAACCTTGCCATGCTGTCTAAATCGGATATGGAACTCCATAGCATTATTATCGTCATTTTCATTCTCATCATTGCAGAATTGCGAAAATTTGTTCCAGATTCTGTGGCCCTTGATTCCGCACTGTCTTCTAGTTGTGTTGTGATTCAGACCTTTAGTTATTTATTTATTTACTTTATATATCTGTTGCTTTTTGAAGATAAGATACACATATACACATGTGATTTACGTGTAACCAAGACTGTTCCAATAATAGGCTGATACAATACTTCGCCGCCCAAACTTCTTCTGCATCACTCCTGTGTTATTACCCCCACACCGCCCATTTCAGTTCTCCAACACACTGCCGGACCCACCAAAAACTGAGGTCATCACAAGACATTTTCGGTTTCAGTTTCTCAAGACGACGTCTCCGCGCTCGGAGCGAATTCCATATGCACTAACGTCACAGGTACCATGGAAATTTGTTCCAGATTCTGTGGCCCTTCATTCCGTGCTGTCTTCTAGTTGTGTTGTAATTCATAACTTTAATTAATTATTTATTTACTTTATATATCCTTTCTTTTTTTGAAGATAAGATACACAGATACACATGTCATTCACATGGAACCAAGATTGTTCCAATAATAAGCGATGATGAGAACGGGGGATGACGATAATAATGCTATAACGTTCTATAGTTGTTTAAAAACACACATCACTTCTGGACAGAGCGGCAGGGAAGTTTCAGTCTTTCTCTCCAAATTTTTGTATTGGTGTATGTTTGTTTGCGATCTTACGCTTGACAAAGGCCAGTTGGCCAAAAATTTGCGTCTGTCTTGTCTTCTTGTATTAAATACGAGTTCTTATTCTTTTATCATGATTTTTTTCTAGTTTAGGTAAAACATAGGTTAGATAGGGCCTCATGACCTGGCCAGCTCATGGGTTTATGTGCAGGTTAAGGCTTGTGCCATGATCACCATATACATGACACCAATGACGTCAGTGTGTGTGGAATTCGTTCCAAGCGCGGAGACGTCATCTTGAGAAACCGAAACTGAAACCGAAACTGAAACTGAAACTGAAATTGTCTTCTGATGACTTCAGGTTTTGGTGGGTCAGACAGTGTGTTGGAGAACTGAAATGAGTGGTGTGGGGGATAAAAACACAGAAGTGATGCAGAAGAAAGTTGGGCGGCGAACAACGACATACGAACACACTAAAAGGGGTTCTTTTTGACGGTCCATCCATCATCTGTTTACCTCCATCCTTATCACCCCCCTCCTCGCTTATACACACAAAGATATGCGTTGTTTCTCACACAAATAAACAAATACACACTCGTTAACATACTAACGCACACAAAACACACGCACGCATAAATATACGCGCACATAAACAAAAACACATACATACACATACATACATATACACACGAGAGAGAGAGAGAGAGAGAGAGAGAGAGAGAGAGAGAGAGAGAGAGAGAGAGAGACAGAGACAGAGACAGACATACACATACATAAACACACACACACACACACACACGCGCGCGCGCGCATACACAACACACACACAATACAAAACATACAACACACCCATTCACGCACACACGCAGACACATACATGCTCACACAAACACTATACATCTATATATCTATATATATATATATATATATATATATACATATATATATATATATCTATATATACACATATATATACATACATATATATATATATATATATATATATATATATATATACATACATATATATATATGTGTGTGTGTATACATACACACATAACACAACACACACTTAGACACACAAAATACCACAGACACAGACACACAGACACAGACACACACAATACAAACACACACGTGCACAGACAATGCAACACACACACACACACACACACACACACACACACACACAGACATATACATACATATATACATATATATATATATATATATATATATACATTTACAACACACACACACACAAACACACACACACACGCACACACACACACACACACACACACACACACACACACACACACACACGCACCACTTGTCCAGCCCATGATCAGAAACGAACAAGAAAACAAGGACCCTTGTGCAGATGGAAATGGAGGGAGGGAAAGGAAGGAATGGACTCATCATGACTTTCTGTCATTGTACATTTACATAGTACAGCCTGCAGGCTATACATACTGTACATACTGTACATACTAAGCTATCCTGTGCTCTGTTATTCTTTGTTGTTGACAGTTTTATGTCTTTGTTGAGACCCATTTCGACATGACAATGCAGAATCTGATATCGTTTCTAAACTCAGAACTATTAAATCAAAAGGAAAAACAAGGAAACATCCAAACGTCTAGAAAACATCCCCCCTCGGTAGAACCGTGACACAGAAGCATTTTATACTCGTCCGTTTTTCTAATGCCTGGAAGCATTAGAAAAACGGACGAGTATAAAAGAAAATTGAATGGAAAAATGATCATTCTGGATCTTCCCCATAACATGGATTTATGTACAGGCTTGTGGCTTGTTCCATGGTCATTCTGGATCTTCTCCATCACATGGGTTTACGTGCAGGCTTAAGACTTAAGCCATAGTCGTTCTGGATCTTCTCCATCACATGGGTTTATGTGCAGGCTTAAAGCATGTGCCATGTTCATTCTGGATCTTCTCCGTCACACGGGTTTATGTGCAGGCTTTAGGTTTGTGCCATGATCATTCTGGATCTTCTCCATCACATGGGTTTATGTGCAGGCTTAAGGCTTGTGCCATGTTCACTCTGGATGTTCTCCATCACATGGGTTTATGTGCAGGCTTAAAGCATGTGCCATGTTCATTCTAGATCTTCTCCATCACACAGGTTTATGTGCAGGCTTAAGGCTTGTTCCATGTTCACTCTGGATCTTTTCTATCACATGGGTTTATGTGCAGGCTTTAGGTTTGTGCCATGATCATTCTGGATCTTCTCCATCAAATGCGTTTATGTGCAGGCTTAAGGCTTGTGTCATGTTCATTCTAGATCTTCTCCATCACATGGGTTTATGTGCAGGCTTAAGGCATGTGCCATGTTCATTCTAGATCTCCATCAAATGCGTTTATGTGCAGGCTTGAGGCTTGTGCCATGGTCATTCTGGATCTTCTCCATCAAATGCGTTTATGTGCAGGCTTAAGGCTTGTGTCATGTTCATTCTGGATCTTCTCCATCACACAGGTTTATGTGCAGGCTTAAGGCTTGTGTCATGTTCATTCTGGATCTTTTCTATCACATGGGTTTATGTGCAGGCTTTAGGTTTGTGCCATGATCATTCTGGATCTTCTCCATCACATGGGTTTATGCGTAGGCTTAAGGCTTGTGCCATGTTCACCCTGGATCTTCTCCATCACATGGGTTTAATGTGCAGGCTTAAGGCATGTGCCATGTTCATTCTAGATCTCCATCAAATGCGTTTATGTGCAGGCTTGAGGCTTGTGCCATGGTCATTCTGGATCTTCTCCATCAAATGCGTTTATGTGCAGGCTTAAGGCTTGTGTCATGTTCATTCTAGATCTTCTCCATCACACAGGTTTATGTGCAGGCTTAAGGCTTGTTCCATGGTCATTCTGGATCTTCTCCATCACATGGGTTTATGTGCAGGCTTAAGGCATGTGCCATGTTCATTTTGGATCTTCTCCATCACATGGCACTTGGCCATCTCATGGGTTTATGTGCAGGCTTGAGGCTTGTGCCATGTTCATTCAGGGTCTTCTCCATCACATGGGTTTACGTGCAGGCTTAAGACTTAAGCCGTAGTCGTTCTGGATCTTCTCCATCACATGGGTTTATGTGCAGGCTTAAAGCATGTGCCATGTTCATTCTGGATCTTCTCCGTCACACGGGTTTATGTGCAGGCTTTAGGTTTGTGCCATGATCATTCTGGATCTTCTCCATCACATGGGTTTATGTGCAGGCTTAAGGCTTGTGCCATGTTCACTCTGGATCTTCTCCATCACATGGGTTTATGTGTAGGCTTAAGGCTTGTGCCATGGTCATTTTGGATCTTCTCCATCACATTGCACTTGGCCATCACATAGGTTTATGTACAGGCTTAAGACTTGTGCCATGTTCACTTTAGATCTTCTCCATCACATGGCACCTGTGACGTTAGTGCATGTGGAATTCATTTCGAGCGCAGAGACGTCATCTTGAGAAATTGAAACTGAGACTGAAACTGTTGCCATGTCAAGTGTAACGAGTGAGCCTTGACGTGGATTGTTCGCGCTATACATGTGGAATTATTGTTTTATTTTATTGTTGTTGTTGTTGTTGCTGTCCTGGTACCATAATCAACAGGAACATAAAACACAATGAAAACAAGCGGTGAGCGAGTGTTGACAGAAAAGGTCATGACAGGTCGTGACATTACCCCGGAACGCTCAGTCCCTGCTTGTGTGTGTGTGTGTGTGTGTGTGTGTGTGTGTGTGTGTGTGTGTGTGTGTGTGTGTGTGTGTGTGTGTGCGTGTGGCGCGTGAGCGTATGTGTGTGTGTGTGTTTGTGTGTGTTTGTGTATGTGTATGTATGTGTTTGTGTATGTATATGTGTGTGTAGGTATGCAAGCGTATGTACATGTGTATGTGTGTATGTGTATGTATGTGTGTGCGTATGTATCTGTGTGTAAGTATGTTTGCATGCATGTGTGTGTATGCATGTGTATGTATATATACGTAAGTACGTACGTACGTAGTACTTATGTACGTATGTATATATGTATGTACGTACGTACGTATGTATGTATGTATGT
>CM060312.1:87940484-87942984 GCA_030674185.1 Monoplex corrugatus
TTTTATACTACAGAGTCTAACATTATACTGAGTTGTTTGACAGCGTAAAGAAATAATGTTAGTGGTTGCCGGAGATGTGCGCCACTGGGTTCCACAAGGTGGGTTCCTCTCCCATACTCTCTTCTTTCTTTACATCAACGACATGCTATCTGAGCTGCCTAGGAGTATCAAAGCTGCTGTGTATGCAGATGATCTGATGATCAGATCTAAGGAGAAACATACGACAACTGATAAGCAGCAGATAGGCTGAATGTCATCATCATCACGTGCCTTGCCGCATGGCGTTGGCGATCATGGCCTTCCATACGAATCTATCCCGTGTCGCTGCAATTACATCTTCCACCCTCTCTGTCCTCAGCCACACTGTAAGTCCGTCCAATATTTTCTCACTGGGTCTGCCTGGTGCTCTCTTCTCTCTCTCTCTCCCCCCCCCCCCAGCTTTCCTGTTGTGACTAGGCTGAATGTATACGCAGAAAAAAGTGCGTCTCCTTTAACAAAAAGTCATCTACAACACTATACACATATCGACCAAACAGAAAGCTGGGATTATCTAGCTCAGAGAAACCCTCTTTGGAACGATGAAGAAGTAACCTACCCTGGAGTCACCTTTGAAAACAAGCATACCTGGAAGCCAAACATTTCAAGAGCAGAAGGTAAGGCCAGACGTATACTAGTTATTCTCAGGAAGCTGGCAGACACTACATGTGGAGTTAACGACAAGAAATACTGAAAACCGTATACCAGGGGACACCCAGGGCCCACCCCAAATATGGCTCCACTGGGTGGTCAACCTCAGCCATGACCAACCTACAGGCTGTAGACAAAGTACGGACCAGGTCCTCAGACTCATCACTGATACAGTGAAAACTACACCTATTAAAAAGATGGAGACACAGGAACCAGCCTCTCAAACAAATGTGACTTTCCACCACGAAATGAGTCTCTTGTCCACTTCAGGCAGTTTTCACTTTTTCATTGCTTCTAAATGTACATTTACTGCTCTTTCTAATGAAGAAATCCATGTTAAAATCGGACAATAAATACCTGAGGTACAGCCTTCCAAACATGGCACTCTTCCGAAACACAGTTTTGAGAAAATCAAGAAAAACGAAAGTGAAAGTTCAGCATCAGCATGTTGGGTAGGGTAATGCAAATAGCTTTTTTCACTAAGAAAGAACCACAATATGCGTAATTTATTGAATGTAGAATGTGTAGGAAGGTTCCGGCATCCGCAAAAATCAACTCCATAACGAGCCCTGACACCCCTCTCGCTTATTTTGCCCCATTGTGCACACGCTGCCAGTGGACAAGAGACTCATTCCGTGATGGAATGTCACAAATAAGGGAAGCCAAGAACATGATGCTGGCTTAGAATTACATGGCTTTGACAGTTCTTCCATGAAGTAGAGATGGTTTTATCAAATAATCGACTGAAATGGAAAATCTTTGTCCACAAGGCCAAGAGACTAGAGTGGCAACATCAGCAGACCTGATGCACGAGACATTTGTACCGTCTTCTTTGTAACTGCCAGAACCGTGAACACCAGGACAAGTAGACATTGAAATCCACATCATGGTCACTTCAGCAGAAGATCAAGATGAAACAGCACACCGGGCCCTTTAGCTGGTCATGACAGAAGGACGGTACCTACAGTAGGGCATGGATACATGTATACACCGATGGGTCAGCCACCAACGCTGTGACTAACAGGGCAGCTACCATCCTCATCAACTTTCCAGGGGCTCAGTCCCAAGTGCTAGCGTTCCTATGGACAAACGCTGCATCAACTAGTGAGCAGAAAACTGGAGACAGTCATGTCAGCAACCTCCATGATTCATAATACAGATGACACAAGCCATCAAATGGTCTTCTTCACAGACGCCCAGTCTGTTGTTCAGGCCATGGAGAATGACAAGCTCTCCCACCTGACCAAGGCATTCAGCAAATCACAACCAGAAGGGTGGTCCTTCACTGGATCTCCGCTCACTGTAGGGTACCGAGAAACAAAACCATAGATAAAATAGAGAAAACAAAACAAAACAAAACAAAAACAAAAACTAAACCATACAAAAACCAAAACAAACAAGCAAACAAAAAAACCACAAAAAAACAAACTTCAACCACCATCACCACCACCACCACCAAACAAGCAAACAAACAAAACAAAACAAAACCAACCAACCAACCAACCAACCAACCAACCAACTCAACAAAATCACCTACCAACCAACCAACTCAAACCAACCAACCAACCAATCAACCAACCAACCAACCAACCAACCAACCAACCAACCAACCAACCAACCAACTCAAACAAAATAACCTACCAACCAACTCAAACCAACCAACCAACCAACCAACCAACCAACCAACCAACCAACCAACCAACCAACTCAAACAAAATCACCTACCAACCAACCAACTCAAACCAACCAACCAACCAACCAACCAACCAACCAACCATCCAACCAACCAACCAACCAACCAACTAACCAACCA
>CM060312.1:87945484-87960484 GCA_030674185.1 Monoplex corrugatus
TGTATTCTAAACAATTATTCACCTCTTACGAAATGTCATCACAGACCGTGACTTCTGGTGTTTTATTTTTGTAGAAGACACACCTGTTGACATGATTTCGCTGTCACTTTCCAAATATATCATGACATCAACCAGGTGCAAAGCTGGAGGGAAAGAGAACACCAGGTAGACACAGGGAAAAATACTGCACGGACTTGCAGGGTGGCTAAGGACAAAGAGGGTGGGAGATGTACTTGCGGCGAGGAGGGACAGATTCATATGGAGGGCCATGATCGCCAACGCCACGCGGAAGGGCACTTGATTATGATGATGGTGAATGTATTCTAAACAATTATTCACCTCTTCTGAAATTTCATCACAGGCCGAAACTTCTGTTCGTTTTATTTTTATCGAAGACACACCCTGTTGACACGATTTCGTTGTCACATTCCAAATATATCTTGGCATCAACCAGGTCTGAGAGATACAGACATCTGCGATATATGTCTGGAAATCTGAGTAATACTGTTATTGACAATCATGAAAATGGAGCAAAGACTGTGGCCTAGTGATTAAAACACATGCCCAGGACACGAAGAACTCGGGTTCGACTGAGGGAATAGACAAGGGTTTCTCCCTCCTGCCCTCTCTCCACTGGATTTTAACCCTTTGGACTCCCGCACGCTATCCACCGCTAAAAAAGATTTAACCCTTTGACTGGGTTTCTCCTTCCTGCCCTCTCTCCACTAGATTTTAATTTAGGACTCCCGCACCCTATCCACCGCTGAAAAAGATTTAACCCTTTGACTCTCCCGCCCTATCCACCGGTTGAAATCTGAGCGACACCTTCAATGACACATCCGTGAAGTGGTCCCAGTCTTCCCACCAAGCCCATGGCATGATCAACTTTGGATAGGAGCCATCAGGCAGAAAAATCCTGCAATGATTTTGACAAAACTGCTTGGGATTTGAACCCACGGCTTTCCATTTGTGAACCCGTTTCGTTAACCACACGGCTACGGCACACTGTCCCTCGTTGATGAATGTAGAGCGGTAATGGAAAAGAGGGGACATGTCTGTAATAAGAAGGTGACCTGGAAGTTGTGAGGACTCTACCACCTCACCCCTACCTAATGACCATAAGAAGGTGACGGACACTGACCACTCCCGACAAAATTAGTACTAGTTCACCTTCACAGACACACCTTAACTATAGTGTGACTGTCACTACACACACACACATACACACACACGCGCGCGCGCGCGTGCGAGCAAACACACACACGCACACACAGAATTATGTACATATATATATACATATATTCTTATATAATTATATATATATATATACATATATATGTATATGTATATACATATCATATACATTTGTATATGTATATGTGATTGCATTTACGTGTCTATTTATATCTGTATCTATATCTGTCTGTCTGTCTATGTATCTATCCATCTATCTATTTACCTATCAATCTATCTATCTATCTGTCTGACCAAACATATATATATATATATATATGTATGTATGTGTGTACACACGCACGCACACACACACGCACACACACACACACACACAAACACAACCACACACACACACACACACACAACCACACACACACACACACACACACACACACAACCACACACACACACACACACACAGACACACACACACACACACACACACACACACACACACACACACACACACACACAGACACACACACACACAACTCACACAAACACAAACAAAAATACAACACAGATTTCTCTATTTCTCCAACCCATCCTTCTACGTCCATGTACTTGTGCCAACGCTGTCTCGTTCGTCTCCCCCAAAAACTTCACTGAAATCTCACCTTAATTTGTCATTGTCACAAAAACCACATTAATCTCCACCAGCCCTTCTTCTTCTTTCTGTCTGTCTGTCTGTCTCTGTCTGTCTGTCTGTCTGTAGGCTACTTCTCTCCCTTTACACGTGTCTCCTCCAAACGTTTCAAACATCGTTTTTTTTTGTTTTTTTTTGTTTTCTGTCCACTTCAGTCAGTGGCCTACTACCTCAGGTGTTATAGCACTGTGCTTGTAACACAGGAGTGTGTGGGTTAAATCCTCAGGCGGACCATAGTTTTATATTTCAGTCAAGACCTTGTCAACGCATAGGGCTTACGCCTAAGTATAGGGTTTATGAGGAAAGGGGATTTGGAGCACCTGGTCACAACAGGAAAGTCGGAGGGAAAGAGAGCACCAGGTAGACCCAGGGGGAGGATACTGGACGGACTTGCAGAATGGCTGAGGACGAGGAGGGTGGAGGAGATGCTTGAGGCAACAAGAGACAGAGACAGATGGAAGTCCATGATCGCCAACGCCATACGGCAGGGCACCTGATGATGATGATGATGATAGGGTTTATGCACTGATCGTTTTGTATCTTCTCCATCAAATGGCATCTGTGGCTGTCAGTGCGTATGGACTTTTGTTTCGAACGCGGAAACGTCGTCTTAAGAAACTGAAACTGTCTACTTCTTTCATATTCGTATTCATAATCATAATTATGTTCATGTTCGTTTTTTTTTTTGGTTTTTTTGTTTTTTGTCGCAAAGGATTTATCACGTGGAACTCGGGTGCTCTCCCCGTTGAGGGCGCATCGCTGCAGTGCAGTGCCACTCATATTTTTTGGACCGAGACTTCCAGACTGCCAGAAGGCTGATTGGTCTTCAAGGGAAAAGACCTGGGAAATCAACCCATCTTCGAAAGTTTTATATCAGGGCAGCCGTGCGAATGCCTTGCTCTTCATGATTTTCAACTGCCGTTAGATCTTTAGCGTATGCAGGTCAGAAGGCACACGGGTCTTACTTGTTTTTCGTCCCCTTCCGAGGGACTAGACGTTCAGTTCGATTTTCCTGTCAAACTGAGGAGAAAAAGTGGAGGCCTCAACGGGAAACGAACCTGGAACCTCGAGTTTAGTTATTGGCAGGCGAACGTCTGAACCATTCGGCCACTCTTCAAGTGATGTGTCTAAGTTACGTAAGCTGGTTGGTTCTTTTGATAGAGCCGCAGACTCAAGATCTGATATCTAGAGTTCAATCCCAGCTCGCAACATTAAAAACTGGCCTGTTCGCTGCCCATCTTAATGTTTCCATCATTCTGGGGTGTCAGCTTAGTATGTCCCTTCCACCCCCTTAACCTTTTCAAGACCTTGCCAACGTAAGTTTTTTTGGTAGGCACAAGGAGCCTGCTAATGATTGTTGGCAGATTTGGATTTGGATGGAGCGCATATGGAACTGTCTGAGTGCGATGAATCGCTCTTTAGTGGGTCACAACCCAAACTCTTGGAATATACAAACTTCCGCCAACCACTGTGACACAGAAGTCTGAAGCGGTCCACACGTTGTTATGGCTAGCTATCAGTGGCAGTCAGTGCTGAGTTGGTTGCAGTTTCTGGCTGTAAGGGTGGGATAGTGAGTTAGATCCTAAGTCTGTCTATTTGTCTATCTATATGTCTATCTATATATCTATCTATTGTCTATCTATCGTCATTTTCTATCTATCTGTCTTCTATCTATCTTGTCTGTCTATCTGTCTATCTTCTATCTGTCTATCTATCTGTCTATCTCGTCTATCTATCTATCTATCGATCGATCGATCGTATGTCTATCTATCTATCCAGCATATCTATCTATCTATCTTCTATCTATCTGTCTCTATTCCAGCTATCCAGCTATCTATCTGTACCGCTGAATAAAGCAAACTGTATACGTGTAACATACATATATGTGTGACCGCCAGAGCGAGCGAGAGAGAGAGAAGAGAGAGCGAGAGAGAAAGAGAGAGAGAGATGAGAGAGAGAGAGAGAGACAGACGAGCAGAAGAGAGACAGAGAGACGAGAGAGAGAGAGAGAGACAGAGAGACAGACAGACAGAGCAGACAGAGAGACAGAGAGATGAGAAGAGAGAGAGAGAGAAGAGAGAGAGGAGAGAGAGAGAGAGAGAGTTCAGCTGAGATGTGAATAAGTATGAATAAGTATGAAAAAGACCTTAACAGCTGACCCCCCCAGCCCCCTTTTCTCTCTCTCTTCCGACACACACACACACACACACACACACACACACACACACACACACACAACACACACACACACACACACACACATACATACCACACACACACACACACACACACACACACACACACACGTACTGAAGCACAACCCGCGACGAAGAAACATGACATTAATTTCTTCCATGACAGTTACCTCCCTTCTCCCTCTGCCTCCCCCCCCCCTCTTCCTCATCAATGACCGCTGAACAAAGCTAAGTCAAATCTGTGTGCTGTTTTTGTCTTGTAAACTTGTGAACATGTCTATGTGTTGCTCTTGCCTTGTCGAAAACCCAGATGTAGAGACCGGCCAATGTCTTGTCCGTTTTAAATATATCTGGGACATCTATTCTTAAAAAACTTTTCCTAAGTTTTGTTTTCTTCTTGTTTTTTTTTTGTTTAAAGTTTAAATGTATATTAAAGATTTTTTGTTGACGAGATATACTGTGGGTTAGATAATCATTATACTAATTTCTTTCAGCTTTGTGTCACTTTATTCAAGTTGATAAATTCAACTTAACTGAGATGCTTACGTCCGTTCTACACATATTCATTCGTCAAAACTTAAGGCACATTTCATTTCTATTCTACTTGTGTATAGTAGAAATGGAAGAGAGAGAGAGAGTGAGAGAGAGAGAGAGAGAGAGAGAGAGAAGAAGAGAGACAGACAGAGGACAGACAGACAGACAGAAAAAGAGAGAGAGAAGAGACAGACAGACAGACGAAAGAAAGAGAGGGAGAGAGAGAGAGAGAGGAAGAGAGAGAGAGACAGACAGAAGGAAGAGAGGACAGAAAGAGAGAGAGAGCAAAAAAAAAAAAGAGAGAGAGAGAGAGAGAGACGAGAGGAGAGAGAGAGAGAGAGAGAGAGAGAGAGAGAGAGAGAGAGAGAGAGAGAGAGAGAGAGAGAAGGAAATGGTCAAGTGACAAGATAAATTTTGTTCTACAAAATTCCACATTTCCTGCTTCTCAACGCTTTAGAAAAATCCAACCTGCATTTGTTTTCTTTTTAATGATCAGGAACAAGCACTGGACAAGTTGAAGAATTGTGCAAATAAAATTTAAGAAGAAAGAAAACCCATTCTTTGTTAACAATTTATGTTTTCCTTATTCGAAATCTCATAGAAATATGACCGGTAATTGGGTAGCATGAACAGCGAACGGTAGCTGGATAAATTGAGACAATGAATAAAAAAAGAAGGAAGAACAAAGAAAGTCAGCATTCTCTTACGTGAAATCCTCATGCTTACTTTCACAGAAAATCATAGTAACCCATTCTCAAGTTTTCTAACGAAGGGACGAATTTTATTGAATTATGGAAAGAATAAAAGGACAAAGAAAGTTTCTTCTTTGAGTGAAGCTCATTTTGTCCACAGAACTCCGCGTTTTCCCATCTCAAACTACAAAATAGTCCTTACTTTTGAAACAACAACACAAAAGCTGATGATTGAAAAGTTTTAGAAAATGGTAGTCTAAATAAAAAGAAGAAAAAGGAAACGTGATGTTTTGTTTACAAAAATTCTACATTTTCTCTTCAAAACTTCACAGAAATCTGTTTTCGTAACATAAATACAAACTCTGAACTGATAAACTGAGAAATGGAGAAAGAAACTGAATAAATGAATGCCTTGTTTGCGTAACCTCCCATTTTGTTTTTATCTTCAATGAACGCAAAAATGAACAGATAAAATGTCCTCTTTGTGTAAAACCCCTTTTCCTTACCGCCCTGAAGGTCCCAAAGTGTCAACTCTTAAAAATTCAACAGGAACAATACTGGACGTATTTGGTTGATAACGAATCTATGATCAAAATTACAAAGGAAAAAGGAAATGACAAGTACTTACATGGTTTCCAAATGTCCTCAAATCCGTTCAGGAAGGCTGTAGTACGTGTAGCAGATAAAAGAAGAGAGCGAGAGAAAGAGAGACAAGACTGAAAACTTTGCAATCCAGACGACAGGACTGCTGTGACGACAACTGCCCCGTGGCATGATGGGATAGAAGATGACGACACACGACACAGCTAAGGCTGCTAAGATGGCAGTTTAGGCAACTTGGGGGAGGGTAAGATGGAGCGTGTAGGAGGGAGAGGTTAGGAGTTAAGAGTAAGGGGTCGAGGTGGGGGTGGGGGGTGGGGGTAGGGACGGAAATGACATGACAGGAAATGTGTACGAAACTTTCTTGCTCGTGAGTGACGTCCCTTTAGCCCGACACTTCTGCCTTGTCTCGTGTACTTCTTCTCTCGCCTTTCACCTTTTCGCCCCAACCCCTCCTCCCTCCACCTCCCTCCCTCCCTCCCCCCGCCTTTTACACTCCCATATCCATCCCCTCTACTCTTTCACTTCTTTCTAACATACAGGCTTTGTTTTGTTCGCTTTCCTCTCAATAAACAAAGCATGCTAACAAAGAAACATAAAAAGTCATCTACAACGCAAGATAGTTAAGCCATACAAATAATGTACCTTTCCCATACTGTTTCAGAAGCGTACTTTTTTCTTTTAGTTTTGTTTTGTAGCGTGTATCGAGTGCAAACTGTGCACGCTCTTTGGTTCCATCGTATTTTTTTGAGAGACTGCCCAAACCACCAGTCAAAATCTTGAGGACACTGCAGGGAAGGAGAGGTCTGTGATTTGAATTGGAGGAAGACTGGTTTGATTCACACTGAAGCATGGGTATATTCATATATTCAGATTTTTTTGTCACAATGGATTTTTCCATGTGAAACTAGGGTAACTCTCCCCGCTGAGAGCTCGTCGCCGCCCTGCAGCGCCACCAGTTTTCTTTTTTTTTACCAAGACTTCAGAAAGGCAAGAGGCTAATTGGCCTTGAAGGGGAGGGACCAGGGAAATAAACCTGTGTCTCCAATATGTTACGTCGGAGCAACGGGGCGAATGCCCTGTTCTTCACGATTTTTAACTGACGTGGGATCTTTTAACGTGCGTAGGCCAGAAGGCACACGGATCCAACTCATTTTTTTTTTTTTTTTTTGTCCCCTTCGAAGGACTAGACGTTCAGTTCTATTTTCCTGTCAAACTGAGGAGAAAAGTCGAGGCCTCAATGCGAAACGAACCCTGGAACTTCGAGTTTGGTTATTGGCAGGCGAACGTCTGAACCACTCTGCCACCTTTCTCCCGATGTCGACTTGATATCGGAAGGTTCGGAGTTGGATTTTGCCTGGCTATGTCCTATCCAGTGGATTAAGAGTGGAGGTTTTTTTTTTCATCTCCCAGATCAACATGTGTGCAGACCTGTTAGTGTACGTGTCTAAGTCTCCTTCGTGCTGTACGTAGAACATCAAATATCCAGTGTCTGGTGGCTTATGGAAACAGGGAGAAGAGCGGCAGAATAGTTCAGACGTTCGCCTACCAATAGCTAAACTTCTGGCTCCATTGTTCGCTCCCCGTAGAGGCCTCGACTTTTCTCCTCAGTTTGACCGAAAAATCGAAATGAACGTCTGGTCCTTGGGAAGGGGACGAAAAAAACGAGTCGGGCTCTTGTGCCTTCAGGCTGCGCACGCTAAAGATCCCACGGCAGTTGAAAACCGTGAAGAGCGGGCATGGTCCTTGGGAAGGGGACGAAAAAACGAGTCGGGCTCTTGTGCCTTCAGGCTGCGCACGCTAAAGATCCCACGGCAGTTGAAAACCGTGAAGAGCGGGGCATTGCCCGTTTGCCATGGTAAAAAAATATTGGAGGGATAGGTTGATTTTCCACGTCCCACCCTTGAAGACCAATTAGCCTTCTTGCCTTTCTGAAATCTTGGTTACAAAAAATGAATAGGAGTATGAATTTGAAGCGAGGAAGAGGGGATGGGCGCCGCCCTCATAATGCTGGCCCCGGGAAAAGTTGAGGTCTCTGCCACCTCACTCCAATACGACCTCGATCTCAGGATTATGAAACTATCTATGTAGGACGATAGTGCATATGGAATTCATTCCGAGCGTGGAGATGTCATCTTGAGAAGCAGAAACTGAAACTGAAACTGAAACTAATGGAAACATGACAACAGAAGGCGAAGTATGCAGACTGTGCAGCAATGTATGACCTGCGTAGTGTGGGTAAAACAGATGCATACAGACATCCGAAAAAAATGAAGCGTTAAAACACGTTAAAAGGCAAACAAACAGGCAAGCAAATAAAAGATGATATGAGTTGGCTTTTGTGTGTGTGTGTGTGTGTGTGTGTGTGTGTGTGTGTGTGTGTGTGTGTGTGGTGTGTGTTGGTGTATGTATGTGTGTGTGTGTGTGTGCGTGTGTGTGGTGTGTGTGTGTGTGTGTGTGTGTGTGTGTGTGTGTGTGTGTGTGTGTGTGTGTGTGTGTGTGTGTTGTGTGTGTGTGTTTTGCACGCGCTCGCGTGCCGTGCGTGAGTATGTGCATGTGTGAATATGTTATCATTTTATTACATACATATATGTAGGTGTGTTTGCGTGTGTGTTGGCATGTACGCAGGTAAATAATGTATAATAGTATGTAAATGTATTTGTGTGCTTGTCATGTCAACCTTTTATGGATGACTTTGCATCAAAGCTGATCATGAAAGTCTTCCGGTGAGGGGTAAAGTCGCAAATGAATGCATATGTTAAAAATAAACACGGCTGTTATTCTGTGTGTACCTCTCTGTCTGTCTATCTCTCTCTGTGTCTCCTCTCTTTTTCACCACTGACTCTCTCTCCCTTCCCCTCTCTCCTCTCCTTTCAGCACTGACTCTCCTCCTCTCCCCTCTCTCTCCACTCTCTTTCAGCCACTAACTCTCTCTCCTTCTCCCCCCTCTCTCTCCTCTCTCTTTCAGCCACTGACTCTCTCTCTCTCCCTCTCTCTCTCCTCTCTCTCTCTCTCCCTCCTCTCTCTCTCCTCTCTCTCTCTTTCAGCCACTGATTCTCTCTGTCTTTGTTCCTCACAGATCCCCTCATTCTCTGTCTTTCTCTTTCTGCCTGTCTATCTGTCTGTCTGCCTGTCTGTCAATCTGTCTACCTGTCTACCTGTCTGTCTGCCTGTCTGTCTGTCTGCCTGTCTGTCTGTCTCTTCTCTTGGTCCCAGTTTTATTAAAGTGTATCTCTTTCTGTAAGTTCTCTCTGTTTTTCTTTTTCGTACAGATCTTTTTGTCTTTTTCTCTTTCTCTCTTTTTTTTTCTTATAGATCTCACTTTCCTTCTCTCTCTCTCTCTTTCTTTTGTCTGTCTCCCCCTCTCTCCATCCCTATCCCCCTCTCTCTATTACAAATCTCTGTCTGTCCCTCTCTTTCTTTTTTCTAACAGATATCTCCCTCTCTCCCTTCTCTGTCTTCTGTCTCTGTCTCTCTGTCTCCTCTCTCTCTTTCTTTTTTCCTTTCTTCTTCTCTTTCTTTTTTTAACAGAGCTCTTACACATCTCTCTTCCTTTTTCTTACAAATACATACATACTTATATATATATACATATATATATATATACATATATATATATATATATATATATATATATATATATATATATATATATACATATATATGTATACATGTATGTATTCAGCTCTCTCTTTTTGCTTCTCTCTCTTTGTCTCTCTCTGTCTCTGTTTTTCTCTATGTCTGTCTGTCATGTCTGTCTTCTGTCTGTCTGTCTGTCTATGTCTGTCTGTCTGTCTCTCTCTCTCTCTGTCTCTCTGTCTCTGTCTCTCTCTCTCTCTCTCTCCACAAAGGTTAGTACCGCAATGAAATCTGGGCTTTTCCCCTGTCTCAAAAGACTACGCAGAACAAGGGAGTGTAAGAACAATGATGGATCGGCGACATCGTTGCCTCAATGAATATGTCACACTACATCTTGCACTGTATGTATGTGTGGACAGGGAACGTCGCAGTTTTCATACTCTGGTCACACTGACCATCAGGTTTCGGTGACTGCATAGCAATGCGTCTGCTGTATGGCTTATGTGGGTGAGGATATTAAACCTCCAATAACAACCCAACGACAAAAACACATCGTGGACCTCAATAGCTCAGTTGGTTGAGCGTCGGATTCACATACTAATGGTTGTGGGTTCGAATCACGGGGTCTAAAAAAGAAAGAAAGAAAGAAAGAACAAAGGGAGTTTATATACACGAAGGGGGGTTTAGGTACAAAAAGGTCTACACACATGCTGTTTAAAGAAATGGGAAAAATGTCCACCCTTTACCCACCAGGCGGGAGGTAGGATCGAACCTCAGACCCTCCCATTGAAAGTGTGACATCTTTCCCTCTTGGCTACGACACCCGTCATGGTCAGATATCAATATGGCAACGACGATCCATGGTGATTATTCTGGGTTGTTGGGACCGCGTGTTTCAACACTTCCCCTGTGTCCACACACACACACACACACACACACACACACACACACACACACACACACACACAACACACACACATACACCACACACACACACACACACGCCACACACCACACACACACACACACACGCACACACATGTTTATATATATGTATAATATAATATATATATATGTTGTATATATATGTGTGTATAAATAAATATATATATATATGTAGAGAGGAAGAGATAGCAGATGATATATATACATGTATATATGTACATATGTACATATGTACATATATGTATATATATATATATATATATAATATATATATGTATATATATATAGCAGAAAAGAGACAGAAGAGAGACAGACAAAGACAGAGACAGAGAAGAGAAGACAGAGACAGAGAGAGAGAGAGAGACGAGAGAGAGAAACAGAGACAGAGAACAGAGAGAGAGAGAGAGAGAGAGAGAGAGGAAACAGAGACAGAGAAGAGAGAGAGAGAGAGAGAGAGAGAGAGAAGAGAGAGAGAGAGAGAGAGAGAAAGGAGAAAGAGAAGAGAGAGAGAGAGAGAGAGAGAGAGGGAGAGAGAGAGAGAGAGAGAGAGAGAGAGAGGGAGAGAGAGAGAGAGAGAGAGAGAGAGAGAGAGAGAGGGGAGAGAGAGAGAGAAAGAAGACGCAATAGTCATCAAATAACCTTGTCACTTTACACCTTAAGGTTAACCAGTTTCACAATGCCAGGGCATGATTGCACAACAGGATTTGGAGTGTCATAACTGTGCTTATCGGTAAACACTTTCTTAAAGGTAGGAAATCAGTTAACATAGGCTTGCTTATCTTCTGAATATACACGCGCAAAGCTGGTCTTTTTTAAGTTTGCTGATGCCCAAAGCAAACTTGCTTCATACCAAAGAAATAAGAGGGAAGCAGGGAGAATTTTTATAATATCAATCAAAGGACATAACTCTTGAGAATTATCTCCCATGTTGTACTTCTCAAATCTAACACAGTTTGCGCTACCCATTCAGCTAGCATAGAAGCAGATACAAAGTACAAAAACAGTAAGCTCAGAACACTCTTCAAAGTACAAAAACAGCAAGCTCAGAACACTCCTCATAAGGAATGTTGTGAGCTTACTGGTTTTGTACTTTGTATCTGCTTCTATGCTAGCTGAATGGGTAGCGCAAACTGTGTTTTCTTTGTTGTCCATGGAACTCTCAACATTCATCTTAGAAACCACATCTCGGCTGCCTCAATCTTGTTCTGGCTTTGCGTGTTAACTGTCCACGCCTCACAACCGTATAACATTGTCGGTTCTATGTAATATTCAAGAACTATATCCATGCGTTGCATGACCCATTCGGACCCAGTCATCAGTTACCTTGTTTACAAACAGAATGGCAAGGTGGGGAGATGACAAACCTCGGGACATAGCCACACAACATACACCAACCAGGTCCCCGCCCAGCGTCCGGACCAAGAGAGAATGGAAGAGCCCTCTCTCACCATACTCTGGGTCTTCATCTCTCTTTCGGGCAGTCCGCCCTGCCACCAGCTCGTATAGCTACCAGCTCCTTTCCAAGTCCAGCCCTTGATGAAGATGTGTCCTCCTGAAGGCCGACGCTTGATAGATGGCGTTGTAAACACACTCCACATCTAAAACATGGCTTTACGCCAGGCTTCTCATCTCTTCTTAAGTTTGTCATGATATGTATATTATATGGGTGTTTCCTCTTTGCTGGTGTTGTTGTTGTTGTTGTTGCTGTTGCTGTTGTTGTCCGCCATCATACTGCGTCGATATGGGTGTATGTATGAATGTACGTGTGTATGTCTGTGTGTGGGCATGTGGGTATGTGTATGTATTTTATTTGTTATTTTCATCTCTTACCTGTTTATTTATCTACATACTCCTTTATGTTGTATTTTATTTATTCCCCTACTTACTTCTTCTTCACTTACTTACTCACTCATTCACTCACTCAGTTACTTACTTATTTACTTACTTACTCACTTACATACCTATCTATGATTAAGAAAATATTGTCTTCATCTAGTTGATAGACAACTGAGCTTATGGGCATTGATTGGGGGTGGTGGTGGTGAGTTTTCTATCATGTGAGACGAGTTTATACAGAAGAGCTAGCTGTGTTGTGATTTAGACCTGTGATTATTATTTATTTGTTTACTTTATATGTAGGTTCCTTTTCTGAAGGTAAGATACACAGATACACATGTCATTTACATGTAACCAAGATTATCCAGCGGAAGGCTGATAAAATACCAGGATAAAATATAGACTAGGTAAAACATAGTCTAGGTAGGGTCTCAGGACCTGGCCAGCTCATGGGTTTATGGCAGGCTCAAGGCTTGTGCCATGATCATCATACACATGGCACCTGTGACGTTAGTGCATATGGAATTCGTTCCGAGCGCGGAGACGTCATCTCAAGAAACTGAAACAGAAATTGAAACATCTCATCGAGCTTCAGACTTTCAGTTTCATCTCTCCGGCAAGATCTCTGTACGCAAGACAACACGAAAAGTGGACGTACACGAAGCAACCTCAGCACAGTCCGACATGCGGCATCATAGTATGCAAATGTGTAAGGTCATCACTGGGGTGTGCGTACCGACGTCAAGGTCTTCGTGCTCCTCTTAATAAGAGGATAAGTTATATCAGCATTAACTGAATGTAAAAGCTATTATAAGCTGAGCGAGCAAACAATTGTCTTTTACTTTTAGCTCAACCCCACAGTGGTTGGGTCACCACTCATGACCTCGTGTCTAGTTGCCGCCATCATCCCCTGTACTTTTGTTTTGATTTACTGAAGTCTACGCTAGAGGCTGACTTGGCGTAGAGATATATAGCTACCGGTTTCCAGTCTGCCTGCACAAGTGGTAATTGTTATTGTTATTGTTGTTTAAAGCCCAGCCGACTGCGTAGAGCCATATCAGGACTATAACCGCTTCAAAACATACAAAACTTCAACAGGGGGAAAAAAAGAAACGAAAAATGAGTACACATATCAATGCATTCGTGCACATAGTCTAAGGAGATGCCCCTGACGTTGACCACTCCGTCCAATTTATAGCACAGGGGATTTAAAAAACATACCTGAATGCAAATTTAAGCATACCTAAGGACACCAAAACATATGTAAAAACAGGCATAAATTACCTAAAATTGCTTCCGCATGTCTCACTTCCCTGGAGCCAAAAATGCACTTAATACATGTACCCAATTATCAGTCCTACGAAAAAGTACGTAAGGCTTTATCGAACACATACAGGCGAATGGACCAGCCAGGCAGAAAATGATAGGAAGAAATGACAGAAAGCAAAGGAACAAGGAAGAAAGAAAGAGAGTGACAGAAAAGATGAAATTTCTAGCACAGAACTTCCAGAAGGTGGGGGATACTATTTATACTGAAAGAGCAGCCGACATCCCCACGGGGGGTGCACAAGTGGTCATGGGCTGAACGACGGAAAGATAAGAACGAAGCTTTGTGTCCCTTAAAAAGACGTTCATGTGATCTGTCTGTCTTTCTGTAAGTTTTTCTCCTTTTTTAAAATGTTTTTTTACAGGGTGATTACTGTTAGTGTTAATTTTATTTAAAGCCAAGCCGACTGCGTAGAGCCACATTGGGCCCCAGTGGCTCAGTTGGTTTGGGCGTGGGATTCACATGCTAATGGTTGTGGGTTCGAATCCTGGGGTTCGCTATATTAAAACTGGCCTTCTAACTGTCCCATCTTAATATCATTGTTGTTCTGGTGGTGTCAGTGTAGGATTAGATAAGTCTTCCTTCCCCCACTTCCCTGGGACGGTTATCCCTGTTGGCCATGTCACTTGAGATGGGTGTCGACGTAAAAACTACCACATCAATCAGTTAAACCATGTGTCTGCCTCTCTGTGAGAAAAATGAGTGGACGAGGTTTTCTCGTTTCTTTTTTATTATTTTTTTGCAGGGTGATTATTGTTATTGTTATTATTGTTTAAAGTTCTTCCGACTGTGTACAGCCATATCAGGGCTATAACTTGTTTCAAAACGTACACAATACTTCAACAGGGGAAAAATGAAAAGAAAATTAAGTACACATAGCAATGCATTCGCGTACAAAATCTAAGGAGATGCCCCTGGTGTTGACCAGTCCGTCCAATTAATCACACTGGTGATTTTAAAAAACTTATAGAAATAGAAATTTAAACACAACTAAAGACACTAAAACATATGTAAAAACGGATCTAAATTAACTAAAATTGCTTCCGCATATCTCATTTCCCTAGAGACAAAAAATGCACTTAATACATGTAACCATTATCAATCCTAAGAGAAATTACGTAAGACTTTAACAATAATAGTTACATTATTTATACAGGACAAATCTCACGCACCAGGCATACGCATACGATCTACAAATACCACCTTCATCATCATCAGGTGCCTTGCCGCATGGCGTTGGCGATCATGGACTTCCATCTGTCTCTATCTCTTGTTGCCTCAAGCATCACCTCCACCCTCTTTGTCTTCAGCCACTCTGCAAGTCCGTCTAGTATCTTCTCCCTGGGTCTGCCTGGTGCTCTCTTTCCCTCCAGCTTTCTAATATGACCAGGTGCTCAAATTCCCCTTTCC
>CM060312.1:87965484-88037984 GCA_030674185.1 Monoplex corrugatus
TTGGACCTAAAAAGACATTTGTTGTCCATTATACTTTAGGTATTGCACACTGTCCTTGTTTTTCGCAAGAAAACCGTGTGTGACTCGTCCTGACCAAAGTGTCCAAAAGTCCTACAGCCACTTGCCCCACACTGGCTTCAACACTTTGCTGGGGATCTATGATTTCGAGATGTTTAGCATTTTCAGGAAGATTAGGAAAAGACAAGCAACATTTATCGGACATTATCATGAGGCAATACAAATTAGATCACTTAGTCATAGCAGGAAAGCTGGAGAGAAAAAGAGCACCAAGCATACCAAGGGAGAAAATATTGGACGGATAGAGACAGAGAGGATGGGAGATGTACTTGCAGCGACAAAACATAGATTCGTTTAAAATCGCAAACCCCACTCGGCAGGGCGCATGATGATGATGACAATGAGCATTTTCAGTGCTTAAAACCATTTTTTATCATAGATGAAAACCTGAGATCGTAAAACAGTCTGAACGGTTAAAAAATGCATGCTTTTTTACACTTAGGGACTGGAATTTATCACTGAAAATAACCAGATTTTGACCTTTTTATTGAACTACTGCAGACGAAACTTCAGCAACCAAGCTTTTCTTTTACAACAGAATGAACCAACAGAGATTTGAAAAGCATGGCTGTCCAGTTTAAAAATCAGAAATGGACTCTGAATCCTGTTCCTAAGAAAATATTCCTTTTCTAACCTAACAACTTCGAAACCTACCGGTAATATATTGTCACAATGACTACCCCAACAGTTCCTAACGTAAGACAGGTCGAATCATGTCTGGGAAGGATGCAGGGGTAAATCTGATTTCAAATGGAAGTGAACAGCGTTGAATATGGCGTAGCGGTTAAACCACGCACTTTAAAACGCTAGAAGCCTGAGTTCGAAAACATGAAGAGGACAGGGATTTTTCTTCCCCCAAACCCACACCCCACTCCCTCCCCTGCTTCTACTAGATCTCAAATAGAGGTTTGTGTGGTCTTTCGGATCTGACGATAAATCGGGTCAGTGTGCAGTACGCACTTCACGCCTGTCAAAGTTTTATCATGGCGACAAAGGTATTGTCTCTGGCAAAATTTCTGTAGGAAAATCCTCTCCCACAAGTAAACAGAAGCACATGCATAGAGAGAGAAAAAAAGACAGAGTAAATGGCGCAGTACAACGGCGATTGCGGTCCTCCCTGGCGAGAGTACCCGAATTTCACAAGGTAAATCCACCTTGACAAAATAAATAAATAAATACATACATAACAAATGGTAGAAAGATAGACAGACAGACAGACAGATAGATAGATAGATAGATAGATAGACAGACAGACAGATAGATAGATAGATAGATAGACAAAATGAATGAATGAATGATGAATGAATGAATAAATAAACAGATAAATAAGTAATAAAAAAAACAAATAAATACAATAATACAAAAAATAATAAGCTGAGGTATTCAAAGATGTCAAAATCCCCACACAGTCAAATCGGACTCACGGACCATTTTTCCGGAGAGTGTCACGTTTCCCAGGCGGTCAAGTTCCTATGGCAGTCTGTATGTGTCTATATTTTATGTTGACAGACATTGAATTATACACGGTAGCAAGGGCTGAATTATCCTTGGGTGAATTTTGTACAGGAATATATTTTTGCTGGTAGACACATACGATATATAGGCTTGTAGAGCACGGTGAAAAGTCTGTTACAATAATTCAACAAGGTGGTCGAGTTATTCTAGGAATTTTCCTCTTTTCATACGAAAATTATGTATTCTATGACCGTGAAAAGGTTCGTTTAATTAATTCTTTAATGTGCACTTAACTTCAAGCTTCAAAATTCACTTTATTCCTTAAGGATAGTAGCATTAGATCTCGCTGGGACCTGTCTTACAGCTAGTGCTTGTACTTTTTCACACATAATACAAGCATATTATTTGAAAAAAAAAAGCGGATGAAGATAATTGTACCCTGGGACAGTAGTACAACAGATTGTGAATATTGTAAGGAGTTCTTGAAGGCCTGGTGTTCACACACCTTCCTGAAATAAATGCTGATTTTAGCCATAGTGATAATCGTGTGAACCTAACTTTGAAGATTTAACCTTTCACACTCAATCTTTCATTCTCCTCAATAGTAAACGTTGTGACCCAAATTTGGGGTCTGAAAAGCAGTAGCCTGCCCAAAACACAACGCCATGCGGCAAGGCCCATGATGATGTTTGGTTATGGGTATGATTTTTAGTAAAAATAGTGACACACGAGCATTTCGCCTGTAAGGTTGAAGAGAACCGTTTGGACCTGTGTGGTCAGACCTGTCAATATGAAACAGACGGAATGCCAACCATCCTTTTGAAACGGATTTTGAAATGTGGGTTTTACTGTTTTCACTTAACAGATGTCAGAAGCGAACACCTCAGCACATGACTGTCTTCTTCTGTGATGTTTGTTTTTGTAATGTTTGCTTTAGCTTTCCACACGAACATCATTAACTTCACACAAAATAAGTGCGGGACCGCCCCACGTTCAAGCAAGCAAGAACCAGAAAAAAAAACCCCACGAAAATAGAACCAGAAGGCTTATTTAATACAACCAGACAAGACAGGCGCAAATTTTCTGCCAACTGGCCTTTGTCAAGCGCAAAAGTAAGACCACAAAAAAAACAAACACCCAATACAAAAATTACTTCGTCCAGAGGGAAGTTTTAGTCTTTTTCTCCTAATTTTCGTATCTGGTGTTTTGCTCTTTTGTGATCTTACATTCACGCTTGACAAAGACCAACTGGCCGAAAATTTACGCCTTTCTTGTTTGGTTGTATTAAATACGTGTTCTGATTCTACTTTCGTGTTTTTTTCTGTTCCTATCATCAACTTCATAAAACTCTATCAAATACTTTGTTTCGAATTGGAGAGTTTCTCGGCTTTACTAGAAAACGCCAATTCGCAAAATGGGTGTCAGGTTAATGTTGAGAGTTGATTGGCTGAAGGATGCCAGCCATCCTTTTTGGAATAGACCATAATGCCTAGAGCCGTTTAAAGCGTACGTTTACTATTACAGATTATCTATTTCTGATCCGTTTAATTCCCGTCCTCTCGACACGCATAGTCGAAACGTTTTGTGTGTCAGTCCCTTTAGGGAACGTGAGATCCCCTGTTCAAATCCCGGACAAGCGTGAATTTCCTCTGGTCACGGTGCTATTTGTTAATGCAAGCTGACTGGTTGTTTTGACAGAGCCATGAATTCAAGATCTCATATCTCGAGTTCAGTTTCAGCCCTCAATATGAAAAACTGACCTGTTCGCTGCCCATCCTGATGTTTTCATCGTTTTGGTGGTGTCAGCTTGGTGTTTCATAAGTCTTTTCCTCCTCCATCCAATTTTCAAGATCTTGTCAAGCGCATTACGGGTTTGCGAAGGCTTTGGGAATCTGTAAAAATAATCGGCAGATTCGGGTTTGGAGCGCAAATGGTTTGTCTCAGCAAAACTCCAAACTCTAAAAAAAAAAAAAAAAAAAAAAAAAAAAAAAAAAAGACGTCTCCGCGCTTGCAATGATTTCCAATGCTCAGACCCACCAGTGCCATGTGATGGTAAGATTCGAAATGATCATGGCACAAGCCTTAAGCCTGCACATAAAACCACGAGCTGCATCCGTGGTTTTGCTCAAGGGTTGAACCTCCAACCCCTGTGTCATCAACATGGTGCTTTGGCCACTGAACTAATGGGGAAGGTCACGTAGAAGTAAGTGCTAGTACGGTGACAATAATAGTAGTGGTAGTAGTGATAGTAGTGTACAAAGACAAAGCATGTGTTGAATGGTTTGCTATATGTCTTCTTCTGTCACAAAAACACGTTGCCTCTAAAGACATGTGTTTCCTTCTGTCTTAATTAGCATTCAACACCTCTCTACAGACATGCTGCAGACATTCCTGTACCATGATAAACATGTGACCAGGCTGTCCCACTGATGTAACTATTTGTTTTGTTGTGGTGTGTTTGTGTGTTGTGTGTGGGGGGGGGGGGGTGTGAGTTAGTCGAGATGTTACTACTCTCCAGATTGATTTATGAGAGTGAGGTCAACTCTCTGTCCCTTTCTCATATTCGATCTGTCTTTGTCCTATTTCGTTTTCAGTGTTTTCTTAATGTTCTTGTTTTTGTTGATGTTGTGTTATTTCTGCTGTTGTTGTTGTTGTTCTTCTTCTTCTTCATGTTCGTCTTGCTCTTGTTGTTGTTCTTTTTTCTCGTTGTTGTTGTTGTTGTTTGTACTTCTTCTTCTTCTTGTTCTTCTTTTTCTTAAACATGATTTTTGTAAGTTAAGACCAACAAAGACTAGCTGTGAGTCTGTCAGACAGGCCCAGGGGAAACCTGAACCTAATGTTACAATTCCTTGTGAAAAAAAAGGCTTTGAAGTTTCAAGTAAGAAGTTTGTTCTTGTCTTCTTCTCCTCTTCTTTCTTACTATTGTAACTATGACTACTAATACTACTGCTACTACTACTACGACTACAACTACTACTAAAGCTTAGTTGGCGCAGAGGTGGAATTTCCCACTTTGTAATCTACTGCCCCGAGTTCGATCCTGTAACAACTTTATTACTACTACCACTACTTCTGCTACAAATCCTGCTTGCACAATCCCACCATCATCACCACCAGCACTACTACTGCTGCTGCTGCTATTACTGTTACTGCTGTTGCCTCTGGTCTTGCTTTTGTTCCTCCTTTTGAACTCTCTCTCTCTCTCTGTCTCTGTTCTAATTTTCCTCTGTGCAATAACGCAAAAAAGAAGATTATTTTGTTTTGTGCTGTCCTACACTTAACATGTTTAATGACTATACTACAATGAAAACTACACACATTTTTTGAATAGTTCTGGTTTGTTTTTTGGAACATGGGACACTTATTTGTCAGTTTATCTGTGTAAAATTTTAACCCGATCAAACTGTCATTTAATCTAAACATCGTCGTCGTAAACCGTCCACCCGTCGGCGGCGTAGTCATCTCTCAAACCCTCTTTATGTGCCTTGTGCATGGCAAATTTGGGGATCATGGCCCCCCTTACAAAATATATTTTGCCGCTGAAGTCCCTCTCCCACCTTTTTGTCTCCTCTCCACCCCTCTGCCCAAAACATCCAATGTATTTTGTCCTTGGATCTGCCTGGTGCTCTTTTCCCCTCTGGCTTTCCTTTTGTGACCCAATGTTGGTCTGCCCCGGTGCTCTTTTCCATCTGGTTTCCTGTTTTTTGGGCTGGATGTTGGTTATGCCTGGTGCTTTTTTTCCATGGGGCTTTTGTTGTGACTGGATTTGGTTTTTCCCGGTTTTTTTTCCACGGGCTTTCTGTTGTACTGGATTTGGTTATCCTGGTGCTTTTTTCCCCACGGCTTTCTGTTGTGACTATTTTGGTTATCCTGGTCCCCTTTTTCCCATCGGGGCTTTTTTTTGAGGAAAATGTTGGATCTGCCTGGTCTCTTTTTTCCTTGGGGCCTTTTGTTGTGACGGTTTTTGAATCTGCCGGTTTCTTTTTCCTCTGGTTTCCGTTGTGACTCTGTTGAATCTCCCGGTTTTCTCTTTTTCCATGGGGCTTTCGTTGTGACTGGATGTTGGATTGCCTGGGGCCTTTTTCCATTGGCTTTTGTTGGGACTGGATTTTAAAATCTGCCTGGTGTTTTTTCCCTCGGCTTTTTTTTTTGACTCGATGTGAATTCCCGGGGTGCTTTTTTCCCCTTGGCCTTTTCCGTTGGGATCGATGTTGAACCCCCTGGTGTTTTTTTCCCTGGGGTTTCGTTGCGACCCCTGTTGGTCTGCCTGGGCTTTTTTCCCTTTTTGGTTTCCCGTTTGACTGATGTTGGATCTGCCGGGTGCTTTTTTCCCCCGGGCTTTCCTTTTTGTGATCGAGTTGGTTTCAGTTTGGGAAAATCAGAAAAAAATTTTGTTTGTAAGGGGTTTAATTCTGCTTTTTTTTTTCCCCTGTGCTTGTTGTTCTTGTTGATGTTGTTTGTTCTTGATCTTTTTGTTCTTGTGCGGTTTTCCGTTCTTGAGGTTTGTCTTTTTTTGATGCTGGTTGTTCTTGATGTGGTTTTCTAAATCTGGGGTTTTTTCTTATGCTTGTTGTTCTTGATGCTTGTCTTTTTTGATGTGCTGGTCTGTTTGATGCTTCCTGTTTTTGATATCTGGTTTTTTTTGATTCTTGTCGTTAAAAAACTATACAAAAAGTGGAATTGATCCTAAAGTTTGTTATGATAAAAAGGGGTGGTTCTTGTACTTCTTAATGGGTGGCGTGGTTTTTACAAAAATATGGTATAAACCCCTTTTCTCTCTTTCCCGGTTTTGTTTTATCTCTCTTCTTTTCTTTGTTTTCCTCTTTTCTTTTTCCTTCTCTTTTTCTCTCTCCTTCTCTGTCTGTCTTTTTTCTTGTTTTGTTCTTTTTTTTTTTTTTTTCTCTCTGTTTTTTCCTTTCCTTTCCTCGGCTTTTTATCTTTTTTTTGTCTCTTTTTTCTGCTCTCTTTTTTTTCCCCCTTTCCTTCCTCTTCTTTTTTTTTCATTTTCCCCCCCCTTTTTCCTTTTGTCTTTCTTTTTTTCCTTCCTCCCCTCTCTTTGTCCCCCCCTCTTTGTTGTGTTTCTCCTTTTTTCTCTTTTTCTTTTTTTTTTTTTGTTTCTCTCTGCTTTGTTTTTTTCCTGTTTTTTTTCTTTCTTTCTCTCTTCCGCTCTCTTTTTCTCACCTCTTTCCCCTCTCTTTTCTGCTGGGTTTTTCTTTTTTTCCCTTTTTCTCTTTTTTTTTTTTTTCCCCTTTTAAAAACCGAAAAAGACTAACGGAAGCCCCGGGGGTTAGGTTGTAGTGTACTAAGACAATGCAGTTTTAAAAGGCTCGTTTTTATTTCTTTCCTACCACAAAAATGTCGCTCTAATGCATGGGGCATTACGGCCCCTCTTTGATTGCATTCTACGGAATCGCAGACTTTTCGTGCCATGATAAAAATGCCCGTGGTGTTTTTAAACTGTAAGTGGTTGTTTTTAAAGGGGGGTGGTGGTTTGGGGTGGGGTGGTGGGGTTTTTTTGAGTTATAGTGGTGGAGGTTTCTTCCTATTTTGGGGCCTGTTCTCCTTTTTCCTTTGTGTGTGTTTTTGCTTTTAACCCCTTCTTGAAGAAGAGTGAACCGATTTCACACCCCCCTTTTTAATACCCACGTTACATTACCCCCCACACTACATACAAACCGCACCCACACACAATCGTAAGTTATCCCGTCAAATCATTTAGTGAAAAACCTTAAATTAAAGAACGAACCCAACGAACACACACTGCACGGGGTCCCCAAAACACCACCCACACTCGATTTTCGCATGCGCGCACAACCCCCCCACACCAGCATACACCACCCCCCTAACACCCAATCGCATAGACCCACAAACCCCCAAAACACATTCACAACAACACCACCGCGCACGGGCAAACCACCACAAAAATTTTCCCCCTCAAGTCCTTCCATATGGGTTGGCGATATGGCCCCATTGTTTTTTATCCCTTGTTGCCCCCAAGACCCTTCCACCCCCGTCTTCACCCCTCTGCAAGTCCGTCCAAAATTTTCTTCGGGTTTTTTGGGGGCTTTTTTTCCCCCCGCCTTTTTTTGTTTTGACCCCGGGGCTCCGATTCCCTTTTTCATAAAAAGGCCATTAGAAAAATTTTTCAATGATCTTTTAACCCAATGGGGAACAGGGCACCCCAACCCAAATCCCCCCCAAGCCACACACATCCCCCCAAAACACACACGCACGAACCCCAAAATACATACAAAAATCCCCAAAAGGCACGCATAACACCCTCCCATCGAAGTCAAAACAGATTAACTGCTGTTTTCTTCTCAAGTTCCCTTTCCCAAAGATCAAAAAAACCCCCGGCCACTAAAAAAATTTTAAAAAACCCCCTTATTTAAGGCTTCATTTTGTTCCATGCCATAACAAAATGTGAACTTTTTCTATGAAGGTGGCTATACTTACAGATAATATATATATTCATATGCATATTATACAAATATGGATAATATATATCTATATATATACATAAACAGATATATTATGACAGTTGACACATACATAAGATAGAGAAAATATATATACATATGTAGGCTATATATATATGTATATAGATATGTAACACACATGTAATTATATAATTGCTGAACTTCGAGATCAAAGAAGTCGTCCGAAACAAATGTAGAAAATGATTGTAGGAACCTGTGATCAAGAGGGAGAGAGAGGAGAGAGAGAGAAACAAAGAGAGACAGAGACAGACACAGAAACAGACAGAGAGAGAGAGAGAGAGAGACAGAGAGAGAAAGAGAGAGAGAAAGAGAGAAAAAAGAGAGAGAGTGTGTGTGAGTGAAAGAGAGAAACAGAGAAAAGAGAGAGAGAGGGGGAGGAGGGACAGAAGGGAGAGAGGGGGAGAGAGACAGAGAGAGGGAGAGAGACGGACAGAGAGACAGAGAGAGGGGAGAGGAGAGGAAGGAGAGGGAGAGAGAGAGAGAGGAGGAGAGGGAGAGAGGGGAGAGAGAGAGAGCGAGAGAGAGAGGAGAGAGGGAGAGAGGGAGGGAGGGAGAGAGGGAGGGAGGGAGAGAGAGAGGGAGAGAGAGAGCGAGAGAGAGAGAGGGAGAGAGAGAGGAGAGAGAGGGGGAGAGAGAAAGAGGGAGAGGAGAGAGAGAGAGAGAGAGAAACAGAGACAGAAAGAACGAGAGAGAGAGGGAGAGAGAGAGGGAGAGAGAGAGAGGAGAGAGAGAGAGAGAGAGCGAGAGAGAGAGGAGAGAGAGAGGAGAGAGAGAGAGAGAAAGTCGATCGGCCCATCCAATCATTCTGATGGTTTCGTGGTTTAAGTCCCATTTTTCCCTCCGGTTTCAAGATCTTTCCAGTTGCAAAGTTTTGTGCAGATTCAAGAAGACTGCCAGATAACCACGGCTGATTTGTTGTGGTAGACCGCATATCGACTTATCTGAGTATGACGAATCCTTCTTTAACGAGGTCCACATGGGAAAGTATGTGTAGGTTTGTACATGGGAGATTTATGACTTTTCCCTGTATAGACTTCCATACTTGCTCCAGTTTAAAAAGCTGAGGGTGGTATACATACACATACATACAGCTGTTACCTAACGTTAAGACCGCTCCGTGACATTTTCCCCTCCTCACGGGACGGAAGGGAGAGCCAAGGTCACACTCGTATCTTCCAGAGAGACGGTGAGAAAAGATAGGTAAATTACTCAGCGGTCATACTCAGTCATCTCCAGAGACACAGCGGAAAAGATAGGTAAATTATTTCAGCGGTCACACTTATCATATCCAGAGAGATGGTGAGAAAGATAGGTAAATTTACTCAGCGGTCACGCTCAGTCATCTCCAATTTACTCAGCGGTCACGTCAGTTCATTCCAGAGACACAGTTAGAAAAGACAGGTAAAATTGTTATTGTTATTGTTGTTTAAAGCCCAGCCGACTGCGAGGGCCATACAGGGCTAATAAACCGCTTCAAAACATACAAAAAACTTCAGCAGGAAAAAAAAAAAACAAGAAAAATTAAGTACACATATCAATGCATTCCCCACACATAATTAAGGACATGCCAATGGCGGAGACTCACTCCGTCCAATTTATCGCCAGGGGATTGAAAAACACATCTGGGAAAACAAATAAGATACCTAAGGACTCAAAACATAAAAAACAGGCATAACTTACCTTTAAATTGCTTCCACTATCTCACCTCCCTAGAGCCAAACACACACTTAATACATGTACCGAATTATCAGTTAAGAAAATAGTAAGAAAATGAACATCAAATCCTCGGAAGGGGCCCAAAAACGAGTCGGACCCCTGTGCCTTTGGCTGCGCACGTTAAAAAAACCAACGGGTTTTAAAATCGTGGGAAAAATGGTTTGCCGGCATTTTTTTGGGGGGCCCGCTCTTGGGTAAAAACATTGGGAAGATTGATTGATTTCCAAGGTCCCCCCCCTTGAAGACCTTAGCCTTTTTGCCTTTCTGAAGTCTTGGTTAAAAAAAAGTGAATATGAATATGTATTTTTAAGCGAGCGAGAGGGCTGGGGCGCCGCCCCGTGGTGCTGGCCCTGGGAAAAGTTGAGGTCTCTGTCAACCTCACTCCCTACGACCCCAGGTTTATGGAAACTTATCTAGGTAAGACCTAGGACCTGGAGATCATGGGTCTATGTTTCAGGGTTAAGACTTTTACCGGGATCATTCTGGATCTTCTCCATCACTGGCACTGTGACGGTTAGTGCATATGGAATTCATCCCAGCGCGGAAGAAGCCCCATTATTATTATCATCACATCAGTGCACTCTTGTTTGTTTATGTCTTTGGTCGTGGCGAGACAGGCGCACAACAAATTAGGTGTTGAAGAACTAAGTCTTTGTCAGTGTCACTGAACCTGGAATTCTTTTTCCCAGTTCACCAAGGGTGGCATGGATAAAAGCTTGATGTGATTCATGGTGGGTTACCAAAAGTTTTTGCCTGTCTGGCTGTTGGGCTGGCTGACTGAGCCTCTTTCTCTTCTGTCTCTCTTCGCTACTGGGCCCCCTCCCTGTGAGTTCCGTTCCTCTCCTCTTTCTGTGAGTTTTCTGTCATTTTTCATCTTTCTCTCGTCCTCCCTGTGAGTCTCTGTGTGTCTGTCTCCTCCTCCTCTCGCTCGCTCTCTGAGAGTTCTGTCTATCTCTTTCCTCTTCTCTCTCTTTCTCTTTCGCTCTCTGTCAAGTTGTTTTAGCTTTGTATGGGTTTGGCCTAAATGAATACATTGGAAGCAAAAATTTGCTCTTCTCTTTCTTCTTGTCGTCTGTCTCTCTCTCTCGCTCGCTCCCTGTGAGTCTCTGTGTGTCAGTCTGTCTGTCTCTCGCTCATCTCTTGTGAGTCTCTATCTGTCTATCTCTTTCACTCAGTTCTCTCTCTCTCTTCTCTCTCGCTCTCTGTCCAGTTGTTGAGCTTTGTATGGCTATGGCCTAAATAAATACATTTGAAGTGTTTTTGTTCTACCAACATAGCAGACATGTCTAATATTCATATTCATTTCTTTTTTTTTTTGTCACAGTGGATTTACCGAGGGAAAGTCGGGTGCTCTTCCCTTTGAGAACGCGTCGCCGCAGTGCAGCGCCACCCAATGAGTTTTACCAAGACTTCAGAAAGACAAGACGGTTAATTGGCCCTCAGTGGAAGGAACCTGGGAAATCAATCTACCTCTCCAATGTTTTTATACATAGGGCAGACAGGCAAAAAATCAGCGCTTAGATTTGATTTTATCAAGATTTTGCGCTATATAAATTTTGTAATTATTATTAAAAAATAACCTGCACTTCATGATTTTCAACTACCGTGGGATCTTTAGCGTGCGTAGGTCAGAGAGCATACGGTCTGACTCATTTTTCCGTCCACTTCTGAAGGACTAGACGTTCAGTTCGATTTTCAAGTCAAACTTAGAAGAAGAAAAGTGGAGGCCTTAAGTGAGGAAATGAACCCTGGAACCTCGAGTTTAGTTATTGGCAGGGGCGAACGTCTGAATCATTCGGCCGCTGTTGTCCTATTGGCAGCTTTGACTGACGGGGTGTACATGATGTATGGGCATACTGTTGACAGTGAGCAAGGAATGCCAAGGTCTGTCATCCAGAATTCAAACACGTATGGATGACCATGGCCATCGTACAGCAAATACCGTCCCATCCATCTTCGTTCCTAGCATAAAATGTTGTTGCCGATTCTTTCTGTGGGTGTGTGATTTCTAAATCAGGGGACATGGGCTGCTGTGTTTGTTTGTCTTTCTGTCCGCCCGCTTGTCTGTGTGCATGTAAATAAGGGTGAATGAGAGAGAGAGAGAGAGAGAGAGAGAGAGAGAGAGAGAGAGGGAGGGAGAGATAAAGATATAGAGTTAGAAAGAGGGAGAGAGAGTGAGAGAGGAGAAAGAGCGAGATAGATAGAGCAGAGAGAGAGAGAATGAGAGAGGAAAGAGTGAGAGAGAAAGAGAGAGCAGAGAGAGAGATAGACAGAGAGAGATAGATACTGAGAGAGAGACAGGAGAGGGACAAGAGAGAGAGAGAGACAGACAGAGATAGACAGAGACAGGAAGATAGAGAAAGACAGACAGAGACACACACAGAGAGAGAGAGAGAGAGAGAGAGAGAGAGAGAGGAGACAGACAGGAAAGAAGAGATAGAAAGGGAGAGGAAGAGAGTGAGAGAGACACAGAGAGAGACGGGAGAGGGACAGGAGAAGAGAGAGAGAGAGAGAGAGAGAGAGAGAGTAAGAGACAGACAGGGAGAGGAAGAGAGAGAGAGAGAGAGAAAAGAACAGAGAGAGAGACAGAGACAGAGGAGAGAGCGAGATAGAGAGAGAGAGAGGACGAAAGAGAGACAAAAAGAGACAGACAGGCCTAATATAAACTCATCATTACCACTTATACTCCAAAAAGGAGAACAAGAAACATTATGCCGGCTAGTACCATTTGAAGACCATCTCCAGTTTCAGTTTCAGTTTCAATTTCAATGTCTCAAGATGACGTCTCCGCGCTCGGAAATGAATTCCATATGCACTAACGTCACAGGTGCCACGTGACGGAAAAAGATCCAGAATGATCAAAAGCCCATCACCAGCCAACCAGTCCTAGCTGAGCACAATCAAGAAAGCATCATGGAAACATGACGGAGATGGATTGGGCATGTCATCTGAAAAGAGTAGGATCAAATTACCCAGACTGTCCTTCACTGGACACCATGAAGACAGCAGGACAACATCACCCAGACTGTCCTTCACTGGACACCATGAAGACAAACAGGACATCATCACCCAGACTGTCCTTCACTGGACATCATGAAGACAACAGGAACATCAACACCCAGACTGTCCTTCACTGGACACCATGAAGACAGCAGGACAACATCACCCCCGACTGTCCTTCACTGGACATCATGATGACAGCAGGACAACATCACCCAGACTGTCCTTCACACCAGCAGAAAAGACGCAAAAAGAGGAAAACCAGGAGCACCTATCAACAGACATCATCAACATCAAGTGCCCTGACGCATGGCTTTTGAAGATCATATCCCTCCATATGTATCTATCCCTTGTTGCCGCAGAAGATAACGATAAGAAGAAGAAGAAAAAGCAGGAGGAGGAGAACAAGAAGAAGAATGATAACAATAATAATAATAACAATAACAATAATAAGAATATTATTATTATCATTATTATTATTATACTACGACTACTGCTATTGATAACAATAATAATAATCATCATCATCATCATGTGCCCTGCCGCATGGTGTTGGCGATCATGGCCCTCCATCCTTTGTCGCTGCGAGTACATCTCCCACCCTATCTGTCCTCAGCCATCCTGCAAGTCTGTCCAACATTTTCTCCCTGGGTCGACCTGGTGCTCTCTTCTCCCCAGCTTTCCTGTTGTTACCAGGTGTTCTAATTCCCCTTTCCTCATAAAATGTCCTATAAATGTTGCTAGTCTTTTCCTAATCTTCCTTATCAATGATCTTCTTGTGTCTGCCTCCTTCAAGACTGTCTCGTTTGTTTCCTTTGCTGTCCATGACAGACGGTCAAGTGGAAACCCTGACGCACACCCGGAACCCCACACATAGGTTGGCCCAGAACAGATTGAGGTGTAGGATCTTTTGCTGTCTCATGACCGTTTGTCTGGAATAGACTTCCATTCTCCCTTCGCCTAATATCTACCATTTCTGCTTTTAAATCCAATTTAAAAACCCACCTCTTTTCCTCAAAATAAATTCTACAGTTTCATGTTTTCCTCCGTTTCTGTAGTTATTTTATTTTTTTTATATTGTAAAGTAATGCGTTGATTGCATGCTTCTGTCTGTGCATCAATGCTCTTTGATTTTAATTGTCAAGATTTGGGCCATAAAAATACTGTATTATTATTGTTATAATTATTCATTATCATTATTTCTTGAAGGAGGCAGACGCAAGATGATCATTAATAAAGATTAAAAAAAGACCAGCAACATTTACAGGACGTTTTCTGAAGAAAGGGGAATTAGAGCACCTGATCACAACAAGAAAGCTGGAGGGTAAGAGAACACCAGGTAGACCCAAGGAGAAAATATCGGACGGACTTACAGGGTGGTTGACGACAGAGAGGGTGGGGGACGTACTTGCAGCAACAAAGGGTAGAGTCACATGGAGGGCCATGATCACCAACGCTATGAAGATGACGATTATTATTATTAATAATAGTTGTAGTATAATAATAATAATGATAATAATATCATTTTTATTCTTATTATTGTTATCATTATTATTATTATTGTTATCATTACCGTTATCATTCTTCTTCTTGTTCTCCTCCTCCTGCTGCTTCTTCTTCTCTTCGTTGTTGCCTTTTAAGAAAGTCTCACTCTTCCACGAGTTGGCGATTTGCGCTCACAGTATAGACAACTCTTGTCGCATGAAGGCTGTTGTGTTGTCTTTTCCTGGTTGCGTGTGTGTTGTGTGGAAGCACAAGGCTGTCTCGTTAATTTCATAGGAGCGTCCATCAGGACTTTATGACTGTGGTTTGCTGTCATCTTTCCTTGTAAGAGAATGAAAATGACAATAAATAAGTAGACAGAAGAAGAAGAAGAAGAAGAAGAAGAAGAAGAAAGAAGAAGAAGAAGAAGAAGAAGAAGAAGAAGAAGAAGAAGAGAGAGACAGAGAGAGAGACAGAGAGAGAGAGAGGCAGACAGACAGAGAGGCAGAGGCAGAGAAACAGAGGGAAAGAGAACCAGAGACAGAGAGTAAAAGAAAGAAAGAAAGAAAGAGAGAGAGAGGGAGGGATAGAGAGTGGGGAGAGAGAGTTAAACAGAGAAGAGAATGAGAATGAGAGAGAGAGAGTGAGAGGGAGATAGAAGGAAGAAAGAGAGAGAATGACAGACAGACAGACAGAGAGAGAGACAGAGAGAGAGACAGAGAGAAGGAAAGACAGACAGAAAGACAGAGAGAGAGAGAAAGAGAGAGAGAGAGAGAGAGAGAGAGAATAACAGGCAGACAGAGACAGAGAGAAATAGCGAAGAGAATGAGAGACAGAGAGAGAGAGAGAGAGAAAGAGAGAGAGAGAAAGAATAAAAGAGACAGTCAGACAGCGAGAGAGAGAGACAGAGAGAGAGTGACAGACAGAAAAACAGAGAGAAAGAGAGACAGAGAGAGAAAAACAAAGAGAGAGAGCGAGAGAGAGAGAATAACAGGCAGACAGACAGAGACAGAGAGAAATAGCGAAGAGAATGAGAGAGAGAAAGAGAGAGAGAAAAAAGAGAGAGAGAGAGAGAGAGAGAGAGAGAGGAGAGAGAGAGAGAGAGAAAGAATAAGAGAGACAGATAGACAGAACAGAGACAGACAGACACAGTTTCAGTTTTTTCGAGATGACGTCTCTGAGCTCGGAACGAATTCCATATGCACTAACGTCACTGGTGCCATGTGTATGGTGACCGTGGCACATGCCTTAAGCCTGCACATAAACCTATGAGCTGGCCAGGTTCTGAGGCCCTACCTAGACTATGTTTTACCTAGTCTATATCTTATACTGGTATTTTTATCAGCCTACCACTGGGAATAATCTTGATTACATGTAAATGACACGTGTATGTGTGTATCTTACCTTCAAAAAACGAACATATACATAAAGTAAATTAATAAATAATCAAATGTCTGAATCACAACACAACTAGCTATTCTGTATAAACTCGTCTCACATGACAGAACCCCCCCCCCCCCAGTCAATGCTCAAATGTTCAGCCGTCTATCAACTAGGTGAAGACAATATTTTATTGATCGAAGATAGGTAAGTAAATAAGGACGCAAGTAAGAAAGTAAGTAAGTACGTGAATAAGTAAGTACGTAAGTAAGCAAGCAAACAAGTGAGTAAGTGAATAAGAAGTCGGTGAATAGATAAATAAACACAAAACAAAGGAATATGTAGATAAATAAACAGGTAAGAGATGAAAATAACAAATAGCAGTAAATATATGCATATATCCTCATGCCCACACACAGACATATGTATACACAGACATCCATACAGACACACCCTTATCGACACAGCATGATGGCCGACAACAACAGCTACAACAACACCAGCAAAGAGGAGACACCCATATATGAATATCATGAAAAACTTCGACATATCTGGAGAGTAATCAACAAACAATCCACGAACACACACACAGACGGTTTGGCAAACTTGCTTGTTCTTCAGTTGTCTGTTTCTTTTGTTCACTTTTCCTTTATCTTTGTTCCAGGAAAATCCCAAATACTTTCCATTCCACGCTGTAAAAGTCTGTGCAGTATTTCAACAGTGAGAGAGAGAGAGAGAGAGAGAGAGAGAGAGAGAGAGAGAGAGAGAGAGAGAGAGAGAGAGAGAGAGAGAGAGAGAGAGAGAGAGATAATTCTTTGCATCTCTATATTTTGCTCAGAAATTGCGATTCGTTTCGAATTATATTGTTGTTTGGTTTGTGGCATATTTTGAGTCTTGATATAGCATGTTTCATGTAAACTCATTGTATGAATGCAGATCTTTAGTTTCTATTTTGTAAAATTTTAATCTGATTTCAAAGAATCTTTAATGCAAGGGGGAAAAAAGGACAGAGAGAAAGAGAGAGAGAGAGAGAGCGAGCGAGAGAGAGAGCGAGAGAGAGAGAGAAAGAGAGAGAGAGAGAGAGAAAGAGAGAGAGAGAGAGAGAAAGAGAGAGAGAAAGAGTGTATCCAAACACTTAGAGCCCCATGTCTGTCTAGCACAGTCAGTTTCAGACTTGGCCTTTTGTCTACCTCCTGACCCTGAAATTAAAATCTCATTACTTTGGTCACGTACGCATGTGACACTTCGACCCTCCACACTTGTCCCATCTCCTTCTCTCCCGTCTAGTCCCCTGCCCCAACATAGTGCTCTCCTACCAATATCTGCATATAAGGACAAAATATTTAGAATATTTAAATTAAACTAGGTGCTTGCCATAATTAACACATCATCATCATCATCAGGTGCCCTGCCGCATGGCGTTGGCGACCATGGACTTCCAACCATCTCTATCTCTCGTTGCTCCTAGCATCTCCCCCACCCTCCTCATCCCCAGCCACTCTGCAAGTCCGTCCAGCATTCTCTCCCTGGGTCTACCTGGTGCTCTCTTTCCCTCCAGCTTTCCCGTTGTGACCAGGTGCTCCAAATCCCCCTTCCTCAAAAAATGTTGCCTGTCTTTTCCTAATCTTCCTTATGAGTGATCTACTTGTGTCTGCCTCCATCAAGACTGTCTCGTTTGTTAATTAACACAACGTAATCCAAATGATGGATTCAGCCGTGTCTGGAGATAGCTAGAATTTATACCCAAAACAAATCTTCCTTAGAAATACTTAAGGGACATATTCCATATCGACTTGGGAGAGTGTGACGGTTTCTCTGTGTGTCTATGTTAAAATGTGTTGACAAGATTTTCTTTGCTATTCATGGAAGGATGTTTACCAAATTAAGATCAGTGGTGTTGAGATTGTGGTTCTACAGAAGACTCCTAAGAACAAGCTGGACTGAAAGACCAACAAACCAAAGCATTCTGGAAGACCTGAACAAACAACCTGAACTTTAAGGCCTGGTCAGAAAAAGGAAAAGGAAATACTTTGGACATGCTATGAGAGAGAGAGAGAGAGAGAGAGAGAGAGAGAGAGAGAGAGAGAGAGAGAGAGAGAGAGAGAGACAGACAGACGTAGATGACACGCATACACGCCAGCAGACAATCTTTTCATTATGCCAAGGTGTAGCTGTCACGTGTAGTAGCATATGTAATATGTCTTTGTCTGTATTATCTTACCTCTCACTCGGTGTGTGCGTTAAATGTGGATACATATGTGAGCACGAGCGCGTGTCTGTATACGTTGTGTGTATACGTGTAACTGTGTCTGTGTATGCGAGTGTGTGTGTGTTGTGTATACGTGTGCCTGCGTGTATATTTTTTTCTGTGCATGCGTGATGCGGTATATAGTGTATGTATATATATACGTATGTATGTATGTGCGTATGTATGTATATATGTGGGTATATATGTATGTATGTATGCATGTATATATGTATGTATACGAGTGCGTGCGTGCGTGCGAATGTTTGTATGTATCCCCGTTATAATTGTATCTTTCTGTATGTACATATGTGTGTTGTGTGCATGTATGAGTGTTTGTGCGTGCGTATGTATGCATGTATGTATGATTGTTTGCTTCTTTTGTTGTTCGTGTTGTGTGTCTGATAGTGTACATTTTCGTTTATGTGTGTAACAAAATGAGAAATAAAAAAGAGTGTGTGTGTGTGCTTGTGTGAACATTCTCCTATTCCCCATTCCACTTACCATATTCCCCAACAACACATACACACACACTCACGAACACGTAGACATAAACACACACACACAACCAACCATACGCAAGCGTACACCCACACTCATAGACACGGACAGATAGACAGACATGAACACACACACACACACACACCACACGTATATACCGCATACACACGAAAACACAGACCCACGCGCGCAAGCGCACGTCCGAAAACGTACAAACACATATGCGCAGGAATACACACACACGCATCTGTTGGAATTGTATTCTCTGTGTGACGAACATAAATATATGTTTACAGAGAAGACCATTTGGTGCAGGTGGCCATCCTTCACATTCTAGAGACCTTTAGATTACATGTACACATCACGTATCCAATACGGGCTAGATACGTAACGTACCGACTACGTATCGCATTTTCTCGCGCAATTATATCGATACGTGCCTCTTCGATAGGGACGGGTCTACGTATGGAAGTCCGTTTAATCTGGGACTGCATATCTCAAGTTTCAAGGTAAGTAATATTTTGGTTGTTTTAAAACCCTTTTTCTGCCTTGTTATGTATGTCTTATGTCACCGAGTTTTAAACAATGTATGTACGAGTTGACCAAACGCACCAAGTGTCAGCAAGCAAAAGCCTGCAGCTGGGAAGTACATATCGCCAGTTGACCTAATTAAAATGTCGAACGAGACTTCAGCTCGGAGGCCCGATTCGACTGCAATTTTTGCTATGAAATGCTATTTTGTGG
The DNA here is from genome assembly GCA_030674185.1 of Monoplex corrugatus. Lineage (NCBI taxonomy): Eukaryota > Metazoa > Mollusca > Gastropoda > Littorinimorpha > Ranellidae > Monoplex > Monoplex corrugatus. The sequence continues at coordinate 87,984,586 of CM060312.1, forward strand.
ACGCGAAACGTTGGAAATGTAAGTGACGTCATTTTTTTCTTATATTGTTTTTGATTAGTTGCTGATAAATTTTCGAACGAAAAATGTATAATGGATGCGGGGTTTAAGAAAATACATCTAGCTTTGCAGTTCACTGTCTGGTTTCCCATCAAGGTCAAGGCCATATAGGCCTACCCTGGTAAGAGAAGCTGCTGGGGAGCAAGAGAGGACTGTTTGCACAGGCAGCAGAAACTGATAGTGGTGATGATGATTACTTATTTATTATTATCATTATTATTGATATTATTGTTATCATTATCAGTATCATTCATCATCATAATGAATAAATATGTAAACAAAAAGACAAATGAAATCAGTTTCTTCCTATTTTTTCAGATCTAAGAGTTCCCCATGCCAAATCAAGAAATCACACAGCTCAGCTGCACAGTGGTCTACAACCATGGAGTACCGACAACATTAAATACAAACAGAAGAAGAAAGCAAAAAGACTGAATTTGACATTAAGAAAGATTAATGCGAAGAAAGAAAATACAGAAGTCCAGAAGCTGGAGGATGCAAACAATCACCTGAATGTTAGAAAAACATTTATCTTTCATTGTAATTACACTCATCTCTAATGTTGTAAAAGCAGATTTATACTCAACCGGTGCTAAGCAGAAGAATGTTAGAAAAAAAACAGATTTATGTTCATTGTACTTGCAAAAAACACCGATTTATGTTCATTGTACTTACACTTATCCTTAATGCTATTGTAAAAGCAGATAGCTCTTCTGCACATGTCACGACAGTACAGATCACCAGATGGAAGAGACAAATCTGAATTCTTGTAATTCAGGACTGCCAGTGATTATTTGATTTGGAAGCAATGGGATGGTAGTATTTGAAACTGCAAATCCCCCAGCTGTGATGGTCATGATGAATTGTATCAGAATTTAATTAGCATATCAATTAGAATTATGAGGCAAGACCAACAGGCTGGTCATCATGGTTGTGTGTGAAAGAAAAGGAGGGAGGGGGAGATAGAGAAGGAAGGGGGGGGTGGGAGAGCAGAGAGAGAGAGAGAAAGAGAGGCGATTTAGATTTCAAAGTGACAGTATGTTTATACACCTAACAGACACACACACACACATATGTATCCGCTCTCAGATACATACATATATATGGGCAATCAAATCTGGTTTCCTCTCACAGGGCCCAGCAGATAGGCTAGACAAAGTATGATAAAAACATCTGGCTTTTTAGTCAAAGTAAGAATTGTGGAGTTATTATACCAAATATATATAATGAAAAATGTGGCAGTATTTTAAGTATTCAAGGACTGGTGTTCTTAGAAAAGATATTATTACACTTATCCCTAATGCTGTTGTGGTACTGTGGTAGACAGCAGAATGTTAAAAAAAACATTTATCTTTCATTGTAGTTACACTCATCTCTAATATTTTTGTTAAAGCAGATTTATACTCAACCGGTGCTAAACAGAAGAATGTTAGAAAAAGCACTTATTTGTGTTCATTGTACTTACACTTATCCCTGGTGCTATTGTAAAAGGAGATAGCTCTAACAGTACCAAATAGAAGAATGTTAGTAAAAACTTATCGTTCATTATTCTTGCATATGTCACCATAGTAGAGATCACCAAATGGCATATGCCATAACTCTGCACATGATACGCTCCCAACCCTGTCTCCCCCACTTTCCCATGCACACACACACACGTACGGAGGAAACACACCATTATGAAATCACAAAATGACAGATGCGGTAATCAAGAAGGTAAATGTCAGACTTGTAATAAGAATGTCTGGGTTTGGTCCCTTCTGATTGCCTCCTGCCTGGTGAAAAAGGGTGGAGAATTTAAGTTCTCTGGTCAACACGTGTTGGGAGATACGTGACGTGTAATTTAAAGGTCTCTGTTTTTTTTTTCTTTCTCTCATATGAAGGTACACGAACACCAGACCACACAAAACGAACTCACATACACACACACACATACAAAGAACGAACAGACACACACAAACACACAATACAAATACACACACTAAGCATACACACAGATACACACAATACAAACACAGACATGAACACACGCATACACACACACCCCTCCCGCTTTTGTGTATCACTATCAGGGGAAACAACTCACGTTTTTTTAAGATTTGCTAGTCCACTGTAATGGAGTTGTCTCCCGTTGATGTCAGTGGCACGTGTTGTTTAGGGGACGTCCGTGGTATTGCTTTAGATATGCACTTATCTGTGTTTGCTTTGGCTTTGTTCGTTTGATTTTGGTAACCTGCGTTGGTGGTTGACTTATAAGTTTCTTGAACATACTAGACTGTTTAAATAGTACATTATGTTATTGTCTATTTGATTGGTGGTGGTAATGTGCATTTGGTTGGCTGGCTCTGCTGTCTCTATAAGACTCTTCAGCTGTTTGTGCATGAATTTTCACAAAATTTTTATGCATAGGTATTCACCAAATCCAGGCATTGCTATTGTTCATTCATGATTCTTCACCAAATTTATGCCCCCCCCCCCCCCTTTTTGTTTTGTTTTTAAATAATCAGGAATAAACAAAGACCTTTCAGAATTTGCAACAAAATGGCAAAAGATGATAAATAATTCACAGAAAGATCTGTCTTTTCTATGGACTGATCTCATATAGATCTGGAGGAACATTCAAATGCTAAAAGGTTACAAGTATGAGTAGCATGTAAACACCAGCAAAGTTTTCTATGATGTTAAACAGTTGACACCAGAGTAATGAGGTTTCTACCGCATCATACAACCAGGATAATGATTTGGACATAATTACTATGGCTTGACCACTTCTTCCAACTTCCAAGTATTTTTTAATAGAGAGTGAGTAATGTTGACAGCAAGGAATCGTTTCTGCACAGAAATGAATGCTGGAATATGGATGAAAAATGTTAACATCAGTATAAAAAATAACTAAAGAAAAAGATGTCCTTCGAAAAAGCACCAAGTCATTAATTATTTCAGTGGTGCTTACACATACCACACACTGTTTAAACATTGATTTATACATTCTGTCCCCTTCTCACAAAATACAGATTTAGATATTACAAATGTTGAACACACAATGATTAGTAGTTTGCAGAAAAGTGAATGAGAACAGAACAATACTTCAAATGGCAATACATCATTATGAAACTTAAAATATACCAAAACTTGTTCTTGACAGCAGGTGCATTACATTACAGCATGCATTAAGCAGTATATGAGAATCTCAACTACATGTACAAAAATCTTATGTACCCGTGCGCACCCAACGGCGAGTAGCACGCGTCTTTTCTTCTCAAATGATTTTGAGTACAGTTAACTCCCCTGGTTCAGCGATTCTCAAAAATATTAGGAAATTCTATTATTTAAACCCTTAAAAGCTAAGAAATGAGTAACTTGTGCGCTCTAATTCAGCAGAAAAGTATGTATTTCTACTAGTCATGTATGTTTTACTCGCATGGTTAATCTAGTCATGTATGTTTTACCAGCGAGGACACTGGTTGTGAAAGAGGAGGGGGGGAGATGTAGCCGTGCGCACCCAACGGCGTGTAGCACGCGTCTTTTCTTCTCAAACGATTTTGTGTACAGTTAACTCCCCTGGTTCAGCGATTCTCAAAAATATTAGGAAATTCTATTATTTAAACCCTTAAAAGCTAAGAAATGAGTAACTTGTGCGCTCTAATTCAGCAGAAAAGTATGTATTTCTTGTAGGAAATGTCCTTGAGGCGAAATTTCCCCTTGTTTGCCTGAAATCAATAATTTTGTTGTCCGATCGTTCGGTACTATTCAAATTTCCGACCAGTGAGCCGTGATGATGATCGGAAATTTGTATAATAATGAAATAAATCGTGGAAATTTTAAGATCACGATTAGAATGTTGGTATTCTAATCTTTCATTTGGACCACATCACACCTTTAATTATTAGATATTAAGCTTGCATTAAAGAAAGTTCAGGCCAAGTCAAAGTGCGACAAACCGCCAAAATGACCGCCATCTTGCCGGGATGTAGAATCGAATTCTTAATATTTAAAATCTGACTTAGAATACATAATTACATTTACATTTTTGCTCCTTTTATAAACAGAAATGATGTTGCAATAAAATATTGCTAAGCAGTAAAGTATTAGAAGAGATCTTGGCATTCTGTATTGTGGTCGAACTATCATCATCATCAGGTGCCCTGCCGCATGGCGTTGGCGACCATGGACTTCCAACCATCTCTCTCTCTCGTTGCCCCCAGCATCTCCCCCACCCTCTTCATCCCCAGCCACTCTGCAAGTCTGTCCAGCATTCTCTCCCTGGGTCTACCTGGTGTTCTCTTTCCCTCCAGCTTTCCCGTTGTGACCAGGTGCTCCAAATCCCCCTTCCTCATAAAATGGCCTATAAATGTTGCTTGTCTTTTCCTAATCTTCCTTATGAGTGATCTATTTGTGTCTGCCTCCATCAAGACTGTCTCGTTTGTTTTCTTTGCTGTCCATGGAACTCTCAACATTCTTCTCAGAAACCACATCTCGGCTGCCTCGATCCTGCTCTGGCTTTGCTTGCTGACTGTCCACGCCTTGCATCCGTACAACAGTATTGGTTCTATATAAATTCAAGGACTCTCTTTCTGATGTTAATTGATAGGCATTTGTTGGTAAGAATGCTTGTCATCTTCTTGAATGCTGTTTTGGCTTGGCCGATTCTGCCAGCTATTTCCGATGTGCTTCTGCCGTCTGATGAAATGACCGTTCCCAGGTATTTGAACTTATTAACCTGTGTCAAGGTTGTGCCATTTGTTTTTTATTTTGCAGGAGGGGATTTCATGTTTTTTACTGATCACCATGACTTCAGTCTTCCTGCTGTTTAGTTCCAACCCCTTACCTTTGCTTTCTGTTTCTAGTATATTCACAAGGTTTTGTAGGTCCCTTTCATTTTCTGCAATTAGCACGGTGTCATCTGCATACCGAATGTTGTTTATCATTTTCCCTCCAACCTTTAATCCAGGGTCTTTTTCTAGGTTTCTCATGATGTTTTCGCTATATAGTGGTCGAACTATGTGTGTCCAAATTAGGATCATTTGTTTTTTCTATTGCCTGTTCACTGATCAATTTCTACACTGAGAGATTGATTTATCTATTCAAAATATGTCCACATAAACTTATCGATTATCGTGTATTCACTCATTTGATATTTTTCACGGACTAATATTGACTGATTAAATATGTAAAAATACGGCTAAAATCCCTCTCAGCAAAGTGTAAACATTGACCTAAATCACTTATAGTTTCGATCTATGTGAATGTTGTGCACAATGATGTAGAATACAACAATCTGTGTGCTGTGTGCTCATGGGTTTATGTGCTGGCTTAAGTCTTGTGCCATGATCACCATACCATGGCACCTGTAACGGTAGTACATATGGAATTCGTTCCGAGCACGGAGACATCGTCTTGAGAAACTGAAATTGAAACTTCAACTACTGACCCTGATGTGACATCACACCTGTAGATAGAAATGAAAAATACTATACAAATTATAAACTGAGAAACACAAACACACACCCTACAATACTTACCTCAGTTGATGGAGCATCTCACCTGTTAAAAGAAACAAATCAAGATGTACAAAGGTATTACAAATGTATACACACACACACACACACACACACACATTCTCGCTCTCTCTCTCGCGCGCACACACACACACACGCAAATACACACACTCTCTAACACACACACACACATTCTCTCTCTCTCTCACACACACACACACACACACACAGAGAAATACACTCTCTCTCTCTAACACACACACACACACACTTCTCTCTCTCTCTCACACACATACAGAGACCACCACTACCACCACCACATTCTTGATGTACTACCTCATTTGTTGAACACAAAGAAAACACTGTGAAACATCTAAACATATCAAACGTACACATGCACTATGTATAATACTTATCCCCCTCACAAAGGTCTATATCTAAATGAATAAATCATCTAAAATCTGAAAACCATTAATACTCACCAAAATTCTGGACTGTGCCACTGCCAATCACCATCATCGAACTCTCCTGTTGAAAACCAAAGTCAAAATGCTTAGCATGTAAAGACATCACACTGTACATGAACACACACACACACACGTGCTCACACATACTCTCCCTTTTTCTCTTTCTTTCTCTTTCTCACACACACACATACACACAGACGCACACACACACACATACAAAACATCACCACATTCTTGATGGACTACCTCACTTGTTGAACACAAAGAAAACCTTGTGTAACATCTAGACAGACTTAACATGTACATACACATTATGCATCATACTTATCCCCCTCAGAAGGATCTATGACCTAAATGAATAAATCATCTAAAATCTGAAAATCATTAATACTTATCTTAATTTTGGACTGTGCCACTGTCAATCACCATCATTGAACTCTCCTGTTGAAAAGAAAAGTCAAAATGCTCAGCATGTAAAGACATCACATTGTACATGAACACACACACATATATACACACACAAGACACCATCACATTCTCCATATTCTTGATAGACTACCTCACTTGTTGAACACAAAGAAAATCCTGTGTAACATCTAAACAGGTCAAATATGTACACACGCATCATGCATAATATTTAGCCCCCTCACAAGGTCTATAACCTAAATGAATAAATTACCTAAAATCTGAAAATTATTAAAAAATGTGAAAATCATTAATACTTATCTTAATTTTGGACTGTGCAACTGTCAACCATCATCATCGAACACTCCTGTCGAAAACAAAAGTCAAAATGCTTAGCATGCAAAGACATTACATTGTACATGAACACACACACACACACGTCATCTAAAATCTGAAAACCATTAATACTTAATTTTGGACTGTGCCACTGTCCATCATCATCATCGAACTCTCTGTTGAAAACAAAAGTCAAAATGCTTAGCATGTGAACACATCATACTGTACAAGAACACACACATATAAACACACACAGAGACACACACATACACACAAAATAATATCTACAATACACAGTTCAGAGCATTATCAGGTTAGATGTCTCCAAGCAATATCTCACCAGTGGAAAGCAACAGGTCAAACAGTAGATCTCCCCACCAATACGCTTCACCCCTTCCCTGCTGAGCCTATTCTATGCTCGGTGACAACTATTTGCCAAGGTGCTTTTTGGCTGTGGAAGGTAAATAATTAACAAAAAAAATTCTAGCAAGCAAACTACAGAAGGGAAGTATATAAAACCTATATTTCTCTGAAAGGGAATTGCACTAACCACTACACCACGATGACTGGTTTGAAAGAACATTATAAAACACCACCAGTGTGTTCAACCATTGAATCTAATAGGACATAACACCTGTGGAATAGACATTTTAAAATATCACCACAGTGCCCAGTAACTCACCCAAATTAGACATCTCACCTGTGAAAGGAACTTTTCAAAGCATCAGCAGAGTGCTCAGTCAGCGACTCTAATGGGCCATCTCGCCATCTAAACATTATAAAACATCGCTGTAGTGCTCAGCTAGTCACCATGATGGGACATCTGACCTGTAAAAAGAACACCGTAATATCATCAACGTGGTGGTTAATCTTTGATGGAATTCTGCACCTGTATAACCCTTTGACTCCCGCACCTTGTCCACCAGAACCCTGCATTGTCAACCATGCAAGCAAAACAAAAACTTAATACTTTGATTCCCTCACCCTATCCACCAGCTTCCTGCAGGAAGTAATAACAGTTTATATTATGCCTCACCTGTACAAACCATGGTTGAAACATGAAACCTCACCTGCAGAAATAATTTAAAACATGACATCTCATCTGTAAAAAGGTTTCAAAATATAATGTCTCACCTGTAGAAATAAAGGTTCAAACCATGATGCCTCACCTGTAGAAATAAAGGTTTAAAACAGGATGTCACACCGGTAAAAAAAAAAAAGCTTTAAAACAAGATCTCACACCTGAAGAAATAAAGGTTTAAAACATGAAGTCTAACCTGCAGAAACAAAGGTTTATAACATGTCTCACTTGCAGAAACAAAGGTTTAAAACATGTCTCACCTGTAGAAATTAAGGTATAAAAACATGTCTCGCCTGTAGAAATAAAGGTTTAAATCAAGATGTCACACCCCTAGTCCTAAAATACTAATGTTAAGCCTTTCCATCTCCATTTTGATGTTGTCTAATTTTCCCTTCTGCAACAGTGTTCTGATGTTCCATTTTGCAATTTTGGTGTTTTTGAGTTTGAGTTTGGATTTGGGTTTGGTCGCAGTAGCTGGCTGACGGTCTGGTGTCACCTGCGCCGCATGACAGTCCCTACCAGACAAATGTGCTCCACAGGAGCACCTATTTATGTCGTTATCTTCAATTTCCTTTTGTTTGTCCATCCATAATTGTCCTGGGGAAAATACGATGGTGGTTTCCCCTTGACTTCCATCGTTTTTTTTTTCAGGGTTAACTCCCTTAGCCTTATTCTCTCCCGAGATGTCCACAAGGCAGTGGAGCTATTTACCCATAGCTTGGGGATCTGGTTCGTGGGCACCAGGGCATGTCCACACGCCGGTGGGCCTGCATGCCGCACGTCTGGGGGCCAGACCTCCTCCGAGTCCCTCGAGATTTATCCCGAGTCCATGAGGTGCTCAGTTACCACATGTCGCCAATGAGGAGGCATAACGTAGGGCTTGCTGATGGAGAGGCTATGTACTGACAGGAAGAGACATACGTATTCTGCTCTTCTTTTCACATAGCTGCAAGCAGCAGTGCTAGCCAGCGGTGCAGGCTGAAAGTGAGAGGTGATAAGCACACAGTCACTAGCCGACACACTAGACGCATCACATCAGCCATTGACATGCACCTGTAGAGAAAAAGGTTTAAAGCATTGTCTCACCTGTAGAAATAAATGTCTAAAACAAGGACGTCACACCTGCAGAAACAAAGATTTAAAATATGATATCTCACCTGTAGAAATAAAGGTTTAAAACATGATGTCTCATCTGCAGAAATAAAGGATTAAACATGATGTCTCACCTGTAGATATAAAGGTTTAAAACATGATGTCTCATCTGCAGAAATAACGGTTTAAAACATGACGTCTCACCTGTAGAAATAAAGGTTTAAAACATTGTCGCACCTGTATAAATAAATGTTTAAAATATGATGTCTCCCTGTAGAAATAAAGGTTTCAAACAAGACATCCCACCTGCAGAAACAAAGTTTAAAAACATGTCTCACCTGTAGAAATAAAAGGTTAAAGCTTGATGTCACACCTGTAGGGAAAAAAGGTTTAAAAAATGATGTGGTACCTGTAGAAACAAAAGTTTAAAATATTATCTCACCTGTAGAAAAAAAAAAGTTTTTTAAAACATGATGTCTCACCTATAGAAATAAAGGTTTAAAACATGATGTCTCACATGTAGAAATAAAGGTTTAAAACAAGACATCACACCTGCAGAAAAAAAGGTTAAAAATATATCTCACCTGCAGAAATAAAGGTTTAAAACAAGACATCACACATGCAGAAACAAAGATTTAAAAACATGAGGTCTCACCAGTAGAAGTAAAGGTTTAAAACATGTCTAACCTGTAGAAAAAAAAGGATTAATACATGTTGTCTCACCTGAAGAAATAAAGGTTTAAAACATGATTTCTAACCTGTAGAAATAAAGGTTTAAAACAAGATGTCACACCTGTAGAAATATAGGGTTAAAATATGTCTCACCTGTAGAAATAAAGGTTTATAAGAAGACATCACACCTGCAGAAACAAATAGACATGATGTCTCACCTGTAGAAATAAGGGTTTAACACATGATGTCTCATCTGTAGAAATAAAGATTTAAAACAAGACGTCATACTTGCAGAAACAAAGCTTTAAAACATGATGTCTCATCTGTAGAAATAAAGATTTAAAACGTCACACCTGCAGAAACAAAGGTTTAAAACATGTCTTATCTGTAGAAATAAAGGTTTAAAACAAGACGTCACACCTGCAGAAACAAAGGTTAAAAACATGATATCTCATCTGTAGAAATAAAGGTTTAAAACATGATGTCTCACCTGTAGAAACAAAGGTTTAAAAGAAGATGTCACACCTGCAGAAACAAAGGTTTAAACATGATGTCTCACCTGTAGAAATAAAGATTTAAAACAAAACGTCATACTTGCAGAAACAAAGCTTTAAAACATGATGTCTCACCTGTAGAAATAAAGGTTTAAAACAAGATGTCACACCTGTAGAAATAAAAGGTTTAAAACATGTCTCACCTGTAGAAATAAATAAAGGTTTAATAGAAGACATCACACCTGCAGAAACAAAGGTTATAAACATGATGTCTCACCTGTAGAAATAAGGGTTTAACACATGATGTCTCATCTGTAGAAATAAAGGTTTAAAACAAGATGTCATACCTGCAGAAATGAAGGTTTAAAACATGATGTCTCACCTGAAGAAATAAAAGTTTAAGACATGATATCTCACGTGTAGAAATTAGGGTTTAAAACATGTTTCACCTGTAGATATAAAGGTTTAAAACATGATGTCTTACCTGTAGAAATAAAGGCTTAAAAGAAGACATCACACCTGCAGAAACAAAGGTTAAAAACAGATGTCTCACCTGTAGAAATAAAGGTTTAAAACATGTCTCACCTGTAGAAATAAAGGTTTAAAACAAGACGTCACACCTGCAGAAACAAAGGTTAAAAACATGGTATCTCACCTGTGAAAATAAAGGTTTAAAACATGGTGTCTCATCTGTAGAAATAAAGGTTTAAAACATGATGTCTCACCTGTAGAAATAAAGGTTTTAAACAAGATGTCACACCTGCAGAAACAAACGTTTAAAACACGAAGTCTTTCCTGTAGGAATAAAAGGTTTAAAACTTGATGTCTCACCTATAGAAATAAAGGTTTAAAACAAGATGTCACACCTGCAGAAACAAAGGTTTAAACACGATGTCTTACCTGTAGAAATAAAAGGTTTAAAACATGATGTCTCACCTGTAGAAATAAATAAAGGTTTAATAGAAGACGTCACACCTGCAGAAACAAAGGTTATAAACATGATGTCTCACCGGTAGAAATAACGGTTTAAAACATGATGTCTCATCTGTAGAAACAAAGGTTTAAAACAAGACGTCAACCTGAAGAAACAAAAGTTAAAAACATGTCATCTCACCTGTAGAAATAAAGGTTTAAAATATGTCTCATCTGTAGAAATGAAGTTTTAAAACATGTCGTATCTGTAGGAATAAAGTTTAAAATATGATGTCTCACCTGTAGAAATAAAGGTTTCAAACAAGACGTCACACCTGCAGAAACAAAGATTTAAAACATGAAGTCTCATCTGTAGAAATAAAGGTTTAAAATATGTCTCACCTCTAGAAACAAAAGATTTAAAACATGTTGTCACACCTGTACAAATAAAGGTTTAAAATATGTTGTCACCTACAGAAATAAAGGTTAAAACATGATGTCTCACCTGTAGAAATAAAAGGTTAAAACTTGATGTCTCACCTGTAGAAATAAAGCAAATATGATGTCTCACCTGTAAAAATAAAAGGTTAAAACTTGATATCTCACCTGTAGAAAGAAGACGTCACACCTGCAGAAACAAAGGTTAAAAATTTGATCTCTCACCTGTAGAAATAAAATTTCAAATTAACACATGATGTCTCATCTGTAGATATAAAGGTTTATAACAAGACGTCACACCTGCAGAAACAAAGGTTTAAAACATGTCTCACCCATAGAAATAACGTCCAAACATGTCGTCTCACCTGTAGAAATAAACAATTAAAACATGTCACACCTCCTGAAATATAGCTTTAAAACAAGATGTCTCAGCTGCAGAAATAAAGGTTTGAAACATGATGTCTCATGTGTAGAAATATACATTTAAGACATGACATCTCACCTGCAAAAATGAAGGTTTAAGACATGATGTCTCACCTGTAGATATAAGGTTCAAACATGTTGTCACACCTGTGGAAATAAACATTTAAAACATGATGTTTCATCTGTAGACAGATAGATTTAAACATGATGTCTTACCTGTAGAAATAAAGGTTTAAAACATGATATATCACCTGTAGAAATAAGGTTTAAAACATGATGTCTCACTTAAAGAAATAAAGGTTTAAAACAGGGTGTCTCACTTTGAAAAATACAGGCTGGAAATATGATGTCTCACCTGCAGAAATACAGGTTCAAAACAAGATGTCTCAGCTGCAGAAATAAAAGGTTTAAAACATGACAATCTCACCTGCAGAAATAATGGTTTAAAACATGACATCTCACTGTAGAAATAACGGATTTAAAACATGTTTCACCTGCAGAAATAAAGGTATAAATCATGAAATCTCAGGTGCAGAAATAATGGTTTAAAACATGATGTCCCACCTGTAGAAATAAAGATTTAAAACATGACAGCACATGATCAACAAAGATTACTTTCCCTGACCAGAGTCCATGGCTTCACATAATTCTTCAATTGTGATTTGGTGCCGGCATCTTGGCTCTGAAGACCACCATCATCCTTGTCCTCCAGGAAAATCATATCTGCGAACATAAGACAAAAAAAAAAAGAAAAAGATGTAATACCTAATAATGCAAAACCACAAATAATACTGTCCACCCCCACTCCCATACTTTTTAATTCCAGTAACTCGTACAAAAATGAATTTTAGACCTAACTTTAAACACAAATAAAATGAAATCCAAATGTTGTTGTATTAAATATTCGTTCTTATTCTTCTTTTATGTTTTTTTCTGGTTACAAATAACATGACCTCAAAAAACTGAATGAATACTATTTTTCATACATAGTACAAGTGTAAGTTTATTATTCCTACACATTACAACCGAAACAACTTATAATCTTCAAAGTATGGTATAGCAACAAAACTGAATTTAATACAAAACCCTACATAAACTAATTTTAAAAAATACTCATTAACCAGTTAAATAATATCACTCATACTTGTACAAGCTATCAATAATACAACCATCATAACTCAATGCTATGAAAATGTTAACTGCAACAGCTTTAAACTAATACAATGGGCATAGCATAGTGGGTAAATATCTGACTTCCAATAGGAAGGGCCTGGGTTCGATCCGCCTAGAACCTCTGCCTGGTGGGAAAAAGATGGAGTTTTTTCCCAATCTTCCAGATCAGCATGGGGCAGTCTTTCATGTGTATACGCACACAAAATGTCAAATATGCAATAGTATGCATGTTAAAAATCCTGTAAGCCATGTCAGTGTCTGGCTTATGGAAACATGAAAACACCCACCATGTGTGCCCATCAAAGAAGAAAACCATAGCTGCCAACCTTTGAAGTTCAAAAACAGGAATCATCAGCCGGGGGGTTCAGGGGGGCCGCTTCGGTCCCCCTGGCGGGGTCAAGGGGCAGAGCCTCTTTTAGGGGTCAGGTAGCAACGCCCCCTAAAGCTATTGATTGTTCACCAATTCAAAGTACAAAAATGGCCTCTCCTGGCATATTTAAGCATGAAAAAGATTTTTTTCCACTAGACTTTCAAAATCTGGGATTTTTTTTGACAGATCCAGGATTCTGGGATCGTTTTTCAAATCCAGGAAATTCACGGGAAATCCGAGATGGTTGGCAGCTATGGAAAACGTTTAAACATTAACAGACAAATAAACAACTTATCTTTAGTTCAAAAGATCCCCATGGTTGTTGGTAAAGGCTCAACCATCATCTGCAGGAGCGCATCACCTGAAACAGAAAGAAAAAGCCGTTATATCCGAAATACACCCTGTCCAAAGCCCCCCACCCCCCACCCCTCCCTCCCCCACCCTCCCCAACCCCTTCCCTCCCAACCCCCTTCCCTCCCTCCCCATCCCAACCCCTCCCCCAACCCTTCCCAACCCCCTCCCACCCCAACCCTTCCCTCCCACCACAACCCCCTTCCCTCCCACCACAATCCCCTTCTCAACTCCTTCCCTCCCACTCAACCCCCTCTCTTTCCCCTTCCCCACTTTCCCCTCCTCTAACACCTTCTCTCCCTACCTGTTTCTTTTCCTCTCCCACATTTTCCCTCTCCAATATCCCCCATTCCACCCCCACCCCCCCCAAAAAAACACACAAAAAAACAAAGTACAATTAACCATAAGCGATAACATCAAGGTCAAACAATAACAAAGTATCACCTCTTGTTTCCAGCTTAATCTTGCAACTGGAAAATGTAATACAAAACATTATCATAATAAATAATAAGATACTCAGAGCAAGTCAAATGTGTTCCCCAACATCATGACAATACTAGATACTCAGAGCAACTGCAATATGTATTCCACAATATCACCAACACACGTCTGTAAATTATGTTCCAGAAAAGAACATCCAAATTCCAGAAAAGAACATCCAAAATCAAAATATTCAAATTTAACATTACCACACACCTAATGAAATAATAGAAGTTGTAAAATCATTGGAAATTTAAATTCACATATTTAACTTTGATAAAAAAAAAAAAAATCAAACTAACTTCACATTTTATTTTAGTTTTTGTACCGGAATAACAACCTTAACTTGGAGAACCACCAATTGGAGACACCAGTATTTTGGAGAACTTAGAGAACACCAGTAATGTGATCAGTGACTTCGAGAACAATAGTAATATGGAGAACAACAGTAACTTGGAATACAACTGTAAGCTGAACAACAAGAGTAATTGAACAGTAAGTTGGAAAACTACCAAAACTTGAACAGTAACCTGGAGAACTACCAAAACTTGAACAGTAACCTGGAGAACTACCAAAACTTGAACAGTAACCTGGAGAACTATCAAAACTTGAACAGTAACCTGGAGAACTATCAAAACTTGAACAGTAACCTGGAGAAAAAGAATGACATGGAGAACAGCAAACTGTAGAAGAGTAAACTAGAGAACAAAAGTAAACTGGAGAACAGCAGTAACCTGGAGAACAACAGTAAAGAGAAGAATAACATTGTTATTGCTATGTTTCTGTATAAAAGACCAGCTAACTATGTAGTCATATCAAGGCTATAACTGTTTCAAAACATACACAATGCTTCAAACAGGTAAAAAAGAAAACGAAAATAAAGTACACATTCCAATGCATTTGTGCACATAATCTAAGGAGATGACCCTAGCACTAAAGCAATATACACACAAAAACATGTCTAAATTAACTAAAATTGCTTCCCCATATCTCATTTTCCTAGATTCAAAAATGCACTTAATACATGCACCCAATTATCAATCCTAAGAGAAAGTATGAAAACTTTTTTCGAATACATACAGGTGAATAGACCAGCAAGGCAAAAATGTAGAAAAAATGACAGAAAGCAAAAAAGCAAGGCAGAAACAATGAGAATTACAGGACAGAGGAAATTTCTAGCACAGAATTTCCAGAGGGTGGGGATACTTTACACTGAAAGAGCACCCAGCGTTCCCACCAGAGGATGAGAATAACAGTAACTTAGAGAACAACAGTAATGAGAACAGTAATGTGAAGAACAGTAACCTAGAGAGCAACAGACTTTAGATAATGGTAACCTGAAGAACAACAGTAACTTAGAGAACAACAGTAACATAGAAAACAACAGTAACTTTAAGTACAACGGTAACTGTGAAATCAAACAGGTAAGCTAATGAATGATGACTATGAATTGAAGAGAAAATGTAATTTTTTTTCATGAATGAGAGAGTACTGATGAACCCTGAATTTTCCTATTTCAACCTTTGTCAAGTGAACAATTTTGCCTAACTGTACTTTTCTTTGTTTCGTTTTTTTCCCCTTCAGTGCTGTTGTTATTTTTGTTTGTTTTGTTTTTTAAGGAGAAGAGGTGGTCCATCAAATTGTTCCCACATGAATTGTGAGTCACTCTTTAATTTTAGCTGTGCTTGAAGCTAGACCATCTCTCTGCTTTATGTTTTTATGTCAGTTTTCCGTTTTTTGTAATAAGGAGACTTCCTTGCTCTTCACTTTTTTCCGTTTTGATACTTGTCTAATCTATTGTCTATGAACTCCTTGTTGTCTTTTTTTTAAAATTTTAGGCTCCTACTATCTGTATCATGGAAAATGTCTTTTTCCTTTTCTCTCTTTCTGGATTTTGTCTCGCATATCATTTTATAATTTAAGGAAAGTTCCTTGTACTTTTTCAAAATGCAGACTCATCAGGAGAACAATCGGTGTATTTGTGCATATGTGCACCAAACTACACACACACACACACACTCATGCCCATCTCCACATAAACACAGCCCTCCCCCCCCCCCCTCCCATGCCCAGCAAAGTGAGAAACCATACATTACAAGATTTGAAAAAAAAATGAAAGAATACAAGACCACACATATGATATGTCAAAGAAAAAAAAAGCAAGCACACACACATAACTCACACACACACACACCATATGCACACACACACACCATATGCACACACAAATATTACATGCCCCTTAAAAAAAAAAATGTACATACAGAGAAACCACATACACACAGTAAAAAATATTTTTTTCAAATAGAAAATGAAAGGGAAGCATGGCAAGGGAAAAAAAATCATCTCACACTTTCTTTCTGTTATTGTTGTTTAAAGCCCAGCTGACTGCGCAGAGCCATATCAGGGCTATAACCGCTTCAACAGGAAGAAAAAAAAAGAAAATTAAGTACACATATCAATGCATTCGCGCACATAATCTAAGGACATGACCCTGGCGTAGGACCATTCCGTCCGATTTATCGCACAGGGGAGATTTAAAAAACACACCTGAATACAAATATAAGCATACATAAGGACAACAAAACATATATAAAAACAGGCATAAATTACCTAAAATTGCTTCCGCATATCTCACCTCCTTAGAGCCAAAATGCACTCAATACATGTACCCAATTATCAATCCGAAGAAAAAGTATGCAAGACTTTATCGAAAAAATACAGGTGAATGGACCATTAAGGCAGAAAATAAGTAGAAATGACAGAAAGCAAGGCAACAAGGCAGAAACAAAGAGAGTGACAGAAAAGAGGAAATTTCTAGCACAGAATTTCCAGAAGGTGAGGATACTATTTATACTGAAAGAGCCCCCGGCAACCCAACGGGGGTAATTCATCTCACACTAACACAGGTTGAATATACACACACAACCTACATGCTTTCAACAACATTCTAGAGTTCCTGAGGATGGATATACAACCATCTTTCATGATGGTGCATGTTGTGAGTTGAGGGATGTTTGGATCCATAACGTAAATCCCTTTACTTTGTGATGTGGAGTATGTAGAATTTTGTTGAAAGCATGTCCTCCACAAATCACCATAAAACACAAGGTCATTCGCTCCCAGGAACATAAGTCCTCCACAAATCACCATACAATACAGGGTCATTCGTTCCCAGGAACTTCAGGCCTTCACACACCACTGTAATACACAAGGTCATTCGTTCCCAGGAACTTAGAGTTTTTCACCCCACAATCACAAGGATCCCCACCACAAGGTAAAGTGGTCCCCTGGTCTGTCACTCCAGGAAAAGTAGTGTCCCATGACACCACAGATCCACTTAAAAATCACTGCAAATACGTGATGGAGAAGTTTTCTTTGCCTTTGTCTAATGTAGGTCTTTTCCATCTTTTTCCAACCACCAAAACTCTTAAACTGATCATAGAGCACACAAGTTCAGCCTTCACAAAACTGATCACGGAGCACCCAAGTTCAGCCTTCACACAATACATGCACATCACACCACTTACCATGCCCTAAAGATTACAATAATTCTGTTGTCACTTCACACATTTCACACAATCCACCAAGAAGCAGTGAAGATCACAATGTTGCCGTTGATGTCCCCCATGCTTGTCAACAGCACACAGTGTCAATACTGCTGGTGTCCCATGCTGCCAACAGCCAGTCATGAACCACCGAAGATCCTGCTAGAAACAGGTTTGCAATCTACACAGTATTCTTTTTTTTCTCATTTGTTTTTTGTTTTGTTTTGTTTTTTGTTCTTTTTTTCCCTTTTCTGACATTTTTTCTTTCTGTTCTTTTTTTTTTTTTTGTTTTCCTTTCTTTTTTTTATCAGCACGGTCACACCCATTCCACACATACACACAAAAATGGTCCAGAAACTGTCATAGGCATGTATTTGTGGTTGTTGCTGTGCTGCTTTCTGTTCTTGTATGGGATACATTCTTCTCTTGCAGCTTGCTAACAGATTGAATGTTTCCCCTTTTCCCCCCCTATTTTTCTTTTTTCCTATTTTTCCTTTCCTCTCTCTCTTTTTCCACCTGACCTAGCACAAACCTGTAAATACAAACACTATGAAAGGAACAAAGGACTTTTTCCATATCCACAAGCTGCTACTGCCAAATGGCCCCCCATAGCCATGATCTGACCCAACAGCAAAGTGCTGCACACTCAAAATGTCAGCATAGTCCCAATACATGGCCCACCAGACCAGCCTGAGGTTAAGGTCACTCTCCTATATGTGTGCTACCATCTACAGTGTGCTGGGCTACATCAGCACAAGACTGCTGCCATCACAAAACCAACCTGAAGGCCGCGACACTCCCATCTTGAGTGTGCTGCCACCTACAGTGTGCTGGGCTCTTGATGGTTGCACGTCATGTCAAATCTAGGCCAGTACTTCTTCATTCCCATCACAAAACCAGCCTGAAGATGGGAACACTCCCCTCTGACTGTGCTGCCGTCACAAAACCAGCCTGAAGGCAGCAGCACTCCCATCTTGAGTGTGCTGCCACCTACAGTATGCTGGGCTCTTGATGGTTGCACGTCATGTCAGATCCAAGTCAATACTTCATTGTTCCCATCACAAAACCAGCCTGACTGTAAGGCCATCTACAGTACCTTGGGCTCTTGGTGGATAGCACATCTTCCCATTATACAACTAGCCTGAAGGTAGTTGCACTCCCTCTGAGTGTGCTGCCACCTATAGTGTGCCAGCTTTTTGTACATGTCACATCATTGTTAAAATGAGCTGGGTGGGCCTGAAAACAGGCAGCATTTACTGTGAAATCGCTATTCATGAATTTTGTGAATACTTCGACAACAGGGACTGAAAACTTCTTGTCATTAGGGCGACACTGCTTTGCTTTCATTTTGTTAATATTCTGACAAGATTTACTTAACTATGGGGCAAATTTCAATGATGTTGTACTGAAAACATACTGCCCTGCCCAGATAGTAATTGTGCATCACAAGTTTACTGAAGTCTACGGAAAATATTACAACAATGCGTAACAAATGTTTGTAGTTTTGTAATCTCAAACCACAATTTATAATCATAAACCACAATCTAATGGGAAAATTTCCTAATCTTACAATTTTCTGTCTAACTGAACACAAATTTCACGGCATTATGCAGTTCCATGTCCAGAGTTAAAAAAAACACCAAAAAAAACCAACAACACTCATGGTATGAGTACAACCTGTGTTATTGTTCTTTTTGTTTCAAGCCCAGCCAACTGTGTAGAGCCATATCAGGGCTATGACAGTTTCAAAACATACCTCAACAGCAAACAAACCAAAAAAAAACCAAACAAAAAAGGAAAAAAGTATGCTTATCAATGCATTCACACATAATCTAAGGAGATGCCCTGAATGAAAAATTTTAAATAAATATAACTAAGGACACTAAAACATACACCTGAAATTGCTTCTGCATATCTCACTTTCCTAGAGTCAAAAATACACTTAGTACAAGTACCCAATTATCAATCCTAAGAGAAAGTATGTAAGACTTTATTGAACACATACAGGTGAATGGACCAGCAAGGCAGAAAATGATAGGAAGAAATGACAGAAAGCAAAGGAGTAAGAAAGAAACAAAGAGTGACAGAAAAGAGGAAATTTCTAGCACAGAATTTTTCCAGAAGGTGGGGATACTATTTATACTGAAAGAGCCCCCAGCATCCCAACATGGGAACAACCTGTGTTAACAACTTACTTAAACATGGCGTTCAGACAGGACACATGCGCACCCAACGCGCGTGCACACACACACATACACACAAAAGATGGTCAAACACATACTCCCACAGATTTATTTGTCATTTGTTACCTTTGTCTAAAGCCCAGCCAACTGCGTAGGGCCATATCAGGGCTATGACTGTTTCAAAACATACAAAGCAAAAAAAAACAAAAAAGTACACATATCAATGCCTTTGCACACATAATCTACGGAGATGCACCTGCCATTGACCATTCCGTCCATTTTATCACACAGGGGATTTAAAATATGATACAAATTTAAACATAGCTAAGGACACAAACATATATAAAAATGGGCTTAAATTACCTAAAATTGCTTTCGCATATTTCATCTCCTTAGAGCCAAAAATGCACTCAATATATGTACCCAACTATCAATCCTAAGAGAAAGTACATCAGACTTTACTGAACACATACAGGTGAATGGGACAGCAGACAAAATCACGTTGATACGAAAATCAACACATATACCCTTCACAGCTTCTAAAGGGCTGTCACACACACACACACACTTTAATATCAATAACAAGACACTTGCACAAATACAAAAAAAAAAACCAAAAAAAACCTGCCATCAAAAAAACAAAACAAAACAAAAACAAAGAACACACACACGCACTTTAACATCAATAAGAAGACACACAAATACCAAAAAACTACCCACCCTCAAAAAAAACACACACACACACACACACAACCACATTACACACATACACTCCTACACACACACACACGAAAGATGGTCGAACATTTACCCACACACATACATGTATGCATAAACACACACACAATACTCGCTCATATACACACACTAAAAGAGATGGTCAAGAAATCAATCTTCACACACACACACACTTTAATATCAATAACAACAAAACACCCATGCAAATACCAAACAATACCTGCCCCTTAAAAACAATTACACACACACACACACACACACACACTATTATATAATGTACAGACTCTCTCCCCCACAATCAGCTTAACACAAAGTCCACCAGAATCACACTGATATGAAAATCAACACATATACCCCTCACAGCTTCTGAAGGGCTGTCACACTCACAGGAAACACACACACACACACACACACACACACACACACACACTTTAACATCAATAACAAGACAATTACCAAGAAAATACCCGCCCTAAAAAAAAAAAAAAAAGCCCACCAAAACACACACACACAACCACATTACACATACATTCCTGAATGCGCGCGCACACACACACACTTTAATATCAATAACAAAACACCCACGCAAATACCAAGCAATACCAGCCCTCAAAAAAAGAAAAAAAAAAAAAAAGAAACAAACACACAAGAGTTTGGGTTTTTTTTTTACTGTTTTTATTTAAACGCAGCCAACTGCGCAGAACCATATCAGGGCTATATATACTACACGTCATTATTGAAGGGCCAGGAACGTTTTTGAGTCAATTTTTGAAAGGAGAAATAACCTATTTTCTCTTACTCTTTTCTCCAATTCGTTGCCGTAACTGAATGGATAAGAGCTCAGACAACATTGCAGTTTCCTTTTGGCACGTGTTTGGGGATTTGCCGATTTGCAATGGGCGGCCCAAGGAAGACAATTTCCACACGAAATTGTCGAATCTTCAGCAGGGTCTCTCTGACGACGCAGGCAAGGTAGCGACAAAATTCGCTTTGCACGTGCAAGGCAAGCCCTTTTTGAACACTACTCCAGCCAAAGTTGCCCGCAGACGAGGATAAAAAGGACCCGTTCTTGGTTCGTTTTAACCATGCTTGCAAGACGACGGATGACGGATGAGCAGCGGGGGAGAGCCCTCGCTCTGCTTGATGAAGGCCTAGCGCAGCGGGAAGTTGCTAGACGACTTGAAGTGTCGCATTCCACAATCCAGAGACTGCTGGAGCGCTTCAATGAGACTGGAGCAGTCCAGGAAAGGCGTCACACGGGTCGACCCAGAGTAAAGACAAGACAGCAAGACCGCTACCTTGCCCTCTCCGTCCTGAGGGAAAGGGCATCCACTGTGGTGACCTTGAGGGGTCAGCTGAGGGACGCAACAGGTGCTAACATCAGCTGCAGCACGGTGAGAAGACGGCTACATGAGGCAAACTTGAGGTCACGGAGACCGGCCGTCCGACCCGTGCTGTCACCGGTCAACAGAGTGCGCCGCATGACCTGGGCCAGGGAGCACGTGACCTGGACAAGGCAACAGTGGGCCCGGGTCTTGTTTTCGGATGAGTCCAGGTTCACCCTGACCTTTAACGATGGCCGGGCTCGGGTGTGGCGACGTCAAGGGGAGAGGTTCGCTGACGCCACTGTCCAAGAGCATAACCGGTACGGCGGCGGGTCGGTGATGGTGTGGGATGGCATGAGCCGTGGTACCCGGACCCCCCTGCTCCCCATTGACGGCATCCTGAACGGGGTCCGGTACCGGGACGAGGTTCTGGCGGCCGTGGCACTGCCTGCGCTTGTGGACCTTGGTCAAGGCGCCATCTTCCAGGACGACAATGCACCTGCGCATTGAGCACGCCTTGTGACCGACTTCCTGGAGCAGCATGAAGTCGTCCGTATGGCCTGGCCAGCGTGCTCACCTGACCTGAACCCAATTGAACACCTCTGGGATGTGCTCGGGAGGCGCATCAGGGACAACCACCCCCCACCGGGCACCCTGGCCAGGCTGGTCGACATCCTGCAGATCGAGTGGGCGGCCATCCCTCAGGACACACTCCGTACCCTTGTGGGGTCGATGCATTGGCGCTGTGAAGCATGCATCCAGGCTCGGGGCGGACACACGCGATATTGAAAACAGATTGGCCAAATCTGACACTTTCTGTTTTTTGAAAAGGGGGGGATGTTCCTTTAAATGCATGTGCTGTTCACTAATGGGTCATTGTGCTAATTTCTTTTTCCAAAACAGGTGTGGAAATGATGAAATAAAACATAGAATCAATTCTAAACATTGTCAATTATTTCAACTTAAAATTAGAGAGGAAGGAAGAAGTGGCCCTTAAATTATGATTAGGAGTATACATTTCAAAGCAAATACAAAACTTCAACAGGAAAACCAAAAAAGAAAAAAAAAGTAAGTAGGCCTAGACATGTCGATGCATTCGCGCACATTGGGTATCGACCTTTTTTGGTATTAACCTCTCTCCAGTTACCCACACACACTCTGTTTCAACTCTCTGAGGAAAAGATGGGAAGAAATTATACAAATGATGATGATGATCATCATCATCCCAATGAGAATTCACTTTAGTTCATATTGCTTATATCCCAGCTGACCACTAGCCCAATGAAAATAATATAGTCATGATAATGATGACATCAATAATAATGATGTACAGACTCTCTCCCCTACAATCAGCTTAACAGTAATAACACAGAATCACATATACCCCTCACAGCTTCTGAAGGGCTGTCACACTCACAGGAAACACACACACACACACACACTTTCATATCAATAACATGACACAATTACAAAAAAAAATACCCACCCTAACCACCACCACCCCCACCCTCCGAAAAACACAAACACACACATACACAACCAGAAACATATACACATACACTCCTTAATGCACACACACATACATGCACACACACACACATGAAAGATGGTCGAAAACATACCCACACATATATACACTTATGTATATAATACAGACACACACAACACTCACTCGCACACACTAAAGAGATGGTCTTCACACACGCGCACCCCCCCACAAACGCACCCCCCCCCACACACACACATGCGCGCGCACACACACACACAAATACACTTTGATATCAATAAAAAAAAAATACCCATGCAAATACGAAACAATACCTGCCCTAAAAAACACACACACACAAAAAAAACACAAATTTTTTTTTATTTTTTTTTTACCGTTTTTGTTTAAAAACCAGATGACTGCGTAGAGCCATACCAGGGCTATAAATGTTTCAAAGCACATACAAAATTTCAACAGCAAAACAAAAACAAAAAAAGAAAAAAAAAAGTAAGTAGGCCTACACATGTCAACACATTTGCGCACATTTGGAATCAACCTACTTTGGTATTAACCTCTCTCCAGTTACCCACACACATTCTATTTCAACTCTGAGGAAAAGATAAGAAATGATACAAATGATGATGGTCATCACCATCATCATCATCATTATCATCATCCCAATGAGAATAATATACTCATGGTAATGATCATATCAATAATAATGATGTACAGACTCTCTCCCCCATATAGCTGTCACACTCACAGACAACACATGCACACACACACGACCTAAAGAAAAAACAAAAAAACGAAAACGCACATACACATACACTCCCACACAATATCACCGCCAAAAAAACAACAACAAAAAAGCACTCACACAACCACATTACACACACACACATACACTCCTGAACACGCACACACACGAAAAAAGATGGTCAAACACATACCTACACACATACATGTATACATAAACACACATACAATACTCACTCACATACAACACATTAAAGAAATGGTCAAATAATTGATCTTCACACATACGCGTGCGCGCGGGCACACACACACACAGCTTTAATATCAATAACAAAACACCCATGCAAATACCAAACAATACCTGCCCTCAAAAAAAAAAAAAAAAAAACCCCACAAACCCCCCCCCCCCCCATTTTTTTTATTATTATTACTGTTTTTGTCTAAAACCCAGCTGACTGCATAGAGCCATATCAGAAAAAAAAACACACACATGTCGATGCATTCGCACACATTTGGTATCAACCTTTTTTGGTTTTAACCTCTCTCCATTTACCCACAGTTTCAACTCTGAGGAAAAGATGGGAAAAAATGATACAAATAATGGTGATGATGATGATGATCATCATCATTATTTGTATCATTTCAATAATAATGATGTACAGACTCTCTCCCCCATAATCAGCTTAACAAAAAGTCCACCAGAATCACACCAACATGAAAATTAACACATATACCCCTCACAGCTTCTGAAGGGCTGTCATGACCACAGGGGACACATACACACACACACACACACACACACACTCTGCCAAAAAATACCCGCCCTTAAAATTTTTTTTAGAAACGCACACACACCCCACAAACACATCACACTTTGCCCACTTTCATCTCGGTATCAATTTGTTATTATCACCAATTACCCCACCCTCTCAAAAAACAAAAACAAAAAAACTTTAGAAAACAAAAAATCAAAAAAGTCAGCTGTTCAAGACACATACACTAAAACAATACATGAAAACAAAAGAGAATGCTTACACACACTCACTCTCTTGCTCTCTATCTCCTTCTCTATCTCTCTGTAAACACTACAATATTATTTAAAAAAAAAAAAATTAAACTAAAAACTACACAGAACACCAACACTGGAACACACACACACATCACACACTTTATTATTGATAACAAGACAATCACACAAATATAAAAAAATACCGGCCCTAAACACACAAACACACACATATCACGTACACACATACACTCCCGTACATACACACACACACACGAAATATGGTCAAACACATACCCACACACATACATACATAAACACACGCAGTACTCTCACTCACGCACATCACTAAAGTGATGGTCAAGTAATCAATCTTCACACACACACACGCCCACACACACACTTTAATAGCAATAACAAAACACTCACACAAATACCAAACAATACCTGCCCTAAGAAAACAAACTCACACACACACTTGTTTTGTGTTTTTATCGTTTCTGTTTAAAACCCAGCCGACTGTGTAGAGCCATATCAGGGCTATAATCGTTTCAAAGCACATACAAAACTTCAACAGAAAAAAAAAAAATTACACGTCAATGCATTTGCCCACATAATCTAAGGAGATGCCCTCAGCACTGACCAATCCGTCCAATTTATCGCACAGGGGACTTAAAAAAACACACCTTAATACAAATTCAAACATTCAGAACGACACAAAAACAAAAACAGGCATACATTACCTAAAATTGCTTCTGCATATCTCACTTCTCTAGAGCCAAAAATACACTTAATACATGTACCCAATTATCAATCCTAAGAGAAAGTATGCAAGACTTTATCGAACACATACAGGTGAATGGACCAGCAAGGCAGAAAATGATAGGAAGAAATGACAAAGCAAAGGAGGAAGAAACAATCAAAGAGAGTGACAGAAAAGAGGTAGAAAGAAACTCTAGGGAGAGCTAGACAACAGAAGGTCTTCAGAGAAGTAACCCCCTTTAGACAAGTGTTTCGGCCCTGAATTCCTTACACTCTCGGGGGGCCGGGCCACATCCAGGTCATGACTCCTGGATGCCCTTCTGCTGTTGTCTATTTTTTTTTTTTTTTTCCCACGCCGGGGAGCGAACCTGGGCGATTCTGCGCTTCAGAACTGCGGTACGCGGTTTTACCAATGTGCTAACGGGGCACACATCATCTGTAGGGAATTTAATCCTTATGAAGTTCACTTTTGGTTCCTCCTTGCCCAGATCCAGCTTGAGCTCCTTTCTGCTGCCTCTGCCATCGCTTTAAGGGCTCTAGTCCTCTTCTTCCCAGAAATGGCGAGTTGTTTCATGAGATCATAAGCGGAGGTGCCCACAAACCCTCTTGCCCCGACCTCTATGGCGAAGATTTTGACCCGCAGACCTGCTTTCTTCAGGGTGCTGGCAAGACCGGCGTATTTTTCGGTCTTGTAGATATGTGCTTCTTCCATTCTGCTTTCGTATGGCACAGTGAGTTCTATCAGAATCACTTGTTTCGAGGAGTCAGAGTGGAGAGCGATGTCTGGTCTCATGCCTGTCTTGCTGATGACATCTGGGTAATTTCTCCACTCTGGGAGGTCTGCTGTACACTCCCAGTCGACTGCTCCATCCAGAAGACCCTTTGGCAATGTGCTGGTTGTCATAGCACTTTCGGGCCAGACCTGTTTCCCTCCTGCTTTGTAGAACGTTGTCATAGCAATTGGTGCGTTTGGGGTCATGGTTTTCTCGCTAACCACGTCTGTGATCACTTTCAGAACTTGGTTGTGCCTCCATGTATACCTTCCTTGGGCTAGCGCTACTTTGCAAGAGCTTAGGACATGTTCCACTGTTTGTTTCTTCTGACAGAGCGGACATGCTGGGTCGTCTGATTTCCCCCATATCACTAAGTTTGCATTCGAGGGGAGCAGGTCATATACAGATCTGAGGAGGAAGCTTATCCTTAGAGGAGCCATGTGCCACATATCGTTCCAGCTGAGACTTCTTTGGAGTGCACTGTCCCATGTTGTCCATTGCCCCTGTTGACCTTGCTGGACTGCCTTCTGCACTCTTTTGACATCTTCTTCCTTCAACTCCTGTATGATCATGTCTCTTTTTTCCTTCCCTTTGGCTTTGGACCTCCACTGCATTTTTGTTGCTCCCAGTCCCTGTCTGTTGGTTTGCGTGTGTCCAATTATTTCTTTGATGCTGAGGTTTCTCTTGGCATTGTTTACAGCCTCTTGGACTTTCCACTTTCTGCCAGTTCTCAGCTTTGGATGAACTGATCTCACGATATTGTCTTCCGATTCCTCCAGCATGCTCAACAGTCTTGCTTTTCCAACTTTGTATTCCTCCACTATGGATTTGAGAGGTAGCTTCAGCATTGCTTGACGACAGTAGAATGCAACATCAGTGAGACCAGGTGGGACACCGAGCCATTTTCTTGTGTATTTGTTGATTTTGGCTTCCATTGCTTCGACTGTGCTGGTGCAAATGTCATAGATTAGCAGTGGCCACAGCAGCTTTGGTATCAGCATGAACTGTAGACACCAGACTTTGTATTTGCCTGGCAGTCCGCAGTTATCTATTTTCTTCAGGCCTTCTTCTGCTGTTTGCTTGGTTTCCCATCCCCTTTGTGTGTCTTTCAGGGAGTCATCATACCATCTTCCGAGACTTTTTACTGGCTCTTCTGTGACAGTGGGGATGGCTTGGTTGGCTACCATGAATTTGACTGAATCTGCCACTTTTCCTTTTCGCAGTGAGAGACTTCGGGATTTCTTAGGTTTGAACCTCATTCTTGAAGAGGCCACCAGCTCATCCAGCTGCTTTACGATTTGGTGTGTCTCTTCCTCATCCGTGGACAAGACTGTTGTGTCATCCATGAAAGCTTTCAGAGGAGGCATCTGGTATCCATCTCCCAGATTCACTGGACCTGAACTCTTCATTGCAGCTTTCAAGATGACTTCCATTGCCAACACGAACAGTATGGGAGAGATTGCACAGCCCATTGCAATGACCACCTCTAGGTCTATCCAGTCCGTGGTGTATTCTTTGGTAGAGAACCGCATTGAGAACCCTTGGAAATACTTCCTCAGCATTGTTCGGATGTTTTCTGGGATGTGATACATTTCAAGAGCCAGCTGGATCATATCGTGTGGAACTGATCCATATGCATTCGCCAGATCAAGCCAAACTACGTCAATGTCTCTCTTCTCTGTTCTTGCTTTTTGGATGGCATCCCAAATCAACGTGGCATGTTCCAAGCATCCAGGCATTCCTGGTATGCCTCCCTTTTGGACTGACATATCCAGATACTTGTTTTCAGTCAGGTATTTTGTCAATCTTGCTGCCATAACAGAGAAGAAGATTTTCCCCTCGACGTTCAGAAGTGATATTGGCCTGAACTGATTGATGCTGCTGGAGTTCTGCTCCTTCGGAATGTACACTCCTTCAGCTCTCATCCATTGGTCGCTGATCTTCTGGTTCCTCCATGCTGATCGAATCATCTTGTGGAGCCACTCGAGCACTTTTGGGCATTTCTTGTAGAGCAGGTATGGTATTCTGTTTGGTCCAGGTGCTGACTTGGCTCTGGCTTTCTTTACTACGTTCTTCACTTCATCCAGTGTTGGTGGTTTGTTATTGAATTTTCCTTCTGGCGCTGCAGGCCAAACCAGATTCTGGATTTCAGGTGGTGCCTCGCGCTGAGAATCGGAATATGTTTCCCTGAGATGCTGCTCTAGGGTTTCCTTGCCCACTGTGAGAGTCCCTGATTTGGGTTGTTCAAACAGCTTTCTTGCAAAGTCAAAGGGATCTTTGAAGAAACGATCTTGAGTCTTCTTCTTTTTGATCTTTCTTCGCCTTGCTGATTCCACTTTGCTGAGAGCATTGTGTTTGGCCTTCAGATCTTTCCAGAGTTCCAGGAGCCCTTGCTTCTCGAATTCCGAGGCAGTTTTCATTGCTTTTTAAGCTTCCTTTTCTCCCTCCGGATGCTCTCCATCTGTTGCTGTCTTCTGGATTTCTGGGGAGGCGTTTTTGTCTTTGGCTGCTTCACTCCATAAGTGTCCCTGCAGATAGAGTATATGATGTCTCCGTATGTGTCAAGTTTGTGTTCCAGCGTACTGTTCCCTATTAGTGCATTCAGCTTAAGGACAAGTTCCTCATCTAATTTCTCCCACTGTTCTTTTGCACCGGCAGGCGGCAAATTGAGTTTTCCACGTTTGGCGTTAAGAGCTTGTGCAAAATCCGCATCAGAACCGTCAGCGTGGATGTCCTTGGCACTATGGTTTAAATCCTGGCCTTGGTCATCCAACGTCTCACCTGCTATCGCAGTGCACTGCTGCTGGTTCGTATGTGTCTTCAAACAGCCCATTTTTGTCCTGTGGATCTTCATGCCGCGTTTGGTGGTGAATCTCCTTCCACACGCACACGGAAATTCCATCTGGTCATTAATCATGATCCGTTGTGCGTTTCCAGTCGTGATGGAGTCAGTGCCGATGGATTCATCATTCTCTCCCCCTTTCGGTGAATCCTGGGAGCATCTTTCATTTAAAGAACTCGTGGCATGTTATTAAAGGCAAGGTGGAAAGCCAACCCACAAAGCCCGCAGATCTAGTCTTTCCCAGTGTCCTTCGGTCTTTCCCGAATGTCCTCCGAACTATTCCCGGAAGTCAATGGATTGACCATGTGCAGGTAGAAAGAAACTCTAGGGAGAGCTAGACAACAGAAGGTCTTCAGAGAAGTAACCCCCTTTAGACAAGTGTTTCGGCCCTGAATTCCTTACACTCTCGGGGGGCCGGGCCACATCCAGGTCATGACTCCTGGATGCCCTTCTGCTGTTGTCTATATTTTTTCCCACGCCGGGGAGCGAACCTGGGCGATTCTGCGCTTCAGAACTGCGGTACGCGGTTTTACCAATGTGCTAACGGGGCATACATCATCTGTAGGGAATTTAATCCTTATGAAGTTCACTTTTGGTTCCTCCTTGCCCAGATCCAGCTTGAGCTCCTTTCTGCTGCCTCTGCCATCGCTTTAAGGGCTCTAGTCCTCTTCTTCCCAGAAATGGCGAGTTGTTTCATGAGATCATAAGCGGAGGTGCCCACAAACCCTCTTGCCCCGACCTCTATGGCGAAGATTTTGACCCGCAGACCTGCTTTCTTCAGGGTGCTGGCAAGACCGGCGTATTTTTTCGGTCTTGTAGATATGTGCTTCTTCCATTCTGCTTTCGTATGGCACAGTGAGTTCTATCAGAATCACTTGTTTCGAGGAGTCAGAGTGGAGAGCGATGTCTGGTCTCATGCCTGTCTTGCTGATGACATCTGGGTAATTTCTCCACTCTGGGAGGTCTGCTGTACACTCCCAGTCGACTGCTCCATCCAGAAGACCCTTTGGCAATGTGCTGGTTGTCATAGCACTTTCGGGCCAGACCTGTTTCCCTCCTACTTTGTAGAACGTTGTCATAGCAATTGGTGCGTTTGGGGTCATGGTTTTTTCGCTAACCACGTCTGTGATCACTTTCAGAACTTGGTTGTGCCTCCATGTATACCTTCCTTGGGCTAGCGCTACTTTGCAAGAGCTTAGGACATGTTCCACTGTTTGTTTCTTCTGACAGAGCGGACATGCTGGGTCGTCTGATTTCCCCCATTTCACTAAGTTTGCATTCGAGGGGAGCAGGTCATATACAGATCTGAGGAGGAAGCTTATCCTTAGAGGAGCCATGTGCCACATATCGTTCCAGCTGAGACTTCTTTGGAGTGCACTGTCCCATGTTGTCCATTGCCCCTGTTGACCTTGCTGGACTGTCTTCTGCACTCTTTTGACATCTTCTTCTTCCTTCAACTCCTGTATGATCAGTCTCTTTTTTCCTTCCCTTTGGCTTTGGACCACCACTGCATTTTTGTTGCTCCCAGTCCCTGTCTGTTGGTTTGCGTGTGTCCAATTATTTCTTTGACACACGCAAACCAACAGACAGGGAGCACAGAATTTCCAGAAGTTGGGGATACTGTTTATACTGAAAGAGCCCTGGCATCCCACAGTGGAACACACACAATCACACACACAACCACAGACACACACACACTTAAATATCAATAACAAAACACACACAAATATCAAACAATACCCACCCACCTGTCCTGAAAAAAAAAAGAAAAAAAACCAAAAAAACAACAACACACACACACACCCACACACATATAATATATATATATATATATATATATATATATATATATATATATATAATATATATATATATATACACACACACACACACAGAGCAGTCACACACAATACTAAAGACATGGTCAAATGATCAATCTTCAAAAAAACAAAAATCTTCACTTTGACATCAGCACAAAATGTATCCCCTTAACTTTTACAGTAAACACAAGCAGATCTAGTCTGGTCAATAAAATCTCCATACTGATGCAACGTTTCCCCCACAATTTTTAAAGTACACACAGGCAGGATCTGATCTGGTCAATCAAATCTTTATGCTGATCCAATATTGACACCAGCAGTTACACTGCATCTTTCAATAGCCAAGACATTTTTCTTGGGGCCCATTCTGTCATCAAAGCAATGAGTCAACCAACAGCTTTTTTTTTTTTACAACAGACATGCCACTGGAGTTAACCATTTACTGTCAAGTTCTGAATTTCACGAAGAAAAACAAAAGACTGTAAAGATCCATCCATAAACTCAGAGACCCCAGAAAAATACAACATAAACACTCATATGAAAGAAAAAAAAACACATACATATGAGATGAAAATTATGATAGGAAAAGGAAATCACATGCGAGTACAGTGCAATAAAAAAAAAGAAAAGAAAAACTATCCACTTCATTTCTCTTGGTAGGTATATGACCTGACATTTTACATTCAACTACTGTCTTTAACCCTTTTAGTCCCACACCATATCCACGAACTGTAAAAACTTGGCCCTCTGACACATCACACTATCCATCAGCTTCCTGCAGGAAGCTGGTGGATAAGGTGAGAGAATCAAAGGGCCAAGGTTTTGCTTCGCTAGCATGGTTGACGCTGGTCAGTTGTGGGAGTCAAAGGGTTAAACTGGCCAAAGGCAGGTGTATGATCTAACTTTATACAGTCTACAGCTTTCTGTCAGCTGTCCCTGAGCATACAAGATGTAAAGATGCATCCATAAATACTCGAATAGCCAAGAAAACAGACATGTTTTGACACACAGTCTCCAGAGATCAATCTCAGACTTGCATATATCGTCTCAATTTGGTATCAACCTTTTTTGGTATCAACCTCTCTCCAGTTACCCACACACACACTTTGTTTCAACTCTGAGGGAAAGGTAGGAAGAAATGATACAAATGATGATGATCATCATCGATCATCATCATCATCATCATACCAAGAATAATATACTCATGATAATGACAATAATAATAATGATTATACAGACTCTCTCCCCCACAATCAGCTTAAACACAAAGTTCATCAGAATCACACTGGTATAAAAATCAACACATATACCCCTCACAGCTTCTGAAGGGCTGTCACACTCACAGGAAACACACACACACACACACACACACACACACACACACACACACACACACACACACACACACCTTTGTCCACTTTCATCTCAGCATCAATTTGTCATTATCACCAATTACCCCACCCTCTCAAAACACACACACACACACACACACACACACACACACACACACACACACAAAGACACACAGACAGTAAGATCTTTGGGGGAAAAATTCTTACATTCATAACAAAAACAAACAAGTAAATACAAAAAGAAAACAAAAGAGAATGCTTACACAATCACTCATACACCTACACCCACTCTCTCTCTCTCTGTAAACACTACATTATCAAAACAAAAAATAAAATTACACAGAATACCAATAGTGAAACACACACACACACACATGCACAATTTTGCCCGTTTTCTTCTCAGAATCAATTTTGTTACCATCTCCAAATACATCCTCCAACAAAATTCCTCTCCATCTGGTGGGGGAAAAAAAGGGGGGGGGGAGGAAATGGCACAATTTTCTCCCTTTCTGATTAAAGGCTTTCCTCCGACTGTCTTTGACATGACAAGGTTCAATTCTGAAAGACCACCTCCATTTTTTTCATCCAGCATATTCTACAATCATCATCATGTGACATCATTACAAAGGTCAACTAAGTCAACAGTTTACTCTTGGTGCCTTTATTCTTCTGTAGTATGTTTTTAATGTAATAAATATCATGAAATCATCACACCGAAAACAATGCTTTACAAACCACACCTGTTTGAATTCACAATATATATCTAATTTCAGTTTCATGACTTCAAAGGGAAAAATCTTGGTCATTAGAATTTTAATCAACAGCAAAAGTTTAACAGACTTACATGTTCTATGAGTGCAAATTGAATGTCAGGCTTCTTCATCATACCGTTCCCTACTTTTATATATTTACATGGTTTTAATGTTTCCAACTCTTTACTTTTAGAAATGAATACATTTTTTATGATATGGTTAAGAGATCTCCATTTAAAACACACTTTTCCTGCTTAATTCCAAAATTCTATGTTAGCAATCTGAAATCTGATGAGTCATGCGACCAAGATCCTATTAAGAATATTCATGATGGGGACAAGGAACAGAATCAAAACAGAAAAAGCAGAAGAACAATATGGATTTACTTAAGGGAAAGGAATTATTTACGCCAAATACATCCTAAGAATGAAATTTATGACACCAGAAAAATCCCTAATATGTCAAAATCAATTTTCACTGTGCTTCCAAAGAAAGCAGGGCCTATAGAATGTGAACTCCATCATACAATCAGCTTGATAAGCCATGCGACAAAGGTTCTATTAAGAATAATCATTATGAGAACAAGGAACAAAATCAAAACAGAAACAGCAGAAGAACAATGTAGATTTGTTTCAGGAAAATGAACTATTAGTGTCATTTACATCTTAAGAACTCTCATGAAAAGATCAAGTGAATTGAAAAAGGATTTATTTTAAGTTTGTTGATTATATTCAGGCTTTTGGTCAGATAAGACATGAAGAACTGATCAACCCAATAGACAGGCTCAATGCTAATGGGAAAGATCTAAGAATGATAAGGAATATATATTGGGAACAAACAGCAGCAATGACACTAGAAAATGATAAATAAGCTCTTTCCAAAATATCAAAAGAAGGATTAGGCAGGGATGTGGTATGTCACCAGATTTGTTTTCACTTTACAGCAAAACATCATCAAAAACCTAGAATGTCCCAGGATAAAGGTTGGAGGAAAAATGCTAAACAATCTTCATTATGCAGATGACACTATCCTTACTGCAGAAAATGAAAAAGACCTACAAAATCTTGTCAGTGCAATAGAAATAGAAAGCAGAAATAAAGGGCTGGAGCTAAATACCAAGAAGACTGAAGTCATGATAATCAGTAAAAACCAGGAAAACCCCTCATGCAAAAGCAACACAAAACAAACACACACACACACACATGGCACAACACCGAGACAGGTTGATAAGTTTACATATCTAGGAACACTCATTTCACCAGATGGCATATGCACACCAGAAATTGCCAGTAGAATCGGCCAAGCTAAAACAACATTCAAGATGATGAAACGCGTTCTTACTAACAAATGCCTTCACTTAACATCAGGAAGAGAGTTTTCAGTGTTATGTAGAATAGATACTGCCCTATGGATGCGAAGCTTGGAAAGTCAGAACAAGATTGAGACAGCTGAAATGCGGTTTCTAAGAAGAATGTTAAGAGTTTCATGGACAGCAAAGAAAACGAACGAGACAGTCCTGAAAGAGGCAAGAACAAAAGAACATTCATGAAGAAGACTAGGACAAGACAAAAACATATAAAGGGCATTTTAAGAGGCACAAGAAACTAGAGCACTTAGTAACAGGAAAGCTGGAGCGAAAAAGAATAAGTAGGCGTGGACAGTCAACAAGCAAAACCAGAACAAGATTGAGGCAGCCGAGATGTGGTTTCTAAGAAGAATGTTGAGAGTTCCATGGACAGCAAAGAAAACAAACGAGACAGTCTTGATGGAGGCAGACACAAGATCATTCATAAGGAAGATTAGGAAAAGACAGACAACATTTGTAGGCCATTTTATGAGGAGGGGGATTTGGAGCACCTGTTCACAACGGGAAAGCTGGAGGGGAAGAGAGCACCAGGTAGACCCAGGGAGAAGATACTAGACGGACTTGCAGAGTGGCTGAGGACAAAGAGGGTGGAAGAGATGCTTGTGGCAACAAAAGATAGAGACAGATGGAAGTCCATGATCGCCAACACCATGCAGCAAGGCACCTGATGATGATGATGATGATGAAGTAGACCTAGGAAGAAAATATTGGACAGTTTTGCAGAGTAGATGAGGACAGAAAAGGAGGGAGTTGTACTTGCAGTGACAAAAGATAGATGGAAGGCCATGAGCAGTGAGGGCCATGACTACCAACTCCATGCAGCAAGGCACATGACAATGATGAAGAATGTGAAATTAAACATGATAAAGTTACCTGGTTGAATCAGCATGGAAACAAAAGGACTAATTAGTAACAACATGGATAAATCACCTTTGAGAATGCTCACTAGTCTATCAGAAGCATCACAGTACAATAGCCTATTGAACCAGTCTATCAGAAGCATCCCAGATCAATGGAATCAGCCTACTGGAGACATCATAGATCCCACAGGGGTAGAAATCCAAGTAGTTATCCTCTAAAGCATAAATCTATCAGCCCTGAAAATACACACTTATGTATCCCCGAATGTAAAAACCTCAGTATGCAAAAATTTCAGTATCATTCAAAACAAAAAACATGTAGTCTCCTAAACGCAGAAATCTGAATATGACCACAGGAAGTGTACTTATCCCATTTGTTATTGATATATATTTCCGTTTAAAGCCCAGCCAACTGCGCAGAACCATATCAGGCTATAACCATCTCAAAACATACACAATATTTCAACAGGAAAAACAAAAGGGAAAAAATAAGTACACATATTAATGCATTTACACACATAAATCTAAAGAGAAGCACTTAATACATGTACCCAATTATCGATCCTAAGAGAAAGCTGGTAAGACTTTATCAAACACATACAGTGAATGGGCTAGCCAAGCAGAAATGTGATAGGAAAAAAATCATAAAGAAAGCAAATGAACAAGGCAGAAACACAGCGAATGACAGAAAAGAGGAAACTTCTAGCACATTATTATCCAGACAATGTGATATAAAGAGCTCCTGGCATCCCCATAAGGCAGAAATCTGAATAGACCAAAAAAATACATTTAGTTATCCCCTAAATGCAGAAATCAGAATATGACTGCAGAAAAGTTCATGCAATTATCCCCTAAATGCAGAAATCTGAATATGAGCATGCACAGTACATGTAGTTGTCCCCTCAATGATGAAACCTGAATTAGTGATATAGACCAAAGTACAAGTATTATCCCCTAACACAGAAATCAGAATATGACTACAGAAAGTTCATGTAGTTAACACCCCAAAATGCAGAAATTTATGAATAGTGACAACCCAAAAATACATTTAGTTTTCCCTATATGCAGAAATCTAGAATATGGGTACAAAAAGTTCATGTAGTTATTCCTAAACGCAGAAATCAGAATAGTTTGCTACAGAAAGTTCACGTAGTTATCCTGAATGCAGAAATCTGAATGACTACAGAAGTTCATATAGTTATTCCCTAAACGCAGAAATCAGAATATGACTACAGAAGTTCACGTAGTTATCCTGAATGCACAAATCTAAATATGAGCACAGAAAATGTATTATCCCTAATACAGAAATCTGAAATGATCACAGAAAGTTATATAGTATCCATAAATGCAGAAAATTGAACATGACCACAGAAAGTGCATGTACTATCCCCCTTGTTATTGTTATTGTTACTGTTGTTGCTGTTTTTTTAAAGCCCAGCTGTGTAGAGCCATATCGGGACATAACATTTCAAAACAACACAAGACTTCAACAGGAATTTCTAGCACAGAGTTTCCAGAAGATAGGGATATTAATACTAAATAGAGCCCCCAGCAATCACCACAGGAAGTGGTACCTGTCCGCTACACCCTAAATGCAGAAATCTGAATATTGACCACAGAAAGTACATGTACAAATCCCTAAATGCAGAGCTCTGAGTATCATCACAGAAAATAGAAGTTGGGTTTTTCACCCTAAATGCAGAAATGTATTTTCACAAAAAATACATGTACCATAGGTACATAGGTACTAAGTGGATAGCACTTAGTGCAAAAATCCAATTATTATTTTTAAAAAAAATTTAAAAGGCATATACTCATCCCTAAATGCAGAAATCTGCATATCATCAGTGAAAACACATCAATCCACTAAAGGCAGCTTAACGAATTGTATTACAGAAAATATGGTTAAATGCAACAGACTACTGACTGGAATTTGTGGTTCGAATCCCCACCAGTCCTTTCAAATAAAATTGCAGATTTATCAGCTCTAACCAGCTCCTACCAGAGTTGGTGTGCAATGGGCTCATTGGGAAGACTGGAACCACAGAGTCAAGTCTCATCTACTTCACAGATGTGTCATTGAGGGTGTTGCTCAAATCTTCTGACCACATTGCAGTGTCTGTATCTCTCAGGCCTGGTTGATGCCAGGCATATTATGACAGTAAGTGTACCGTACAGCCCTGTACGTAGTCTCCAATCCCAGATGGAACTTCATAGCATTGTGATTATCATCCTCATGAACATCATCATCATCACATTAATTAAAAAAAAAAACTGCCCCACTTCTGCACCATCCAGGCAGCATAGTGAAAAATGGGGCAGAAAAATATCATCACAAGGAAATCCAAGGATTCCTTCAAAACCTGAACCTGGATAATAAGGGCAAACTGTCAAGCACATAATCCAGTAATTACTTCCTGAATTTAATCTCACTCTATTAGCTCAAGTATCATTATTAAATTGTAAAAAAATACAAAAAAGCTTTAATTCAATAAAGAATGAACAAATACATGATACACTGCATATTAGAACCAACAAGACAAAACACAGCATTTTTGTTTTTTGATGTTTATACATACCACTTTTCTTTTATCATTTCTATATTTTTGTTACCCATCTGTGTGGCATCCATCAATGAAGCCAGTCCACCATCACTCTTCAGGTCGAATCCTCTGTCTGAAACAGGAAAAAACAACTGTCAGTTCTAAAACAAATGGTCTCCAATCACAAATGGTTAAGAAACAAGTCATTTCAAAGAATGCATCTCTCTGAAAACTGAAAACCAGTAACAGCCTAGTTAATAACATTTTAAAGTTAAATTTGTACCCTAAAGTGCAATTTACTTCCAGAAAAACATTTCTGATAACAGAAAACCAACCACTGCCTATTTCATAAACTTTAAATTTAAATGTGTACACTAACGTGCAAGTTACTTCAAAGAACGCGTCTATCTGAAAATGGAAAACCAATCACTGCCTATTTCATAACACTTTAAAGTTCAATTGACTAATGCACACTTCATTCAAGGAATGCGTCTCTGAAAACTGAAAAACCAGTCACTGCCTATCTTATAACACTTTAAAGTTAAATTTGTACACAAATATGCAAATTATCTCGAGGAAAGCATCTCTCTGAAAACCAACCACTGCCTATTTAATAACACTTCAAAGTCAAATTTGTACACTAACGCGCAAATTACCTCAAGGAATGTGTCTCCCTGAAAACCAACCACTGCCTATTACACGTTAAAGTTAAATCTGTACACTTATATACAGGTTACTTCAAGAAATACATCTCTCTGAAAAACGTAAAACCAATCATTGCCTATCTAATAACAATTTAAAGTTAAATTTTTGTACACCAATGCGCAACTTACTTCAAGGAATGAGTCTCTCTGAAAACTGAAAACCAATCACTGCCTATCTAATAACACTTTGAAGTTAAATTTGTACACTAATGCATAAATTACTTCAATGAATGCTTCTCGAGAAAACGGAAAACCAGTTACTGCCTATTTAATAACACTTTAAAGTTAAATTTGTACACTAATGCGCAAATTACTTCAAGGAATGTGTCTCACTGAAAATGGAAAATCAATCACTGCCTATTTAATAACGCTTCAGACTTGTACACTAATGCACAAGTTACTTCAAGGAATGTGTCTCTCCGAGTCTCTGAAAACGGAAAGCCAACCACTACCTATTTTATAAAACGTTACAGTTAAACTTGTATGCTAATGTGCAACTTACTTCATGGAATGCATCTGTCTGAAAACTGAAAAACCAGCCACAGCCTATTTATAAAAGTTTAAAGTTAAATTGGTACGCTAATGCAAACCGTACTTCAAGGAATGTCTGTCTCTGAAAACTGGAAACCAATCACTGCCTATTTAATAACGCTTCAAATTTGTGTGCAGCTTACTTCAAGGTATGAAAACTGAAAAACCAATCACTGCCTACTTAACACTTTAAAGTTAAATTTGTACACTAATGTGTAATTTACTGAACAAGGAATACATCTCTGAAAATGGAAAACCAATCACTGCCTACTTAACACTTTAAAGTTATTTGTACACTAATGCACAACTTAACAAATATGTCTCTCTGAAAACGGAAAACCAGTCACTGCCTATTTTATAAAACTTTACAGTTAAATTTGTACACTAATAATGCACAAGTTACTTCAAGGAATGAGTCTCTCTGAAAACTGAAAAACCAATCATGGTCTATTTCTGCTTCTACTGCTGTTCCACCTCAGTGAGCAAGCACTGGTTTCAGGATGATGGCTCACATTTACCTAGCAAAGGGCAAGTTGTTTTATTAATCTGCAGTGACCTGGATATAGCTTGACCACATGACTGACACCTACCATACTGCCCTAACCAATGGTGACAATGTTGACTGGTGCCCCAGAGTTAGTAGGGAAAAAAACCGACTCCAGGGAGTCTTTTGAAAAACTGACTGCAGGGAGCAGTGGGTAGGAGAAACTGACTGACAGTGACTCTGGGTAGGAAAACCTGACTTTGGTAATGTTTAAGTCTTAAGGGAATCTGGAAAAATGAAGTTTTTCAAAAGACTCCCTGGAGTCAGCTTTTTTTTCTTCTTTTTTTTAATACTAACTCCTTGGAGTCAGTTTTACCTACCGATTCCCTGCTGTCAGTTTTTCCTACCTGATACTCCCTGCAGTCAGTTTTCCTACCTGATACTTTCTGCAGTCAGTTTTCCTACCTGGTACTCCTTGCAGTCAGTTTTCCTACCTGGTACTCCTTGCAGTCAGTTTTCCTACCTGATACTTTCTGCTGCCAGTTTTTCTTACCTGATACTCCCTGCAGTCAGTTTTCCTACCTGGTACTCCCTGCAGTCAGTTTTCCTACCTGATACTACCTGCTATCAGTTTTCCTACCTGATACTCCCTGCAGTCAGTTTTCCTACCTGATGAAGTTTTTCCTACCTGATACTCCCTGCAGTCAGTTTTCCAACCTGATACTCCCTGCAGTCAGTTTTCCTACCTGATGAAGTTTTTCCTACCTGATACTCCCTGCAGTCAGTTTTCCTACCTGATACTCCCTGCAGTCAGTTTTCCTACCTGATACTCCCTGCAGTCAGTTTTCCTACCTGATGAAGTTTTTCCTACCCAATACTCCCTGCAGTCAGTTTTCCTACCTGATATCCTTGCAGTCAATTTTCCTAGCTGGAGTCAGTTTTTCCTACATGATATCCCTGCAGTCAGTTTTCCTAGCTGGAGTCAGTTTTTCCTACCTGATATCCCTGCAGTCAATCTTCCTAGCTGCAGTCAGTTTTTCTTACCTGATATCCCTGCAGTCAGTTTTTCCTATCTGATATCCCTGCAGTCAGTTTTCCTACCTGATATCCCTGCAGTCAGTTTTCCTACCTGATATCCCTGCAGTCAGTTTTCCTAGCTGGAGTCCGTTTTTCCTACCAGATATCCCTGCAGTCAATCTTCCTAGCTGGAGTCAGTTTTTCTTACCTGATATCCCTGCAGTCAATCTTCCTAGCTGGAGTCAGTTTTTTCCTACCCAATATCCCTGCAGTCAATTTTCCTAGTTGGAGTAAGTTTTTCCTACCTGATATCCCTGCAGTCAATGTTCCTAGCTGGAGTCAGTTTTTCCTACCTGATATCCCTGCAGTCAATTTTCCTAGCTGGAGTCAGTTTCTCCTAGAAATAGAAAGCAAAGGTAAGAGGTTGGAACTAAACAGCAAGAAGACTGAAGTCATGGTGATCAGTAAAAAAAACAGGAAAACCTGTCACGCAAAATAACAGTAAATAGCACACAACCTTGCGACAGGTTGTTAAGTTTAAATATCTGGGAACGACCATTTCACCAGATGGCAGATGCACATTCAAGAAGATGAAAAGCATTCTTACCAACAAATGCCTATCAATGAACATCAGGAAGAGAGTTCTTGAATGTACTATAGAACCGATAATGTTATACGGTTGTGAGGCGTGGACAGTCAACAAACAAAACTAGAACAAGATTGAGGCAGCCGAGATGTGGTTTCTAAGAAGAATGTTGGAGTTCCATGGACAGCTGGTACTCTGATAAACTCTTCATCCACAATTAATAAAAACTAAAAAAGCCTTTTGCACACCACAAACAATAATTCAATGAAAATTAGTAAATACCAAATCATCGTAATTTTTTAAATCCTTGAAGTTTGCAGAGGTTAAAAACATAATCAGCAGAAAATCCGACTTCCGTTGCGTGACAGCACAGAAATAAAAATGAAAGAATCGCAATTTGAGACTGCAACCCCACTTATTATTAACAACACAACAGGCATCGTTTCGATTATTATTGATCTTACACGATGACCAATCAAGGGTGTGTAACATCGACACTCGCTCGTCAAAATGCCATGAACCGTCAGTTGTTTTTTTACGGACGCTCGCAGCTGTGGGAAGGCGGGTAAACTGATGTAAAACCGACCGATTCAGTCACAAGCCTTGACAAGGTAACGAGGTTACGTACAAGTTTTGATGCGTTATCTTCAGAAATATTTCGTACATGACTAGCTAAAGCAGCTTAATGCCGGTAGTAGCCTATACTTTCTGTGACTGATTACTGGTCTTTAAAAAAGTTAAAGGGGTACTACTCTCTTATGATATGCTAAAGAACGAAGCAGGGGTACATGATTATCTAAATCCGACAACTTGACAAGTGATGTAAAATCTGACCAGCCTCACCAGGGGGTGATCTAAACTTCAACCAGCATGAATACTGTGAAGGCAGTACACATTATTTGATAAATTATCCATCAACGGCAACAAAATGAGTCATTTTCTGTTGAACAATACATATTTTATGCCTTGTTGATTTCCATCTGTTCCCTCCGTCCACTGCGTCCACAAACGATCGACGTCCCTTCCTGTTGCTGCCTTAAGTCTACTTTTTTGAAAGGGAGCATGGTCAGTGCCTCAGTTTTGTAGGCTTACCTAGCTAGATCTACGTGGTTGCCATCTGACACATAACACACACACACGCATGCTATGATGCTCGAGAGCGAGAGACAGATCAAGCTACAGAGCGCAAAACTAAAGGGGGGGGGGGGGGGGGTGTAGGAGAGAGTTGAAAAGTAAAGAGAGAGACTCCGGTCAGGAATTAGATTCTAGATCACGCAGGTATTCAAGCCTGATGTAAAATCCGACCGATCAAAAACTGCCATTTCATGAGCAATTGATATAGATCCAAAGGCTACTGACAGCTTCTATAGAACCTCGTTACATTGTGCGACTCTCACAGGATCAGACTGGAGTGTTGCTCAACCATAACATGGGGTCAGCAAGTGATCAATTTGAATAAAAATAATTCGCTTTGGAACACATGGCGCGCGGAAACAGCTGAGTTGGGGTGTTAATGCGCATTTTCTTTTTGTTCGCACAAGCCTAATCAGGCCTTTAATCATCATAATCGAAGAAAAGTTCTTTGAATTTTGGAATTTCGTCCAAAAAATTCTTGAATTTGTTAGTATCTTGTGCAGATTTCATGTTAGTTGGGAGTTTATTCCACAAAGGGGCTACTAGAAAATTTTTTTTTCTTTTGTTAGTACGACAGTGCTGAATAAATATCTTTCCTTTCTTGTTTCTTGTGATATTACATTGTGAAACTGAAAAGAGTGAGTCAACACAAATATCAATTCCATTAAATATCTTATACGTTTGAATAAGGTCACCTCTTGTCCTTCTGCCTTTAAGAGTGTAATTTCAAATACTTCAATCGTTCTGCGTAAGATTTATCTTTGCATTCTTTTAATAGCTTTGTTGCACGTCTTTGTACTCTTTCTATTTGCGCTGACTGTCTTTTCAAGGATGGACACCATATTGCATTTGCATATTCCAAATGTGGTCTAACAAAAGATTTATATAGTCTTAGAAATACATCCTTATCTAAGTAAGAAAAGCTTCTCCTAATAATTCCCAACATTTGATTTGCTTTATTAACTATTTTACCAATATGTAAATCGAAGGACAACATGCTGTCGAAAGTTACTCCCAAGTCCTTTTCCTCTTTTAGGATTTTTCTCTGCTTTATGCTGTCATTTTGTCTCATATAATATGTTTGCTCTTGGTTGGTTTTACCAATATGTAGAACACCACACTTAGAAATATTGAAATATAGATTCCATACATCTGACCAATCTTGGAGTTTATATAAGCTACGCACAAAAAGTTAAGGATCACTTGCACAAAAATTCATATCTTTCAAAATAAGAAAGCCAATGCGTTGAAGTTTGGCAAACATTTAATTCCATGCTTTAGTGATAACGATACACAATTGCCTTCAATTTCGAGCAATCGTTTGGTGTGTACATTTGATCAAAGTGTGTACGTATCGAAATTTGATTTCCCAAAATCATTGAAATCACAAGACAGGGCATTCTGATGCTCCCAAAAGTTCAGTAATGCGTGTAACCGCCATGGCTGTTCTGGCACTCGACGCAGCGAGTCCTCATCGAGTTGACCAGGTTGGTGAAGATCCTCTGTGGAAGCGCCTGCCACTCAGCCTGCAGCATCTGGTAGAGGTGTTGGGCATCCCTGGGAGGGGGGTGGTTGCTCCTCACTTTGCGATCCAGCTCATCCCAGAGGTTCTCAATCGGGTTGAGATCGGGACTGCATGCTGGCCACTCCATTCTGTTGACTCCAGACTGCTGCAGGAAATCGTTGACCACCCTTGCCCTGTGAGGGCGAGCGTTGTCATCCTGGTAGACAGCCGTCGGTCCCATCTACTGCAGTGTAGGCACAGCCAGCGGTTGAAGGATCTCATCCCGGTATCGGAGGCCAGTCAGGTTACCCTGTACATGATACAAGGGTGTTCTGTGGTGAAGGCTGAAGGCCCCCCAGACCATTACAGAACCTCCACCAAAGGCCACCTTTTCTTGGACAGTGGTGTCAATAAAGCGTTGCCCTGGGCGCCTCCAGACCCTCAGTCGGCCGTCGTTGTGGTTCATGGTGAAGCGTGATTCATCACTGAACAGGACCTGGGACCATTGCTGACGTGTCCACCTCAC
Organism: Monoplex corrugatus; assembly: GCA_030674185.1. Taxonomy (NCBI): domain Eukaryota; kingdom Metazoa; phylum Mollusca; class Gastropoda; order Littorinimorpha; family Ranellidae; genus Monoplex; species Monoplex corrugatus. The sequence continues at coordinate 88,029,436 of CM060312.1, forward strand.
GTGACGTCTGCAGAAGGCGCGGCGTGCTGCCCTATGGGCTGGAGTTAAGCGTGGCCGTACAGCTGGGCGACGAGAACGGAGGTTAAACCCATGAAGGCGGTTCCGTATGGTCTGCTGGCTGATGTTGATGTTAGTAGCCACCCTCAGCTGCCTTCGAATGATGCTGGAAGAGGCTGTTCTTGTCTGCAGGGCTTGTCGTTCAATGAGACGATCTTCACGTGGGTTTGTCTTCTTCGGTCGACCAGATCTGTGTCTTTCATGGACCCTCCCAGTGGCTGTGAAGCGTTGAATCAGTCTGACAATGACCGAGATGGACACCTGAAGTCGCCTGGCCACTTCTCGCTTGGGAACACCATCTTGGAACCATGCAACAGCTCGTCCCCTCTCAAACTCGCTCAATTTTCGTCGTGGAGGCATTGTCAGATTAGGCCTACTACTGGTGGAATGTCTTCTTATAAAGCCAAGCAAGAGACAGCATCTCGCACATAAACAGCAGTGCTTGCACGTGCGTAATGGTTTTTCCATCTGGCTTGTGCAATGTGTTCAGGCAGAACGGTCCAAAACAAGGTCCTTTTCCGCAAGTTTCCGCTTTTCCGTTTGCGGCCAAGCTCAGTAGTAGAGAATCCCGTGCAATTTTCGCACTAACACAACATCGCCCACTTACAGCTGAACAAGAATTCATAACAATTTGGCTGGACTGAGAAATAAATAACAGTAGCGAACTGAGTTTATTACGCACCTGTTTTCTCATAGTGATCCTTAACTTTTTGTGCGTAGCTTATATCATTTTGTAAACCCGCGAATTGAGATGTGTTGTCATATAGTTTTGTATCATCTGCAAATATTTTGCAGGTGCTATTTAGTGATATTGGCAAGTCATTTATAAACACTGTGAATAGTATGCCTTTATTTTCATTGGCATTTTCTTGAACTGACACCAGTTCCTTTATACAATAGATTCTAGTTTTGGTAACTGAAGTGACTGCACTTTTGGTTTTGCAAGGCAAATTCCTGACGTCGGTTGGATTTTACATAACCAAAATCAGTTTTTAGTTAAGTTTACCCTATCTACTGTCTCCTCCCCCTTCCCCTCATCTCCATTTCAAGACCTTGCCAGGATAAAGGGTTTTGATCCAACTCAAAAAGGGTCTGCCAGACAAGTGCATCAGATCTGATGCTGTGCACAACCTGTCTGAAATTGTCTGAGGTCCATGAATCCCTCCTGAACAAATTCCTGACTTCCACAGTACAAGTAGCTACCTCTCTGTTTCAGCTTCAGTTTCTCAAGATGACGTCTCTTTGCTCAAACGAATTCCACATGCGCTAACGTCACAGGTGCCACGTGCATGGTGACCGTGGCGTGGGCGTGGCACATGCTTTAACTAAGCCTGTACATAAACCCATGAGCTGGCCAGGTCCTGAGGCCCTACCCAGACTATGTTTTACCTAGTCTATATTTTGTACTGGTATATTTTATCAGCCTACCACTGGAATAATCAATGTAAATGATATGTGTATGTATCTTACCTTCAAAAAGGAACATATAAAGTAAACAAAGGTCTGAATCACAACACAACTACTTAACTAGCTATTCTGTATAAACTCGTCTCACGTGAGACCCCCCCCCCCCCCCCCCCGTCATAGCCTAATTTTCAGCTATCAACTACTCCTCGGCTTCAATTTAAAAAAAAACCCCAAAAAAACAGCCTTACTATCATCTATTATGTAATATGTAGGCCTGAATTAATTCTAAAACACTGGCGTTACCCTATGAGCTGTTTTCATATGTCAAAACTTCCTTCACGTATACTTATAGTTATAGGCTGTTGGAACAATCACAATGCATCGTCAAACTTCGATCAAATTATTTCAACTTTCGGCGATTCGCTTGTAGGTCACAAGCTTGGGGTGGATGGGTTTAATCGTACAGAAATCCAAAAATTTAAAGAGGAAACAGCCCCACAAAAGGAACGGTGGGTTGACAGAATGGACATCTTACAGTGTTAGGGTACTGTTAATTTAAATTAAACAATACTGAGTCTACGTACCCAAAATTGAAGACGTCTCAACTTGAACCGGTCACAAGCGCTGCAAGTTACGCAGCACGTACACCTTCCCCACTGCGTTGATGTCGACAGGATTGGGATATCACCGCCACCTGCTGGCGTTAGCTTTCAGATTGTCAGTTCAACTGTCCGTCATGAGGTTACAAGAGAGCAAACACCATAGTCAAGACATACTGGAATTGTTGCATTTACCAGGATGAGAACAGAAAGGGTGGGAGAGATACTTCCAGAGACAAAAGACAGGTTCGCATGGAAGACCACGATTGCCAACGCCATGAGGCATGGCACATGATGAGGATGATGATTATGATGATGACGATGATGATGACAATCCAATCCGCAGTCAGGACATTTTATGTATTTCGCTTGACAGTCAGGACATTTGACATTTTGCATAACAGTCAGGACAATGTACTTAACAGTCAGGACAGTTTACTTAACAGTCAGGACATTTTTCTTAACAGCCAGGACAAATATCATAACAGTGAGGACATTTTACTAAAAGTCAATACATTTTACTTAACAGTCAGGACTTTTAATAACAGTCAGGACATTTTACATAACAGTCAGGACATTTTATTTAACAGTCAGGACATTCTACATAACAGTCAGGACATTTTATTAACAGTCAGGACATTTTATTTAACAGTCAGGACAGTGTACTTAACAGTCAGGACAGTGACTTAACTAATCAGGACATTTTTCTATAACAGCCAGGACAAATAACAGTAACATGTAGCATTTACTAAGTCAGGACATTTACTTAACAGTCAGGACATTTTACATAACAGTCAGACATTTTACATAACAGTCAGGACATTTTACATAAGTCAGGACATTTTACATAACAGTCAGGACATTCTACATAACAGTCAGGACATTTTATTTTTATTTTTGTTTTTTGACTTTCAGGACATTTGACATTTCACTTAACAGTCAGGACATTTTATCTAGCAGTCAGGATGTCTTACTCAACAGTCAGGACATTTCACTTAACAGCCAGGACAGTTTACATAACAGTCATGACACTTTACTTACAGTCAGTATATTTTACTTAACAGTCAGGACATCTTACATAAGTCAGGACATTTTACTTAACAATCAGGACATTTTATTTAACAGTCAGGACATTCTACATAATGTTCAGGACATTTTCTTAACAGTCAGGACATTTTAAAGTAACCTCTCTCTCTCTCTCACACACACACAGACACACACACACACACACACACACACACACACACACACATACAAACATACACGCATGTGCGCACAGACATGCACAGATACACACAGACATGCACGCACATCCACACATACACACACAGCAAATTCCATGCTCTCTCTCTCTCTCTTTCTCTCTCTCTCTCTCACACACACACACACACACACACGTACGCACACACGCACGCACGTACTCACGCACACACACACACAACACACACACACCACTACAAACACACACACGCACGTGCGAACATAGACATGAACGCGCATCCACACACATACACGGCAAATCCTATGGAACGATTTAAATCGACATCCCCTTTTCTTTATACGATTCTCGACTCAGTTTGAACCAACACCTTTCCCCCGCCCATCCATCCCTCTTCTTTACCAAGTAGGGTGCGTGTAGCTTGTGTGCCTTCACAGCGTGTGGCACGTGCACTAATTGTATCACCTGTGGTAGTTGTCCTGGCCCACGAACTTTTCACCTTGCCACTTGGCCCAGCGATTTGTGACATATAAAGGCGGAGAATGATTCAGATTGGTATAATAACACACACACACACACACACACACACACCACACACACAACACACCACACACACACACACACACATATACATATATATATATAATATATATATATATATTATATAATATATTTGTGTTACCGCAACATGGTCCAGACAATATTTGACCCAGCCCCAGTACAGCGTGTCTTTCCCTTAATGGCTTCCTTCTAAGTGTCGTTCCATGATGCACCATACTGTTGCTATTGTCCACCTCTTCCAGATGTCCTGGTCACTCATGTTTTCTGGAGTGTATTGAGCAGCTGTCTTTGAATATCCGCTGATGAAGACAATATTTGAATAATGTTGGTGGGCAGAGGAGGCTATACGTTGTTCTGTTTTTAATTGATTTTTGTTTGTTTTTTTGTTTGTTTTTATCTATTTGCTTACTTTTTTTTTGGGGGGGGGGGGGGGGATTTCTATTATGACTGTGTAAAATGTTGGGGAGAAGTTGGGGAGAAGATGATTATCTAAGAGACGAAGTCAGTTTCAAGAGTAGTTTTTGCTACGTCCTTGTGGAGAAGAAATCCTGCATCATAAATGTCTGTCTGATCCATGTTCACACTACTCCATACCAAAACACAGTTGGCATGAATTTCGTTGGTTGACCTGTCCTTTCATCTACTGGCTGATATTCCCATGACTAGTGTTTTGTCAGTTTGCGTGAATTCTGCTATCTGTAAATCTTTGTCCTTCAGATCACAGACATTCCAGTATCAGTTGTGTTTGATCTAATCCCTTCTTCTTCTTCCTTTTCTTCTTTGTTTCTAATCAGTTTCCCTCTCTCTACACCCCCTCCCCTTCATCTTGATTCATCCGTTTCTTTTCCTTTTGTGTTCTTGGGCAACTGTTTATCTGCTATCAGCTTGCTTGACCTGTCAATTAAATCAGGGCCCCATTAGCAGAATGATCCATTTCCAAAACTCACGATTTGCATGAGGGGTTGGATTTTGGTTGGATTTTATAACCATACTGACAATATAAACGATTACAATGTTGACATTTGCGTTATATATGCATGATGCCACAGTTTGTCAGAAGGCGCCTGTAGGCCTGATATTTCTGTGTTCCTCTATGTTAAAGGCATTTACGTTATATTGCATGATTCCATGGTTTGGTTGAAGGTGCATGTAGGCCCAGTATTTCTGTGTTCAGTCTTCTATGTTAAGACATTTGGGTTATATTGCATGATACCTGTAGGCCTGGTACTTCTGTCTTCAGCCTTCTACGTCTTTTGTATTCCCTGTCCAAAGCTTACAGCAAAAACAAACCCCTCCCTTGTGGGCGCAATGGGCTAGGACTTAAGACAGCCCTTGTCTGCCTGATAAGCTCCATCCTTCAACGTAATGATGTTTTCTAGGTTGGGTCTTGTCAAATGCCATCCTGCTCCATCCTGGTGGAAACCATTGCCTGTCAGTCCACGCTGCTTACTCGTCCAGGTAAGCCTGACTTACTCCACAGCAAACCTCCATATCTGAATGCCATCCATCATCCGCCACTACAATCCACTAGATTGAGGATGGTTAATCCACTAACAAGATGGAGATGGCTTTTTCCACTGAAAAAAAAAAAACGGGCCACTTTCATCGCCAAATATGACCTGACCTTGTAGACGACAAAAGTAAGTAGAGGTCAACGTTTAATGATAGCTTGGACAGTCGCGTTAATAAGACCATTTTCAAAGTGGCTTGATGATGCTGTGATATGCTGTTACCAGGAGGGTGGGTGGGAGATGAAATACGAGTACAGGGTTGATGGGGATGGTGGTGTAGAACGTGCACGAACAGGATGAGTTTGTGTGTGACTACTGTCTGGTGTCAAAGAAAGTGGACGCGAAGAACGATCACCCTGCTACTGCTTGAAGCCGTGTTGTACCTGCCAAGCAGTTTGTGCTGTCACCACCTCATCCCCGTGGGGATACCGGCGGCTCTTTCAGTATAAATAGTATCCCCACCTTCTGGAAATCCTCTGCTAGAAATTCCTTTTTTTTGGGCACTTTCTTTGGTTTTTTTTCTTCCTCCTTTGCTTTCTGTCATTTTTTCCTATCATTTTCTGCCTAGCTGGTCCATTCACCTGTATACGTTCGATAAAGTCTTACGTGTTTTCAGTTAGGATTGACAATTTGGTATATGTATTAAGTGCACTTTTGGCTATAGAGAAATGAGATATGCAGAAGCGGGTTTATATAATTAGGCCCAGTTTTATTTTATGTTTTAAATTGTATTCAGGTTGGATTGTAAACAAAAAACAACAATAATAATGTTACCACCTCTCACTTCCACATTGGATTTCAAGTCGTTAATAATGGCGGTCAGTGAGGTTAGCATGCCCATCAGCTCTGATAAGGTCGGTTCATGGGGAGGAGGAGAGGAGATCGTCTGGCCACTGTCAGCAGAGCCGTTAGTCCCAGCAGAATTTCTTCCAATACTCCCCCCCTCTCTCTCTCTCTCTCTGTCTGTCTGTCTGTCTGTCTCTGGATGTGTCTGTCTGTCTGTCTCTGTCTGTCTATCCATCTATTGTCTGTCTGTCTATCCATCTGTCTGTCTGTCTGTCTATTTATCTGTCTATCTATCTATCTACCTATCTAGACATCTATCTAATCTGTATGTCGGTCTATCTATCTGTCTGTCTGTCTATCCATCTGTCTGTCTGTCTGTCTATCCATCTGTCTGTCTGTCTATCTACCTATCCAGACATCTATCTAATCTGAATGTCGGTCTATCTATCTGTCTAAACGTGCACATTTCATACAAATAATATGTCATGAAGTCTAAGAAGATATTCCAGTTTTTGTTATTTGTTTATTTGTTGGTTTTTGTTGTTGTTGTTGTTGTTGTTTATTAGATTGCCAAAAAGGCTTGTGGCTACTGTAATTAACAGAAAGTGTAACAATAATAACAAAATTAGCTATATTTTGTTAGAAAGAAACAATAATAGACACGCAAATTACAAACACAGAAACAAAGAAGAGTAGAAAATAAGGGAAGCATTAAAAGCAAACGATTTCAGGGCAATGAATTTAATCACACATGCTTCCCTGTTTTCATTCCACTCAAACAAGAAAGGGGATAGCAGTGATTTAGTCGCACAATCGATCAAACATCGTTTTCATCTTGGTTCTTGATATTGAAGTCATGTGTCAGTGGACAAGTGCAGGGATTCATTACGTGTTGTTGGATTACCTCTATTTAATGCAAGTCGAAATGAAAAATCATGTTCATGAGATAGCAAGTTCTGTTTACGTCTGACCAATGCGAACTATGTCTAGTTGGAAATTAATTCCTGGGAAACACGCACAGACAGACACAGACACAGCAGACTTACAGACAGACACAGACACAGACACAAACAGGCGCAGACAGACATACAGATACAGGCAGACACAGACACAGACACACAGACAGACATACAGACACACATGTACACACGCACACTCACAACACAGACACACATGTATACACACATGTACACACTCACTCACACACACACACACACACACACACACACACACAACACACACACACACATTCACACACACACACACACACATATACATACATACATACACACACACAGGCACATGGCAAAACACACAAATACAAACACAGACACACTTAAACACACAAACGCACATATACACGCCACACACACACACACACACACACACACACACACACACACACACACACACACACACACACACATACACACACACATACAAACACAGACAACACACACATATAGACACACACTTACACACATGGAAACATACATAAATACAAACTCAGACACACATACACATACAAACACACATAAACACATATACACACAAAACACACACACACACACACATACTTACAAACACAGACAACACCACACACACATATATAACACACAACACACATAAATGGAAATAAATAAATGAAAATAAATAAATAAATAAATAAATAAACATCAAATCATATAAAAATAATCAACAGAAATAGGAAACAAATACGCCGCAGCTAATGAATAAATATTGATACAAAGAAAAGGTATGAAAAAATACAGTAAAAATTAGAAACAGTTTATCAAATTCAGTCAAAGAAACAGAGGGAATAAAACATAAAATAAATAAAGGGACCAATAAATAAATAAACAAAAATAAAAATCAACATAACTGAAAAAAGTAAATAAATAGATAAATAAATGAAGGAATAGATATGTAAGTCAATAAACAGATAAATGAATGAATAAATAAATAAACAAACAAATAAACAGTACAAAAATAATAAATACATTGATAAATAAGTAAATGAATAAATAAATAAACAAACACATAAATAAAGATATATATATATGAATATCTAAATAAACGAATAAATAAATATATAAACAATTGAAATCGAGCCACACAAACAATATTTAATTAAAAAAATGTATTAAACTTTAAAACTAAACACCTCAAAATGAATCAAACCAATGTAAATTATTTAGTCAATAAATCTATTAATGGCAGTGCTAGACCAAAAATATCTATTATTTTCTTTAAAAGGAAGATGGTAAAATAACAACAATAACACCATCAGCACTTACACACCAATAACAATAGACAGAAAACGGTAAAGAAAACGATAGATCAATCTCAGACAGAAAAGAAGCCAAAGAAATACGCTTTTAAAGTGATTAAGACTGAAAAGCTGTGTAC
>CM060312.1:88042984-88065484 GCA_030674185.1 Monoplex corrugatus
GTGCCGGCGTGCGAGTGTGTAAGCAAGGACAGTGTCACTGTGCTTTATCTCAAGTACAGATTCCTACAGCCATGTTCTCCATAGTTGTCAGACATCTTCCTCGATGTCAGAGCGAGGCCACCATCTGATCCATAACGTTCAGACAAGTTGAAGATTTATATTTTCTCAAACTTGTTTTGTTTAAATGTATTTCAAAGACTGTTTGTGTTTGGCAACAGTGTGAACGAGAAATTGCCTGTCTCTCCATCCATGTCTATGATATATCACAGATAGTTGACAATGTCTATGAATATCTATGATCATATCACAGAGTGTAACAGAGAGCTAGTTGTCAGTCTCACTATCCGTGTCTCTGATTATATATCAGAGTGTGAAAGAATTGTGTCTGTCTCCCTATCCATGTCTATGGTCATATCGCAATGTAGGACAGAGATAGTTGTTTGTCTCCGTATCCAGGTCTATGATCATTTCAGAGTGCGAGAGAGCTAGGTGTCAATCGACGTCAATGACCACATCACAGGGAGTGACAGAATTGGTTGTCTGTCTCTCTATCTATCATCATCAGGTGCCCTGCCGCATGGCGTTGGCGATCATGGACTTCCATCTTTCTCTATCTCTTGTTGCCCCAAGCATCTCCTCCACCCTCCTCGTCTTTAGCCACCCCGCAAGTCCGTCTAGCATTTTCTCCCTGGGTCTACCTGGTGCTCTCTTTCCCTCCAGCTTTCCCGTTGTGACCAGGTGCTCCAAATCCCCCTTCCTCATAAAATGGCCTATAAATGTTGCCTGTCTTTTCCTAATCTTCCTTATGAGTGATCTACTTGTGTCTGCCTCCATCAAGACCGTCTCGTTTGTTTTCTTTGCTGTCCATGGAACTCTCAACATTCTTCTTAGAAACCACATCTCGGCTGCCTCAATCTTGTTCTGGCTTTGCTTGTTGACTGTCCACGCCTTACAACCGTACAACAGTATTGGTTTTAGATAACATTCAAGAACTCTCTTCCTGATGTTAATTCATAGGCATTTGTTCGTAAGAATGCTTCTCTATCTATGTCTACGATCATATCACAGTGTGCAACAGAACTGATTGTCTGTTTTTCTATCCATGTGTATGATCGTATCACGTAATACAACAGAGCTAGTTGTCTTGTCTTTATGCATGTCTCTGCTCGTACGAAAATAAAAACATAGGATGGCATTGGCTATGCCTATAATTGTGACAAATTATACCATACCAGCCATAAGCGTGAAAATTATGGCTGACCAAATTAAAGCAAATTATACACGTTTTCCCATTTAGTTTAGCAGATAATAATCAAAGGGAGCTGTGCGCAAATTAACTCATACTTACTTACTTAGGCCTTGAGCCCCAGGAGGGGCATAGGCCATCCACAACCGCCCGCCATCGTCCACGATCCTGGGCTATTTGCTCAAGTTCTCGCCAGGAGTAGCCGGTCTGCTTGGCGTCCGCCTTCAGTTCTCTTCTCCAGGTGTTTTTTGGTCGGCCTCTCTTTCTCTTCCCTTGAGGGTTCCAGGTCAGGGCCTGGCGGGTGATGTTGGTTGATGGTTTCCTCAGGGTGTGCCCTATCCATCGCCATCTCCTTCTTCTGATTTCTTCTTCTACTGGCACTTGGTTAGTTCTCTGCCAGAGGTCTGTGTTACTGATGGTAACTGGCCAGTGGATCTTCAGTATCTTGCGTAGGCACGAGTTTATGAATGTCTGGACTCTTCTAGTAGTGGTCTTAGTTGTTCTCCACGTTTCTGCTCCATACAAAAGAACTGATTTGATGTTTGAGTTGAACAGGCGGATTTTAGTGCGGGGTGTGATCATGTGGGATCGCCAGATGTTCTTGAGGGCCAAGAAGGATGCTCTTGCCTTTCCGATGCGGGTCTTCACGTCTGCATCTGTTCCTCCCTGCTGATTGACTACACTCCCAAGGTAAGTGAAGGTCTCGACCTCCTCCAGGTTGTTATCTCCCAACTTCACTGCCTCTGTACTGGAAGCATTGATTTTCAGAATTTTGGTCTTGTTGGGGTGGATGTGAAGGCCGACTTGGGACGCATGGGAGGCCAGGCTTGAAGTCTTGTTCTGCATCTGTTGCTGTTTGTGGGAGAGCAGAGCGAGGTCATCGGCAAAGTCCAAATCGTCCAACTGAGTCCATAGGGTCCACTGGATGCCATTCCTCTGTCCATCTGTTGTCCGTCTCATCACCCAATCGATGGCGAGGAGGAACAGGAATGGTGACAGCAGGCATCCTTGACGTACGCCGGTCTTTACATCAAAGCGACGCGTCAGCTGGCCTCCGTGAACGACCCGACATGCCATCCCTTCATATGACTCTTTGATGATTCGTGTCAGTTTGGCTGGGATTCCATAGTGTCGGAGGAGTTGCCACAGGGTGTCACGGTGCAGACTGTCAAAAGCCTTGAGGAAGTCTACAAAGTTGATGTACAATGAGGAGTTCCACTCCAGGGACTGCTCGACGATGATGCGTAGCGTGACAATCTGGTCTGTGCAGGATCTGTCCTGCCTGAAGCCTGCCTGGTGGTCTCGGAGCCTGACGTCCACTGCGTCCCTCATCCTCTCCAACAGAATCCTGTTGAACACTTTTCCTGGCACTGATAGGAGTGTGATGCCTCTGTAGTTCTCGCAGATGCTGAGGTCTCCCTTTTTGGGCAGTTTGATGATGTGTCCGTCTTTCCAATCTATTGGTACTTTTTCCTGTTCCCAGATCTTCTCAAAAAGCGGTAGTAGAAGGTCGGCTGTTGTCTCTACGTCTGTCTTGAGAGCTTCTGCTGGAATTCCATCTGGGCCGGCTGCCTTGCCATTTTTCATCTTCTTGATGGCGCGGATGATTTCGTCTTTTGTTGGTGGGTCGCAGCATATCTCTATATCATTGTCTGCTTCTGCGATATTTGGAGGGTTTTGTGGAGCTGACCTATTGAGAAGTTCCTCAAAATGCTCCGCCCATCTCTCAAGCTGCTGATCTGTGTCTGTGATGGTCTGTCCTAGCTTGTCCTTGACTGGTCGTTCTGGTCTGTTGTACTTGCCTGCAAGCTTCTTGGTGGTTATATACAGCTCTTTCATGTTCCCGTGGTACGCTGCTTGTTCTGCTTCTTCAGCCAGGCTGTCTATGTAGTCTCTCTTGTCTTTCTTCACACTCTTCTTCACTTCCCTGTGAGCTTGTGCGTATTCTGCTTGGGCTGTCGCTTTAACTAATCTTGTACGGCTCGAGTTAACTGCTTCTTTCTTGAGTCTTCTTGCTTGGATCTTCTGGAGGGTGTCTGCTGAGATCCAGTCTTTGTGTTGGTTGTTCTTTGGCCAAGCACTTCCTGGCATGTTTCTGTGATGGCATCTTTTGTTCTCTTCCAAAGGTCATTGTCCTATCTTTCAATAGCTTCACATTGTACTTCGCCCTGCCTGCTGCCTGCCTGTCAGTGCGCAAATTAACTCATGATCATGAGAAAATCAAAGAGAGATATATATATAGCGTATTGCTCGTTTTAAACTCAAAAGAAGCAGGTCAATTAGTTACGACAACAATATATAGCAGGGCCAATTAAAAGGGGACATTACTGTCATGGCTTGATGAGCTAATTTTGGCTTTATTGTTGGCATAAATTACGATGGTGTTTCTTTTATTTTCGCCCACAGATCAAGATCATACATGTACATATATAAACAGGAATACCTCCGCCTGCCTATGCATAGATTTGTATTTCTCGCTCGTTTTAATATCGTCAGTGCAAAATTAGAATAGACCTTTGTCAGTTTTGCTGTATACTTCACAACTGTCGAAATCTGCTGATTCTTCTAGGAAAAACTCTATTTCGTCTGGTGAGGTGTTTTCGTTTCGTTCCTTGAGTTAACGTCTTTTCATGGTGAGGTGTGTGTGTGTATGTGTGTGTGTGTGTGTGTGTGTGTGTGTGTGTGTGTGTGTGTGTGTGTGTGTGTGTGTGTGTGTGTGTGTGTGTGTGTGTGTGTTCGTTCGTTATTTCTTTTAAGGTCTGTTCACATATGTGCTTTTAGACGAAAAAAAAAAGAAAAAAAAAAAGGTGTCTATGGGGTGGAAGATTCTACGAAATCATAAAGAGAGTTTAACATATTAATTAACATTAAAAAAAATTATAGGACAATAGAAAAGCAATCATAACATTAGAACGATCAGGCTTGAACAGATTGCTCAGGGCTGTATGTGTGTATGTAACCGCGCGCGCGCGCGCGCGCGCGCGTGTGTGTGTATGTGTGTGTGTGTGTGTGTGTGTGTATGTGTGAGTGTGTGCATGTATACGCATGCGCATGCAACGAGCGTATCCCGTGCTGGGTTATGACAAACCATCTGTGATTATCTGGTGGGGTAGAGGGGTAGAAAAGGATAATCTTACCGAATAAAAACATTGTAACAGTCAAGGAGTAGGCTAATGATAAAACTAACAAGCAAACAAACAGAGGTAGGTGGGAGTTACAGGTATAAAAACAATCGGTTTTAATCAAAGAAAACGACCTACAGGACTGTGCAGTAAATGCCTAGCAAAGTGTAAATACAAAGTGAAATCAGTGTGTTTCTGTTTCAATTTTGAAAATGATACAGGGAAATAAGGTTGCATTCGCTGACAACACAAAAGGTGTTTAACTGTTATAGACTCATTACAGACACATTTGATGGTATTATTGAACTTAATCCGAAGTGAGTCCAGATATAATCTGTAAGCTAAAGTTATTTCTAGTCTTGTAAAACCCTGGTAATTTACGATGAAGGGTCGATAGTGACATTGCGCTTTTACTTTCTTTTCTAATATAGCATTCATTTCATGTTCAGAGAGTCGTAAATCAAGTTTAGTACTGCCTGCCCTATTCATTGCTGCACTTTTAGCGATTCTATCGACTCGATCATTATCTATGATACCACAGTGTGATGGAATCCAACAAAAAGTATCGTGAGTATTATTTGTTATTAAACAATGAATTAAAAAGTTTATCTCAAATATTAACGTACTATTTACTTTACATTTGCAGCTCGTCAGGGATTGTAATGCAGATTTCGAATCTACACATAATAAGATACTAAATATAGCTATGGGTAGATCTACTATATATTTCAGTGCCATTAGGATGGCGACTAATTCAGACGTGAAGATTGAGTGTCCCTGTCCTAAAGAGTAAGCCTTTTCCACTTTTAAGTTTGGAATTATAAAACCAGCGCCTGCTGCACCATCATCTAGAACAGAGCCATCAGTAAATATTTTCAAGTGAAGTGAATATTTTTCATGCAGATGAGACAGAACGTCAATTGCCAACAGGTGCGGATTAATATCTTTTCTCAAATCAGTTTCAATGTAGTTGATATCAAAAGTAGCAGTGGACAATTCCCAGGGGGGTAGAGGACAACATATCAGTTTATGTGAAACTTTTTTAGGAACTACTCTGCAAATTTCGAAGAGCTCATTTGTGTAACTGGATATTGTTTCTTGTGCCTTTATTGTTCTTGCTCTCTTGGGGAAATGGATGTCAGACCGAATTTTAAGATCCGTGTCAACATAGCTACTGCATTTGCTCTAACTATATATTTAGCAGCTGATAACTTCCTCCAGTCTTCCAAAGGAAGGATGCCGGCTATTTTATATACTTCTTGTGTTTTTGTATACACCGGTACCCCAAGAGCACATTTAACAGCTTTACTATCTAAGCTTTGAAGTTTTTTCAAATAACATTTTGGGGCTGAAAAATAGACCTCTTGGCCATAAGCCAACTTTGATCTGACTAAAGCTGTAACAAGATGTAATAACGTTTTAGTGTCCTGCCCCCATGACTGTTTACTAATTATTTTTATTAAATTAAAGCTTTTCACGGCTTTGTATAGCAAGGCATCAATATGTACTTTCCATTGTAAACTAGAAGTCAAGTGAACTCCCAGAAATTTCACCTGAGTGGTATATTTCAGTTCCTCATTATCAATTTTGAACAGTAGTAACTCTTTAGGACTGAAACCATTATTAAAAAGAATCATATGTGTCTTTTCATTGGATATTTCCAGACCGTTAACTTTCAAGTAAGTGGAAATGTGATCAATTTCACGTTGATAAATCTTTTTAATATAGGTTATTTCTCTTAAGGAAGTCTTCCTTTTCAACGAAACGTTCATCCAGAGCGCTATATCATCAGCGTACTGAGCTAAGTTCACATTGTTTGAGACTTGTGATGGCAGGTCATTGATCAAAATATTAAATAAAAGAGGAGATATTATGGAACCCTGTGGAATTCCCATGTTTACAGGTCGTTTTTCAGAGTATGTATTACTTATTTTAGCGACTATACTTCGATTACTTATAAATGCTTTGATGAAATAATAAATATTACCTTTGAGACCAATATGTTTCAATTTCAACAAAAGTCTTGCATGCCAGACTTGATCATACGCTTTTTTAAGATCAAAAAAGGTAGCTAAGACATTTTTCCTTCTCGCAAACTGATTTTTTATTTGAGTTGTTAATTTGACTAAATGGTCTGTCGTCGATCTACCTTTTCGAAATCCAGACTGGTTAATAGGTATTATATTATTTTTCTCACAAAAATAAGTCAGTCGATTCAGAGTAATTTTTTCCATTAGTTTCGAAACATGGGATGTAAGCGAGATAGGCCTGTAACTACCTGTATCAGAGCGTGGTTTATTAGCTTTCAGTACAGGTATCACAATTGAATTCTTCCAAATGTCAGGTATGTGACCACTTTCCCAGCATTTTAGTATGATATGGTGTAAATATTTAATCCATTTCTCTGGTAAATGATTTAAAAGCGTATACGAAATGCCATCCAGACCTACAGCCGATTTTTTTTATTGTTCAAAGAGAGAAGAGCATCTTTAAGTTCTTGTAACGTAATTTTTGAATTTATGTACATGTGGCTATCGGGGGGAGGATCTGAGTATTCTACAGATTCCTCAATTTTCCGACTTTTCTCCTGAATTGGTGGAGACAAGCTACTGGAATTACTTGCTCTTGAAAAGAACTGTACAAATTCTTCAGCTTTCTCAGATGACGAAGGAAATTCATTGTCTCTAATCTTAATAGGAAACTGTTGTAAATGAAATCCATTTTTCATTTCTTTGACCTTATTCAAAATTTTAGGAAGATCTTTAGGACCGGAAATTTGTTGAGAACAGAAATCTGACCAATATCTCTTTTTGGCTTGGGCTATGACCTTGTTTGAATGAATCTTTGCCATTTTCATATTGTAATGGTTTTCTGGAGATTTAGTTTTTAAGTAGGTTTTATACATTTTCTTTTTTTCGTTCTTAGCTTCTTCACATAATTGATTCCACCAGCTATTTCCAACAAAATTACCTTTTGTTTACATTTTTCCTTTTTGGAATTGAATCTTTTGCTGCCTCATGTAATGTGTTTGTGAAGTGTGAATACATATAATTAACACTGTCGCTCTCGTTGAACGTGCAATCTTTTCCCATTAAGATCGTGTGGTATTTTACCCAGTTTGCACGGTTGTACAAATATCTAGGAATACAGTCATCTTGTTCTGGTGCTTTAGCAAATAATTCATCAATAACTGTGACAATTGGTAGATGATCACTTCCAAGGGAGTCGGATGTAATATCCCATATACAATTAATGACAAGGTCAGGAGATAATAAAGTCAAGTCAGTGGCGGAAGCTTTATGTTTAGGATTATCTGGTAGTCTAGTTATTCGACCGTCATTTAATAATACCAAGCCAGAGTCAACGATGTTTTCAACAAAACAATTGTTAGACACATATTGGCAGTCTTTGTCCCAGAATGGAGAATGGGCATTAAAATCTCCGGCGATCAACCATTTCTCAGCATGTTCTAAAGTTCGTAGCCAGTCACTGTTGTTTCCATCAGGGTCACGTGGAAAATATACAGACATGATATTTAAAGTTGATACATAGTTAATTTTTACTTTCACAGCCACACAATAAACACCATCCGTGTCCTTTGGCACAGGAGGCTGAATGATTTTGTAGTCCACATCTTTACGGATATATATAGCTGCATATGTCTTAGAGTTATGATCACAAATGTGTGTCACAGGAGGATAGTAATAGTCCTCTAAATTTGGTAATTTACTTTTCGTCACATTCATGGACTGTAAGGCGATAATATGATGCTTATTTTCGGATAAATAGTGCTGGAGATGAAGAAGATTAATATTGATGGAGCGACTGTTCCACTGAAGAACAGAAAAACCTGTTTTAGAACGTTTTTTGACTTGCATAACTGTGTGTGTGTGTGTATGTGTGTATGTGTGCGTGTTTGTGTGTGTGTATGTGTGTGTACGTGTGCGAGTGTGGGTGTGTTTGTGTGTGTGTATGTGTGTGTGAGAGTGTGTGTGTATGTGTGTACGTGTGTGTATGTGTTTGTGTTGTGTGTGTGTTTGTGTGCATGTGTATGTATGTATGTGTGCGTGCGTGTGCGTGTGTGTGTGCGTTTTTCTGTGGGTGGGTGTGGTGGTATTGGTGGTCATTGTTTAAATGTCTATTCACTTAAGTGATTTGAGAAGGAAAAAAAAGGGAAAATAAAGGGGGGGGGGGGGGAGATTGCGATGGTGTGGATGGAGAGAAAGGCAATTGCAGAAGGGGAGGGAAATTTTCACAAAATTGTTAAGTGACCGTAATCAACAATTTAAAATTGTGCGTCTGTGTAGCTGTATGTTCTTCCATGATCGTTTAATTTCCGTGTGTATTTTGAGTCTGTATCACAAAGATGTAAAAGCCTGGTTGTGTGTTTGATGACTCTTACATGTAATGGATCATCACGCTTTTACGTGTACTGGTCTGGTTCACTCTTCCTGTATGACGCCAGATATGGACACTCACAGCACATTTGGACAGATGAATCTAAGCCAGGGAAATTATGTGTTATTGCAAGATACTAATCATCAGATAAATTGATCATATCACCAGTGAACAAGCTCGCCAAACCATCAAGCAGTTCTTCAGTGCGGCGCCCCAAATGACTCTCCACAGAGTTAAGGGACAAAAGAAGAAGCAAAAGAATTGAAAGAAGAAAAGAAGAATTGCAAAGAAGAAGAAGAAGAAGAAGAAGAAGAAGAAGAAGAAGAAGGAAGAAGAAGAAGAAAGAAGAAGAAGAAGAAGAAGAAGAAGAAGAAGAAGAAGAAGAAGAAGAAAGAAAGAAGAAGAAGGAAGAAGAGAAGAAAGAAGAAGAAGAAAGAGAAGAAGAAGAAAGAAGAAGAAAAGGAAGAGAGAAGCGAAGAAGGAAGAAAGAAGAGAAGAAGAAGAAGAAGAAGAAGAAGAAGAAGAAAGAAGAAGAAGAAGAAGAAGAAGAAGAAGAAGAAGAAGAAGAAGAAGAAGAAGAGAAGGGAGAAGAGAGAAGAGAAGAAGAAGAAGAGAGAAGAAGAAAGAAGAAGAAGAAGAAGAAGAAGGAAGAAGAAGAAGAAGAGAAGAAGAGAGAAGAAGAAGAAGAAGAAGAAATAAAAAAAAAGAAGAAGAAGAAGAGAAGAAGAAGAAGAGAAAGAAGAGAAAGAAGAAGAAAGAAGAGAGAAGACAGAAGAAGAATGGGGGAAGAAGAAGAAGAAGAAGAAGAAGAGAAGAAGAAAAGAAGAAGAAAAAAAAAGAAACAGCAACAACAAAAACAACAGCAGCAGCAAAAACAACAAGAAGAAAATCACAAATACATTCAATACAATGATGATGACGGTGATGGACTCTGTCAGTCCGACGGATGAGCAGGCATACCTGTTTTCAGTGCACGGTGTGGATATTTATGTGGGACACAAGACCTGGTCTTAGGGACACACGTTCTTCTACAGGCGCTGTAAGGGAAGGAACTCCTGCAGCCTTGGTTTCTTCTTCCTACGGTCCTTCTTCAGAGGCATAGCAGCTCTTCTGTGCTGTTCACATGTGATTGTGCCCTGTGTGCACAGTTGTCACCACCAGGTCTGTTGGGGCGATGTCTTCTCAGGCTTTGGAGAGCCCCAGTGTCAATAGTGTCTGTTTGGGGTGTCATTTGAATGTGATTTTAGTACCGTGATTTTGACATACATTGGGTGTCATTTGACAGTGATTTTAGTACGTGATTTTGACACACATTGGGTGTCATTTGACTGTGATTTTAGTACCGTGATTTTGACACACATTGGGTGTCATTTGACTGTGATTTTAGTACTGTAATTTTGACACACATTGGGTGTTAATTGACAGTGGCTTTAGTACCGTGATTTTGACACACATTGGGTGTTAATTGACAGTGGCTTTAGTACCGTGATTTTGACACACATCACAGTACTAAAACCACTGTCAATTAACACCCAATGATTTTGACACACATTGGGTGTTAATTGACAATGGCTTTAGTACTGTGATTTTGACACACATTGGGTGTTAATTGACAGTGGCTTTAGTACCGTGATTTTGACACACATTGGGTGTTAATTGACAGTGGCTTTAGTACCGTGATTTTGACACACATTGGGTGTTAATTGACAGTGGTTTTAGTACTGTGATTTTGACACACATTGCGTGTTAATTGACAGTGGCTTTAGTACCGTGATTTTGACACACATTGGGTGTCATTTGACAGTGGTTTTAGTACCGTGATGTTGACACACCTTGGGTGTTAATTGACAGTGGATTTAGTACCGTGATTGTGACACACGTTGGGTGTTAATTGACAGTGGTTTTAGTACTGTGATTTTGACACACAGTAGGTGTGAATTGACAGTGGCTTTAGTACCGTGATTGTGACACACATTGGGTGTTAATTGACAGTGGTTTTAGTACCGTGATTTTGAAACACATTGGGTGTTAATTGACAGTGGTTTTAGTACTGTGATTTTGAGACACAATTGGGTGGTAATTGACAGTGGCTTTAGTACTGTGATTTTGACACACATTGGGTGTTAATTGACAGTGGTTTTAGTACTGTGATTTTGACACACATTGGGTGTTAATTGACAGTGGTTTTAGTACTGTGATTTTGACACACATTGGGTGTTAATTGACAGTGGTTTTAGTACGTGATTTTGACACACATTGGGTGTTAATTGACAGTGGCTTTAGTACCATGATTTTGACACACATTAGGTGTTAATTGACAGTGGCTTTAGTACCATGATTTTGACACACATTGCGTGTTAATTGACAGTGGTTTTAGTACCGTGATGTTGACACACATTGGGTGTTAATTGACAGTGATTTCAGTACCGTGATTTTGACACACAATGGGTGTTAATTGACAGTGATTTCAGTACCGTGATTTTGACACACGTTGGGTGTTAATTGACAGTGGTTTTAGTACTGTGATTTTGACACACATTGGGTGTTAATTGACAGTGGTTTTAGTACCGTGATTTTGACACACATTGGGCGTTAATTGACAGTGGTTTTAGTACCGTGATTTTGACACACATTGGGTGTTAATTGACAGTGGTTTTAGTACTGTGATTTTGACACACATTGGGTGTTAATTGACAGTGATTTTAGTACTGTGATTTTGACACACATTGGGTGTTAATTGACAGTGGTTTTAGTACTGTGATTTTGACACACATTGGGTGTTAATTGACAGTGGTTTTAGTACCGTGATTTTGACACACATTGGGTGTTAATTGACTGTGATTTTAGTACCGTGATGTTGACACACATTGGGTGTTAATTGACAGTGGTTTTAGTACCGTGATTTTGACACACATTGGGTGTTAATTGACAGTGGTTTTAGTACGTGATTTTGACACACATTGGGTGTTAATTGAAAGTGGTTTTAGTACTGTGATTTTGACACACATTGGGTGTTAATTGACAGTGGTTTTAGTACCGTGATTTTGACACACATTGGGTGTGAATTGACAGTGGCTTTAGTACCGTGATTTTGACACACATCACAGTACTAAAACCACTGTCAATTAACACCCAATGATTTTGACACACATTGGGTGTTAATTGACAATGGCTTTAGTACTGTGATTTTGACACACATTGGGTGTTAATTGACAGTGGCTTTAGTACCGTGATTTTGACACACATTGGGTGTTAATTGACAGTGGCTTTAGTACCGTGATTTTGACACACATTGGGTGTTAATTGACAGTGGTTTTAGTACTGTGATTTTGACACACATTGCGTGTTAATTGACAGTGGCTTTAGTACCGTGATTTTGACACACATTGGGTGTCATTTGACAGTGGTTTTAGTACCGTGATGTTGACACACCTTGGGTGTTAATTGACAGTGGATTTAGTACCGTGATTGTGACACACGTTGGGTGTTAATTGACAGTGGTTTTAGTACTGTGATTTTGACACACAGTAGGTGTGAATTGACAGTGGCTTTAGTACCGTGATTGTGACACACATTGGGTGTTAATTGACAGTGGTTTTAGTACCGTGATTTTGAAACACATTGGGTGTTAATTGACAGTGGTTTTAGTACTGTGATTTTGAGACACATTGGGTGGTAATTGACAGTGGCTTTAGTACTGTGATTTTGACACACATTGGGTGTTAATTGACAGTGGTTTTAGTACTGTGATTTTGACACACATTGGGTGTTAATTGACAGTGGTTTTAGTACTGTGATTTTGACACACATTGGGTGTTAATTGACAGTGGTTTTAGTACTGTGATTTTGACACACATTGGGTGTTAATTGACAGTGGCTTTAGTACCATGATTTTGACACACATTAGGTGTTAATTGACAGTGGCTTTAGTACCATGATTTTGACACACATTGCGTGTTAATTGACAGTGGTTTTAGTACCGTGATGTTGACACACATTGGGTGTTAATTGACAGTGATTTCAGTACCGTGATTTTGACACACAATGGGTGTTAATTGACAGTGATTTCAGTACCGTGATTTTGACACACGTTGGGTGTTAATTGACAGTGGTTTTAGTACTGTGATTTTGACACACATTGGGTGTTAATTGACAGTGGTTTTAGTACCGTGATTTTGACACACATTGGGCGTTAATTGACAGTGGTTTTAGTACCGTGATTTTGACACACATTGGGTGTTAATTGACAGTGGTTTTAGTACTGTGATTTTGACACACATTGGGTGTTAATTGACAGTGATTTTAGTACTGTGATTTTGACACACATTGGGTGTTAATTGACAGTGGTTTTAGTACTGTGATTTTGACACACATTGGGTGTTAATTGACAGTGGTTTTAGTACCGTGATTTTGACACACATTGGGTGTTAATTGACTATGATTTAGTACCGTGATGTTGACACACATTGGGTGTTAATTGACAGTGGTTTTAGTACCGTGATTTTGACACACATTGGGTGTTAATTGACAGTGGTTTTAGTACGTGATTTTGACACACATTGGGTGTTAATTGAAAGTGGTTTTAGTACTGTGATTTTGACACACATTGGGTGTTAATTGACAGTGGTTTTAGTACCGTGATTTTGACACACATTGGGTGTGAATTGACAGTGGCTTTAGTACCGTGATTGTGACACACATTGGGTGTCATTTGACAGTGGTTTTAGTACTGTGATTTTGACACACATTGGGTGTTAATTGACAGTGGTTTTAGTACCGTGATTTTGACACACATTGGGTGTCATTTGACTGTGATTTTAGTACCGTGATTTCGACACACATAGGGTGTTAATTGACAGTGGCTTTAGTACCTTGATTTTGACACACATTGGGTGTTAATTGACAGTGGTTTTAGTACTGTGATTTTGACACACAGTAGGTGTTAATTGACAGTGGCTTTAGTACCGTGATTTTTGACACACATTGGGTGTTAATTGACAGTGATTTTAGTACCGTGATTTTGACACACATTGGGTGTTAATTGACAGTGGTTTTAGTACCGTGATTTTGACACACATTGGGTGTTAATTGACAGTGATTTTAGTACCATGATTTTGACACACATTAGGTGTTAATGGACAGTGGCTTTAGTACCGTGATTTTGACACACATTGGGTGTTAATTGACAGTGGCTTTAGTACTGTGATTTTGACACACATTGGGTGTTAATTGACAGTGGCTTTAGTACCGTGATTTTGACACACATTGGGTGTTAATTGACAGTGGCTTTAGTACCGTGATGTTGACACACATTGGGTGTTAATTGACAGTGGCTTTAGTACCGTGATTTTGACACACATTGGGTGTTAATTGATAGTGGTTTTAGTACTGTGATTTTGACACACAGTAGGTGTTAATTGACAGTGGTTTTAGTACTGTGATTTTGACACACATTGGGTGGTAATTGACAGTGGTTTTAGTACTGTGATTTTGACACACATTGGGTGTTAATTGACAGTGGTTTTAGTGCTGTGATTTTGACACACATCTGCCATTTTCTCCTGCCAGGCTACTGCAATTGGGAAGTTGTCTACTGGGGTTTTCTTGTGCTAAGTGCTGTGCGTTTTTTCTTTGTCGTCTTTTTCGTACGCTTGACAAACGCCAGTTGGCCGAAAATTTGCCCCTGTCTTGTTTTATGTTAAATACGTGTTCTGTTTCTATTTTTGTGTTTTTCTGTTTCGTGATTTTAGTGTGAGATAAAAGCAGTGTCCTGGAGATTAATGGCAGTATTGTGCTTATCTGCCGGGATGTTTGTATTTTTTAATTTTCTATTTGCTGTCATGAATTTGACCTGTCAACCATTGGATCTTCGTTGATCCCTACTGCATGAGCTGCTTATGTGTTTGCAAAACCAACACACCACAGTCTAAGACCCAAGAACAATTTTTATATACTGCTATGATGATGACAACAGGGATGATAGTGATGATGCTGTGGAGTTCCACTTCCTGTTCAGATTGTATAAACATAAGTAAACACATAAAACATACATAAAAATGGCCTATTGATGTAATGTACCCAATCATCGATCCAAACAGGCAGACATTTGTTCAGGATTTATGGAAAACAGGCTGATGAGGCATAAAACGAGAAAGGAAGAGAAGAGATGACACAAAGCAAAGGAGCAAGTCAGAAACATAGACAGTGACAGTAAAGAAGAACTGTGTCGGACAGAATTCACAGATGTTGGGGTACTAGTTATTTTGAAAGAACCCAAGGCATCGGGGGTGGGGTGAGGTCATTTTTCCAGATTGTCTACTGAGAGATCAATAACTGTTTTCACAAAATGGTGTTTCAGGGCGATTTTATTCTAAATTAGGCAAAAGGAAGAGAGCTGTTACTTCTTTAAATTAAATGCTATCTAATTCACATTTATTATTTATTTAGTTATTTGTTTATCTATCGATTTATTTACGGTTGATATTGCTTAGTCACGATATAATGATAACTTTTCAGCGGCCATTTACTTGAAGGGAAGTAACTACAAAGCAAAAATGAATTCCCTTGACCCGGGCAGACGACAAACATTATCACAGGTAGAGCAGGCATAATGTTTAAATACAACGTGTTCTATTTCTCGAGCTGACTGTGATAATGCCTCGTACTTTTTCCTGTTTTAGGAATGGACAGCGAATTCGAGACATTGCCATGTACAAGAACCGATTGTGCATATTGCTAACCCACATTCTAACCGATTTGCAAATCGTTGTTGCTATTTATGTATAAAGTTAAAATGGATGACTCGTCACACGCGGTACAGAATTGGTGATCTTAGAAGTTTCTGCCCCCTAACTGTGCTGACAGAAGTTTTCATTATCTGTACCTGGAGAGAAAAAGATCGAGGTTGGTATGTGTACAGTAGGTCTATGTTTTTGTTCTCTATACGCATTCATAATCATCAAACTAAAGTGTATTGCTCTTTTGTATATAGATTAATACATTTCAGTGATGGAAACAATACATGAACACATATTTGTACATACATTCAAACGGTATATAGACTAATAAATTTCAGTAACAGAAATAATACATGAACACATATTCGTGCATAAATTCAAACGGTATATAGACTAATAATTTTCGGTAACAGAAACAGTACATGGACACATATTCGCACAAAACATTCAAACGGTATTTGGCATAGAAATCACAAGCAAGAATTGTTGCTACACAAATGTGCATGTGCTTGTGCCTGTGTGCTTTGGTGCAGGTTATGGAGTCTACCACAGAGTATTGTTGGCTGGTTTGGGTGAAGCGCATATGGAATTGTCCAATTGCGGGAATCCTTCGAGCCAATTCAACAAAGTCAAGAGAATATCTTATCTCTCTGTGTGTCTCTCTCTGTCTCAGTGCAGATGGCTCACAAATTGTCGAGGAAAGAATTGCCACAACTGCTGTCATGGCTGAGTCAAAATCTTCCTGCCACTTTTAAGGTAACTATGATATAGCAATAATAATAATAACGATACTAATGATGATGATGATGATGATATGAAAATATAATAATAAATAATAATAATAATGATGATGATAATAATAATAATAATAATAACAACAATCATCATCATCACCATCACCACCATCATCATCTTCATCATCATCATGGTGACGACGATGATGATGATAAAAAATAGTAATATAATAGTAATAATGATAACAATGACAATAATAATAATAATAACAATAATAGTAGTAGTAGTAGTAGTAAAAATAACGATATAGCAATAATTCTAATAATAATAATAATAGTAATAATGATAATAAATATAACAATAATAACAAAATATAATAATTATAATAATAATAATAACCACCACCGCCACAGAACAGTAATAATGATAACAACAATAACAATAATAGTAATAATAACAATGGTGACGATGACGATGATGTTGATGAAAAATAAGAATATACAGCAACAAAAATAGTAATGATGATAATAATAATGATGATAATAATAGTACTAATAATAACAACAACAACAACAACAACAGCAACAACAATAATAATAATAATAGTAACAATAATAATAGTAACAATAATAATATAATGATAATAATAATAGTAATAATAATAATGACGATGATGGGGATAATAAAAAAAAAATGATGATAATAATAATGATGATAATAATAGTACTAATAATAACAATAACAACAACAACAACAACAGCAACAACAATAATAATAATAACAATAATAATAGTAACAATAATAATATAATGATAATAATAATAGTAATAATAATAATGACGATGATGGGGATAATAAGAATAATAATAATGATGATAATTATAATAGTAATAATGATGACGACGATGATGATAATGAAAGCAACAACAACAACAACAACAACTACAGTGAAATACAGAACAACAGCAGCGTCAGCAACAACAGCAAAAACAAACCATGGTAGCAGAGATAGCAGAGACGACGAAATCACCAACAGCAGCAACATCACCACCACCACCACCACAACCGCCACCGCCATCACCACCACCACCACCACCAACAACAACAACATCAAAAGCAACAACAACAGCAGCAGCAGCAGCAGCAACAACAACAGTATTGTCTTTAGATTTGATTTTATCAAGATTTTGCGCTATATAAATAAAATATATTATTATTATTATTATCAACGAGATGAATGGCAGTAAACACAATTATCATATTTTCATCGGTGTTGCACGATTATAAGTTTTGACAATACATTTTAATGTGATCACCATCGGCGTCTTCGTCATCACTATCTTCATACACTAAACGATGACGATGATGTTATGATAATTGATAATGAGGTAAAGATCAAGGCTCTTCCATAACCGTGAGGTCATAGTTGGGTGAAGTGATAGAGTCTTCAAATTTTCTCAGCTCTCTCCCTCTCTCTCTCTCTCTCTGGATACACACTCACACACACACACACGCGCAGCGCGCACACACACACACACACACACACACACACACACACACACACACAACTACAAAATTATATATAATTATATATAATATATAATATATACACATACAAAAATATACATACATATGCATGCATACATAAAATACATACACATATACGCATGCATACAAACACACATACATACATACATACATACATACATACATACATACATACATGCATGCATGCATGCATACATACATGCGTACATACATACATACATACATACATACATACATACATACATACAGACAGACAGACAGACAGACATACGTACACACGTGGCATTTTTTTCCACTTTTTTCTGCAATTTTCAGTTACACGGAGAGCTGGAGCGACACCTGCGTGGTAAATTCCCGGCCTGGTGTATTTTGTTAACAGGAGACATGATCCTCAAGCTGTTGTGGGTTTTGTGGAGGATACGAAGGATCAACAGGTGTGATTACATTCTTTATCACACACAAACAAACATACAGCACAACATAAACAATGCAAGTACAGTGTAGTACAGAACAATATGTACAAAACAATACAACATGAACCGATGTAATGCAATACAATAAAATGCACGTATTCATGTGTTTCACACCCTTTCCTATAAAGTAAAAGCACGACGTCATACGTCCTCATTGTCACATATTTTCTGTCTAAAATATAAAACAAAAGAACTAAAAACAAGACAAAACAATTTTGGATATATTTTGCAGGTCATCTTCATCGTCATATTGTATCAATTTGATCCCTTGTATGTTTTTATGATGGCGAATTCGAATAGCAAGGACGTCCATCGCCATCACAAAAAGGAGGCTAAGAAGACATCCTTGTTAAATTCCTCGTTGTGTTGGGAACAATCAGAGAGCCAGCCTCCATCCTGAAGACTGCTTTCTGAACAAAACAAAACAATACAAAATAGAAAAGGCTGACCCAGTCAAACCTTTTCATCAGTCTTACCTTTTTCATATAAAAAATACAACAAAAAATATAGATTTGTAATTCTGAAGGACACTCGGATTTTGAGAACAGACGAGAAGAACTAAAATCCTCGTAAAGTGAGACAGCGTTTGACTGTCAGAACAAAGCAAACAGTGTTTTAAGAAAAGGTCCCATTTTCTGCGCGATCTTAATGGCCATAGAAGCTAGGATAGTTTTTACAATGCTATGATGATGATGGCGATGAGGATGATGATCATGATGCTATGAGCTTCCGTCTAGAATTGAGACTGCGTGACAGGGCTGTGCTCTATGCTTACTGTCATAATATATCATGGCGTCAACATGACCCGGGATATACAGACTTTTGTATGTGTATCTCTGTGTATGTATGAGTGTAGCTATATATGTATGTATATGTATATATATATATATATATATATATATATATATATATATATATATATATATATAAGTATTAAATATAGTATGTAAAATATATGTATATATATATAATAAAATTATATATATATATATATATATATATATATATATATGTGTGTGTGTGTGTGTGTGTGTGTTTTGTGTGTGTGTATGTACGAGGGTGATTAAAAAAGTAATGCCTTTTCCTTTAGTACAGGAACAATTACCAACACAGGAACATGTATCATACATCAAAATGAAGCTGGTCCTCTGGGGATCACACCCTACTGCTCAACATAGTCACCGTTTCTCTCAATAGCAATGTTCCACCTTCGAATGAGGGCATGTGTCCCTGTCTCGTAAAATTCTGTTGACTGTGCTTGGAGCCACGTCTTCATTGCAGTTTTCACTTCCTCGTCACTGGCATAATGTTTGCCTCTCAAACCCTCTTCATGGGGCCGAGGAGATGATAGTCTGAAGGCGCTAAGTCTGGTGAGTATGGAGGATGCGGTAAAGTTGTCCACCCGAATGAGGCGATTGTCTCCCTTGTCCTGATGCTTGTGTGTGGTCGAGCGTTGTCATGCAGAAGGAGGACATTATCGATTTGCAAGTTGGGTTTCACTCGTCGGATTCTTGCTTTGAGCCTCGTTAGGGTCTTAATGTATGCCTCAGAGTTAGTTTATTGTTTCTCGTCTTGGCAAGAAAGCAACCAGAATGACACCTTGAGCATCCCAAAAGACAGTCGCCATGATTTTTCCAGCTGACTTTTCTGTCTTGAACTTTTTCGGTTTTGGTGACGTAGGGTGGCGCCACTCCATTCACTGCCTCTTTGATTACGGTTCATAATGGTGAATCCATGTTTCATCACCGGTAACGAGCCTTCCAAAGAAGGTGTTGTCTCTTTGACTTTGTTCAAGAAGTTCAGCGCAGGCTTTGACCCTGTCAGTCTTGCGTTCGGTAGTCAGCTCTCTCGGTACCCAACGGGCACACACTTTTAAAAACCCAACTGATTCAACAATATCATAAGCACTTCCACGGCTCACTTCAAGGTTTTCTGCCAACTCCTCAAGAGTTATGCGCCTATCTTCTCTAATCAGAGCATCTGCTTTTGTTTTATTGGCAGGATTCACAGAAGTGGACGGACGGCCAGAACGGGGTTTATCGGTTACGCTCGCAGTTCCCACCTTTTCCTCATCCAGACGACAGACCCACCTGCGAACATTGTTATGATCTAAAGTATTCTCCTTGTACACATTCTGTAATCGTCTGTGAATGTTCACAGGGGTTTCCCCCTCAGCAACAAGGAGTTCAATCACTGCTCTTTGTTTTTGACGCAGCTCTAAGGGGGTAGCCATTTTGAATTTTCCTCACGAGTCTATGAACCGGAAACATACCAAACAAAATATTTCAGTCCGTAACAGTTATTATCATTTGTAACTGAGCAAAATTTCAGGTAATTTTATAAAAAACTTCTTCTGATATAAATAAAAAGGCATTACTTTTTGACTCACCCTCGTATATATGGATATGTGTGTGTTTGTATGTATATATGAATATGTATGTATTCATGCATTATCTAACAGTAATATGCTTATATTCAAAAAACTACTGTCAAATAGTGCATCATAGTTTTCATATTTTTAGCTCTAGACCCTCTTCAGGATAAAACAATACTGCGTTTGTGATCTTACGTTTACGCTTGACAAAGGCCATTTGACCGAAAATGAATTTGCGCCTGTCTCTCTGGTTGTATCAAATACGCGTTCTGATTCTATTTACAAAAATTAGAAGAAAAAGACTAAAACTTCCCTGCTTCTTCGTCCAGTGGGAGAAAAGGACTAAAATGAAAACATACTGTGTTTGTGTGTAATGGTAAGAACCGGCGAGAGAGGAGGCAGATATGACGTCTGAGGGGAGGTAAGATGAATTCTGCAATTTGAAAAATGGTCATGCCATATTAATATTGTTTTATCCTGAAGAGGGTCCAGGGCTTAAACTAAGAAAAAACAAACAAAACTATGATGCACTTGCTGAGTGTAGTTTGATCGATTGATTAGTTGGCTGATTGACTGGCTAGTTCATTGATTGATTGATTGATTGATTGAGTGAGTGAGTGAGTGAGTGACTGATTTTTGTGGGCAGTGGGGGTCATACGCTTTGTACAGAGGACAGGTGCAGGGTGTATTTGCTGTGGAAGATGAAGCCTTGGCGTGGCTTTTGTGTCACAGTGGTGTCATAGACTGGAATGAACGTACCACGTATTGGGGTGAGCACTCGATCAGTCTGTTTGTCTGTCTGTCTGGCACAGAGCTGTCTGTCTGTTTTTCTGTCTGTCTCTTTATCTCCCTGTCTGTCTTTCTGTTTCTCTCTGTTTCCGTCTCTGTGTCTGTATCTGTCTATCTCTTTATCTGTCTTTCTGCTTCTTATTGTTTCTGTCTGACTGTGTCTGTCTGTCTGTCTTTCTGTCTGTCTGTATCTGTCTGTCTCTGTATCTGTCTGTCTGTCTGTTTGTGTCTGTCTGTCTGTCTGTTTGTCTGTTTATCTGGCTACCTGTCAGCCTGTTTCTGTCTGTATCTGTCTGTCTGGGTACCTGTCTTTTTCTCTGTGTTTCTGTCTGTCTGTCTCTGTATCTGTCTGTCTCTCTGGCTGCCAGTCCGTCTGTTTCTCTCTGTACTGTCTGTCTTTGTATCTGTCTGTCTGTCTCTCTGTGTCTATTTGTCTCCGCGTCTGTCCTTCTCTCTGTATTTGTATATCTGTCTGTCTGTGACTATGTATTGTCATCATCATCCTCAGGTGCCCTGCCGCATGGCGTTGGCGATCATGGACTTCCATCTATCTCTATCTCTCGTTGCCCCTAGCTTCTCCCCCACCCTCCTCGTCCCCAGCCACTCTGCAAGTCCGTCCAGCATTTTCTCCCTGGGTCTACCTGGTGCTCTCTTTCCCTCCAGCTTTCCCGTTGTGACCAGGTGCTCCAAATCCCCCTTCATCATAAATGGCCTATAAATACTATGTATTGTATCGGAGACAAATCTGAGGTCCTTTAAGCGGATCGCGGTCGTTTGTTTATCTCTTGGAACAAAAACTATTTTGCAGGATATCAGGCACTCAAGATTCTCTCTATGGTTAACAGAAATGATGTCAAGTGGTTGTAAGGATTTGGTTGGCAGGTTCGTAGACCTCATGAGATTCAGGGCTTGGGCTTCGTCTCAGGTTTCCGCCCATACATGGGGGCCTCCAGGACGTCATGGATACCGCTGACTGGAGCTCGTTAGTCAGTCATCTTCATCCAGTTTTACTTCTGTGATGTGTCACGACAAGTGGGAAGACGGCTGCAGGGGGGGGGGGGGGGGGGGGGATAACCGC
>CM060312.1:88070484-88072984 GCA_030674185.1 Monoplex corrugatus
TTTCTCTAATTTCACGTGGAAGGGAATTCCATGTTTTGGGGGCTGCAAAGGAGAAAGAACGTTGTCCAAAGGTAGCAGTTCTGACATGAGGAACATTAAGTATTTTGAATCAGAAGAGGAACGAAGTTGACGTGATGGTGTGTATACAGAGAGAAGGTTTGAGAGGTAGAGAGGTGCAGTTCCAGAGAAAAAGGAATGGCAGAGAGTTGAAAGTTTGTAATCAATCCTTGCTTGGATAGGAAGCCAATGCAGATTTTTGAGGAGAGGTTGTACATGATCATATTTGGATGCCTTCAGTACCATTCTTGCAGCAGAATTCTGAACTTTCTGAAGCTTATCAAGATAATGTTTGGAGCAGCCTGATAGAATTGAATTACAGTAATCTAATTTTGACAAGACAAGGGCAGATACCAGAGTTTTTTTGGTATTAGCTGAGGTGAGATGACGAATTGAACTAATGCGACGTAGTTCAAGATAGGCTGAACGGCACACATGTTTAATGTGTAAGTCGACACTCATGTTCTCTGTCATTTGAAAGCCAAGATTACGAGCAGATGGAGAAAAGGTGACATCATTGCCACAAACTGATATGGACTTAGGCTGCTGATGAGAAGGATGTTTTGATGATGAATGAAGAAATAATGCTTCAGTTTTGTCATCATTGAGTTTGAGTTTATTTTGAAGCATCCAGGATTTGATGTCAAGAATACATTTTTCTAAGGAAGATACTGATGGTGACATGTTGGTTGGAGGAGCAGAGACATACAGCTGAGTGTCGTCGGCAAATGATTGGGAATTGATTGAGTGAGACTTAATCAGGTCTGCAAGAGGTTTTGTATAGAGGATGAAAAGAACAGGTCCAAGCACAGATCCTTGTGGAACACCACAAGTTAAATCTTTGTATCCAGAACAGCAGTCTTTGATGGAAACAGATTGTGTTCGGTGAGACAGATAGGATGTGAACCATTTTAGCACTGTACCAGAGATGCCAAAAGCAAACTGGAGTCTCTTTAGGAGGACATGATGGTCAATGGTATCAAAAGCAGCTGAGAGATCTAGCAGTGTCAAGACAGAAACGTTTCGAGAGTCAAGGCTAAGAAGTATATCATTTGTCACTTTAAGAAGAGCAGTTTCAGTGCTGTGATGGGGTCGATATGCCGACTGAGATGGACTGATGAGTTTATGTTCATTTAGATAAGCGAGAAGCTGTTTAAGTACGATCTTTTCCATGACTTTTGACAAGAATGAGAGATTTGAAACTGGGCGATAATTTTTTAGCGTGTTGGGATCAAGTGTGGCTTTCTTTAGAAGGGGTTTGACAACAGATCTTTTGAAGGCTGATGGAAAAGACCCAGAGATCAAGGAAGTGTTGATAATGCTAGTTAGAGTTGGAAGTAAATCATCCAAAAACTCGCAAAATAATGGTGTGGGGAGAGGGTCAAGTGCACAAGAAGTGGGTTTTGATTTCAAAATGATGTTCTTCAATTCTGACTCATTTATTGGTTCAAATGCTGTGAATCTGGAGGTAGTGATCTGGTCAGGGTAATCATATGGTGTTGCTACAGATGAGGCTTGATCCAGATCATCACGAATAGTTTTTATTTTTTGAACAAAAAAGTCATTGAAAATATGTGGGAGTTTGGTAAGAGGCAGGGTTGTTGGTAATGGAGAGCCTCCATCACGGCCCAGTAGTTTGTTACAAACTGAGAAAAGATGCCTAGATGACTTTGCGTTGGCAATCTCGTTGTGATAGAAGTCTGATTTGGCTTTTAACACTATGTTAGTGACTTGTCTTTTTGCTGAGTTGAAAATGGATTTTGTTATTGTGATTGGATTTTTTAGCCATGCTCTCTCAGCTTTGCGTTTGTGTGTTTTTGCCGCTTGCAGTTCAGTGCTGACAAGTGGATACCAAGGCTCTAGTTTGTCACGGCGCACTGTGTGATCACGGAGAGGCGCGTGTTTATCTAGTAGACTTAACAGTGTGTTGTTGAGTGAATCAATAGTTGGACATGAATGTGGAGAAATAGACATGTGTAGATCTGCTTGAAAGGCAGATCTGTCAATCTTACGTATATTACGGGACCGTCTGCGTACTGCTGGGTTGGATGGGACGGGGAGACATAGACTACTAACTACACAGAAATGGTCAGACGCCAAGGATTGCGTAACACTGGTTGAGTCTATTATGTTGTCAGTAGGTCGATAAATGACCCAGTCAAGAATGTGACCACGTTCGTGTGTGGGCTCATGGACTGATTGAGAGAGATTAAACATGTTCAACATGCTTTTTAGTCTAGTAGTACAATTATCAGATGAATCAAAATGTACATTAATATCACCCAGAATTACAATAGCACCAGTGAGATTGTTACAAAAATCTAACAACTGTGGAAAGTCATTTAAGAACATTGCATCAGTAAGTTTGTTTTTCCGACTGGGTGGAGGTCTGTATACACACACAAAATGTATACAACAGGATGGTAGATTCAGGGTGAAACGT
>CM060312.1:88077984-88090484 GCA_030674185.1 Monoplex corrugatus
CACACACACACACACACACACACACACACACCACACACACACACACACACACACACACACACACACACACACACACACACACACGCACATATACACACTCACACACACATACACACACACACACACTGGCACACACACACACACACACACACTTGCACACACACTTGCACACACACACACTCTCTCCCTCTCTCTCACACACACACACTCACACACAAACTCACACTCACACACACATACACACACACACACTCACACAAACACACACAAACACACACAAACACACATACACACACACACAAAAACAAACAAACAAACCACAATCCTACCATACATGATACCAACACAAGTAATAATCAGCTGGCCTTTTGAAGGAGTCATCAGACTTACTGTCTGTGGATGCTGTCTGAGAGATGAAGACCAGCACAAATGCAAGAGGAGCCATCTCATAACTAGATGACCCCATGTTGCAACGTGTGAAAGATCTCACCCAAATCATCAACATTCAAGCTGTTTTCCAAGGGCAACTCAGCTACAGGAAAATAAACTCTGGAATGATAAAGTTACTTGAGACTGACTCTCTGTATTTACAATTCCAACGTGCTGGCATCATTGTTTACGTGGAAATTGAAACTAGACAAGCAGTCAAGGTAAAACCAGGATTGATTCCAGATATCTGCATGAAATCGATGGAGACGATACCTTTGCAAGACAGAATATTAACGTCTCTGCTATGGTAACTTCCAGCTAAACTATTGTAAGTTTGTACTAACTGATTTATAATGATGAATCTTTGCTATTCTATCTTTGAGATCACCTCTGCTCGTGCCAAACGCCACACACCCTGTGATACTTTGATGATGAATAAAATGATTGGAAAACCGAGCGCGTGTGTCTTTCTCTGTCTAACTAAACTCTCTTTCAGCTTGTGGCCCAGCCACACACACATTAAAGGCCATGTCATTTACTGGATGATCATCCACATCACTGATGAACTTGTTACATCAGTACTGGTCCTGGACTTGTGCAGACTTCCATCGACCAGTGTGTTGTGTTCTCTAAACCTGTGCACCAGGAATGAATCGTGATCAGTCGAATCCTGAAATGTGTTAACCCGAAAAACTTCTCATTTCGTGAAAAAGACGCATGCTCATATCATTTCCTTGCTTTAGTCCCTCCTTTTGTTGCCTCTTATTCAAAGAATTTCATACAAAATAACACGTTCTGTTACAAGTTTATCATTGGTTTGCGCCTCCTTATATCTGTGACCACCTCTGAATGTACTCACCCGTCTGATCTCTACGTTTTGCTTCTGATACTTCTGACAAATTTTCCAATATACATGCTCCACAATCAGTCACTGTTAATTTTCTATGTCTGGTCCAGATAACAGAAACCAGCTTTCTCTGTCTCGTTGATAAATGCAGACTCTTTGTTCCTTAAATCTAACGTGAAGGCATATCTTTTTGTCCAGCAGTGATTTCCCCCTTCACCCCTCCCATCCTTATCTTTGTCCCCACCTGTCCTCCCCCTCTCGGAATGCATGTGCTTTATCTTTAAGTTGTCTTTGTAACCGTAAGTCAATGTTTTGAATGAAAGAAGAATGTATGCTTATATTTTACTTCTACATCAAAACGTAATGCATTAGTATTATTTTTTTTATTATACTATTATACTACTACTACGACAGCTACTACTACTATTACTACTACTACTAACACCGCTGCTGCTGCTACTACTATCGATGATGTATTCTGACGTGCGTGCGTGCGTGCTGTGTGTGTGTGTGTGTGTGTGTGTGTGTGTGTGTGTGTGTGTGTGTGTGTGTGTGCGTGCGTGCGTGCTTGCGTGAGTGTGTGCGTATGGTTGATAAATCAGTGCTTCTATGTGTATTGCACTGTATCTTGCAAACTAATAATGGGCGGTGAATCCAAATGAGTTTGCAGAATATTCTAGAATGATTTTTTACATTATTATTCTACTAATTTTAGAGATTTTTAAAAACTAATAACATTAGGTCATCTACACTTTCCTTATGACGAAACAATTAATCAAATTTACTTTATCTTGTAATTTTTCACTTTGCCTTTCAGATATTTTATGAGTCTTTCTGTTCGCTGTTGACGATTTTGTTCCAGCAGAACACTGTAGCCATAGAGACAGGAATAGAGAGCAGAATTCAAGGGTATAAGTATGACTGCTATCACTGACATAACAGTGGAAGAAAGCCGGTATTCTAACGTTATCAGAAATACAAAAACACACACGATCAGCTTGCAAACAATTTCAGGTCCATGACAATCATTGTGAGCCGAGCCACAGTAGCATCTCTAGACTGTGATTTCATGTCCATGACAGAGTGAATCTGAACATTAAAGTAAATGTAGACTAGTGTCTGTCCAACACCGCTGAATGCAAGCGGAGCAAAGTTGAAAACAACAACCATACTAAACACAGGATCTTTGCCTTGCATAGTTATTGTGTTGAGGACAACAGGCATACACAATGAGGACAGGCTGTACAACTCCCAAGGTAAGAAGAACAGTGGACAAGTGGCAGAAAGGAAACTAAAACCCAACATAAACAAACACATGACATGAGGAGATGGCCATCTGTGTGAGGTCTGCAATGCTAAGGGGAACCGTGTGGTACAAACACTCTCTGCTGTCAGAACACAGAGAAGAAAGGTTGACACCTGACAGGACGTAAGGGAAATCACTCCGGCAAAACGACATAGTGCACTGTGTCGCCAGGCAATGTCTTCCCGCGCGTAATTTCCCTTGTACAACCTGCCAGCCAGTCCAAAAATGGCCAGATACAGGCCCATTGTAAAATGACAGACAAAACCATGATTCATGTACGTGTCTAGTCTTGACTGTACCCCACCTCGCCAGTAAACCCACAGCCTGGCAATAAAGGTCACGGCATTTCCAATCAGACACAATGGTGCCGCACTTGAAATAAATATGCGATAGAAATTAGAACCAATCAGAGAATCACACGATGAAATCATATCCTTGGGAGCTTGACAAGCTGTAGGATTAAATCCTTGAGGTAAGACGTCAGTACAACAGACCCTGTACGTGTCAGCGTAAACAGTGTGTAGTGTTGACGTGTCAGACAGTAAGGAAGGAGGGAAGGAGGTCATTGGACAACCACGGACATCAATTATCCGCAAAGAGTTTAAAGACGTTAGAGAACTCTTTGAATTATATGTAACAATATCCACTTTCGAATACGATAAATTTAATACTTGAAGATTCGTAAATAAACTGAAATTGTCCAAATTCAGGACGTTGATGACAACACGAGACAAAACCAATGTCTGGAGATCAATGACGATATCCTGTGTGGGATTATCAAAAAACAACGCTGAGATAGGATTACCAGACAGGTGTAAGTGCAGTAAGTTGTTCACTTGTGACAGATGACGATGACTTATGGCCTCTATCAGATTACAGCTCAAATCTAAAGTACGTAAGTTTCCAAAAGTCAAGTTGTCAGCAGTCATCAGGTGACAATCAGCCAAGCTGAGGTAAACCAAACGAGTGTTGTCTGCCAGCTGAACAGGTGACATACCACTGTGACTGACATCCAGGTAACGTAGTTCCAGGTGATGGTTGGCGTGGAAAGGGTGTGGACAGATGAAAGCCAACCCATAGCAGGACAAGATAGACCACAAAACAGCTCGTCCTCGTTTTGGGGACACTGGAACATTTTATCACAGAGGTGGTCAGGATGAAGACACACGGTAGATCCCCGACAGCGATAGAAACCTGAACAGGTGTATGTGTCACAGCCCTGTTCATCTTCGCCTGTGGGGCAGTCGTGATAACCATTGCACAGAACGTAGATGGGGAGACAATAACCCTTGTCTGGAACAGGATTATATTATGGATGTCAGATGGTATAAACACACACACACACACACACACACACACACACACACACACACACACACACACACACACACTCTCTCTCTCTCTCTCTCTCTCTCTCTTTCTCTCTCTCTTTCTCTCTCTCTCTCTTTCTCTCTCTCTCTCTGAGTTCTGTCAGCTAGCATACCTGTTCAATGGGTTGTTTTGCCAGTCGCGTCCAAGAT
This sequence comes from Monoplex corrugatus, assembly GCA_030674185.1. NCBI lineage: Eukaryota > Metazoa > Mollusca > Gastropoda > Littorinimorpha > Ranellidae > Monoplex > Monoplex corrugatus. The sequence goes on from CM060312.1 coordinate 88,082,087, forward strand.
TTTCCACATTGAATTCGACTGCCTTTTTAGCTTAGACCATCTTGTGAATTGGAAGTCTCGGTTTTCAAATGATCTGAAATAAGTCTGTATTTATTCGTTGTAGCTTAATGTCTAGACTGCATGGAAGTAAATACAAGTAGGAACCACACAGTTTCTATAGGGGTATCTATTGTGGTTTCCAGCATTACACTCATTGCTTTATTCTGTATTCTGTCAGATTTAAAAACATTGGTCTGTGACAAAGTTGTAACGCCAAGTCTACATGTACAGTCGATTACACAGCTTCGTATATGTGGAAAAGATGCATTGTTCAATGCCTTTGGCAGCCATTACTTTCACGATAAACAGGCCTTTTTGATAATTATGTGAAAGCAGTGGTTTCAATATGATTTTTGAAAGTCAGTGTTTTATCAAAACCGATTCCAAGATCGCTAGGTTGCTTGTACGTTCGACATTGGCTCTTCAGAAAGTAGCAGGGGGAATGTCTTGACCAGTCGGTTTTTTGTTATCAAGAGTGAAGAACGATGCCTAGGTAGGGTTGACTGCGTATCCGGTTTCTTGGCTTCACTGAGCTACGTTGTTCTGCTGTTCTTGGACTGTTCTGATTGTTTCTAGTGCATACCTACCTGTCTTGTAGATGGGCCCGTCATCAGCAAAGGTGAGTTTTCAGGATGATCCGTCGCCGTTAGATCAGCAAGTGCTTTTGTAGGGGTGTTCTGTAGGACTACATGTTTTGTTTTGTTGTGTTGGATACAGCTAGCACATGGTCACTACCACGTGTGCTCAGTGTTTTTGTACGCATTGGTGGTGTTGGTTTGGGAGAGGTGATACTAACTGAGGTTATATGTCGGTGGGGTAGTTGTGAGCGGGCTGAGTTGAATATCACGCAATATTTCTGCAAGTGTCTGTCCCTGGGAGTTGATACAATTCTGATCACACATCGTATATCTAGCAGTAGGATCACCACATGCCACAACAATGTCTCCTGGTTCATAGTCCGTTTCTTCTCGGCAATCTCTCTCTATTTTAGGCGTAGAGGATCCTTGGTGTACATGAGCACTGATAAGTACAACGATCCTGTTCTCTGTTATTTTTCATTGGAGTTTGAAGACGTATACCCAGCAGTTCATAATAATTTGTAAACAATTACTGTTAACTCTTTGTCTTTAAGGTTCTTTTCGATTATTATAGCAAGTCCGCTACCATCATTTTTCAGAATTACTGTGAAGATTTTGAAATCCAATGGAATGTCTTGGTACGTTTTAGTTTATTATAGGATACTGTATCAAAGTTATATACTAATTCTCAATAATCGATATTGTTTTTCTTGAAAGTAGTACCAGACACATACTCACATTTCTTTGTGAGCTGTAAACTTTTGTAATTTGACAATCATATCTGCACTTGTTTTTCTTCTTTTTACGCTTTTTAAGAGAAGACATGAGGATCTTGATTTTCATATTCTCGTAAATGGTCACAAGGAAAAATGATACAGAAAAGAAATCACCCACTGAGCAAATAAGCTACATCTCCAAAGATGTTTTCAGACACTTTGATGCTTCAGTCCTAAGAACAAATCTGGATGAACCTTGACTGCCAAACAGAATGGAAACACCATTGATGAATAACATGACGACTACTTGTCCAACGAAAGAAACTGAGGCAGTCAAGCAAGATTTGAAATGTCCAACTTAACTAGATGACAAGATAAAAGGTAACATTCTTACTGATCCGATGATCCCTATTTGAAACTTGGAAAGTGGAATCATCATCAACATCTGCCCAACCGCATGGCGTTAGCGACAATGGTCATCCACAGGAATCTATCCCTTGTCGCTGCAAGTACATCTCCCACCCCCTCTGTCCTCAGCCACAGTGCAAGTCTGCTCAATATTTACTTCATGAAGACAGACAATAGATAACATTACATCAACACAGATGACAGATAACATCACATCAACACAAACAGATAACATAACATGAACACAGACAACAAACAACATTACATCAACATAGACAACAGATAACATTACATCAACATAGACAACAGATAACATTACATCAACATAGACAACAGATAACATTACATCAACACAGACAACAAACAACATTACATCAACATAGACAACAGATAACATCACATCAACACAGACAACAGATAACATTACATCAACACAGACAACAGACAACATTACATCAACACAGACAACAGATAACATCACATCAACACAGACAACAGACAACATTACATCAACACAGACAACAGACAACATTACATCAACACAGACAACAGACAACATTACATGAACACAGACAACAGACAACATTACATCAACACAGACAACAGACAACATTACATCAACACAGACAACAGACAACATTACATCAACACAGACGACAGACAACATTACATGAACACAGACGACAGACAACATTACATCAACACAGACGACAGACAACATTACATGAACACAGACAACAGACAACATTACATCAACACAGACAACAGACAACATTACATCAACACAGACAACAGACAACATTACATCAACACAGACAACAGACAACATTACATCAACACAGAAAACAGACAACATTACATCAACACAGACAACAGACAACATTACATGAACACAGACAACAGATAACATTACATGAACACAGACAACAGATAACATAACATCAACACAGACAACAGACAACATTACATCAACACAGACAACAGACAACATTACATCAACACAGACAACAGACAACATTATATCAACACAGACAACAGACAACATTACATCAACACAGACAACAGATAACATTACATGAACACAGACAACAGACAACATTACATCAACACAGACAACAGATAACATTACATGAACACAGACAACAGATAACATAACATCAACACAGACAACAGATAACATTACATCAACACAGACAACAGACAACATTACATCAACACAGACAACAGACAACATTACATCAACACAGACAACAGACAACATTACATCAACACAGACAACAGACAACATTACATCAACACAGACAACAGACAACATTACATCAACACAGAAAAACAGACAACATTACATCAACACAGACAACAGATAACATTACATCAACACAGACAACAGATAACATTACATCAACACAGACAACAGATAACATCACATGAACACAGACAACAGATAACATCACATGAACACAGACAACAGACAACATTACATCAACACAGACAACAGACAACATTACATCAACACAGACAACAGACAACATTACATCAACACAGACAACATATAACATTACATGAACACAGACAACAGACAACATCACATCAACACAGACAACAGATAACATCACATGAACACAGACAACAGACAACATCACATCAACACAGACAACATATAACATTACATCAACACAGACAACAGACAACATCACATCAACACAGACAACATATAACATTACATCAACACAGACAACAGACAACATCACATCAACACAGACAACAGATAACATCACATGAACACAGACAACAGATAACATCACATCAACACAGACAACAGATAACATAACATCAACACAGACATTGGTGCTCCTGGTCCCATCTGCACCCTTGTGTTTGTGTAGTACTTAGATAATGGTAAGTTTACACAAGTCAAGATATGCTAGCACAACGAGAAAGTTTTGCAATTTATTTGATGTTCATTTATTCCCTTTGTTTTAAACAGAGAGTATCATACATATAATTCATACAAAGATGTCTGTTTCAGACACTTTGCCAAGTCATGTGTATTCATTACATGATTATGTACTTCTACTCGTATCACTTTCTATCTTTCCTTCTTGTGTATTGATGAAACTATTATAGCAGTAGAATGCATCTGTATAGTCTACAATACCAAAACAGGACTTCAGTAACTTTTTATTCTGCAAACCTTGGTGGAGATGGTAACGAAATCTGTTCACCTCCTCAGTGCCACAAGCGTTCCCCACTTTTAAGGTAATGGTGACAATAGAATGCATCCAGACACTCTACAATACAAAAACAAGATTTCAGGGCACGTGATGACGATGGCGACAGAACTGTGAAACAGAGACAGGAGAGACAAAAAGAAAGACAAATCAGAAACAAAAACAGAGTGTTGACGATTGTGAAGGGCCTTCTTGTTCAGCAAAGAGACCACGCCTCCTGTTCTGTTTCTTTTACATCATCTACAGACACATTGGGGCAGGAACAAGGTAGATCGGCTGATTCTCTTGGTGACAGTGGTGATGTGGGTTGTAGGGGGGAGAGTGACAAGAATAGAGGCAGGTCTGCTCAAAGTAGGCCTAACACCAGTGCAAGCCCAGGATGGACAGTGGTGTAATGATGGTAGTTTTGTGTTATTTTAGGTGCGTGACCTGACAATGATCAGTGTTATGTAATTTCATGTTGTATGAAAAATGAACTTTTTTGGTGCTGTGTTCATTTAATGGATGTTGAGGAATATTTTTTCTTCTTTGACTTTGGAGCTATATGGATTACCTGGTCGGCTGGAGCTTAGTTAGTACTAACTGTATGCATGAAATAGTATGCATGCAAAACTCACAGGTCAAGTCTTATAAAATGAACATTATCATAATTTTATTACCTGTATGTGGTTTAAAATTCAATTCTGCACAACCCAATAACAACCTTTTTGTTCTATGTTGAATACAAACATATGTACGTGTTTTACTGACCTTACCCCCTGTTCCAAAATAGGTCGCAGATGAACTCTGCGTCCAGTCTGAAAACCCTTAACGTACAGGAAGAGTTAATCCATTGAGTCTGAAAGAATAATGCTTAAATCCATAGAGTCTGAAAGTGTGTGAGAATAATCCTCACGCCTCGATGAATACTGAGTTTTAGAATCGAAAGTGTGTGAGAATACTCTTCAAATTTTGATAAGTATAGAGGATTATAGAGTTTGACAGTGTGTGGGAACAGTCCTTAAATCCTGACGACTTTTGAGAATCATTGAGTCTGACAGTGTGTAAGAAGAGTCTTTAAGTCTTGATGAGAACTGAAGACTTTTCCACGTCAGTGGTCAGAAAACCTTTACCAGACAGCGGCCAGTGAGTGACCAAAGTGACGATGATGGCGGTGACAGTATGCATGAAGAATTGTCCTCAGCTTGTACTGGGAGAGGCCACTGACTTGGATAATGAGTGCAGAAGAAGAGATGGTATCAGTGATATTAGCGGAGCCAGTGCCATGATTATAAGTCAATAATCCACAAGGAAGGTAGCATCTTTTGATTCTGACGCCGTGTACGGTTTGTGCATAGACTGCCTTCGTCCGTAATCATCTGGCGACATTTCCTATTCTATAGCATCTATGGTGTATTGTTTATCGCATCATCTACTATCATTAATTGGGATTTCCCATTCCATGGCGTCTGTGGTTATCACATCATCTGCCATCATTAATTGGATTTTTCCATTCCGTGGCTTCTGTGGTGTAGTGCTTATCACATCAGCTTCCATCATTAATCGGGATTTCCCAGTCAATGACATTAATTTTGTGGTGTTGGTTGTTCCTATCACTTAATCTGCCATGGTTAGGTTCTTTCCCTTGTGGTCCCTTGGATTCAGTTGTTTAAAACGCAGGGGTAAAAGTTTCATCCCTCAGATGGGCTACTAGTTTTTATTTTCTTGTGTGTGTGTGTGTGTGTGTGTGTGTGTGTGTGTGTGTGTGTGTGTGTGTGTGTGTGTGTGTGTGTGTGTGTGTGTGTGTGTGTGTGTTTGTGTGTGTGTGTGTGTTGTGTGTGTGTGTGTGTGTGTTGTATTTTTAAAAGTGGGCTGGCTGGTTCTTTTTGTTTGTGTGCTGCACATTTATTGATTTGTATGATGCAAATTTGAACACTGTTATCTTTCTGATGTTTGCAGTGTTTCGTAAGTTATGTTACCCACTCTTTTTCAAGACTGCCAGTTCGTGCGTCTTCACAGCAAAATCAAGAAATCTTCCAGATAGTTTTTTTAAATCAATTTTTAACTGGAGCTCAGTTGAAATTGTCCACGTGGAATGAGTCCCTCTTGAAAAAACTCCAAACATACAAATGGACTCTGCTCCATAGAATGTGTGTGAAAGTGCGTATGAAATAACGCTACAGCACTTATCAAATCATATCCTTGCTGTGAGGTCTGGACAGAAAGATGGCAGTTTAGTATACGCTGTGCTCACACATACGTACAGTATGTATTCATGGAATTTGGAACGGAAATATGCTACGCTCACTCGTACATACGCGTTCAAGGAATCTGGAATGGAAATATGAATCATGATTTAAGAAAAATGAAGTTTGTATGCAGTTTCTACAAGAGGGATTGATTGGATTTGGAGAATACCATATGTGCTCTAACCAAATCTGCCAACAATTATCTGGAGGACTCCCTGAGCCAGTTCAAAACCCTATGCATTGACAAGGTCTTGAAATGTGTGTGTGGGGGGAAGGGGGTAGGGGGAAGATGGTACCTATGAAACAACAGACAGGTAGAAAGAAACTCTAGGGAGAGCTAGACAACAGAAGGTCTTCAGAGAAGTAACCCCCTTTAGACAAGTGTTTCGGCCCTGAACTCCTTACACTCTCGGGGGGCCGGGCCACATCCAGGTCATGACTCCTGGATGCCCTTCTGCTGTTGTCTATTTATTTTTCCCACGCCGGGGAGCGAACCTGGGCGATTCTGCGCTTCAGAACTGCGGTACGCGGTTTTACCAATGTGCTAACGGGGCACACATCATCTGTAGGGAATTTAATCCTTATGAAGTCCACTTTGGTTCCTCCTTGCCCAGATCCAGCTTGAGCTCATTTCTGCTGCCTCTGCCATCGCTTTAAGGGCTCTAGTCCTCTTCTTCCCAGAAATGGCGAGTTGTTTCATGACATAAGCGGAGGTGCCCACAAACCCTCTTGCCCCGACCTCTATGGCGAAGATTTTGACCCGCAGACCTGCTTTCTTCAGGGTGCTGGCAAGACCGGCGTATTTTTCGGTCTTGTAGATATGTGCTTCTTCCATTCTACTTTCGTATGGCACAGTGAGTTCAATCAGAATCACTTGTTTCGAGGAGTCAGAGTGGAGAGCGATGTCTGGTCTCATGCCTGTCTTGCTGATGACATCTGGGTAATTTCTCCACTCTGGGAGGTCTGCTGTAGGCTACACTCCCAGTCGACTGCTCCATCCAGAATTAATTCCTTAACAAGGAAAACTGGCTGAGTTTTATCTAGAATTTAACAGATAGAAAACAGGGAGTAGGAAGACACAGAAACAGTGTTGAAAAAGACTACTTCGTATCATATCATATTTGAACAATTTCTTGCAAAGTCAGCTGATATAGTGTTGGGATCGAGAAGCCCTATCAGAAGAAGAGATACAAATTACGTCTGTCCAATCAGAATTTAACAACAGTAGATGCCCGGAACTGTGCGTTGTCCAGTCACCACGTCGGATGCAGTGGTCCAATGAGAATTGTCGAACACTAGAAGCCAGACGTAAGGGCCATAGGGATTGGTCAACTTGTTAGCAACGCCAGTCAGACTACTCTATTACCACTCCTTGTGACTCTCCGTAACGTAAGTTATATAATATTCCACGCACTGCGATGTCATTGGTCAGTCAGCGTATTGGGACAAAAAAGCTGGTAAGTGCTCATTGAATAACGGCTATCATTGAAATATCTCAGAATGTTTTATAGTAATGATGATGATGACGATGACGACAACGACGACGACGATGATGATATAATAACAAGCATAATGATAATCATCATCATCATCATCATCATCATGGTAATATTCATAATAACGATAAAAACAAAAAGAAGAAGAAGATGATGAAAAAGAAAAAGAAGAAAAATGATAACAATAAATCCATTCACATACCGGCACTTTCAATAACAAAATTAAAAAAAATGATGACAGATATCACTGAAATACCTCGGACTGATTCTTTGCAATAAAAAAACACCATTGATGTACTTCGACTGTTTGCTGCCCATCTTATTATTTCCATCATTCTGGTGGTGTCAGCTTGGTGTTTCGAAGGTCTTCCCCCACTCCTCATTTCAAGACCTTGCCGGCGCATATAGCGTTTCGCATAAGGTCAGAGAATCTAACACGCAAAGCCAGAACAAGATTGAAGCAGCCGAGATGTGGTTTCTAAGAAGAATGTTGAGAGTTCCATGGACAGCAAAGAAAACAAACGAGACAGTCTTGATGGCGGCAGACACAAGAAAATCATTAATAAAACAGATTAGGAAAAGACAGGCAACATTTATAGGCCATTTTATGAGGAGAGGGGAATTATAGCACCTGGTCACAACAGGAAAGCTGGAGGGAAAGAGAGCACCAGGTAGACCCAGGGAGAAAATACTGGACGGATT
>CM060312.1:88105484-88117984 GCA_030674185.1 Monoplex corrugatus
GAGCTATCATTAGAGATTGTAACACTGTTCTAATATCATAGAGCCATCATTAGAGATTGTAACACAGTTCTTATGTCATAGAGCTATCATTAGAGATTGTAACACAGTTCTAATATCATAGAGCCATCATTAGAGATTGTAACACAGTTCTAATGTCATAGAGCTATCATTAGAGATTGTAACACAGTTCTAATATCATAGAGCTATCATTAGAGATTGTAACACAGTTCTAATATCATAGAGCCATCATTAGAGATTGTAACACAGTTCTAATATCATAGAGCCATCATTAGAGATTGTAACACTGTTCTAATATCATAGAGCCATCATTAGAGATTGTAACACAGTTCTAATATCATAGAGCTATCATTAGAGATTGTAACACAGTTCTAATATCATAGAGCCATCATTAGAGAATTGTAACACAGTTCTAATATCATAGAGCCATCATTAGAGATTGTAACACAGTTCTAATATCATAGAGCTATCATTAGAGATTGTAACACAGTTCTAATATCATAGAGCTATCATTAGAGATTGTAACACAGTTCTTATGTCATAGAGCTATCATTAGAGATTGTAACACAGTTCTAATATCATAGAGCTATCATTAGAGATTGTAACACAGTTCTTATGTCATAGAGCCATCATTAGAGATTGTAACACAGTTCTAATATCATAGAGCTATCATTAGAGATTGTAACACAGTTCTAATATCATAGAGCCATCATTAGAGATTGTAACACAGTTCTAATATCATAGAGCTATCATTAGAGATTGTAACACTGTTCTAATATCATAGAGCTATCATTAGAGATTGTAACACAGTTCTTATGTCATAGAGCTATCATTAGAGATTGTAACACAGTTCTTATGTCATAGAGCCATCATTAGAGATTGTAACACAGTTCTAATATCATAGAGCTATCATTAGAGATTGTAACACAGTTCTTATGTCATAGAGCCATCATTAGAGATTGTAACACTGTTCTAATATCATAGAGCCATCATTAGAGATTGTAACACTGTTCTAATATCATAGAGCCATCATTAGAGATTGTAACACTGTTCTAATATCATAGAGCATCATTAGAGATTGTAAGTGACAGTTCTAATATCATAGAGCATCATTAGAGATTGTAACACAGTTCTAATATCATAGAGCATCATTAGAGATTGTAAACAGTTCTAATATCATAGGAGCCCATCATTAGAGATTGTAAGGACTGTTCTAATATCATAGAGCTATCATTAGAGATTGTAAGACAGTTCTAATATCATAGAGCTATCATTAGAGATTGTAACACTGTTCTAATATCATTAGAGCTATCATTAGAGATTGTAACACTGTTCTAATATCATAGAGCCATCATTAGAGATTGTAAGACTGTTCTAATATCATAGAGCTTCATTAGAGATTGTAAACATGTTCTAATACATAGAGCTATCATTAGAGATTGTAAGACTGTTCTAATATCATAGAGCCATCATTAGAGATTGTAAGACTGTTCTAATATCATAGAGCTATCATTAGATTGTAACACTGTTCTAATATCATAGAGCTATCATTAGAGATTGTAACACAGTTCTAATATCATAGAGCTATCATTAGAGATTGTAAGACAGTTCTAATATCATAGAGCTATCATTAGAGATTGTAACACAGTTCTAATATCATAGAGCTATCATTAGAGATTGTAACACAGTTCTAATATCATAGAGCTATCATTAGAGATTGTAACACAGTTCTAATATCATGAAGCGATTTATTAGATATTGTAACACAGTTCTAATATCATGGAGCCATCATTAGATATTGTAACACAGTTCTAATATCATGGAGCATCATTAGAATTGCAACACAATTCTAATAATCATAGAGCATCATTAGAGTTGTATCAGAATTCTAATATCAATAGACGATTATTAGATTGTAAGACAGTTCTAATATCATGGAGCGATTTTTAGAGATTGTAAGACAGTTCTAATTCAATGGAAGCGATTTATTAGAGATTGTAACACAGTTCTAATATCATGGAGCGATTATTAAGATTGTAACACAGTTCTATTCTCATGGAACCATCATTAGAGATTGTAACACAGTTCTAATACCATGGAGCCATCATTAGAGATTGTAACACAGTTCTAATATCATAGAGCCATCATTAGAGATTGTAAATGAGTCCTAATATTATAGAGCCATCATCAGAGATTATAACACAGTTCTAATACCATGGAGCATCATTAGGATTGTAACACAGTTCTAATACCAGGAGCCATCATTAGAGATTGTAACACAGTTCTTATACCATGGAGCATCGTTAGAGATTGTAACAACAGATTCTAATATCATGGAGCATCATTAGAGATTGTAACACAGTTCTAATATCATGGAGCCATCATTAGAGATTGTAACACAGATCTAATATCATGGAGTCATCATTAGAGATTGTAACACAGTTCTGATATCATGTAGTCATTACAAGCAATTGTAACACAGTTCTGATATGACGTAGCCATTATAAGCAATTGTAACACAGTTCTAATATCATGTAGCCATTACAATCAATTGTAACACAGTTCTGATATCATGTAGCCATTATAAGCAATTGTAACACAGTTCTGATATCATGTAGCCATTACAAGCAATTGTAACACAGTTCTGATATCATGTAGCCATTATAAGCAATTGTAACACAGTTCTAATATCATGTAGCCATTACAAGCAATTATAACACAGTTCTAATATCATGTAGCCATTACAAGCAATTGTAACACAGTTCTGATATCATGTAGACACTGCAAGCAATTGTAACACAGTTCTAATATCATGTAACCATTATAATCAATTGTAACACAGTTCTAATATCATGTAGCCATTATAAGCAATTGTATCACAGTTCTGATATCATGTAACCATTACAAGCAATTGTAACACAGTTCTAATATCATGGAACCATTACAAGCCATTGTAACACAGTTCTAATATCATGTAGCCATTACAAGCAATTGTATCACAGTTCTAATATCATGTAGCCATTACAATCAATTGTAACACAGTTCTGATATCACGTAGACACTACAAGCAATTGTAACACAGTTCTGATATCATGTAGCCATTACAAGCAATTGTATCACAGTTCTAATATCATGTAACCATTATAGCAATTGTAACACAGTTCTAATATCATGTAGACACTACAAGCAATTGTAACACAGTTCTGATATCAGGTAGCCATTACAAGCAATTGTAACACAGTTCTAATATCATGTAGCCATTACAAGCAATTGTAATACAGTTCTAATTTCATGCAATTGTAACAGTTCAAATATCATGTAGCCATTACAAGCAATTGTAACACAGTTCTGATATCATGTAGCCATTACAAGCAATTGTAACACGGTTTTAATTTCATGCAGCCATCATCAGCCAACAGGATGCAAAGATCACAATCCCTGAACAGTGTCCCAAACGAGTCAGCTGACACCTTCACGGTCTAAAGCCAACCTGTTACTTTCATTTTCGTGGGAGATGGTTCCTGATGTCGTTTTTCTGTTCACTTTACAGCTGTATACTAATGTTATTTATCTCCACACTGTTCAGATAGGTGTCATGACGTTATTTATCTGTACATATACACTGTAAAGATTGGCACTGACGTTATTCATCTCCACATTGTTCAGATACGTATTGATATTATTTATCTGTACACTGTAAGGATTGACACTGACGTTATTCATCTCCACATTGTTCAGATACGTATTGATATTATTTATCTGTACACTGTAAGGATTGACACTGACGTTATTTATCTCCACATTGTTCAGATACGTATTGATATTATTTATCTGTACACTGTAAGGATTGACACTGACGTTATTCATCTCCTCATTGTTCAGATACGTATTGATATTATTTATCTGTACACTGTAAGGATTGACACTGACGTTATTCATCTCCACATTGTTCAGATACGTATTGATATTATTTATCTGTACACTGTAAGGATTGACACTGACGTTATTCATCTCCACATTTTTACATACGTATTGATAGTATTTATCTGTACATTGTAAGGATTGACACTGACGTTATTCATCTCCACATTTTTACATACGTATTGATAGTATTTATCTGTACACTGTAAGGATTGAAACTGACGTTATTCATCTCCACATTTTTACATACGTATTGATATTATTTATCTGTACATCGTAAGGATCGACGCGAGCGTTATTTATGTTCACACTGCTGAGACTGGCACTGACGTTATTGATCTGCACATTTTAAGGATTGGCACTGACGTTATGTATCTGTGCAGTGTTAAGGTAGGCACTGACGTTATTCATCTGCACACTGTATGGATTGGCACTAATGTAGGACGTCTATACAATGGACAGACTTGAGCCGACGTTATCCACTTTTATCAGGACACAAATGATCTGGGAGGTCACTTCAACCCGCCATGATCTGTTAATGCAACAGTTGATCAATAAACTATCAAAGATTGTCGACATACAAAGACCATCAAAAGGTCGTTGACATGCTGAGATCATCAAAACTTTGTTCACAAACAGAGATCATCAAAAGATTGTTCACAAACAGAGATCATCAAAAGATTGTTCACAAATAGAGATCATCAAAAGATTGTTCACAAATAGAGATCATGAAAAGATTGTTCACAAACAGAGATCATGAAAAGATTGTTCACAAATAGAGATCATCAAAAGATTGTTCACAAATAGAGATCATCAAAAGATTGTTCACAAACAGAGATCATCAAAAGATTGTTCACAAACAGAGATCATCAAAAGATTGTTCACAAACAGAGATCATCAAAAGATTGTTCACAAACAGAAATCATCAAAAGATTGTTCACAAACAGAGATTATCAAAACTTTGTTCACAAACAGAAATCATCAAAAGATTGTTCACAAACAGAGATCATCAAAAGATTGTTCACAAACAGAGATTATCAAAATATTGTTCACAAACAAAGATTTTCAAAAGATTGTTCACAAACAGAAATCATGAAAAGATTATTCACAAACAGAGATTATCAAAAGATTGTTCACAAACAGAAATCAAAAGATTGTTCACAAACAGAGATCATCAGAAAATTGTTCACAAACAGAGATTATCAAAAGATTGTTCACAAACAGAAATCATCAAAAGATTGTTCACAAACAGAAATCATCAAAAGATTGTTCACAAACAGAGATCATCAAACGATTGTTCACAAACAGAAGTCATCTAAAGATTGTTTACAAACAGAGATAATCAAACATTGTTCACAAACAGAGATCATGAAGAGATTGCTCACAAACAGAGATCATGAACAGATTGTTCACAAACAGAGATCATGAACAGATTATTCACAAACAGAGATTATCAAAAGATTGTTCACAAACAGAGATCATCAAAAGATTGTTCACAGACAGAAAGCATGAAAAGATTGTTCACAAACAGAAATCATGAACAGATTGTTCACAAACAGAAATCATAAAAAGATCAATCGAAGTGACTGTCAATGTTCAAGAAACTTAAAACAGAAATCACGTATTTGATGAGATAAGACAAGACAAGACAAGACAAGACAAGACAAGACAAGAAAGACAAGGCAAGGCAAGGCAAGGCAAGGCAAGGCAAGGCATCTCATGAGAAGACAAGATAAGACGAGATAAGACAAGGCAAGGTAAGATAAGACAAGATAAGGCAAGGCAAGTCAAAGTAAGACACTACATGACAAAAAATCACACACATGACAAGAAATCACATGACAAGACAAGACAAGACAAAACAAGGCAAGGCAAGACAAGACACAAAACAAGACAAGGCAATACAATGCAAGACATGAACGAGACAAGAGATGAGACAAGGCAAGGCAAGGCAAAACAAGACAAGACAAGACAAAGCAAGGCAACGCAAGACAAGGCAAGGCAAGGCAAGGCAAGACAAGGCAAGGCAGGCAAGGCAAGGCAAGGCAAGACAAAGCAAGGCAACACAAGACAAGGCAAGGAAAGGCAAGGCAAGGCAAGACAAGACAAAGCAAGGCAAGGCGACACGAGAGAAGACAAGACAAGACAAGACAAAACTAGACAAGACTAGAAATGACAAGACATGACGACACAGATTTTCGGCCAACTGGCCTTTGTCACACGTAAACAAAAGACAAGAAAAATTGCACAGAACTTAATAGAGAAACCAATACTCAGACTGAGCACAGAGCTCATCAAAAGATTGTTCACAGAAAGAGACAATTAAAAGACTGTTCATGATGACAGTTCATGAAATGGTTGTTCACAAAGACGGATCATGAAAAGATTGTTCACAAAAATAAATCATTAACAGATTGCTCACAAATAGTGATCATCAAAAAAAAAATTTTGTTCACAAAGACAGATCATCGATATGGCTTGACAATCCAGGTTTGGAGTGACAGTTCGCGTAAAGAGCATGCTGATTGGTCACCGCTCCATCAATACTTGTTGACAGCGGTGATTGGTCAGCAGTCCCTCGATACTGACAAGGCAGCGCGTGCCGAAGCGGAAGGCAATGTCCGTGCATGGCGCGTGGGACGAGTCCATTGCACGTGGGGCATGAAGACGGGAAGGATGGCAGTTAATGAGCAGTCAGTGTGTTGGGTGGGTGTTGGTGCCTCCCTCCTCTGTCACAGCACCAGATAGACAGTCTGTGGTTTGGCTTCCACTTTTGTGATGTGGGCTTCAAATTTGTTGAGAGATTCTTGTCCTTAATTACCCCTGGGCTGTTGATATGTTCTTGGACGTATGTTCTTCCAGCTGTCTCTTCTAAGCGTTGAATGAACATCCTGGGACTATGCTGGGACTTTCTTGTTGTGTAAGTATGATTGGCGTTGAAATGATTAACAATGTCTAACAATATCTACCAAAAACAAACTCGTAAATTCAATTTTTTCTTTATAATTATATTCTCCGTTTTTTTTTTTGTTTTTTTTTGTTTTGTTTTGTTTTGTTTTTCTCTACTTTTTATCCTTATTCAATTTTTTGTATTTACTGAGAAAATCCATACGTTTTTGAATATTAAATCAAACTGTTTATGTATTGAAATTATTTCACAATTCATGTGTGGGTTTGTTTGTATGTTTGGTTGGCTGGTTGTTGTTTGTTGTTGTTGTTTTGTTGTTGTCTGTCTGTCGGTAAATGATGAAAAAACAAAACATATAAACAAAAAAGTTCTCTTCTGTTTTTTTTTCCCCTGCTAATTTAGAGTACATAAGTTTGTCGTCTATTCCATATGTTTGACAGCTGATCGAAAATGTGCACCTATCTTGTTTTGTCATATTAAACAGACATACTCGTTCTACTTTGGTTGTTTTGTAGTTTAAAATAAAAACTTGTTACAACTTAGACGCACGCAGTCCATGAAGCACCTTGTATAGATCTGTGTACTATGTCAGTCCTTACTCAATAGCATTTTCCTGTTTTAAGCATAACATGTATGATTCAAGATAGAAATTCCGATCCTTTTTTTTTACGAATTATATAAGAAATGCAGCCACTTGATTAACAGTATCCTGTTTGTGGTGACATAGGTTGATCATGAGTGAAACGGAAAAAGACATGGCTCCTTGCCTGTATAGTTTTCTGTTTGTTTCTTTTTGTTTGTTTGTTTGTTTTGTTTGTTTGTTTCGTAAAGAGACGTACTGCGTATAGTAGTAGTAGTAGTAGTAGTAGTAGCTGAGGGCTGGCTCGTAGCCTAGGCCTTCTGGCCTTTGACGCCCTATCTTTTTTGTTTTACGCTTTCTTCTTCGGGGTCTGAAAAGCATGCCTTAATATTCATACTTGAGCAAATCTGCTTCAGTCTATTTTTTTAAATAAAATTTTGAATTCTGCATCATCGTCCAGGAAATTTTTGAATTTGTTAATGCTGTTAGTAAATTTAATTTCAAAAGGAATTTTATTCCACAATTTAACAATTCTGTTAGAAAAACAAAACGCTCTTGTGTTATAGTATGATTTAGTTTGTTAAAACCAGTTAAGTTGGTGAAATCATCTATACTTGGACCAAGTGGTCACTCATATTGTCATGACGACTATGAACAAAATACTGGACACTAAAATACGAGAACCTCTTTACATGTCTGTCTTGCTCACCCCCTTACCCTATCCACCAGCTGCAAAACTTAACCCTTTCACTCCCTCACCCTGTCTACAAGCTGCAAACGTAATCCCTTCACACTCTCACCCTACGCACCTGCGGCTGATGCTTAACATTTTAAAAATCTCACCCTACGCACCAGCTGCAAACACTTAACCTTTAACTTCCTCACCCTGTCCACCGGCTGGTTTGCTATCATGGTTGGTAATGCAGGAAGCTGGTGGATAGGGTTAGGGAGTCAAAAAGTTAAGATTGTGCTTAGTTATCATCAGTAATACGCAGGAAGCTGGTGGATTGGATGAAGGAGTCAAAGGGTTAAAACGGTTGGTCTGTGTGAGTAAACGCACCGAGTGATTGTGAAAATGCACTGTGAGATTGATAAAGTTTCACCGGATGGATCAATATGAAATGTTATGCATAGCAAAGCTAGCTAAGGAGGGTTTGTTGGTTTGTTGGTTGGTTGGTTTGTTTCGCGATCGGATTTTTTTGTTTTGTTTTTTGGATGCATGTGTGCGCGTTGTTTTGTCCAGTCTGTGCAGGCGGTATCTTGCTGCGCAAGGGAGAGGAGTGGCAGAATGGTTCAGACGTTCGCCTGCCAGTTACTAAACTCGAGGTTCCAGGGTTCGCTCCAAGTAGAGGCCTTGACTTTTCTCCTCAATTTGACCGGAAAATCGAACTGAACGTCTAGTCCTTCGGAAGGGGACGAAAAACGAGTCGGATCCGTGTGCATTCTGGCTGCGCACGGTAAAGATCGCGCGGCAGTTGAAAATCGTGAAAAGCAGGGCATTGCCCGGCTGCTTTGATATAAAACATTGGAGATATAGATTGATTTCCCAGGTCCCACCCCTTGAAAACCAATTAGCCTTCTCGCCTTTCTGAAGTCTCTGTCTGTCTGTCTGTCTGTCTGTCTGTCTCTGTCTGTCTGTTTGTCTGTCTGTCTGTATGTCTGTCTCTGTCTCTGTCTCTGTCTGTCTGTCTCTCTCTCTCTCTCTCTCTCTCTCTCTCCCCCCCTCTTCTTTTTGGTCTAGACTCGTTTAAATGAATACATATTCAACCAATGACCACCACCACTACTGAGCATACCCGTCTGACTGTTTATTTATTTGTTTGTTTGTTTGTTTGTTTATTTCTTGTTGTTACCTCTATTTTGTCCAGTATGTCATTAACATAGGGATCATTGAAAAGTTCTTGCTTTTAACCGATCACAATTGCCGAGTGACTGGGAAAACATGATCTAACGTCACCCATTATCACACGTCACTACGCTTCCTAACTGAAACTAGAATTTGATAGGAGGAGAGATAGTTACGACATTTGTAATTCAAATCATTGTCCCGACCTTTGGTTCCAATGAATTAATTCTACACGTTGTTTAACCCTTTGACTCCCTCACTCTGTCCACTAGCATCCTGCATTGTCGACCATGCTAGCAAAGCAAAAACTTAATCCTTTGACTCCATAACTCTGTCCACCAGCATCCTGCATTGTCGACCACGCTAGCAAAGCAAAAACTTAACCCTTTGACTCCCTCACTCTGTCCACCGACATCCTGCATTGTCGACCACGCTAGCAAAGCAAAAACTTAACCCTTTGACTCCCTCACTCTGCCCACCAGCATCCTGTATTGTCAATCATGCTAGCAAAGCACAAACTTTAACCCTTTGGCTCCCTCATTCTGTCCACCAGCTTCCTGCATTGTCAACCATGCTAGCAAAGCAAAAACTTAACCCTTTGACTCCATAACTCTGTCCACCAGCATCCTGCATTGTCAACCATGCTAGCAAAGAAACCCTTTGACTCTCTCACTCTAGCTAACAAAGAAAGAACAACCCTTTGACGCCCCTATCTATCCACCAGCTTCCTGCGGGAAACTGGTGGAGAGGGTGAGGGTGTCAAAGGGTTAAGTTTTCACAGTTGATGGATAGGGTGAGAAAGTCAAAGAATTATGTTTTTGTGGTTGGTGGATAGGGTTTGGGAGTCAAAGGGTTAAATCACGGACGCCGCTGGTCCCAGCCTGGTAAAGTGATAAATAAACAAGACCGACCCTTGACGAGAGTGCTCACAGTAAGATCGTATGGTCTCCCATCAGATTCAAGCTGCAGAAAATTCACCTGAGATAGTATGACAATCTTTGTGGGTGAAGAGTATTTGCGGAGAACAATTCAACTGTTTCACTGTTTATTTTACTGCAAAATGCCACATTCTTTTTTTTTTACCAAAATGTTTACACAAAAAAACTATTCTGAAACTCATTTATAAAGAAGTAACTTCAGATCAGTCTTTGTCAGTTAAAATTTCAGAATCATTGGTTCACAGTCCTGTTAATGTATTGCTTTTAAGTTTATGAAGTTTGTACGTTAGCGTTAAATTTTCCCTTCACATTGTTAATGTTATTTGTTAGTGTTAAGATCTTGTTCATTTTTCTATTTACCCACTTACTTATTCCATTTCTGTCTTTACCCTAACCCCTTATATTCTCTTACTCTGTCTCCCCTCTGCCCCCAATCCACTCTCCCACCTCTCATCCTCCATCCCCCCCCCCCCCTATCCCGTCTAATATCACTCATAGTGAACAGACGTTAAATCAAAGAACGAACGAACGAAGAGTAGTACATGTATAGTGGTCAGTATCCCCGCCTGTCACGCGGGAGACCCGGGTTCATGACCCGGCCAGGGAACCGCCCTTCACGGGGCATCTGTGACGTTAGTGCATATGGAATTCGTTCCGAGCGCGGAGACGTCGTTTGATAAACTGAAACTGAAAACTGAAACTGAAGAGTGACAATGTAGCTTACAGTTGGGTTTTTCCATGGATTATACCGATAAACAAGAGTTTCACAATACGGTTCCTTGTTGTGCACAATTTGAAGTTTGAAATTTGTTCAAGAGAAATTCATCGCACTGGGACATTCCATATGCGCTCCACCCAAATCTGCCAGCAATTCTCTGGCAGATTTCTTGAGCATGCGCAAAAACCCCATGAACCAGCAGAGTCTTGAAAGCGGAAGGGGAAGGGAGAATCTATGGAAACACTAAACCGACACCACCAGAATGATGAAAGCATTAACGTTTTCACTCCCGTACCCCGTCCAACAACTTTTAAAAAGTTAACCCTTTGACTCTCTCACCCTATCCACTAGATTTCTGCAGGAAGCTGGTGGACAGGGTGAGGGATTCAAAGGGTTAAGTTTTTGCTTTTCTAGCATGGACAGCAAAGAAAAGAAACGAGACAGTCTTGATGGAGGCAGACACAAGTAGATCATAAGGAAGATTAGGAAAAGACAGGCAACATTTATAGGCCATTTTATGAAGAAGGGGGATTTGGAGCACCTGGTCACAACGGGAAAGCTGGAGGGAAAGAGAGCACCGGGTAGACCCAGGGAGAAATGCTGGACGGATTTGCAGAGTGGCTGGGGACGAGGAGGGTGGGGGAGATGCTCGGGGCAACGAGAGATAGAGACAGATGGAAGTCCATGATCGCCAACGCCATGCGGCAAGGCACCTGATGATGATGATGAACATGGTTGACAATTCAGGGTGCTGGTGGACAGGGTGCAGGAGTCAAAGGTTAAAGATGGGCAACTAACGGGCCAGCTTGTAATGTCACTAAACTCCAGATATCAGATCTGTAGTCCACGGCTCTATGAACAGCACGAACCAGCCAGAGCGTATAGAGAAAGTGGATCTGGCTATAATTTGTATGGGTTTTTTTTCTAGCGTGGGACAACAATAACTGTGAATAATTAAAGAATGCTAATGTTATCTGCTTCAGTTGCTGCCTGGCAAGCTGTCGACCCCTTCATCAGCGTTGTGGACGTCAAACGGTTTGATTGACGACTGACCCCTTGCCTTCTACGCTCTGAAAAATCGCTGCTAAGCTGATTGTATGATCGCCCTTTGTTTTCAAAATTGACAGTAATAGCTGACGATCTGCTCCCATAGTACTACACACACGGGTTGCTGTCGTCTACATAATGAAAAACATTGTGAAGCTCGTTGTATGGTTGTCTGTGCTTGCCAAGCAAGAGCGATTGGTGGCAGTGGCTCCGTTCCTATGAACATGGTCAAAAAGCAACTGTGAAGCTGATTGTATGGTTGCCTATCACCTCATACGGCCAAAACACTTTTGTGAGGTTGAATGTATGGCTGTTTGTCAGTGCCAAAAGTGGCTGTGATGCTTGCAGTGGCTCCGTTCCCATGTACATGGCCAAAAAAGCAGCTGTGAAGCTTATTGTATGGTTGCCTATCAGAGTGATATCAAAATACTATTGTGAAGCTTATCGTATGCGTTGTCTATCAGAGTCACAGGTGGCAGAGATGCCGGCAATGGCTCTGCTTCCATCTATATGTTAAAAAAACT
>CM060312.1:88122984-88142984 GCA_030674185.1 Monoplex corrugatus
TTCTCTGTTTCTGTCTCTGTTTTTGTCTGTTTGTCAATCTGTCTGTCTGTCTGTCTGTCTGTCTCTTGTCTGTCTCTCTGTCTGTCTGTCTATGTCTGTCTCTCTCTTCTCCTTCTCTGTGTGTGTGTCTCTCTCTCATTCTCTCCGTCACTGACTCCCTCATTGTCTCTCTCTTTCTCACCCTCTCCCTCACTCTCTCTCTTTCCCCCTCTCTCTTTCTTTTTCTCTCACTCTCTCTGTCTCACTGTCTCTCTCACTGTCTCTCTCTTACCCTCTCCCTCCCTCTCTCTCCCTCTTTCCCTCTCCTTCTCTCTCTCTCTCTCACTGTCTCCCTTACTGTCTCTCCCTCTCTCACCCTCTCCCTCCCCCTCTCTCTCCTCACTCACTCACTCTCTCGCTCTCCCTCTCTCTCTCTCTCCCTTCTCCTTCTCTCTCTCCCCCCCTCTCTCTCTTCCCCCCTCCCCCCTCTCTTTGGGTCTTTTTGCCTCATAATACATTCTGTTCTAAGTAAAATTCACTGTGGTTGTGAGTTTGTTGTGTCTGCTTTTTTTGCTTGTCCCTCGGTATGAAGCAAGGTGTTTGATGTGTCCTTTCATTTTCCCTTTGTCCATCACACACATGGCATAGCAGACGAGACCTACTTTCCTGGACATTTTTACCTTAATCCTTTGACTCCTGCATCCTATCCACCAACTGCAAAAACTTAAACTCTTTGACTCCCTCACCCTATCCACCAGCTTCCTGCAGGCTTAACCCTTTGATTCCCTCACCCTGTCCACCAGCTTCCTGTAGGAAACTGGTGGATAGGGTGAGGGAGTCAAAGGGTTAAGTTTTTGCTTTGCTAGCATGGTTGACGATGCAGGATGCTGGTGGACAGGGTGCAGAGAGTCAAAAGATTAAGTTTACTGTTGCCTGGATTTAAAGACATTTTCTTGGGGATGTTGTTGTTGTTGTTGTTGTTGTTGTTTTTCAGACGACTTGTTTTTACACCGAGGGAATGGATGAAAATCATTTGAATTGGTTTGAAAGATACAGGAGATGGCTTTACATTAAAGTTTCTGTCTTGTGTCCCCACCCCCCGCCTCTCTCTCTTCTCATCTGTCTCTCTCTCTTCCTCTGTCTCTGCCTGTGTGTGGTGTGTGTGTTGTTTGTGTGTGTGTGTGTGTGTGTGTGTGTGTCTCTCTCTCTCTCTCACTATCTCTCTCTCTCTCTCTCTCTCACACACACACCACACTCTCTCTCTTTTCTCTTGCTCGCTCCTCTCTCTGTCACTGTCTTATG
Organism: Monoplex corrugatus; assembly: GCA_030674185.1. Taxonomy (NCBI): domain Eukaryota; kingdom Metazoa; phylum Mollusca; class Gastropoda; order Littorinimorpha; family Ranellidae; genus Monoplex; species Monoplex corrugatus. The sequence continues at coordinate 88,124,266 of CM060312.1, forward strand.
CTTCAACCTGTAACATAACGTAGAATTAATCTATTACAAAAACATGGAATAAAAACACTTTTCGAAGGGTGTGACAACTTGTTAGGATCAAAGATACACAGGCGCGTGTTCAAACATTTTTTTAAAGGACGAGAACATTGTATGATCAAACACACACAAGGCGCGTGCCAAAACACCTTTTCAAAAGGACGTGAATAGGAAGTGATCAGAGACACACACAGGTGCCTGCTAAAACACTTTTTAAAAGACGTGAACAGTATAGGATAAAACACACACAGGCGCGTGCTAAAACCGTTTTTAAAGGACGTGAACAATATGATGATCAAGACACAGAAGCCATGCTAAAAACCTTTTTTGAAAGATGAGAACATTATATGATCAAAACACACACAGGCGCGTGCTAAGACACTTTTAAAGCATGTGAACATTTTATGATCGAACACAAGCAGCATGCTAAAAAACTTTAAAGACTGACATTATTTGATCAAAGACACCAGCGGTGCTAAACACTTTTTAAAGCATGTAACATTTTATGATCGAAGACCAAAGGTGCATGCTAAAAGATTTTTAAGGACGTGAAATTATTTGATCAAAGACATACACAAACGCGTGCTAATACATTTTTTAAGGACGTGAACTTATATGATCGAAGCCACACACAGGAGCGTTCTAAAACATATTTTTAAAGGACGAGAACATTGTATGATCAAATACACACATAGGCGTGTGCTAAATTGACCTTTTAAAGGACGTGAACATTATATGAATCAAAGCCACACACAGGAGCGTGCTAAAACACTTGTTTAATGGACGTGAACAGTAAGTAATGAAAAACACACACATGCGCCTGCTAATACATTTTTTATAGGACGAAAACATAATATGATCAAAAACATACACAGGCGCGTCCTAAATTACGTTTTAAAAGATAGAACATAATTTTATCAAAAAATACACACAGGCGCGTGCTATAACACATTTTCAAAGGAGAAAAAACATTGTATGATCAAAGACACTCACAAGCGAGAGCTAAAAAAATTTTTTTTTTAATCATGACGACTTACAGGATCAAAGACAGACAACAGACGTGCGGTGACGGCCTACTGGTTTTTGTCTTGCTACAAAACACTCTTTGTGATCATACCATTTAAAGGGAGATTATAAATGACAGTAAATTACGTCCCTTAATTTCTGTTAGAATTTGTGTTGGTATGTTAAAATCTTTATTTATTTGTTTGTTTATTATTCATTTATTTATTGATTTATTTATCATGAATTCACTATTATTTATTTATTGTTTTATTCATTTATTGTTTGTTTGTTCGTTCGTTTATTAATTCATATAGTTAGGTGGTTAACTAAGACAGCCAGTCAGTGGGTTACTTATCTATTTGTTTATCTATATTTCTAGTTTTCGTTTGTTTAACTATCTTTTTATTTATTTGTTTATTCATTTTCTTTAATCAAGTTTTTTTCTAAATCTGATTTAATGGAATTTAACAGTCCATTTATTTTCCGTCACGTTTCTGATCAATGAATTGTTCCATGTTTATTATCCTTTCCGTACTCTTCGCTCTTCTTCTGATCACTGGGATGTTAAAAAATCCCTCGATATAGACGTGAGACCCACGCTTTCCGATCTTTGCCATTTTGGATCTTTCTTGTGGAAATGTCTGCCTTTTGAATTGAGAAATTTGCCTCACCTTTACTCTGTCTAGGACTCAACTTAAAGCCCACCTTTTCCGTGAATCCTTCTGTTTAACTCTTTGACTCCCCGCACCCTATCCACCAGCTGCAAAAACTCGACTCTTTGACCTGCCTCATCCTACCCACCAGCTCCCTGCAGGAAACTAGTGGAAAATGTGAAGAATCAAAGGGTTAAGTTTTTACTTTGCTAACATGGTTGACAAAGCAGGATGTTGGTGGACAGGGTGCAGGAGTCAAAGGGTTAAATTAACTGGCCCTATCCATCCTGTTGTAGTGCGTTCTTATAGTCTTGTATATGGATGTTATTCAGAGTGTGTGAATGATGTTAGTGGGTAAAAATGATAAATGCTTGTTGCATGTATGTTTCATTAATTTATTTATGTATTGTAGAATACAAGCGCCGAGAGCACTGTTAGGCGCATTATAAATGCACGTTATTATCATTACTGTTATTTCTTAGTAAACTGAAATACGTTCGTATGAGTTAGGCGTCAAAGCTAAAACACGAGAGAGAAGGAGAGAGAGAGAGAGAGAGAGACAGACGAGAGAGAGGAGAGAGGAGAGACAGACAGACAGATAGAGAGGAAGAGAGACAGACAGACAGTGACAGAGAGAGAGATAAAGAGAGACAAAGACAGAGAGATAGAGAGATAGAGAGAGAGAGAGACAGAGATAGAGAGAGAGAGACAGAGAGAGAGAAACAGAAATAGAGAGAGACAGAGAGAGACAGAGATAGAGAGAGACAGAGAGAGACAGAGAGAGACAGAGAGACAGAGATAGAGAGAGACAGAGATAGAGAGAGACAGATAGAGAGAGACAGAGAGAGAGACAGAGACAGAGAGAGAGACAGAGATAGAGAGAGCAGATAGAGAGAGAAAACAGAAGAGAGAGAGACAGAGACAGAGAGAGACAGACAGAGAGATAGAGAGAGAGAGACGGAGAGAGAAAAGAGACAGAGACAGAGATAGAGAGAGAGAGGCAGAGACAGAGACAGACAGAGATAGAGAGAGACAGAGACAGAGATAGAGAAGAGACAGAGAAGAGAGAGAGACAGAGAGAGGAGAGACAGAGAACAGAGACAGAGAGACAGAGACAGAGAGAGAGAGACAGAGACAGAGTGGATGGAGTGGAAGCAGTTTTTATTCAGCCAGTTATTTAACCCTTTGATTCCCACACCCAAACCACCAGCATTCTGCATTATCAACCATGCCAGCAAAGCAAAAACTTAACCTCCACCCTATCAAACCAGTATCTTACAGAAAGCTGGTGGACAGAGTGAGGAGTCAAAAGGTTAAGTTTTCATGGTTGGTGAATATGGAGCGGGAGTGAAAGGGTTAAGCATTCAGAGCAATCCATCAGAGAAGGAATGCAGTGTGTATAGTAGTGTGAACGTCAGCCCCGAACGCCATTGATCAGCCTCACAACACAGCCATTACACAACAAACACCCAACAACCACTCTATGCGAAAACGGTGTATGTTGCTTCACCAGTGTGAAAAGAAATCGAAAACAAAAACATTGTCCTCTGAGAAACAGAAACAAAACAAACATGTCCCTCAGAAAACAAAACGAACATGTCCCCTCGAGAAAACGAAAAACGATTGAAAACAGTCGAAACGAAAACGCCTCAGAAAACAGAAAAGAACATGTCCCCCTCAGAAAACGAAAAACATTGTCCCTCTACAGAAAACAAAAACCACTTGTCCCACTCGAAAACAAAACATTGTCCCTCCAGAAAACAAAAACATTGTCCCCTCAATGCAAAACAAAAACATTGTCCCGTCAGAAAGCACCAAGGAATTTCATGTCTAGAAAACAAACATGTGCTTCAGAAAATCAAAAACATGTCCCTCTCAGAACAAAACACCCCAAAACAATTGTCGCTCTCAGAAAACAAAAACAATGTCCCTCTCAGAAAACATTTCCTCAACACAAAAAATTCGCTCTCAGAAAACAAAAACATTGTCCCCTCAAAAACAAAAACATTGTCCCCCTCAGAAAACAAAAACATGTCCCCCTCAGAAAACAAAAACATTGTCCCCTCAGAAAACAAAAACATTGTCCTCTCAGAAAACAAAAACATTGTCCCTCTCAGAAAACAAAACATTGTCCCCTCAGAAAACAAAAACATGTCCCGTCAAAAAAAAACATTCCCCCTCAGAAAACAAAAACATTGCCCTCTCAGAAAACAAAAACATTGTCCCTCTCAGAAAACAAACATTCCTCTCAGAAAACAAAAACATTGTCCCTCTCAGAAAACACCAACAATGTCCTCTCAGAAAAAAACATTCCTCTCAGAAAACAAACATTCGCTCTCAGAAACAAAAACATTGTCCCTCTCGGAAAACAAAAACATTGTCCCTGTCAGAAAAAAAAGCATTCTCCCACTCAGAAAAAAAATTATCACTGTCAGAAAACAAAAACATTGTCTCTTTCAAAAATCAAAAACATTGTCCCTCTCAGAAAACAAAAACATTATCCCTCTCAGAAAAAAAAAATTGTCCCTCTCAGAAAACAAAAACATTGCTCCCTCTCAGAAAACAAAAACATTGTCCCTCTCAGAAACAAAAACATTGTCCTCTCAGAAAACAAAAACATTGTCCCTCTCGGAAAACAAAAACATTGTCCCTGTCAGAAAAAAAGCATTCTCCCACTCAGGAAAAAAAATATCACTGTCAGAAAACAAAAACATTGTCTCTTTCAAAAACAAAAACATTGTCCCTCTCAGAAAACAAAAACATTATCCCTCTCAGAAAAAAAGAAATGTCCCTCTCAGAAAACAAAAACATTCTCGCTCTCAGAAAACAAAAAGCACCCCTCTCAGAAAACAAAAACATTCTCGCTCTCAGAAAACAAAAACATTCTCGCTCTCAGAAAACAAAAACATTCTCGCTCTCAGAAAAAAAGCACCCCTCTCAGAAAACAAAAACATTCTCGCTCTCAGAAAACAAAAACATTCTCGCTCTCAGAAAACAAAAACATTATCCCTCTCAGAAAAAAGAAATGTCCCTCTCAGAAAACAAAACATTATCCCTCTCAGAAACAAAAAGCACCCTTCTCAGAAAACAAAAACATTCTCGCTCTCAGAAAACAAAAACATTCTCGCTCTCAGAAAACAAAAACATTCTCGCTCTCAGAAAACAAAAACATTGTTCCTCTCGGAAAACAAAAACATTGTCCCTGTCAGAAAAAAAGCATTCTCCCACTCAGAAAAAAATTACACTGTCAGAAAACAAAAACATTGTCTCTTTCAAAATCAAAACATTTCCCTCTCAGAAAACAAAAACATTATCCTCTCAGAAATAAAAACATTATCCCTCTCAGAAAACAAAAACATTATCCCTCTCAGAAAATACACATTACCCTCTCAGAGAACGAAAACATTATCCCTCTCAGAAACAAAACATTGCCCTCTCAGAAAACAAAACATTATCCTCTCAAAAGCAAAAACATTGTCCCTCTCAGAAAACAAAAGCTTTGTCCCTCTCAGGAAAAAAAATATCCCTGTCAGAAAACCATAAAATGTCCATCTCATAAAACAAAAACAATTCTACCTCTCAGAAATAAAAAAAAAATTGTCCCTCTCAGAAAACAAAAAATTTCTTCCTCTCAGAAATAAAAAAAAATTATCCCTCTCAGAAAAAAAAGACGTTGTCCCTCTCACAGAACAAAACGTTATCTCTATCAGAAAACAAAAACATTGTCCAGAAAACAAAAACTTTGTCCCCCTTTAGAAAACAAAAACATTGTCCCTTTCAGAAAACAAAAACATTGTCCCTCTCAGAAAACAAAAACACTGTCCCTCTCAGAAAACAAAAACATTATCCCTCTCAGAAAACAAAAACTTTGTCCCTCTCAGAAAACAAAAACATTGTCCAGAAAACAAAAACTTTGTCCCCCTTTAGAAAACAAAAACATTGTCCCTTTCAGAAAACAAAAACATTGTCCCTCTCATAAAACAAAAACTTTGTCCCTCTCAGAAAATAAAAACATTATCCCTCTCAGAAAACAAAAACATTATCCCTCTCAGAAAATACACATTGTCCCTCTCAGAAAACAAAAACATTGTCCCTCTCAGAAAACAAAAACATTGCCCCTCTCAGAAAACAAAAACATTGTCCCTCTCAGAAAACAAAAACATTGTCCCTCTCAGAAAAACAAAACATTGTCCCTCTCAGAAAACAAAAACATTTGCCCCTCTCAAAAACAAAAACATTGCCCTCTCAGAAAACAAAAACATTTGCCCCTCTCAGAAAACAAAAACATTGTCCCTCTCAGAAAACAAAAACATTGTCCCTCTCAGAAAACAAAAACATTGCCCTCTCAGAAAACAAAAACATTGCCCCTCTCAGAAAACAACAACATTGTCCCTCTCAGAAAACAAAAACATTGCCCTCTCAGAAAACAAAACATTGCCCCTCTCAGAAAACAACAAACATTGTCCCTCTCAGAAAACAACAACATTGTCCCTCTCAGAAAACAACAACATTGTCCCTCTCAGAAAACAAAAACATTGCCCCTCTCAGAAAACAAAAACATTGCCCTCTCAGAAAACAACAACATTGCCCTCCAGAAAACAAAACAATGTCCCTCTCAGAAAACAAAAACATTGCCCTCACAGAAAACAAAAACATTGTCCCTCTCAGAAAACAAAACATTGTCCCTCTCAGAAAACAAACAACATTGTCCCTCCAGAAAACAACAACATGTCCCTCCAGAAAACAAAAACATTGCCCTCCAGAAAACAAAAAAATTGTCCCTCTCAGAAAACAACAACATTGTCCCTCTCAGAAAACAAAAACATTGTCCCTCTCAGAAAACAAAAACATTGTCCCTCTCAGAAAACAAATACATTGTCCCTCTCAGAAAAATTTGTCCCTCTCAGAAAAAAATTGTCCCTCTCAGAAAAAAAGTGCCATACATGTAGAAACCCACTCGTGTATTTGAATACTTAAGGAATCGCAAACCATGATAAGCATCATCATCATCAACAACAACACAACAACACACTAAGAACAACAAAGAAACCAATACAAGAACAAAGTGGAAGACAACTACAACAACAACAACAAAACACCCTGTAAAACACTAGTTCTAATCCGTCTCTCCTGATATAGGTTGATATTTCTGTACCAGTCAGAAGAAAATGGAAGAGATCTTTTCCAAACACATCTCACCCGTAAATCACTTTGGGCACACCTCAGAACTTTAAAGATAACTATCGTCCTATAATTCCATAGTTGAAGGAAAGTGAGGAGATAGAGACCTCAATATATTTCTTGGGGGCGGGGGGGGGGGAGATCATTATGATAACCCTGACCTTCTCCTCTTTCTGTTTTACCTTCTCCGGGTACCCATTCCTATTTGGGTAAACTTGGAGACGCACACACGTTAAGAATATCTTGAGCCGTAGTCGAACTCGTGCAGTATGACTGGAAGAAGGGAGCTCTACCTCTGGGCCAAAGAGTCGTCGAGTACTGAAATGTTCACCCGAAAAAAATGGATGACATCTTTTTCCAATCTCTCTTACCCGCAAAGGCTTTATCTGGATGTAAAAACAGTTACAGTAAAATGGAAAAGACCTGTCTGCAATCCATCTCAGCAGTGATAGCCTTTGTTCATGTGTGTGTGAAGGTATGAACAAAGGACTCCCCGTTGTGTCGACACAACAACTCATGGAGGCCATGGTGACGTTCCATTAACGTCATCGGCATCATGGAGCAGCCCCAGCAAGTGCTAGTAATGGACCCTACCTGCTGTGCCAAAGTTGTCCATTTCTTGCCCTGGCCTGCCTCTTGTTCCTGCTGTGGCTCTTTATCTAAACGAAACAAACAAAACAAACAAAACAACAACAAAAATATAGAACAAATGGTTAAGCCAGTCAAACACTCTCCTGTTTTCAAACAGACATTCCTACAGAAAACCCATGTTGCATACTTCTCAAAGTTGCTCTGACTATGAAGCTCAAAGTTGTTATGATCTTGAAGTTCAAATTTATTATGACCATGACGATCAAAGTTATTAAGACCTTTAAACTCAAAAGTTGCTATGACTGTGAAGTTCAACGTTGCTATCAGTGTGAAGCTCAAAGTTGCTATGATCGGGAAGCTCAAAGCTGCTATGACTGTGAAGGTTTAAGTTCCTATGACCTTGAAACTCAAAGTTGCTATGACCGTAAATCTCAAAGTTGCTATGACCGTAAATCTCAAAGTTGCTATGACCGTAAATCTCAAAGTTGCTATGACCGTAAAACTCAAAGTTGATATGACCCTTAAAGCTCAAGGTTGTTAGACTGAAGCCCAGTTGCTATCACTTTGTTATGACCGTGAAGCTCAAAGTTGTTATGACCATGAAGCTCAAAGTTGTTATGACCGTGAAGCTCAAGTTGTTATGACCATGAAGCTCAAGTTATGACCATGAAGCTCAAGTTATGACCATGAAGCTCAAGTTATGACCATGAAGCTCAAGTTATGACCATGAAACTCAAGTTGTTATGACCGTGAAGCTCAAGTTGTTATGACCATTAAGCTCAAGTTATGACATGAAGCTCAAGTTATGACCATGAAACTCAAGTTGTTATGACCATGAAGCTCAAGTTGTTATGACCGTGAAGCTCAAGTTGTTATGACTGTAAAGCTCAAAGTTGTTATGACAGTAAAGCTTAAAGTTGTTATGACCATGAAGCTCAAATTATGACCATGAAGCTCAAGTTATGACCATGAAGCTCAAGTTTATGACCATGAAGCTCAAGTTGTTATGACCATGAAGCTCAAGTTGTTATGACCGTGAAGCTCAAGTTGTTATGACTGTAAAGCTCAAAGTTATTATGACAGTAAAGCTTAAAGTTGTTATGACCATGAAGCTCAAGTTGTTATGACCATGAAACTCAAGTTGTTATGACCGTGAAGCTCAAGTTGTTATGACTGTAAAGCTCAAGTTGTTATGACTGTAAAGCTCAAAGTTGTTATGACAGTAAAGCTTAAAGTTGTTATGACCGTGAAGCTCAAGTTGTTATGACTGTAAAGCTCAAGTTGTTATGACTGTGAAGCTCAAAGTTGTTATGACAGTAAAGCTTAAGTTGTTATGACCGTGAAGCTCAAAGTTGTTATAACCATGAAGCTCAAAGTTGTTATGACTGTGATGCTCAAAGTTGTTATAACCATGAAGCTCAAAGTTGTTTTGATCGTGATGCTCAAAGTTGTTATGACCATGAAGCTTAAAGTTGTTATAACCATGAAGTTCAAAGTTGTTATGACCATGAAGCTCAAAGTTGCTATGACTGTGAAGCTCAAAGTTGTTATGACTGTGATGCTCAAAGTTGTTATAACCATGAAGTTCAAAGTTGTTTTGATCGTGATGCTCAAAGTTGTTATGACCATGAAGCTTAAAGTTGTTATAACCATGAAGTTCAAAGTTGCTATGACCATGAAGCTCAAAGTTATGACTGTGAAGCTCAAAGTTGTTATGACCATGAAGCTCAAAGTTGTTATGACTGTGAAGCTCAAAGTTGCTATGACTGTGAAGCTCAAAGTTGTTATGACTGTGAAGCTCAAAGTTGTTATGACTGTGAAGCTCAAAGTTGTTATGATTGTGAAGCTCAAAGTTGTTATGACTGTGAAGCTCAAAGTTGTTATGACCGTAAAACTCAAAGTTATTATGACCGTGAAGCTCAAAGTTGTTATGACCGTGAAGCTCAAAGTTGTTATGACTGTGAAGCTCAAAGTTGTTATGACTGTGAAGCTCAAAGTTGTTATGACTGTGAACCTCAAAGTTGTTATGACTGTGAACCTCAAAGTTGTTTTGACTGTGAACCTCAAAGTTGTTATGACTGTGAAGCTCAAAGTTGTTATGACTGTGAAGCTCAAAGTTGTTATGACTGTGAAGCTCAAAGTTGTTATGACTGTGAAGCTCAAAGTTGTTATGACCGTCAAGCTAAAAGTTGTTATGACTGTGAACCTCAAAGTTGTTATGACTGTGAAGCTCAAAGTTGTTATGACTGTGAAGCTCAAAGTTGTTATGACCGTCAAGCTAAAAGTTGTTATGACTGTGAAGCTCAAAGTTGTTATGACCGTAAAGCTCAAAGTTGTTATGACTGTAAAGCTCAAAGTTGTTATGACCGTCAAGCTCAAAGTTGTTATGACTGTAAAGCTCAAAGCTGCCATGACCATAAAGCTCAAAGTTGTTATGACCATAAAGCTCAAAGTGGTAATGACCATAAAGCTCAAAGTTGTAATGACCGTAAAGCTCAAAGTTGCTATGACCATAAAGCTCAAAGTTGTAATGACCGTAAAGCTCAAAGTTAAAATGACCGTAAAGCTCAAAGTTGTTATGACCGTAAAGCTCAAAGTTGCTAGGACCGTAAAGCTCAAAGTGGCTAGAACCATAAAGCTCAAAGTTGCTAGGACCGTAAAGCTCAAAGTTGTTATGACCGTAAAGCTCCAAGTTGTAATGACCGTAAAGCTCAAAGTTGTTATGACGTAAAGCTCAAAGTTGTTATGACCGTAAAGCTCAAAGTTGCTATGACCATAAAGCTCAAAGTTGCTAGGACCGTAAAGCTCAAAGTTGTTATGACCGTAAAGCTCAAAGTTGTTATGACCGTAAAGCTCAAAGTTGCTAGGACCGTAAAGCTCAAAGTTGTTATGACCATAAAGCTCAAAGTTGTTATGACCGTAAAGCTCAAAGTTGCTAGGACCGTAAAGCTCAAAGTTGCTAGGACCGTAAAGCTCAAAGTTGCTAGGACCGTAAAGCTCAAAGTTGCTAGGACCTTAAAGCTCAAAGTTGCTAGGACTGTGACAAAGCATCAGATCAAACTGGAAATGTGGACAATAGTAGACTGTCACATCAGTGAAAACAGAATATGAATAGTGTCAGATGTTGCTGAGAAAGTGCCGTTCACAGTCTTTTTGGAAAAAAGTGCTGATTTTAGACTTTTTTCCTTTTTGTTGTTGTTGTAAATCTGCGTGACCTTGACCTCTTCGCCATGATTTCCGGACTTATGTGTGGTAAAGATCTATCCAGACACAGCTGAGGAAATCTTGGTTGAACACTTTTTTAATAACATACACACACATACACACACACGCACGCACGCGCGCGCTCGCACGCATACACACACTCGCACACATACACCTACGAACACACATACACACACACCTGCACATGCAGAGCACACACACACACACACACACACACACACACACACACACACACACACACACATTCACACCCACAACACAACACACACACACACACACGCAACAAACACACACACACACCCACAACACAACACACACACACACACACACACACACACACACACACACACACACACACACACACACACACACACACACACACATACACACACTTCAGCTCACACCCTGCACATATGAGCAAAAACTCACACCAGCACGAGCTCGCACGAGTACACACACACACTAGCAGAAAACTGCCAGAAAAAGACCAACGAGCCATTAAAACAATAAATGAATAAATAATAAAATAAAGTTAAAAAAGGAAGAAAAAGAAACGTCCTAGCTATCACGGCTGCAGCAACACGGGCAAAAAATACAATTATCACAGCCCACGGGAACCCAGTCTGTCGTACGTCAATAATAGATATTATAAAAAAGAAAAGAAAAAAAAGACAAAAAGAAAAAAAAGACAAAAAGAAAAAAAAAGAAAAAGAAAAAAATAAAGAATAAAGAAAAAACGAACCCTGACACATACACACGCGCATGCATATGTGTGCGTGTGTGCGTGTGTGTGTGTGTGTGTGTGTGTGTGTGTGTGTGTGTGTGTGTGTGTGTGTGTGAGTGTGTGTGTGCGTGTGTGTGTGCGTGTATGTGTGTTTATTGTGTGTGTGTGTGTGTACATGTGTGTGAGTGCGTGTGTGTGTGTGTGCGTCTGTGTTCGTTCGTTCTTTAATTTAACGTCTTTTCACTATAAGTGATATTAGACGGGGGAGGGGGGGAGGGGAAATTATTAAAAAAAAAAAATAAAAAAAATAAAAAAAAAGTGAACAAAATAAAATGTAGAACGATAGTTGGACGGGTTGGATTTGGGCAAGGGAAGACAGAGGAAAAAAGACGTTAGCAGGTGGGGGAACAGTAAAATGGAACGAGAACTTAACACTAACAATTAACTTCAATAACGTGAAGGGAAATTGTAACACTAAAATACAAACCGAATAAAGTTAAAGTAATGCATTAACAGGACTGTGAACTAATGATTCTGAAATTCTAACTAACAACGTTTGATCTGATGTAATTTTCTGGAAATGATTTTCAGAATACTTTTCTTGAGTAAACATTTTCGGTAAAAAAGAACGTAGCATTTTGCAGTAGAATAAACAGTGAAACAGTGTGAACTGTTCGCCGCAAATACACTTGACATTTTTACAATATTTTGTTCTCAATGCGTTTAGCTGAATACGAAAACAAACAGCAACAATCGATCTCAAATGATACATAGAAGAATACTGCAATTTTTTACATACATTTTGAACGGTAAGTTTTATCATTTGTTGTGACACAAACTGTTCATCTGAATGTTCAAGAAATCGAGTCCATGAGGCTGATTCGAGCAAGTTGCAAGCTTCTTTTACGGAGGTATGAACATGTAATTCTATAGCATTATCAGCATTCTGGGCGCCTTGCTTAGCTGCTCTGTCAACTACTTCGTTGCCGTGAAGACCAACATGAGAAGGCACCCAGCATAAACTGATATCTGTACCTTTGACCCTTAAACGATGTATAAGATGATTTGCCTCAGTAATTAAATCAGGTCTTGTGTCGGCATTAAAAGACCGTAAGGCATATAATACAGATTTTGAGTCAACAAAGAGAACTACTTTGAAAGACATGGTTTTAAGATTTACTAGATAATGCAATGCTTGATTAATAGCGACTAATTCCGCTGTAAAGATCGATAAGTTTGCCCCAACGAAAAATGACTTTTTTATCTTAAATTTTGGAACATAAAAAGCTGCTCCAGCACATTTATTTTCTAAGACTGATCCATCGGTAAAAATGTGAAGGTGGGTACGGTATTTTTCATCGATGTGTTCTCTTGCTGTGGATATCGAAATGTTGACGTTTTCAGATTTCTTAGCGTCTGTATAATCAATATCAAAAGAGGCTTTTTGCATTTCACATGTAGGGATAGGCGTTGTTGATGGTGTCTCAGCTATTTCATCCATATTTATGTTAGACTGTTTGACCAAGTCAGATATGTAAGTTGAAACAGTCATTTGTGATGAAATGCTTTTTGCTCGCTTTGGAAAGTCAACATCAGACCTGATTTTAATTTCCTTACTCACAAAATTGTCCGTTTGTGAAGTAGTTCTAACTGCAAATTTTGCTGTCGCTAGCTCACGATAGTTGTTCAGAGGCAGAATTCCAGCAACTTTGTACGTTTCCAGATTAGAGGCATGAGTAGGGACACCTAGAGCAATTTTAATACTTTTGCAGTCTAAGCTTTGTATCTTCTTTAATAAATATTTTGGTGCACTGAAAAACACTTCTTGCGCATAGGATAATTTAGATCGTACAAGTGCTGTTGACAGATGAATTAGTATGTTCGTATCCATTCCCCAAGGTAATCGGCTTATTATCTTTAGAAAATTTAGGGCTTTTCTTGCTTTTGTTGAAATATAATCAAAATGGACATTCCAGTTTAATTTCGATGTCATAAAGACTCCCAGAAATTTTACAACCTGTTTGTAATGTAACACTTCACCAAGCAATCTGAAAGTAGGCAAGTTACTTAAAGTACCACCAGAATTAAATAGCATCATGTTAGTTTTTTCCGCTGACAACGACAGACCATTTTCTAACATATAGTTTCCAAGATTATCAAGATCAGATTGATACAATTTCCTAATGTAATTCTGTGCTCTCTGTGGAGTTGTCTTTTTTAAAGTAATATTCATCCAAATACATATATCATCAGCATACTGTGCCAAAACAACACGATTTGAGAGTGCTTTAGGAAGATCCTGTATAAGGATATTAAATAAAAGCGGTGCTATCACTGAACCTTGTGGAATTCCCATATCAAGATGTCGTGAAGTAGAATAACTAGTTCCCACTCTTGCCTGAATAGTTCTATTGGCTAAAAAAGACTTAATGTAATCATACATATTGCCAGATAAACCAATAGATTTCAGCTTGTACAATAAACGCGTATGCCAAACTTGATCGTAAGCTTTTTTCACATCAAAAAATGTAGCTAAAAGACTTTTTCTGCGGGCAAACTCTTTCTTGATGTGAGTGGTAAGTTTAACCAGGTGCTCAACTGTAGATCTCCCTTTTCTAAAACCAGCCTGATTTACTGGAATAACGTTATTTTTATCACAGTAATGTACAAGTCTGGTTAATACCAATTTTTCCAATAGTTTGCTCGTATGGGACGTTAAAGCAATAGGTCTGTAACTGTTTTTATTGTTTTTAGGCTTTCCTGCTTTTAATACTGGTATAACAACAGACGTTTGCCATAATTGTGGTATAGTTCCACCAGCCCAGCATTTCTGAAAAATTTTGTGTAAAAAAATAATATAGTTTTCTGGAAGATGTTTAATCATTTCAGTTGAAACTGCATCAACACCTACCGAACTCCTTTTGTTGCGCAGAGACAAGATAGTGTTTTTTAACTCTTCTAAGGTGATTGGAGAATTAAACCAGAGATCATTTTGAGGTATTGGATCAGTGTAGATAGGGTTGTTAGCTGCCATTTCCCTGTAGTGTTTGCAGGTAGGAGTCAAACCATCTACTTTACTATTTTGGGCAAAAAGTTCCACAAAAGTTTCAGCTTTGTCCATGTCGGAAAGAAATTTGTGACTTGTATCAATCATTATTGGACACCTAGGTAAGTTGGCTCCAATTTTCATTTGATTCATTTTTGTCCATACTTTATGGAAATCCTTGAAATCTGAAATTTCTTTTGTGCAGTATGATGCCCAGTAATTTTTCTTTGCTTCAGCGATGATTTTATTACACTGGGTGTTAGCTTTTTTCATTTCCATATGATCTTCAGGTTTCCTGCTTTTGATGTAGATTTTGTATTTCTCTTTTTTATACTGAACTGCTTGCTCACATACCTCCGTCCACCAAACATTACCCAAACGGTTATTAGACTTAAAAGTTTTGAGTTTCGGGATGGAAAGGTCTGCAGCAGCTAGAACTGACTCCTGGAATTTAGAAAACATAACGTCTACATTTTCACTGTCATAATGTGTGAAATCTCGATTAGAAAGAACAGTCTGAAACAAGGACCAATCAGCGCGTGTATAATTATATTTTGGTATAATATCAGGAATGCTGTCTTTCATCCTGATGTTTTCGTTAGTTAGTGTTATGAGGATAGGTAAGTGATCACTTCCTAAAGTATCTCTGTGAGTGTCCCAGGTACAGCAGGGTACTAATTCTGGTGAGATTAAAGACAGATCGATGGCTGTTGCCCGATGTTTGGAAATATCAGGAATTCTAGTGACACTCCCATCATTCAAAAGGTAAAGCGAACTGTCAACTATATTTTCTACTAAACGATTGCTTGTCACAGTACAGCAATCTTTTTCCCAAAACGGGGAGTGGGAATTAAAGTCTGTGTGTGTGTATACATGTGTGTGTGTTCATGTATGTGTGTGCGCGCGCGCGCGTGTGTGTGTGTGTGTGTGTGTGTGTGTGTGTGTGTACATGTGTGTGTGTGCGTGTGTGTGTGTTTATTGTGTGCGTGTGTACATGTGTGTGTGCGTGTGTGTGTGTTTATTGTGTGTGTGTGTACATGTGTGTGAGTGCGCGCGCGCGCGTGTGTGTGTACATGTGTGTGTGTGTGTGTGTGAGTGTGTGTGTGTGTGTGTGTGTGTGTGTGTGTGTGTGTGTGTGTGTGTGTGTGTGTGTGTGTAACTCAGCAACATAGAAACAAACATACAAACAAAGGAAAAGGAGAAAGTTGATATAGGGTTAAAAGCAAATAAACAGGGAGGTAGGGAAGGGGTTATCAACTCTAATGCTATGGTGAAAACAGATAAACCAAAACATACACAGTGCAAAGAAGTTATAAACATATCATCATCATCAGATGCCTTGCCGCATCTCTTCCACCTTCCTTGTCTTCAGCCACTCTGCAAGTCCGTCTAGTATTTTCTACCTGGGTCTACCTGGTGCTCTCTTTCCCTCCAGCTTTCCTGTGGTGACCAGGTGCCCCAAATCCCCTTTCCTCATAAAATGGCCTATAATGTTGCCTGTCTTTTCCTAATCTTCCTTATGAATGATCTACCTGTGTCTGCCTCCATCAGGACTGTCTCGTTTGTTTTCGTTGCTGTCCACGGAACTCTCAGTATTCTTCTTAGAAACCACATCTTGGCTGCCTCAGTCTTGTTCTGGCTTTTATAAACATAAATCAAATGAAATATCGAATTCCATATATATGAATCGGGTAAGTGCTTTTCAAAATGAAGAAAGATAAAGGCAGACATATGTACACTTATGTACAGATCTACCCCTGGCAACAACAGCAGAAACAACAACAACAACAACAACACTAAAAATCAGTAACAACATAACAAAAATAATAGCAGCAATAATGTTAAGATAACCATAACAACAATAGTAGCATGTAAACCTATGAACATTGAAGTTATCAGTATTATCGTAAATTAAACGTGAGCAGGTCCGACATTATGAAAAGTTACTGAAACAGTAATTGTGGGTTTAAAAATTGTATGCTATGGGCTGGACAAGTAATTTGACCAATGACATATGTACACAAAACATAAGACATTGAAAGAAAAGCAGTGAGAAAGAAAGAAAGAAAGAAAGAAAGAATGAATGAAAGAAAGAAAGAAAGAGAGAAAGAAAGAAAGAATGAAAGAAAGAAAGAAAGAATGAAAGAAAGAAAGAATAAAAGAAAGAAAGAAAGAATAAAAGAAAGAAAGAAGGAAAGAAAGAAAGAAAGAAAAAAAAGAAAGAAAGAAAAAAAGAAAGACTGCAGGGAAACTGAAGGAACGGTTACGAACTCTGGATGAATGTCTTAAACGTGATCTAGCAGAAATGTATTTTCAAATCCCAAAAACCGTTGTAATGGATCGTGACTTGGGGATTGGAAGAATATACTCCCCGCTCCTTTCTCTCTCCTCCTCTCTCTCCCTCTCTCTCTCTCTCTCTCTCTCTCTCTCTCTCTCTCTCTCTCTCTCTCTCTCTCTCTCTAATCTCTCTCTGTCTCTGTCTGTCTGTCTGTCTGTCTCTGTCTCTGTCTCTCTGTCTCTCTTGTCTGTCTGTCTCTCTGTCTGTCTGTCTCTGTGTCTCTGTCTCTGTCTGTCTTTGTCTCTCTGTCTGTCTGTCTCTGTCTCTCTGTCTCTCTGTCTCTCTTGTCTGTCTGTCTCTCTGTCTGTCTCTGTCTCTGTCTATCTGTCTGTCTGTCTTGTCTTGTCTGTCTGTCTCTCTGTCTGTCTGTCTCTGTCTGTCTATGTCTCTCTATCTCTGTCTGTCTCTCTCTCCCTCCCTCCCTCCCTCCCTCTCTCTCTCTCTCTCTCTCTCTCTCTCTCTCTCTCTGTGGCTTAGCAGTTTTGAGCGGATGTTGTGGATAGAACTGACTGGATCTGAACCAGAAAGGGCTTTACGTTCATCGTGTGTCTGTCTGTCATCCAGCGTCCGTTGTCTGTCTGTGTGTCTGTCTGTTGTCTGTCTGACCATCTGTCTGTCTGACTCTCTGTCTATGTTCCGTCTATCTGTGTGTCAGTCTGTCACTCTCTCTCTCTCTCTCTGCATAAGTCTGTCTCTCTCTGTATCTCTCTTCTCTCTCTCTGTCTCTCTCGTTGAGTCTGTCTCTCTTCTCCTCCTCCTCTCTCTCTCTCTTGCTCTCTCTCTCTCTCTTTGCATCTGTCTGTTTCTCTCTCTCTGTATCTCTCTCTGTATCTCTCTCTGTATCTCTTTCTGCATATCTCCCTTTTTTTTCTTTTTCTTCCCCCCCCCCCCTTTTTTTTTTAAAAATGTTTTTCAATTTTTTTTTTAGCAGACTCTCCCTTAAAAACAAAAGAAAGAGAAACCGTTTGACGTCAGCCAGATTGTGTATGCGTCTGTGTATGATGAAAGCATTCAAGCAAGATTTTCTCAGGTTTTTTTGTTGTTGTTGTTCGTTTTTTGTTGTTGTTGTTGTTGTTGTTTGTTTGTTGTTGTTGTTTTTATTTTAAGGGTGAATCTTTACAAACTTTCGTCAAAGCTTAGGAGTGTTGAGCAGAGACGAAAACATAATTCTAGAAGGTCATGCCCGAAGGTCAAGATCACACGGAGAAAAACAGTGCCTAAGATCTCCTCTATTTGAGTATAGTATACATGCGTGGTTAGCTTTTTCCCAACAACTTACGGACCAATTTTAAAACATGTGTGCAGTTTTGTTTCAGCTAAAATTTCTTCAAGGTCGCAGAGACAAGTACAGAGCCATTTTTTCTTTTTCTTTTCTTTCTTTCTTTCTTTCTTTTTTTTTCGTTTTTTTTTTTTCTGGTTCATTTATTTATTTATTTATTTTATTGTAATGATGCTTGCCTTTCTTGGTATCTTTGGCTTGCAGTCTGGCCGCTGACGTCAGGGAAGCGGCTCGGAAAGACAGGAAACTTGGGATTCTTTTTGGAACATGTCAGACCTAGCTGAAAAAATAGGCTGTATCTAGAGCATCATGTCTGGCCGCTTTTGCGATCGTATGAACACCTGTTTCTCTCTCGAAACGGTGGCTGCGTTGGACCTGGCGGGTGCGCGTTGTGTGACTATGTCATGGGGTTTGTCATCGTCCCATCTTGACATTCGGTTTGTAAACAAGGAAATCGAGACAAAAAATCGTCTTCACTGTAACAGCATAATATTCATTATGACATGGTACTCGACCAACACAGACAGGTTGAAGTTACCATACTGCATACAAATAGTTTACTCTCCAGTAACAAGTTTGTCAGGCGTTTTTTTCTCCATGTCAACGTGAATATCACAGAAAGCAGCCATGACAATCACTCCGCACAGGCC
>CM060312.1:88147984-88152984 GCA_030674185.1 Monoplex corrugatus
ATGTTGAATGTTTTCGTGTTTTCATAAGCCGGCCATTGACGTGACTTACAAGGTGTTTAACGTGCATAGTTGATGTTCTGTATACATTTACGGAGAAGTCAAGCTGTTAGGCCAGCTCACCCACCACATTCCACCATGTTGTTGTACAGTCTTTATGGGCGTGTATGCTGAGAGTTTTCATGCTTCCTTATGCTAGCCATTGACGTGAGTTATGGGGTGTTTAACGTGCATATTTCATGTTCTGTCTACATTCACGGAGAACATAAACTGTTATGCGAGTTGACCACATTCCATTATGTTGTTGCAATTTTCATATTCGGTGGGCGTGCATTTTGAGAGTTTTCGTGTTTCCTTGAGCCAGCCATGACGTGACCTACGGGGTGTTTAACGTGCATATTTCATGTTCTGCCTACATTCACGGACAATACTAGCTGTCGGGTGAGCTGACCCAACGCATTCAACTGTTGTTGTACATCTTCATCTTCGGTAACCGTGCGTCGTGAGAGTTTTCATGTTTCCTTGACCCAGCCATTGACGTGATTTTTACGGGGTGTTTAACGTGCATAGTTGATGTTCTGTATACATTCACGGAGAAGTCAAGCTGTTAGGCGTGCTTACCCAACACATTCCACTATGTTGTTGTACAGTCTTTGTCTTCGTTGGGCGTGCATGTTGAGAGTTTTCAAATTTCTACAAACATATCTGACCCAGAAAAAAAAAACACGAGTGTGACTGCCCACGTTTAAGCAAACAGGAACCAGAAAAAACACGAAAAAAATAATCAGAACGCGTATTTAATACAACCAGACAAGACAGGCGCAAATTTTTCGGCCAACTTTTTCGGCCAACTCGAAAATTTGCGCCTGTCTTGTCTGGCCAGTTGGCCGAAAATGTTGCGCCTGTCTTGTCTGGTTGTATTAATTAAATACGCGTTCTAATTCTTTTTTCGTGTTTTTTCTGGTTCCTGTTTGCTTAAACGTGGACAGTCACACTTTGTTTTGGAGTGTGTTTATTGTGTGTGTGTGTGTGTGTGTACATGTGTGAGTGCGTGCGTGTGTGTGTGTGTGTGTGTGTGCGTCTGTGTGTGTGTATACATGTGTGTGTGTTCATGTATGTGTGTGCGTGTGTGTGTGTGTGTGTGTGTGTTTATTGTGTGTGTGTGTATGTGTACATGTGTGTGAGTGCGCGCGCGCGTGTATGTGTGTCTACATGTGTGTGTGTATGAATGTGTGTGTGTTTGTGTCTGTGTGTGTGTGTGTGTGTGTGAGTGTGTGTGTGTGTGTGTGTGTGTGTGTGTGTGTGTGTGTGTGTGTGTGTGTGTGTAACTCAGCAACATAGAAACAAACATACAAACAAAGGAAAAGGAGAAAGTTGATATAGGGTTAAAAGCAAATAAACAGGGAGGTAGGGAAGGGGTTATCAACTCTAATGCTATGGTGAAAACAGATAAACCAAAACATACACAGTGCAAAGAAGTTATAAACATAGCATCATCATCATCAGGTGCCTTGCGCAATCTCTTCCACCTTCCTTGTCCCCAGCCACTCTGCAAGTCCGTCTAGTATTTTCTCCCTGGGTCTACCTGGTGCTCTCTTTTCCTCCAGCTTTCCTGTGGTGACCAGGTGCCCCAAATCCCCTTTCCTCATAAAATGGCGTATAATGTTGCCTGTCTTTTCCTAATCTTCCTTATGAATGATCTACCTGTGTCTGCCTCCATCAAGACTGTCTCGTTCGTTTTCGTTGCTGTCCATGGAACTCTCAACATTCTTCTTAGAAACCACATCTCGGCTGCCTCGATTTTTTTCTTCTTTTTATAAACATAAATCAAATGAAATATCGACTTCTATATATATGAGTCGGTTAAGTGCTTTTCAAAATGAAAAAAAGATAAAGGCAGACATATGTACACTTATGTACAGATCTACCCCTGGCAACAACAGCAGAAACAACAACAACAACAACACTAAAAATCAGTAACAACATAACAAAAATAATAGCAGCAATAATGTTAAGATAACCATAACAACAATAGTAGCATGTAGACCTATGAACATTGAAGTATCAGTGTTATCGTAAATTAAACGTGAGCAGGTCCGGACATTATGAAAAGTTACTGAAACAGTAATTGTGGGTTTAAAAATTGTATGCTATGGGCTGGACAAGTAATTTGACCAATGACATATGTACACAAAACATAAGACATTGAAAGAAAAGCAGTGAGAAAGAAAGAAAGAATAAAAGAAAGAATAAAAGAAAGAAAGAAAGAATAAAAGAAAGAAAGAAAGAAAGAAAGAAAGAAAGAAAGAAAGAAGGAAAGAAAGAAAGAAAGAAAGAAAAAAAGGAAAAATGAAGGGAAACTGAAGGAACGGTTACGAACTATGGATGAATGTCTGAAATGTGATCTAGCAGAAATGTATTTTCAAATCCCAAAAACCGTTGTAATGGATCGTGACTTGGGGATTGGAAGAATTTTCTCCCCGCTCCTTTCGTTCTCTCTCTCTCTCTCTAATCTCTCTCTGTCTCTGTCTGTCTGTCTGTCTGTCTCTCTGTCTGTCTCTGTGTCTCTGTCTGTCTGTCTCTCTGTCTGTCTGTCTCTCTTGTCTGTCTGTCTCTCTGTCTGTCTCTGTCTGTCTGTCTGTCTGTCTCTCTTGTCTTGTCTGTCTGTCTCTCTGTCTGTCTGTCTCTGTCTATGTCTCTCTGTCTCTGTCTCTCTCTCCCTCCCTCCCTCCCTCTCTCTCTCTCTCTCTCTCTCTCTCTCTCTGTGGCTTAGCAGTTTTGAGCGGATGTTGTGGATAGAACTGACTGGATCTGAACCAGAAAGGGCTTTACGTTCATCGTGTTTCTGTCTGTCATCCAGCGTCCGTTGTCTGTCTGTCTGTTGTCTGTCTGACCATCTGTCTGTCTGACTCTCTGTCTATGTTCCGTCTATCTGTGTGTCAGTCTGTCACTCTCTCTCTCTCTCTCTGCATAAGTCTGTCTCTCTCTGTATCTCTCTTCTCTCTCTCTGTCTCTCTCGTTGAGTCTGTCTCTCTCTCCTCCTCCTCTCTCTCTCTCTTGCTCTCTCTCTCTCTCTTTGCGTCTGTCTGTTTCTCTCTCTCTGTATCTCTCTCTGTATCTCTCTCTGTATCTCTTTCTGCATATCTCCCTTTTTTTTCTTTTTCTTCCCCCCCCCCTTTTTTTTTTTTAAAAATGTTTTTCAATTTTTTTTTTTAGCAGACTCTCCCTTAAAAACAAAAGAAAGAGAAACCGTTTGACGTCAGCCAGATTGTGTATGCGTCTGTGTATGATGAAAGCATTCAAGCAAGATTTTCTCAGGTTTTTTTGTTGTTGTTGTTCGTTTTTTGTTGTTGTTGTTGTTTGTTTGTTTGTTGTTGTTGTTTTTATTTTAAGGGTGAATCTTTACAAACTTTCGTCAAAGCTTAGGAGTGTTGAGCAGAGACGAAAACATAATTCTAGAAGGTCATGCTCGAAGGTCAAGATCACACGGAGAAAAACAGTGCCTAAGATCTCCTCTATTTGAGTATAGAAAACATGCGTGGTTAGCTTTTTCCCAACAACTTACGGACCAATTTTAAAACATGTGTGCAGTTTTGTTTCAGCTAAAATTTCTTCAAGGTCGCAGAGACAAGTACAGAACCATTTTTTCTTTTTCTTTTTCTTTCTTTTTTTTTTTCGTTTTTTTTTTTTTTCTGGTTCATTTATTTATTTATTTATTTTATTGTAATGATGCTTGCCTTTCTTGGTATCTTTGGCTTGTGGTCTGGCCGCTGACGTCAGGGAAGCGGCTTGGAAAGACAGGAAACTTGGGATTCTTTTTGGAACATGTCAGACCTAGCTGAAAAAATAGGCTGTATCTAGAGCATCATGTCTGGCCGCTTTTGCGATCGTATGAACACCTGTTTCTCTCTCGAAACGGTGGCTGCGTTGGACCTGGCGGGTGCGCGTTGTGTGACTATGTCATGGGGTTTGTCATCGTCCCATCTTGACATTCGGTTTGTAAACAAGGAAATCGAGACAAAAAATCGTCTTCACTGTAACAGCATAATATTCATTATGACATGGTACTCGACCAACACAGACAGGTTGAAGTTACCATACTGCATACAAATAGTTTACTCTCCAGTAACAAGTTTGTCAGGCGTTTTTTTCTCCATGTCAACGTGAATATCACAGAAAGCAGCCATGACAATCATTCCGCACAGGCCGGTGTACTTACCCGATATTTTTGTGTCTGAAAGACAGAATAGAGTTCGATCTTCAAAGGAATATTTAAGGACCTTCCGCTGCATACATGTATATTGTTCTACATTTTATGTATGTTAGATAGAATACTTGATTCTATCGAAGGCATTGCATTGTCTTTCTTTTGCAATGTTTCCCCTTAGCTTTTCGTTTCTCTCCCAGACTAATTGGTGACCAGGACTGAATGGATGATGCAGCGCACGGACACCCGTCCCCTCCCCCTCCCTATTTTTTTTTTTTTTTTTTTTTTTGCTTGGTTAAATGGATATCGAGTGAGATCGGGATCTGGAAGAGGTGACTGTCTGGTAAGTGGTGACACATTGTTGCTCTGGGTCTACATTGAGCATTTTCGAGTGTTCCTTGTTAACTTGTAGTAAAATGGAGAACGTTAAGATGTTTTGACTATCTTGTTTCTGTCGTCAGGTGCATTCTTAGAGAACTTTCTCGTAAGACGCACGAGGAACAGAGTAGTCTGGAGTCCCTCGTGACATGACTCAGAGTGACGCGCTTATAACTTGACGTCATACAGCCTCAATGAAACGTCATCGATTGACGTCATTTGAGATAAAAACGAGATCAAGCTCACAATCCCGTTGGCGATTGTAAATGTCAAATCGTGTTCTTGGTTTGAATTTGAATTCCAAAAGTGACTGACAAGCAAATGAAGGCTCTTCCCAGAATTCTCCTGCACATGGAAAGCAGTCTCTTGCCTGTGTTATCCCCCCTATCAGGGACACTGAAAGAGATTGAGATTCCAA
>CM060312.1:88155484-88162984 GCA_030674185.1 Monoplex corrugatus
CATAGCATCATGATTATCATCCTCATCGTCATGCATCACCATAGCATCATGATTATCATCGCCATCGTCATGCATCACCATAGCATCATGATTATCATCGCCATCGTCATGCATCACCTTAGTAGTGTGAAAAACTGTTCCCAGCTCTGTGGTTAACGAAATGGCATAAGAAATTGATCAGCAAACAAAACAAAACAACAACAACAACAGCAACAAAAACAACAATAATAACTGTGATGAAAGTAATGATGATGGTGCTGGTGATGATGATGATGATGATGATGACAACAACAACAATAATGATGATGATGATGATAATAATAACAACATAACAACATAATAATGATGATAATGATAACATTAACAACAACAATAATAATGATACTAATAAGAAGATAAGAAGAATAGTAATAATAATAATAATAATAGTAATAATAATAGTGATACGTAAATTAAATAATGAATAAATAAATCAATCAATCAATCAATCAATCAATAAATCAATAAATAAGAGAGACATAGAATCTTGAAGTCACGGCTCACCAACACTCTGCTTGTGAGGAAGGAACACACAACAACATCTACTGTTTTTGGCCTGTGGGTTAGGTGAAAACCAAGGTTATATTTTATCACAATACAATTAAAATATACTTTATTACATTCCGTTCAGAAATGGCAGCCTGACTGATAACTCTTTTGGGCTGGCCCTCTCAACAACTCTGAACTCTGCTAGATTTGAAATAAAAAACAAACAAAACAAACAAACAGAGTTGAAGAAATGCAGTTCTCCTTTCTGACTTTGATCTAGAGATGCAGACGTCAGGGAACAGAACTTCGGGCAATTCGTGTCGATTATGACTACCTGACCGTGCTTTAGTTTAAATAAAAAAAAAAATTTTTTTTAATCGTCAGCAATTGTTTTGTCAATGGTAATAATTACGAATGGTGTCTGACCAGGACAACGATGATGTTCATGTTTAATTCTCATAGCATCTGTTTGCTGACTTCACACGTTACTGTCAATTATGAATCAGTCTTACAAAAGCCCTAGTCTCCGAGCTCATTTAGACTGACAGCGCATTCACACATAACTTCATAATGGAGCACGGAGAACTCAAGCTGTTAGGTAGCTGACCTCCTTCAACTATGTTATTATTGTACAGTCTTCATCTTCGTTGGGTGTGTATGCTGTTTTCAAGTTTCCATATACCAGCCATTGGCGTGACTTACAGGGTGTTTAACGTGCATATTTCATGTTCTGTCTACATTCACGAAGAACTCTAGCTGTCGGGCGAGCCCACCCACCACATTCCGCTATGTTGTTGTACAGTCTTTATCTTCGTTGGGCGTATATGCTGAGAGTTTTCATGTTTCCTTATACCAGCCATTGACGTGATTTACGGGATGTTTAACGTGCGTAGTTGGTGTTCTATATACATTCACGAAGAACTCAAGCTGTTAGGCGATCTCACCCACCACATTCCACATTGTTGTTGTACAGTCTTTATCTTGGTTGGGCGTGCATGTTGAATGTTTTCGTGTTTTCATAAGCCGGCCATTGACGTGACTTACAAGTGTTTAACGTGCATAGTTGATGTTCTGTATACATTTACGGAGAAGTCAAGCAGTTAGGCCAGCTCACCCACCACATTCCACCATGTTGTTGTACAGTCTTTATGGGCGTGTATGCTGAGAGTTTTCATGCTTCCTTATGCTAGCCATTGACGTGAGTTATGGGGTGTTTAACGTGCTTATTTCATGTTCGGTCTACATTCACGGAGAACACAAACTGTTATGCGAGTTGACCACATTCCATTATGTTGTTGCAATTTTCATATTCGGTGGGCGTGCATTTTGAGAGTTTTCGTGTTTCCTTGAGCCAGCCATGACGTGACCTACGGGGTGTTTAACGTGCATATTTCATGTTCTGCCTACATTCACGGACAATACTAGCTGTCGGGTGAGCTGACCCAACGCATTCAACTGTTGTTGTACATCTTCATCTTCGGTAACCGTGCGTCGTGAGAGTTTTCATGTTTCCTTGACCCAGCCATTGACGTGACTTACGGGGTGTTTAACGTGCATAGTTGATGTTCTGTATACATTCACGGAGAAGTCAAGCTGTTAGGCGTGCTTACCCACCACATTCCACTATGTTGTTGTACAGTCTTTGTCTTCGTTGGGCGTGCATGTTGAGAGTTTTCAAATTTCTACAAACATATCTGACCCAGAAAAAAAAACACGAGTGTGACTGCCCACGTTTAAGCAAACAGGAACCAGAAAAAACACGAAAAAAATAATCAGAACGCGTATTTAATACAACCAGACAAGACAGGCGCAAATTTTTCGGCCAACTTTTTCGGCCAACTCGAAAATTTGCGCCTGTCTTGTCTGGCCAGTTGGCCGAAAATGTTGCGCCTGTCTTGTCTGGTTGTATTAATTAAATACGCGTTCTAATTCTTTTTTCGTGTTTTTTCTGGTTCCTGTTTGCTTAAACGTGGACAGTCACACTTGTTTTGGAGTGCATATTTGATGTTCTGTATACATTTACACACGAAAAGGGGGGTGGGGTGGGGGGGGGGGGGTAGGCACTGGCAGGTCCGCTCACATGTTGACCTGGGAAACAAGAGAAATATCCGTCACCCTTTACCCAATTTGCAGAGGTGTCTAGGCGGATCAAACCCAGGACCTTACAGTTGGAAGTCTGACGCTTACCCACTTGGCTACCACGCCAGCTGTGTTCAGTACTCGCACACCTCAAATAAACCGTTGAGGGAATATCCCTGCGCGTGTCCACAAGTCACTGACAACAACAACAATAACAATAATGATAATACTAATATAATAACAGTATAAGAAGAAGAAGAAAACCACCAACAATAATGATAATAATAATGGTAATAATAATGATGATAATGATGATGACAATAACAATGATAATAAAACTAGGAAGAAAAAGAGTGATAATAATATTAATAATGATCACAATAGTGATAATCATAATAATAAAAATAATAACAACAATAATAATAATAACAGCAGCAGCTGCAGTAACAACAACAAGAGTAATAATGATAGTAGTAATAGTAATAATAATGATAATAGTAATGATCGTAATAATGATAATAACAATAATAATGTTTATAGCAGCAGCAGCAACAAAAACAATAGTAACAATAATAGTAATAATGATGATGATGATAATAATAATAATAATAATATAATAATAGTGATAATAATAATAATAATAATACAATAATAACAATAATAATAATAATAAACAATAATAATAAATCATCGTCATCATTATCATCATCATAGCAAGATGGTGTATTGGTGTGGGAGTCAAAGGGTTAATTTTTGCTGGTGACGGATAGGGTGCGGGAATCAAGGGGTTAAATTAACACTGAGTTACGGGAAAGGGGCGGCTGTACGTTTCTGGACAACTGAACTTTCCTCCGTCTGTGAAATGAATCAGAAAACATAAAAACATGTAATATCAGTACAACAATACATAGTACATTGTGTGGCACAGTGGTCATACCAACTGCCTCGAACATGAGAAATTAGGGTTCGATTTACGGATCGGACAAGGCATTTTTCTCCCCTCTACTGGAGTTAATAATGGTGGTTTTGTTGTTAGTCTTTCGGATGAGACGGAAAATCCAGATCCCGTTTGCGTCACACACTCAACGCTCATTAAAAGTTCTATGGCAAAAAAGGAGTCCTTCTTGGCGAAATTCTTTAGGAGAGAAAATAATCTTGATTTACATGTACAAGGTAAACAGAAACACACACATACAAAAAAGTTTGTGGGGGGGGGGGGGGAGGGGGGAAGATGGTGGCGCACCCTGCATGCAGCTCGTGCTTTCCATTAGAGAGCGGCCTAAGTATCTCATATGGTAAAGCCATTGTGACAAAAATGAAATAAACGTAATTTTAGAATTTCAACGTGAGAATGTATGGTTGTTGAACTGGACTGTGACAATATCTTCCTATCTATCTATCTGTCTATCTGCCTGTCTGTCTGTCTGTCTATCTGTCTGTCTGTCTGTCTGTCTGTCCATCTGTCTGTCTGTCGGTCGGTCGGTCTATCTATCTGTCTGTCTGCCTGTCGGTCTATCTATCTATCCATCTATCCATCTATCTATCCCGCTATCTATCTATACATCTACCTATCTATACATTTTCTCTCTCTCTCTCTCTCTCTCTTCTCTCTCTCTCTCTCTCTCTCTCTCTCTCTCTCTCTCT
The DNA here is from genome assembly GCA_030674185.1 of Monoplex corrugatus. NCBI lineage: Eukaryota > Metazoa > Mollusca > Gastropoda > Littorinimorpha > Ranellidae > Monoplex > Monoplex corrugatus. The sequence continues at coordinate 88,159,736 of CM060312.1, forward strand.
CTCTCTCTCTCTCTCTCTCTCTGCTGCAGGGAAGTTTCAGTCTTTTTTGTTCTAATTTTTTTATTTGGACTTTTCTCACACTGGACGAAGCAGCAGGAAAGTTTCCGTCTTTTTGTCATAATTTTTTGTATTTGGCGTTTTTTCGTTTATGATCTTTACGCTTGACAAAGGCCAGTTAGCCAAAAAATTGCTCCTGTCTTGTCTGGTTGTATTAAATACGCATTCTGATTCTTTTTTCGTGTTGTTGTTTTTTTCTTTCTTCTTCTGGTTCCTGTTTGTTTGAACGCAGGCAGTCACACTTGTTTTGGGTTTAGTTTGTTTTTGTTTTTGTTCGTTTATTTGCTTCTTTGTTTTTCATTGTTTTCTTTTTCAGTTTGTTTTGGTGTGGTTTTTGTTTTTTGTTTGTTTGTTTGTTTGTTTTTTTAATTTAGTTGGTTTGGTTTGGTTTGGTTTGGTTTGGTTGGTTTGGTTTGGTTTGGTTGGTTTGGTTTGGTTTGGTTTGGTCTGCTTTGGTTTGGTTTGGTTTGGTTTGGTTTGGTTTGGTTTGGTTTGGTTGGTTTGGTTTGGTTTGGTTGGTTTGGTTTGGTTTGGTTTGGTTGGTTTGGTTTGGTCTGCTTTGGTTTGGTTTGGTTTGGTTTGGTTTGGTTTGGTCTGCGTTGGTTTGGTTTGGTTTGGTTGGTTTGGTCTGCTTTGGTTTGGTTTGGTTTGGTTTGGTCTGCTTTGGTTTGGTTTGGTTTGGTTTGGTTTTGGTTTGGTCTGCGTTGGTTTGGTTTGGTTTGGTTGGTTTGGTCTGCTTTGGTTTGGTTTGGTTTGGTTTGGTTTGGTTTGGTCTGCTTTGGTTTGGTTTGGTTTGGTTTGGTTTGGTTTGGTCTGCGTTGTTTGGTTTGGTTTGGTTGGTTTGGTCCTGCTTTGGTTTGGTTTGATTTGTTGGTTTAGGTTAGGTCTGTTTGTTTGGTTTGTATTTGGTGGCATGGGTCTACATGGCCTGCGCGTTGGTTTGGGTTGGTTGTTTGGTTGTGGTCTGCTTTGGTTTGGTTTTGGTTTGGTTTGGTTTGGTTGTTGTTTTGGTCGTCGTTTGGGTTTGGTTCGTCCTGCTTGTTGGTTATAGGTTTGGAATTTGGTTGTTTGTTTGGTCATTTTTGGTTTGGAATTATCTTGGTTTTTGTCATTTGGTTATGGCCTTCTGGTTTGGTTGGGGTGGGTTTGGGTTTGGTTGGTTGGGCTTTGGTTTGGTTTGGTTGCTTTGGTTTAGGTTTGGCTGTTGTTGTTGTTTGGTTAGTTTGGTCTGAGTTTGGTTTGGTTGGTTTGGTTGGTTGGTTGAGTGTTTGTTTGTTGGTTTGATGGTTTAGGTTTGTCTGCTTGGTTGGTTTGTTTGTGGTTTGGTTGGTTGTTTGTTGTTTGGTCTGTTGGTTGGGTTGTTTGGTTTGATTTCTGGATTGGTTTGGTTGTTTGGATTGGTTGGTTGGTTTGGTTGGTTGTTTGTTTTTGGTTGGTGTTGGTTTGGTTGGTTTGGTTTGTTTGTGTCTTTGGTTTGGTTTGTTGTCTGGTTTGGCTTCTTTGGTTGGTTGGCTTGTGGTTGTTTGGTTGTTTTGGTTGGTTTGGTTTGGTTTGATTTGGTTTGGTTGTTGGTTTTTGGTTTGGTTGTTTGTTGTCTCTTGTTTGTTTGGTTTGTTTGGTCTGCGTTGGTTTGGTTCTTTGGTTTGGTTTGGTCTGCGTTGTTTTTTTGGTTTAGGTTTTGGTTTTGGACTTTCGTCTGGTTGGGGTTTTCGGTTTGTTTGGATTTGGTTTGGTTTTGGGTTTGGTTTGGTTTATGTTTGGTTTGGCTTGTTAGGTTTGTTGATATTGCGTGTCTTGTTTGGTTTGGTTATAGGTCTGCGTTTTGGTCTACTTTGGTTTGGTTTTGTTTGGTCTGCGTTGTCTAACTTGGTTGGTTTGGTTTTGGTTGAGTTTGGTTATTGTGTTTGTTTGGTTTGTTTGTCTGCGTTGTCTACTTTGGTTTGGTTTGGTTTGGTTGGTCTGCATTGGTCTATTTTGGTTTGTTTTTTGGTTTTGGTTGGTTGGTTTTGGTTTGGTTTGGTTTGGTCTGTTGGTTACTTTGGTTTGGTCTGGTTTGGTCTGCTTTTGGTTCTTTGGTTTGGTTTGGTCGCTTGGTTTGGTTTGGTTTGGTTTGGTTTGGTTTGCTTTGGTTTGGTTTGGTTATGGTTTGGTTTGGTTTGGTTGGTTGGTTGGTTGTTTGGTTTGGTTTGGTTTGGTCTGCTTTGTTTGGTTTGGTCTGCATTGGTCTACTTGGTTGGTTTGGTTTGGTTGCTTGGTTCTACTTGGTTGATGGTGTTGGTTTGGTTTGGTCTGTTTGGTTCTTTGGTTTGGTTTGGTTTGGTTGTTTGGTTACTTTGGTTTGGTTTGGTTTGGTTTGGTCTGCATTGGTCTTTTGGTTTGGTTTGGTTTGGTTCTGCGTTGGTTTGGTTGGTTGGTTTGGTCTGCATTGGTTACTTGGTTTGGTTGGTTTGGTCTGCGTTGGTCTCTTTGGTTTGGTTTGGTTTGGTCTGCTTGGTCTACTTTGGTTTGGTTTGGTTTGGTTTGGTTTGGTTTTTTTGGTTTTTGTTTGTTTATCTCTTTGTTTGCGTTGTTTCCAACCAGTTGGAAAATTTTGTCTGAAATTGTTGTTTTTTGCTGATTGTTGTTGTTGTTGTTGTTTTGTTGTCTTTTACTTTTTTTTTTAATTTCACATATTATGGTTATTAACAACTTGGCAAAGCACACAGCACTGTTTGGTTTTGCGATTGGAAGGGAGAGGAACCCTGCCTAAGGCTGATAATCACCCATCTGCATTAGTTTGACACAGTGAAAAGGGCTGAACTTGACTCTTCATCAGCAAGAACGTCTCTTAGCTGACACATTCTCCTGTTACCTGAGGCTGGTCATAGTTGATTTGCACCCAATACCTGTATGTGTCCCTGTGTGTGTGTGTGTGTGTGTGTGTGTGTGTGTGTGTGTGTGTGTGTGTGTGTGTGTGTGTGTGTGCGTGCGTGTATGTGTGTGTGTCGATGTGTGTGTGTGTGTGTGTGGATGTGTGTGTGTGTGTGTGTGTGTGCGTGTGTGTGTATGTGTGTGCGTGTGCGTGTGTATGTGTTTTCTGTCTGTAAGTGGAGTGTGTGTGTGTGTATAGTGTAGTATGTATGTGTGTGTTCGGCACGCGCGCGCGTGTGCGTATGTGCTGAGAGAGAGACAGACAGAACAGAGAGTGTGTTT
>CM060312.1:88167984-88170484 GCA_030674185.1 Monoplex corrugatus
ATCAGCACAAAAGTCCAGGTGCGGACGGCGAAGGAGAAAAAGAAGACGACCTGTAGTGCCTCGACCATCCATCCGTGGCTCAAGGACAGGTAAAGGTGTCACAAACGTCCACAATCAAGGCAGGTAATCATGTAACAATCTCTTCCCTCAGGGGACTGACCTCCTCTTTGTTATTGATTTCATTGACATACGGCCTGGGGCTGTCATTTTCTTGAAGCGTCTTTCTGTAAAATTATGGACCTGAGGCTGATGTTCATTAAATGTACATGTACATTCTCTAATTCATCACAATTCGCCTTCCTCCTCTCTCTCTCTCTCTCTTTGTCGTGTAATCAATGAGCGACACAGCATTGGTAAGTTTTCGAGATCGTTCTTGCTTTCAAATTGTACGACACTTTCATGAATCGATATTAATCTCATACAATCAGGCGAAATACAGGAACATTTGAAAGCTTGTACCCTGAAGGCAGCCCCATAATATGGTCGGATCCTAGCTGAATTAGAGTGTCAACATCATTGAAATGCTCTTTCAGTAATGATGATGACTGATATTCTGTTGGAGATCTTATGCATACACACTGACCTTGGTCCTATGTCATATCGACTGCATCATTTGAACTACGTCAGAAGTGCAAAAAAGATATATGATTGAAGTAGTAAAGATTTCGGCAGCGGCTACCGAAGATAATGGCCGACAAAAGACAACCAAAAAACAAGAAACAAACAAAACAAACAAAGAAAAAAACAAGAAGAAAGAAAGAAAGAAAGAAACTGTGATTTACAGTCAAGCAAACTTGCCGTTGCCGAGTGACATACCTCAAATCACTGTTCCCCACAACATTGTTTTCTGTTTTCTGCCAGACCAAAACAAAATCCCTGAAAGAAAGGTGACACAACTTGTGAGATAAGATGTGTCAGATAACACAGTCATGATTTGAAAAGAAGAGATATGACAGACTGTTGGAACAACATGTCAACCATTACATCACACAACTGCAGTTTAGCCACCTGACCAGGATACCAGTCAACCAGCTAGCCACCTGACCAGAATGCCAGTCAACCAGCTAGCCACCTGACCAGATGCCAGTCAACCAGCTGGCCACCAGACCAGGATGCCAGTCAACCAGCTGCCACTTGACCAGATCCAGTCAACCAGCTTAGCCACCTGACCAGGATACCAGTCAACCAGCTAGCCACCTAACCAGGATGCCAGTCAACCAGCTGCCACTCGACCAGGATACAGTCAACCAGCTAGCCACCGACAGGATACCAGTCAACCAGTAGCACTACCGGGATACCATAACCAGCTAGCCACCTAACCAGGATGCCAGTCAACCAGCTGTCAACCCGACCAGGATACCAGTCAACCAGCTGACCACCTGACCAGGATACCAGTCAACCAGCTAGCCACCTGACCAGGATACCAGTCAACCAGCTGGCCACCTAACCAGAATGCGAGTCAACCAGCTGTCCACCTGACCAGGATGCCAGTCAACCAGTGGCCACTTGACCAGGATACCAGTCAACCAGCTAGCCACCTGACCAGGATACCAGTCAACCAGTTAGCCACCTGACCAGGATACCAATCAACCAGCTGAACACCTGACCAGGAACGCCAGTCAACCAGCTGAACACCTGACCGACCAGGATGCCAGTCAACCAGCTGTCCACCTGACCAGGATACCAGTCAACCAGCTAGCCACCTGACCGGGATACCAGTCAACCAGCTAACCACTGACCAGGATGCCAGTCAACCAGCTAGCCACCTGACCAGGATACCAGTCAACCAGTTGGCCACCTAACCAGAATGCCAGTCAACCAGCTGGCCTCCTGACTAGGATACGAGCCAACCAGCTGGCCACCTGACCAGGATACCAGCCAACCAGCCAGACCTTCGATCTTGCAACACCAGATGCTTGGGCTCCAGAGCCAAAGGAAGACCATGACAGGGCTTAGTAGATGGAGTGACAAAGACACTCCACATGTACAACATGAGTCTACGCCAGGATTCCCGTCCAGCTGCATACCAACAGCTTCATCTCCTTGCCACATGTCCCGGTACGAGCGGATTGGAAATGTTCAAAAACTAAAAGAGCAGACACAGAGGAGACAGACATTTGACAGTGTTGGGGCATTAATAGCGTGATTCAAAAGGCAGTGTGCAGTATACATGTATACTGAGCGAGTACATTATTAACATGAGAGGGAAAAACGTGTGTATGTGAGGGGTGGGTGGGTGGAACGTAAGAGTCATGCATGGAGGTGTCATGAAAGGCAGTCATGAAACAGTCACGAGAATCGTTCATGAGTCATGCATGAAAGGGTCATGAAAGGCATTCATGAAAGAATCATGAAGGTCATTCACGAAGAGTCATAAAGAATCGTTCATGACGGTCATATACACGAAAGACTCATGAGAGGCATTCATGAAAAGAGCCATGAAAGGCTGTAATGATAGAGTCATGGAGGTCTTGTATGAAAGAGTCATGAAAATCGCTCA
>CM060312.1:88175484-88197984 GCA_030674185.1 Monoplex corrugatus
AAATAAAGACATCCATAAACAATAGGTACATATAATCGATCACGAAAGCAAAGCGATAAAATGAACGAAGATAGTAAACAAGTTGATCAAGCCACGCTGAAAACCATCCTGTGCTGGTGTTGTAAAGCTTGAATGCTGGCAGTCCCTGTGATTTAGATTTAATGAAGCCATGTAAATGACACCAAGAAAGCTATACTGATACAAGAACCAGAAAAAGCACGAAAGAAGAATACGAACGCGTATTTAATACAACAAGACAAGACAAGCGCAAATTTTCGGCCAACTGGCCTTTATCAAGCGTAAGATTACAAACAAATAAACACCAGATACAAAGATTTTGAGAAAAAGACTGAAACTTCCCTGCTGCTGTGTCCAAAATTTTTGTATCTGGTGTTTGTTTGTTTGTAATCTTACGCTTGACAAAGGCCAGTTGGCCGAAAATTTGCGCCTGTCTTGTCTTGTTGTATTAAATACGCGTTCGTATTCTTCTTTCGTGTTTTTTCTGGTTCCTGTTTGCTTGAATGCAGGCAGTCACACTTGTTTCGGATTTCGTTATACAGAGATAAACCTAGCGATAAGAGAGAACAAAAAGTAGACCTGTATTCCTGCCATTTGCTTTGGCTGATGTATTCTTGTTATCATACCCAACAAACGTGCCAGTTGATGTTTGAATCCATTTACCCCAATGTTAAAACCCTTTCACCGCCGATGGCGCTTTCTGGCGACAGTACGGCAGACCGCCGATGTCGCCAAAATGTGACAACAGTAAGGTCCGTTACTCTCTGAATTGCTGCTCTTAATTGTGCTCTTAAATCAGTCCGTTGCATAAACATACTTTATTGTTGCATAATCCCAAACTCCAATCATTCTTCTTTCTTTTGAAAAAAAAAACAGAAAGCAATTTGGTTGAGAAATAAGAAAGTTACAGTCATTTGAAATCGGTAGGTGCATTTCTCTTGTTTTTTTTCCTGTAAAACAGCTGGCGCTGAAGACTTTAACATTCTAGAATCACTGGCGGTGAAGGGGTTTTAAATTAAGAAGAAACACCGTGAGGGTGTGGATGGGACCCAGAGCACCAATGCCTCACCACTCGCTGGACAATCACCTCCCAAGCTCCCGATGCCACTCGACAGTCATTTCATCAAGCAAAGAGGGGGCAGGGGGTGGCTGTTCATGCCTTGCATGACCCATTCAGACAAAGAATAAAAGACGGAATTGTAATCCTGCCGTTTGCTTGGGTTATGTATCCTTGTCTGTGTTATTATAACCAACAAACAACTAGTTGATGTTTGAATGTATTTGTCTCAATGTATCCATCTGTTAAAAAAATGATATGGCCGTACAATGGGAATTATATTGACGTTTTCAAAGGCATGAAAATTGTACATTTGTGTAAGGCAGTTTTTTTCCTCCTGAATATTATAAATGTGTAAATTATGCATAAGGTGGTCTATTTTCTTTACATTATGCGTGTGCGTGTTATACGTAAGGTAGTCTGTTTTCTGTACATTATGCATGTGTGCATTATACGTAAGGTAGTCTGTTTAGTTCAGACTAGAAATTGTACCTTATATGTAAGTAGACTATGTTCAACAGGAAAACGTACTTTACGCGTAGAGAAGTGTATTTCCTTCATATTGTGCATGTGTGCATTATGCGAAAGGTAGTCTTTTTCTGCAGATTATCAACTTATTGTCCTTGTATGAACAGTGTTCGTGTTATGAACGTCCTTTGTTCAGTGTACATATGTACGGAATTCCCTGCATGGACGGACGTGTTCTACAAATAAAAGGAAAACTCAGACTTTCCTTTCAACAAAATTTGAGGCAGAAACAAAGGACATGATGACACAGAGATAGTCTGGTTTGTGAGGCCAGTTCATCTTACAAACGGTTGGCATAAGTTCATAGAGTCCTTAGGTTTACATGATTTCTAGTAGATTCGGTTTGGCTTTGGCACTTACTCTTCGAGTGTGAATGATTGAGAAGAATTGAGCTTTCAACAATGTTATCTCTGCGTTACTGACGTGGCAGACTGGAGCCATCCCAAGAGATGGAATCATGACCGCTGTGTTCACAGTTCCACTGCCATTCAGCTGTCCACACAGAAAAAAAACTCTGCCAATGGGGAAAACGTTTTCCGTGGTGCAAAATTCAAATTTTCCGACTTCTGTCAAACTCTTAACGTGCAGTGGACTGTTTTCAATGTGTAAACTCCATCCATTGGGAGGAAAAGTTTCATTGCTGCCAGGCAGAACTTGGACATGTAAGAATCTTGATTCTTTGCCAGTTTCATGCGGTGTTGCAGGAAAAAAAGTACCAAATGGCATCATTTGTGACAAAAATGCGTCAAATTACCTCATTTGTGACGAAAGCACATCATATGAAGTCATTTATGATAAAGTATTCGATTTTTTTTTCGTGTTTATATTTGCAGTCAGGTTCGTTGTTGTTGTTGTTGTTTTTAATCCTCTTGTGATAAATTGGACGGTTAGGTCGATGTCAGGGGCATATCCTTAGATTATGTGCGCGCATGCACTTATCATCATCATCATCATCATCATCATCAGGTGCTCTGGCGCATGGCGTTGGCGATCATGGACTTCCATCTGTCTCTCTCTTGTTGCCTCAAGCATCTCCTCCACCCTCCTCGTCTTCAGCCACTCTGCAAGCCCGTCTAGCATTTTCTCCCTGGGTCTACCTGGTGCTCTCTTTCCCTCTAGCTTTCCCGTTGTGACCAGGTGCTCCAATCCCCCTTCCTCATAAAATGACCTATAAATGTTGCCTGTCCTTTCCTAATCTTCCTTATCAATGATCTTCTTGTGTCTGCATCCATCAAGACTGTCTCGTTTGTTTTCTTTGCTGTCCATGGAACTCAACATTCTTCTTAGAAACCACATCTCGGCTGCCTCAATCTTCTTCTGGCTTTGCTTGCTGACTGTCCAGCCTCACATCCGTACAACAGTATTGGTTCTATATAACATTCAAGAACTCTCTTCCTGATGTTAATTGATGCACTTATATCTGTACTTAACTGTCTTTTCTAACATTTTTTTCCAACCAGATGTTGTGTACGTTTGAAATGGTTATAGCCCTGATATGGCTCTGTGCAGTCGGCTGGGCTTTAGACAATAAGAGTAAAATCCACATGAAATGGTTTCACGCCTCAAGAACCATGTTCAAGGGTTTTAAAGTGTACTTGTTCCAATTACGGAGCCTCAAGAGAGTTTCCTACTGGTCATTCAATTACAAGCAGGACAAAATGTTTACTCATGATACAAATATCTCTGTGAAAATGTACGTCTTCTCTTTTATACGGCACGAAGTATGCTCCAACACTTTGTTAGGGAGAGAAGTCTAAACTTAGTACTGGTGTGTGTGTGTGTGTGTGTGCGTGTGTGTGTGTGTGTGTGTGTGTGTGTGTGTGTGTGTGTGTGTGTGTGTGTGTGTGTGTGTGTCTGTCTGTCTGTCTGTCTGTCAGTGTATATGTGTGTCCTGTGTGGGCATGGGTTTACATAATACACACACATATGTATGTGCGTATACATATATATATATGTCCATATATATAATTATATATGTACACACACACACACATATATATATGTATATATATATATATGTGTGTGTGTGTGTGTGTGTGTGTGTGTGTGTATGTGTGTGTGTGTGTGTGCGTGTGTGTGTGTGTGTGTGTGTTTGTTTCTAAGAAGAATGTTGAGAATTCCATGGACAGCAAAGAAAACAAGCGAGACAGTCTTGGAGGCAGACGCAAGAAGATCATTCATAAGGAAGGTTAGGAAAAGACAGGCAACATTTAAAGCCATTGATGAGGAAAGGAGAATTGAAGCACCTGGTCACAACAGGAAAGCTGGAGGGAAAGAGAGCACCAAGTAGACCCAGGGAAAAAATATTGGACGGACTTGCAGAGTGGCTGAAGACAGAGAGGGTGGAAGATGTGCTTGCGGCAACAAGGGATAGAAACAGATGGAAGGCCATGATCACCAACGCCACGTGGCAAGGCATTTGATGGTGATGATGATGATATGTATATGTATATCCATATGTATATGTATATGTATGTGTATATGTATATGTATGTGTATATGTATATGTATGTGCATATGTATATGTATATGTATATGTATATGTATGTATATAAGACACTCCACAAGTGTATGGATTGGTTTTCTTGTATACTTCGGCCTTTGGCCTTCCTCAGGGTAAAATGACACTAAAATGGCATGATCACATTTACATTGCAGAATTCATCTCACTTCTCTGAATTCATCGTATAATATCATGTGAGGCATGAATGCACACACAAACACATAAACACCCGTACTCATATGCACACGCACACAAACATGCACGTGAACACACACACACACACACACACACACACACACACACACACACATATGTACACACAGAGAGAGAGAGAGAGAGAGAGAGAGAGAGAGAGAGGAGGAGAGAGAGAGAGAAGAGCGTTGACCTTTAGACAGACAGAGTGCTTTTTACGCACAGGTACTTGAACAATAATATCGATACACATGACGACAAGACAGAAGCTTAATGACGACAAGACAGAAGCTATCCTCATTGGCACCCGTCAGAAACTTTCTCAGCTGCCTCCTCTTTCTCTCCCATTATGTAACACATCAGTCCCAATTTCTGATTCAGCTAAAAACCTTGGTGTCTGTATTGACTCTACCCTCTCCATGAACAACTTTGTTTCTCAAACTGCCAGATCTTGCTACTATCATCTCCATCGTATAAGCCTGATCAGGAAGTATCTCTCTGTCGAAACAACTGCGAAACTCGTTCTCTCCTTCATAATGTCCTCGTATTGACTATTGCAATTCACTCCTGTCTGGTCTTCCTGCCTCCACCATTTACATCCTACAGCGCATTTAAAACAATGCTGTACGCCTTGTACTCAAAAAGAAAAAAGCTGACCACATATCTCCTCTCCTGGCACATCTTCACTGGCTCCCTGTATCAAAGCGCATACAGTACAAACTAGACAACCATGTGCCACAAAAGCCTCAATAACGCAGCCCCCGATTACCTGTCAAGCCTACTTGAGATCTATGTTCCCTCACGTACCCTCCGCTCTGCCTCCGATCCTCTGACTTTTCGCTTTCCACGCACTAAGCTCAATACCTATGGTCCACGAGCCTTCTCTGTTTCTGGTCCACTCTCTGGAACAAACTTCCTCTCTCAGTCCGTCAGCAACCTACTTTTGTCTCCTTCAAGTCCGCTCTCAAAACTCACCTTTTCTCCTCTGCATAAAATCCTAACCTCACTCATCCCCCCTCTGCAGCCTGTCTCCGCTCGGAGGGGAATCACATTGTTATAATATATAATTGTATATGATATGCTCTCTATAATTTTCCATTGCTTTTATTCTTGCTTTTATTGCTTTTATTCTTTCTCCCCATTTATAGCCATGCGTGTGTGTGTGTGTGTGTGTGTGTGTGTGTGTGTGTGTGTGTGTGTGTGTGTGTGTGTGTGTGTGTGCGTGCGTGCGTGTGTGTGCGTGCGTACGTGCGTGCGTGCGTGCGTGCGTGTGTGTCTGTTTCAGCGCTTAGATTTGATTTTATCAAGATTTTGCGCTATATAAATATTGTAATTATTATGAATTATTATGAACTTCATGGAAATACCACCTCTCCGGTTCCATCCCAGCTGACCAAACTTTATTCACGTTACGCACTCACAAAAGCCTGCATAACCCCTACACGTGCTCACAAACACAGGGGCACATAATTTGTACACACACGCGCGCGCTCACAACAGACAGAGATAGAGATAGAAACAGACAGACAAACAGTTAGATAGATAGATAGATAGATAGATAGATAGATAAATAGATGGAGATAGATAGATAGATAGGCAGATAGACAGACAGACAGATAGATATAGATAGATAGACAGACAGACAGACAAACAGAAGACAGATAGATAGATAGGTAGACAAATAGATAGATAGATAGATAGATAGTGTAGACAAATAGATAGATAGATAGATAGATAGATGGATAGATAGACAGACAGACAGATAGACAGACAGATAGATAGACAGACACACAGACAAACAGACGGATGGCTGGCTGGCTGACTGCATGGATGGATGGATAGATATACAGACAGATCGACAGGTAGATAGATAGATAGATAGATAGATAGATAGATAGATAGATAGATAGATAGATAGATAGATAGATAGATAGATAGATGTTATAGCGCATCTGGTTTTGTCATACCTTTAGAGTTAACGTTTGAATTAATGCTTCCTTAATTTTCTGCTTTTCTTCTGAAAATATGGGAATCATGTGGAGAATAGCCAGGACTAGCTGTAAGACAGGTCCAGCGGGAGCTGATGCTATTGTCATGAGTAATGAACATGTACTTTGAAGCTTGAAGTTTGCCCATGCACGGCACGAAATTGTATTCTACAGACTTTGGAGAGAGGTCCGGAACTAAAGCTGGAGTAACGACCACAATGGCCTCACTGTCTCGGTAAACACTGAATAAGGTCACTGCGTGTTACCTCCCCCTGGAGCTGTCCATTTACCGGAGTCCACACACCACACCACAACCACAATCGGTGACTTCATTAAATCCACATCTATGTCCCTGATTTCACGTGGTAACAGAGAGAGAGAGAGAGAGAGAGAGAGAGAGAGAGAGAGAGAGAGAGAGAGAGAGAAGAGAGAGAGGCATGCATACAGAGAGAGAGAGAAAGAGTCATGCACGCCACACACACACACACACACACACATACTGAGAGAGAGAGAAATAGAAGAGAGAGAGCTAGAGACAGAGAAGAGAGAGGCATGCACACAGACACACATACAAAGAGAGAAAGAGGCATGCATGCACACAGAGAGAAGCATACACACACACAACACACACACAACACACACACACTCACACACACACACACACACACACAACACATATGCACACACACACACAAACACACACTCACACACACACACATACACACACACACACACACACACCACACACACACACACAGAGTCTGCCAGATCCATTTCCAATTCAGTGTCTGTTTCCCCTTAAGCTTGGCAATGGTATGTGTTTGTGAATCAGAAAACCGGCTCTTCGATTTTTCTCTCTCCAGAGTTCGTTGAAAATGACATCGACCACATTGACATTCTCAGAGGTAGCGCATGCATTCTTCTTCTTCTTCTTCTTCTTCTTTCTTCTTCTCTTCTTCTTCTTCTTCTTCTTCTTCTTCTTCTTCTTCTTCTTCTCTCTCTCTCTCTCTCCTCTCTCTCTCTCTTTCCCTCTCTCTCTTTCTGTGTGTGTGTGCGTGTGCATGCCTCTCTCTCTCTCTCTCTGTTTTCCTTTCTCTCTTTCTTTGTCTGTTTGTCTCTCTGTCTGTCTCTCTGTCTATCTCTGTGTCTCTCTGTTTCTCTGTCTCTGTCTCTCTCTCTTTCTTCATCTGTCTGTCTGTCTCTGTTCTGTCTGTCTGTCTCTCTCTCTCTCTCACTTTTTTCTGTCTGTCTGTCTGCCTATCTGTCTGTCTGTTTATCTCTCTCCCTCTCTCTCTTTCTCTGTGTGTGTGTGTGTGTGTGCATGTGCATGCTTCTCTCTCTCTCTCTCTGTTTTTCTATCTCTCTCTCTTTGTCTGTCTGTCTCTGTATCTGTCTCTCTGTCCATCTCTGTGTCTGCCTCTATGTCTCTCTGTTTCTCTCTCTGTCTCTGTCTCTCTCTTTATCTGTCTGTCTATCTGTTTGTCTGTCTCTGTTCTGTCTGTCTGTCTGTCTCTCTCTCTCTCTCTATCTCGCTCTCGCTCTTTCTGTCCGTCTGTCTGCCTATCTGTCTGTCTGTTTATCTCTCTCTTTCTTTGTCTGTCTGTCTGTCTGTCTCTCTCTCTCTCTCTCTCTCTCTCTCTCTCTCTCTCTTTGCCTATATGTCTGTGTGTGTGTGTCCTTAATTGTCCGTCATCTCTTCCTTCAAACGTTTGCCCAATCGTTGCCAGTTGCAGGACTCTCCGAATGTCCCATCCCCGGGCAGATGGCGCGTGGGATATTAAACCTCCACAAACTCCCTGCCCGTCTGGACTCTTGCTGTTAATGGCCACACCGAGAGTGGGTTGAAGTTTAAATACCACTGTGGCCACGCATTTGGAGGGCTGCTTCACAGATCATGCCAACTGCCAGCTGACGGTAGAATGCCTAGAACATGGCTCACTGTTTTAACAGACAGTCAGGTCGTGATGTTTTTAACCCTTTGTCCCCCCCCCACACCCTATCCACCAACAGCGAAAACTTAACCCTTAGACTCCCTCACCCTATCCATCAGCTTCCTGGTGGATAGGGTTAGGGAGTCAAAGGGTTAAGTTTTTGCTTTTGCCAGCACTGTTGGCAATGCAGGATGCTGGTGGACAGGGTGCAGGAGTCAAAGGGTTATGGATAAACCAAACGTAGTTGATGGGTCACTGGGAAGACTGGGACCACACAGTGGAGTCTGACCCACCTCACCGATGAGTCATCAAGGGTTTTGTTCAGATCTTCTGACCAACGCTGCAGGTGTCTCAACATCTCGGTCCTGGTTTACTCCAAGATATGTTAAGATAGTTAACGTAGAGTACAGCCCTGTCACGCAGTCTCAGTCCTAGATGGAACTCCATAGCATCGTGATCATCATCCACATCGACATAGCCATCACCATCGAAGTGTAAAAACTGTGCCAGCTTCTGTGGTCATTGGCATGGCGTAGAAAATTAAGGGGTGTGGGATGGGGGTGGGTGGGGTTGGGAGTGGGGGAGGAGAATCTTCTTCACTTCCAGCCAAATTGAATTGCCTGCGGAAAAGCATCAACAAGTCATTTCAAACTGTTTGACTCAATCAGTAAGGTCAAACTGGCAATGGTATCTTGGGAGTGCAGCATAAGAATCAAAAATGGTCGATGTTTCAGTGCTACTGGGCACATATTTTTGCTTGGAAGTTGGAGTTGAACAGAGAAGAAGAAGAGAAAACTGGGTTATTGTCTTTTCACATGTTACACAGATTCAGTTTTTGGCACGTGCTATATAACAACAACAAGAAGAACAAGAAGAACAAAAACAACAACAGTAGTAATGATAATAATAATAATAATAATGATGATGATGACGATGATAATGATAATAACAATGATAACAATAGCAACAACAACAGCAACACTAACAATAATAATAATTATATTGAGGAGGAGGAAGAGGACAACAACAGCCCCGTAAAAAGTCCTAAAGCCAGCAAGCCCATAAAAAGTCCTAAAGCCAGCAAGCCCATAAAAAGTCCTAAAGCCAGCAAGCCCATAAAAGTCCTAAAGACAGCAAGCCCCATAAAAGTCCTAAAGACAGCAAGCCCCATAAAAGTATAAAACCAGCAAGTCCCATAAAAAGTCCTAAAGCCAGCAAGCCCATAAAAAGTCCTAAAGCCAGCAAGCCCATAAAAGTCCTAAAGACAGCAAGCCCCATAAAAGTCCTAAAGACAGCAAGCCCCATAAAAGTATAAAACCAGCAAGTCCCATAAAAAGTCCTAAAGACAGCAAGTCCCATAAAAAGTCCTAAAGACAGAAAGTCCCATAAAAGTCCTAAAGACAGCAAGCACCATAAAAGTCCTAAAGCCAGAAAGCCCCATAAAAGTCCTAAAGACAACAAGCCCCATAAAAGTCCTGAAGACAAGCAAGTGCCATAAAAGTCCTAAAGCCAGCAAGCCCCATAAAAGTCCTAAAGACAAGCAAGCCCCATAAAAGTCCTAAAGCCAGCAAGCCCCATAAAGTCCTAAAGACAGCAAGCCCTATAAAAGTCCTAAAGCCAGAAAGTCCCTTAAAAGTCCTAAAGACAGCAAACCCCATAAAAGTCCTAAAGACGGCAAGCCCCATAAAGTCCTAAAGACAACAAGCCCCATAAAAGTCCTAAAGACAAGCAAGCCCCATAAAAGTCCTAAAGACAACAAGCCCCATAAAAGTCCTAAAGACAACAAGCCCCATAAAAGTCCTAAAGACAACAAACCTCATAAAAGTCCTAAAGACAAGCCCCATAAAAGTCCTAAAGACAACAAGCCCCATAAAAGTCCTAAAGACAACAAGCCCCATAAAAGTCCTAAAGACAACAAACCTCATAAAAGTCCTAAAGACAAGCCCCATAAAAGTCCTAAAGACAACAAGCCCCAAAAAATCCTAAAGACAAGCAAGCCCCATAAACGTCCTAAAGACAAGCAAGCCCCATAAAAGTCCTAAAGGCATGCAAGCCCATAAAAGTCCTAAAGCACAAGCCCCATAAAAGTCGTAAAGACAGCAAGCCCCATAAAAGTCCTAAAGCCAGCAAGCCCCATAAAAGTCCTAAAGTCTGCAAGCCCCTATAAAAGTCCTAATCCAGCAAGCCCCACGAAAAGTCCTAAAGCCACAAGCCCCATAAAAAGTCGTAAAGCCACCAAGCCCCATAAAGTCCTAAAGCCAGTAAGCCCCACGAAAAGTCCTAAAGCCTGCAAGCCCCACAAAAGTCCTAAAGCCAGCAAGCCCCATAAAAGTCCTAAAGACAACAAGCCCCATAAAAGTCCTAAAGCCTGCAAGCCCATAAAAGTCCTAAAACCAGCAAGCCCCATAAAAGTCCTAAAGCCAGCAAGCCCCATAAAAGTCCTAAAGACAACAAACCTCATAAAAGTCCTAAAGACAAGCCCCATAAAAGTCCTAAAGACAACAAGCCCCATAAAAGTCCTAAAGACAACAAGCCCCATAAAAGTCCTAAAGACACACAAGCCCCATAAAAGTCCTAAAGACAACAAACCTCATAAAAGTCCTAAAGACAAGCCCCATAAAAGTCCTAAAGACCAACAAGCCCCATAAAAGTCCTAAAGCCAGCAAGCCCATAAAAGTCCTAAAGACAACAAACCTCATAAAAGTCCTAAAGACAAGCCCATAAAAGTCCTAAAGACAACAAGCCCATAAAAGTCCTAAAGACAACAAGCCCCATAAAAGTCCTAAAGACAACAAGCCCCATAAAAGTCCTAAAGACAACAAACCTCATAAAAGTCCTAAAGACAAGCCCCATAAAAGTCCTAAAGACAACAAGCCCCATAAAAGTCCTAAAGACAAGCAAGCCCCATAAAAGTCCTAAAGCCAGCAAGCCCCTAATAAAGTCCTAAAGCCAGCAAGCCCCATAAAAGTCCTAAAGACAAGCAAGCCCCATAAAAATCCTAAAGACAAGCAAGCCCCATAAACGTCCTAAAGACAAGCAAGCCCCATAAAAGTCCTAAAGGCATGCAAGCCCCATAAAAGTCCTAAAGCCAGCAAGCCCCATAAAAGTCGTAAAGACAGCAAGCCCCATAAAAGTCCTAAAGCCAGCAAGCCCATAAAAAGTCCTAAAGTCTGCAAGCCCCATAAAAGTCCTAAATCCAGCAAGCCCCACGAAAAGTCCTAAAGCCACCAAGCCCCATAAAAAGTCGTAAAGCCACCAAGCCCATAAAAGTCCTAAAGCCAGTAAGCCCACGAAAAGTCCTAAAGCCTGCAAGCCCCACGAAAAGTCCTAAAGCCAGCAAGCCCATAAAAGTCCTAAAGACAACAAGCCCCATAAAAGTCCTAAAGCCTGCAAGCCCAATAAAAGTCCTAAAACCAGCAAGCCCCATAAAAGTCCTAAAGCCAGCAAGCCCCATAAAAGTCCTAAAGACAACAAACCTCATAAAAGTCCTAAAGACAAAGCCCATAAAAGTCCTAAAGACAACAAGCCCCATAAAAGTCCTAAAGACAACAAGCCCCATAAAAGTCCTAAAGACAACAAGCCCCATAAAAGTCCTAAAGACAACAAACCCATAAAAGTCCTAAAGACGCAAGCCCTAAAAAGTCCTAAAGACAGACAAGCCCATAAAAGTCCTAAGCAGCAAGCCCCATAAAAGTCCTAAAGACGCAACCCCATAAAAGTCCTAAAGACAAAGCCCCATAAAAGTCCTAAAGACAACAAGCCCCATAAAAGTCCTAAAAGACAACAAGCCCCATAAAAGTCCTAAAGACAACAAGCCCCATAAAAGTCCTAAAGACAACAAACCTCATAAAAGTCCTAAAGACAAGCCCCATAAAAGTCCTAAAGACAACAAGCCCCATAAAAGTCCTAAAGACAACAAGCCCCATAAAAGTCCTAAAGACAACAAACCTCATAAAAGTCCTAAAGACAAGCCCCATAAAAGTCCTAAAGACAACAAGCCCCATAAAAATCCTAAAGACAAGCAAGCCCCATAAACGTCCTAAAGACAAGCAAGCCCCATAAAAGTCCTAAAGGCATGCAAGCCCCATAAAAGTCCTAAAGCCAGCAAGCCCCATAAAAGTCGTAAAGACAGCAAGCCCCATAAAAGTCCTAAAGCCAGCAAGCCCATAAAAAGTCCTAAAGTCTGCAAGCCCATAAAAGTCCTAAATCCAGCAAGCCCACGAAAAGTCCTAAAGCCACCAAGCCCCATAAAAGTCGTAAAGCCACCAAGCCCATAAAAGTCCTAAAGCCAGTAAGCCCCACGAAAAGTCCTAAAGCCTGCAAGCCCCACGAAAAGTCCTAAAGCCAGCAAGCCCCATAAAAGTCCTAAAGACAACAAGCCCCATAAAAGTCCTAAAGCCTGCAAGCCCATAAAAGTCCTAAACCAGCAAGCCCCATAAAAGTCCTAAAGCCAGCAAGCCCCATAAAAGTCCTAAAGACAACAAACCTCATAAAAGTCCTAAAGACAAGCCCCATAAAAGTCCTAAAGACAACAAGCCCCATAAAAGTCCTAAAGACAACAAGCCCCATAAAAGTCCTAAAGACAACAAGCCCCATAAAAGTCCTAAAGACAACAAACCTCATAAAAGTCCTAAAGACAAGCCCCATAAAAGTCCTAAAGACAACAAGCCCCATAAAAGTCCTAAAGACAACAAGCCCCATAAAAGTCCTAAAGACAACAAACCTCATAAAAGTCCTAAAGACAAGCCCCATAAAAGTCCTAAAGACAACAAGCCCCATAAAATCATAAAGTCAGCAAGCCCCATAAAAGTCCTAAAGCCAGCAAGCCCTATAAAAGTCCTAAAGCCAGCAAGCGCCATAAAAGTCCTAAAGACAGCAAGCCACATAAAAAATCCTAAAGCCAGCAAGCCCCATAAAAGTCTTAAAGCCAGCAAGCCCCATAAAAGTCTTAAAGCCAGCAAGCCCCATAAAAAAAGTCCTAAAGCCACCAAGCCCATAAAAAAGTCCTAAAGCCAGCAAGCCCCATAAAAGTCCTAAAGCCACCAAGCCCCATAAAAAATCCTAAAGCCACCAAGCCCCATAAAAAGTCCTAAAGCCAGCAAGCCCCATAAAAAAGTCCTAAAGCCAGCAACCCCATAAAAATCCTAAAGCCAGCAAGCCCCATAAAAAAGTCATAAAGCCAGCAAGCCCCATAAAAAAGTCCTAAAGCCAGCAAGCCCCATAAAAAGTCCTAAAGCCAACAAGCCCCATAAAAAGTCCTAAAGCCAAAAAGCCCCATTAAAAAGTCCTAAAGCCAACAAGCCCCATAAAAGTCCTAAAGCCACCAAGTCCCATAAAAAAAAGTCCTAAAGCCAGCAACCCCATAAAAAAAGTCCTAAAGCCTCCAAGCCCCACGTAAAGTCCTAAAGCCTGCAAGCCCCATAAAAAAAGTCCTAAAGCCAGCAAGCCCCATAAAAAAGTCCTAAAGCCAGCAAGCCCCATAAGAAGTCTTATTTAAAGGCAGCAAAGTGCTGTCCCCCTGACGTACTCTACACACACAGTCGGCGGCTTCATTAAACCCACATCATGAGAATGCAGATCCATTTCCAATTCATTGTCTGTTTTCTTAGAGCTAGCAATGGGATGTGTTTGTGAATCAGAAAACTTGCTCTTTGACTTTTTTTTCTCCACGGTTCGTTGAAAATTACATCGACCACATTGACTTTCTGCTACATTTTCATCAGTGTCAAATTGTATTTGATTCTTTCGAGAGCTCTCCTCTCTCTCTCTCTCTCTCTCTCTCTCCTCTCTCTCTCTCTCTCTCTCTCTCTCTCTCTCTCTCTCTTCTCTTTCTTTCATTCTTTCTCTTTCTCTCTGCCCCTTCCCTCCCTCCCTCTCCTTCTTTCCATATCTCTCCCTCGCTTTCTCTGTCTCTCTGTCTCTGTCTCTCTCTGTCTCACACTCTCTGTCTTCCTATTTCTCCCTCCCTCCTCGCTCTCTCTGTTTCTCTCTCTCTCTCTTTTGCTTCTATTTTTCTCTTTCTCTCACTTTCTCTCTCTCTTTCTCTTACTATCTCTCCTCTTCTCTTTCTCTCTTTCTCTCTCTCTCTCTCTCTCTCTCTTCTGTCTCTCTGTAGATGTCTCTGTCTTCCTTTATTTTCTCTTTCCTTGTTTCTGTCTCTCTTTCTCTTTCTTTGTTCTCTCTCTCTCTCCCTCTCTTTTGTTCTCTCTCTGTGTCTCTCTCCGTTTCTCTCTCTCTCTCTCTCTCTCTCTCTCTCTCTCTCTCTCTCCTCTCTCTCTCTCTTTCTTATTCTATTTCGGTCATTCTCTGTCTCTCTGTTTATTTCTCTCTCTCTCTATCTCTCTCTCTCTTTCTTCCTCTCTCTCTCTCTCTCCCCAGACCGTAGATAAATGTCCTTCCATTTCCATCAAAGTCTTTGGCAAACAAAATCAGCACATGTTAACAAGCTGTGCTAGAGTACGAGGCCCCAGGGTAGACATGGAAAATGACCGACCATTTTTCTCTCATTAAACAGATAGGTGCAAACACCAGTCAACGTATTGACACCTCCATAATAAAATGAGATGATGATGGATGGGATTCTTCTGTCGCTCCAACGGATGATTAGCCATATTGGACCTTTATTGCCTGGTGTGGGTCGTCATGTGGGATACAAGACCGATCCCGGAGGTGCATATTCTTCCTCGGGTGCTGCATGAGAATGGGCCTTTCGGCCATAGGTTCTGCTTCCGCCAGTCCCTCTTCTGTTCTGGTCAAATGTGATGGTGCCCTGAGTACAATCTTGTCACCAGGTTTCTCTGCTGTGGGCATCAACTTCACTCAATGGGAAGACATTCTGGAAGACATCTGGAAGACATCCTGGAAGACATTCTGGAAGACATCCTGGACGACATTCTAGAAGACATCCTGGAAGACATTCTGGAAGACATTCTGGAAGACATTCCGGAAGACATCCTGCAAGACATTCTGGAAGACATTCTTCCCAGTTGATGATGTTGATGCCACAGCTCTTGAAGTTAGCCACGCTCGACGTCACAAGTCTTCTCTAGGTCACATGACTGAGACATCTGTGGGCGACCTCTGGATCCCCAGGCCACAGACTTCAGCGATGTTGTTGAAATAGGAGGTGTGCGGTCGTCCCTTTGTTCTCCTCGCCTCAACTTTTCCCTGCAGGACCGTTGACATCAGATCTGCTTTGGTGTTTCTGATTGCATGGCCTACGTATTTTAGCCTTCATTTGTTGATCTCTGTCAGCAGCTGGCGTCTGACATTCAGTTACAATCTTCATGGCCGGCTTGATACCATGTTCTCACCACAAACTCTTGGTCAGCCTCCTTAGGGTAAAGCTATCCTTGGAGATGGGCAGCGCCACTTCAGCAACAAAAGATCCATGGCTGCTTACTGTACTGGCCCAGCAGCACTTTTTGTCAACAGTCTTAATCTCCTGACTGCCAGTGACAACAGAATGTGGCGAAGCGCAAGAAGCCTGGGTGATATTGACTGAAACCTTGTATTGATACCTATAGAGAGAAACAGAAAGATAGCCCTGTGGTTTTAAGAAGAATGTTGAGAGTTCAATGGACAGCAAGGAAAACAAACGAGAAAGTCTTGAAGGAGGCAGGTCCAAGAAGATCATCAATGAAGAAGGTTAGACAAAGACAAGCAACATTTATGGGACCTTTTATGAGGAAAGAGAGAGGTCATATCAGGAAAGCTGGAGGAAAAGAGAGCACCAGGTAGACTCAGGGAGACAGTATTGACGTACTTGCAGGGTGGCTGCGGACAGAGAGAGTGGAAGATGTGCTTTGCGGTGACAACGGATAAATACATATGGAGGGTCATGATCGCCAACGCCATGCAGCAGAGCACATGATGATGATGATGCAATTTGCCGAAAATGCACTGTCAGCAACCAGAAGAGAGATATTTGAAAAGAAATAATTTGGATAGGACAAAGGCACCAAAAAAGTTTAACGTGAGAATTGATTTTTCTCCAGAGTCTTTCCTGGAATAATTCTTTCGTTGGTTTGGGATCTTTAACGCGCTCAATTTTTTACGTCTCATTCGAAAGATTAGCACCCAGGCCATCTAAGATCTGGAAGAGTTGGGAAGGAGAAAACCTCCATCTGACCAGGAATCGAACCTGGCTTTTCCGCTTTAACCAGTGGGCCACACACAGCACTGGATGAGAAAGGATATTAGGTGAGAGAAATTCAGACTCAGAAATATTTATGATGCACACAAACTAAAGATCGGATATGCCTGACAGAATCCTACTTAGGGATATTTCCGATTTTCACACAAGCTAACGATCTACTACCAAACATTTCGGACAGAATTCAAACACAGGAATAATCGTTTTACACGAAGATTAATGATCAAACGTTTTTTTGACATAATTCAAACACGGGGGTAATTGTTTTACACAAAGAATAATGATCAAACATTTCTGAGAGAATTCAACCACAGAGATAAGTCTTTTACATAAAGAATAACGATCAAACATTTCTGACAGAATCCAAACACAAGAAATAATTGTTTTACACTAAGAATTACGATCTAACATTTGTGACAGAATCCAAACACAGAGATAATTGTTTTACACAAAATCTTACAAACATTTGTGGCAGAATCCAAACACAGAGATGATTGTTTTCCACAAAGATAAACAATCAGACATATCTGAGAGAATTCAAACACAGGGATAATTGTTTTACTAAAAAAAACTAACGATCAAACATTTCTGACAGAATTCAAACACAGACATATCTGTAATTCACAGAGATAACGATCGAACGTTCTTTATATATAATACCAAAGGAAATAAGAGGGAAGCATGGAGAATTTTAAATATCAACTAAGTAACATAACATTCTGAGCTTATCACTTTATGCTTTGTAGCTGCGTCTTTGCTAGCTGAATAGGTAGCGCAAACTGTGTTGGGTTTGAGAAATTCTACATGGGAGATAACTCCGTGACTCTCAAGAGTTATGTTACTTAGTTGATATTTAAAATTCTCCTTGCTTCCCTCTTATTTACTTTAGATTACATTGTAATGAAATGTATGTCTCAGTTTGCAATGTTTGTTGTTGTTGTTGTCATTGTGGTGATGATGATGGTGGTTAACATTATTGTTGTTCTCTTTGCTGCAATTATTAGTGTCATGTACTGTATAATGGCACTCTATGTTAGCACTTGGAATAACAATGTGTTTGTTTACCTCGTGGCTGTTCGAATCTAAAGTAGTGTAGTTATGTTCGTTCGTTCCTTGATTTAACGTCTTTTCACTATAAGTGATATTAGACGGATAAAAATGGCATGGAGGATGATTTTTTTTTTTTGGGGGGGGGGGAGGGAGGAGGGGAAAGAAGGGAACAGAGTAAGAGACGGAAAAAAAAATTAAAAGGAATCGGCAAGGTCTTTAGAAAAATGATATGGATGATCAGGGAAATGAAACTAGAACAACGCTAACATCAAATGTAAAAGAAAAATCGTCATAAAAAGCAAAACAAAACAAAATAAGATAATGATAATTAAAATAATAACCTTAAAGTAACGCATTAACAGGACTGTTAACCAATGATTCTGAAATTTTAACTAACAGAACTTGATCTGATATCACTTCTTTAAAATGCTTTTCAAGATAGTTTCCTTGTGTAAACATCTTTGGTAAAAAATCACGAAGCTTTCTGCAGTAAAACAAACAGTGATACAATGTGAATTGTTCACCGCAAATACATAAAACGTTTTTACAATATTTTGTTTTCAAAGCGTTCAGTTGAATACGAAAATATGTGGTAACAATTAATCTCAAATGATATATCGAAGAATACTGCATTTTTTTACAGATATTTTGAACTGAAAGTTTGATTCTTTTTTGAGACACAAATTTTTCATTTAAATGTTCATGAAATCTAATCCATGATGCTAATTCTAGCGAGTTGTAAGCTTCTTTTACCGAGGTGTTAACATGTAATTCTATGGAATTTTCAAAACGGAGTGCACCGGATTTAGCTGCTCTGTCAACTACGTTGTTGCCGAGAAGACCAACGTGAGAAGGCACCCAGCATAAACTGATTTCCGAGCCATTTACCTTTAAACAGTGTATTAGATGATTTGCCTCAATTATTAAATCAGGTCTTGTGTCTGTATCAAAAGACTGTAAGGCATATAATACAGATTTTGAATCAACAAACAGAACTACTTTGAAAGGCACAGGCCGAAGGCTTATTAAATAATGCAACGCTTGAACAACAGCGACCAATTCTGCTGTATATATAGATACATTTGCCCCAATGAAAAAAGACTTTTTAATGTTAAATTTTGGAACATAAAACGCTGCTCCAGCGCTCTGATTTGCTAAGACTGACCCATCAGTAAAAATGTGGAGGTGGGTACGGTACTTTTCATCGATGTGTTCACAAGCTGTGGATAGCGTAATGTTGACATTATCATCTTTTTTAACGTCTGCATAATCGAGATCAAACGTGGCCTTTAGCATTTCCCATGTAGGGATAGGCGTTAACGTTGGTTTTTCGGCTATTTCATCCATAGTTATGCTGGATTGTTTCATCAGGTCAGATATGTAAGTTGCGGTTGTAATTTGTGATGAAATGTTTTTTGCTCGTTTTGGAAAGTCAATATCAGACCTGATTTTAATTTCTTTGCTCACAAAATTATTCGATTGTGAAGTAGTTCTAATTGCAAACTTTGCTGTAGCTAGCTCACGATGGTTGTGTAGAGGTAGAATTCCAGCAACTTTGTACGTTTCCAGAGTAGAAGCATGAGTTGGTACACCTAGTGCAATTTTAAGACTTTTGCAGTCCAAATTCTGAATCTTTTTTAGTAAATATTTAGGTGCACTGAAAAAAACTTCTTGCGCATAGGATAATTTAGACCTGACCAGCGCTGTTGACAGATGAATCAGTATATTTGTATCCATTCCCCAGGGTAATTTGCTTATTATCTTTAGAAAATTTAAGGTTTTTCGTGCTTTTGTTAAAATATAATCAAAATGAACATTCCAGCTTAATTTCGAAGTGATGTAAACTCCCAGAAATTTAACGACCTGTTTGTAATTTAACACTTCACCAAGCAATTTGAAAGTAGGCAAGTTATTTGAGTTACCACCAGGATCAAACAGCATCATGTTAGTTTTTTCTGCCGACAACGACAGACCATTTTCTAACATATAGTTTCCAAGATTATCAAGATCAATTTGATACAATTTCCTGATGTAATTCCGTGTTCTCTGTGGAGTTGTCTTTTTTAAAGTGATATTCATCCAAGTGCATATATCATCAGCATACTGTACTAAAGCAACACGATTTGAAAAAGCTTTAGGAAGATCCTGTATAAGGATATTAAATAAAATAGGTGCTATCACTGAACCTTGTGGAATCCCCATGTCGAGGCGCCGTGAAGTAGAATAACTAGCTCCCACTCTAGCCTGTATTGTTCTATTAGCTAAAAAAGATTTAATGAAATTGTACATATTGCCAGATAAACCAACAGATTTTAGCTTGAACAATAAACGTTTATGCCAAACTTGATCGTAAGCTTTTTTACATCAAAGAAAGTAGCTAAACCACTTTTTTTGCGGGCAAACTGTTGTTTGATCTGAGTCGCAAGTTTAACTAGGTGTTCAACTGCGGATCTCCCTTTTCTAAAACCCGCCTGGTTTACCGGAATAACGTTATTTTTATCACAGTAGTGTAAAAGTCTGTTTAAGATCAATCTTTCCATTAGTTTGCTCGTGTGGGACGTCAAAGCAATGGGTCTGTAACTTGTTTTTATGAGTTTTCGATTTTCCTGCTTTTAATATCGGTATAACTATAGACTTTTGCCAGATTTGTGGTACAGTTCCGCTAACCCAGCATTTCTGCAAAATTTTGTGTAGGAAAATAAGATAGTTTTCAGGGAGATGTTTAATCATTTCAGTCGAAACTGCATCAACACCTACCGAACTCGTTTTGTTGTGTAGAAACAGTATTGTGTTTTTTAGCTCTTCTAAGGTGATTGGAGAATTAAACCAGAGATCATTCTGAGGTATTGGATCAGTGTAGATTGAGTTGTTATCTTCCATTTCTCTGTGATGTTTGCAGTCTGGAGATAAACCTTCAACTTTACTGTTTTTAGCAAATAAGTCCACAAAGGTTTCTGCTTTGTCCATGTCTGAAGGAAATGTGTTACATGTTTCTATCATTATCGGACACCTAGGTAAGTTGGTTCCATTCTTCATTTGATTCATTTTCGTCCAGACTTTATGGAAATCTTTGAAATCTGAAATTTCTTTTTGTGCAGAATGATGCCCAATAATCTTTCTTTGCTTCAGCAATGATTTTGTTACATTGGATGTTAGCTTTTTTCATTTCCACATGATCTTCAGGTTTCCGGCTTTTGATGTAGATTTTGAATTTCTCCCTTTTATATTGAACTGCTTTCTCACATGCCTCTGTCCACCAAACATTACCCAATCGATTATTCGATTTAGAAGTTTTGAGTTTCGGAATTGATACGTCTGCAGCGGCTAGAATTGATTCTTGGAATTTAGAAAACATAATGTCTACATTTTCACTTTCATAATGTCTGTAATCCTGATTAGCAAGAGCAGTTCGAAATAAGGACCAGTCTGCACGCTTGTAATTATATTTTGGAATAATATCAGGAGAGCTGTCTTTCATCCTGATGTTTTTGTCAGTTATGGTTATGATGATAGGTAGATGATCGCTTCCCAAAGTGTCTCTGTGAGTTTCCCAGGTACAGGATGGTGCTAATTCTGGTGATATCAGAGACAAATCGATGGCTGTCGCCCTGTATTTGGAGACATCAGGGATCCTAGTGACACTACCATCATTTAGAAGGTAAAGCGAACTATCAACGATATTTTCTACCAAATGATTGCTCGTAACAGTAGATTCAAGATGGCGGAGACACCTAAGTAAAAATTTCAGCTGTCGGAGAAAACGTTTAAAAAGGCCCAATATGACAAGAACTAGAAAAGAAACAAGAAGACGCATCAGAGGGCAAGGCTGATGGAGAGAGGCTATCGGCGAGCGACATGGGAGCAAATACGCAAAAGGACCCGCAATCGACAGTGGCCGAGTCTGACTCTACATCTGGTTCACTGTCCACGGCTTCCACTGACACGCAGAGTGGGACAACCTGCACCGCGCCTCTTCCCAGCACGGCGGACTGCGTGAGTACGTCAGAACTCAAAAACATCATACTGGCTCTGCGGACCAAGTCAATTCTTTGGAAAAGACTGTCCTTGCACCTCTTACAACCCAGCAAAAAGAGAACGTCACCATGCCAACCCGTAACTGTCACACACAACGGATCTACATGACACACATCCCACATATGCAGACGTACTGAAACAAAACCACACAAGCAAGCAGGACGACAAACAGGCTCGAAACATCAAGGCACCAAAACCCAGCAGCAAAACAAACAGCAAGCAGCAAAAATGTCTGAAAAGAAAAGAAAAAACAAGAAAGAACAACGTCATGACGTCACACAAGCTAAAGACGTCATTTTACATCCGAACCATACAGCATCACGCTCTGAAAATAGGTCTATTCCAAAACAACATAAAAAGCACCACGATCTTCCGTATGTTATCACTGTCCACGACTCTGTGTTGAGGGGTGTCAACTCGAGAAGACTGGGACGATCTTACGGCTTCAAAGGAGACTCGTGCCCTGTGACCACCCCTCATGACATACAAAGCTCATTAGACATGGCCCTTTCCAAATGTGACGATACTGCAGACTGTATTGTTTTTCACTGTGGTGTGCATGATTTGAATAGTAAAGATCTCGCTACAACATATCTAAACATCTCGCTTCAGGCATAAAACAAATAGCACAAGAACATCCTAATTCAAAATTAGTCGTTAGTAAGGTTGCCCCTATACGGCAGGCACGAATGGAGGTTAAACGAAATCTGTTCAACGCTTTACTATCTGCTGAACTTGTTGATATCAAAAATATTTCTTTTGTATCACATGAAAACCTTCAACAATTTCTAAAAGATGACATTCACCCCACCACCAGAGGAAGCAGCATCATTGCAGGAAATCTTGGAAGACACATTCGAGACCTCTTTTGGGAGACTCCAAGGAGAACAGCAAGATCAAGATCAGCACAGCTACACCCTTCCAGATTCTCCAGAGAACGGTACCACCTTTTCGACAACTACATACCATGGTGGACCATATAATGTTTTGATATAACAGTATTATATATACAATTCTTGACGTTCATGTCACAGGACTTTTTC
>CM060312.1:88202984-88205484 GCA_030674185.1 Monoplex corrugatus
ATGTGGTTAAATATTTTTACTCCGCATAGATTGCAAATGTGGTTAAATATTTTTACTCCGCATAGATTGCAAATGTGGTTAAATGTTTTTAACTCCGCACTATAACTATAACAAGAGTGGCTGGGATGAAGAGGGTGGGGGAATGCTAGGGCAACGAGAAGATAGAGATGGTTGGAAGTCCATGTCGCCAACGCATGCGGCAGGGCACTGATGATGATGATGATGACTATAACTATGACCTAACTGTAACTCTGGTATTTTAAGGGTAGACTGCAAATGTGATTTACTGCTTTTAACACCAGGCTGTAACACTAACCTAACCGTAACCCTGGTATTTTAAGTGTAGATTCTTCTTCTTTCAGCCATCGAAAGTCCGTTGTTGGACGTAGACCCTCCCTCCCCAGCTGCTTTAATTCACTTCGTTCCAGCGCTTTTTCTCTCCGGTTCCTGTCAAATCCGTCAAGGTCGTCTCTCCATCTAGTTTTCTGTCTTCCTCTATTGCTAGTGCCGTCTCTTGGTATCCAGAACGTGGTTTTTGTTGTCCAACGATTGTCCATTCTCCCGGTGAGATGTCTTGCCCAGTTCCATTTCTGTTTGTCGATGGTTTCTCGTATTTTTATGTTGTCTCTGATCCACTGAGCCGTTTTGCGATCTTTCCAGTTGATACCAAGCATGATTCTTTCATGTGATCGATGCATAGTTCTTAGTTTCAAAGCAATTGTTTCGTTAGATTCTATACCGTATGTGACTGTGGGCAGAATGCATTGGTCGTAGACTTTTCGTTTCAGGACAGTTGGAATTTTGTCATTCTTGAAAACCGAACTTACTCTTTTAAACGCTTGCCAGCCAAGGGTTATCCTACGTTTGATTTCTATGGGTAGATTGCAAATGTGATTTAATGTTTTAACTCCGTACTATAACTTTAACTTAATAATAATAATAATAATTACAATATTTATATAGCGCAAAATCTTGATAAAATCAAATCTAAGCGCTGAAACAGACACACACGCACGCACGCACGCACGCACGTACGCACGCACACACACGCACGCACACCACACACACACACACACACACACCCCACACACACACACACACCCCACACACACACACACACACACGCATGGCTATAAATGGGGAGAAAGAATAAAAGCAATAAAAAGCAAGAATAAAGCAATGGAAAATTATAGAGAGCCGTAAATCAGGTATATCAAAGGTAGGCTACAAATGTGATTAAATGATTTTAACTCCGTACTATAACTCTGACTTAACCGTAAACCAGGTATTTCAAAGGTAGACTACAAATGTGATTAAATGTTTTAACTCCAGACTATTACATTGCATTTATGGTCCACGAGCCTTCTCTGTTTCTGGTCCACTCTCCTGGAACAAACTTCCTCTCTCAGTCCGTCAGCAACTACTTTGTCTCCTTCAAGTCCGCTCTCAAAACTCACCTTTTCTCTCCTGCATAAAATCCTAACCTCACTCACCTCCCTCTGCAGCCTGTCTCCGCTCGGAGGGAATCACATGGTTATAATATAATTGTATGCTATGCTCTCTATAATTTTCCATTGCTTTTATTCTTGCTTTTATTGCTTTTATTCTTTCTCCCATTTATAGCCTGCGTGTGTGGGTGGTGTGGTGTGTGTGTGTGTGTGTGGTGTGTCTGTATGTGTGCGTGCGTGTGTGTGCGAGCGTGCGTGCCTGCGTGTGTGTCTGCTTCAGCGCTTAGATTTGATTTTATCAAGATTTGCGCTATATAAATATTGTAATTATTATTATTATTATTAACTTGGTATTTCAAGGGTAGATAAAAATGATCGATCATGTTTTTAATACCAGATTGTGGTGCTGTCCTTACTTTGGAGTTGAAAGATAGTTTGATGATATACTGCCAGATAAAGCAATGTATTTACCTGACGTCTTTACGGGAGAAAAACAACGGTGGCTGACGTTTTAAGAGACTGTGTCACCGTATTAATCTTGGTGTTTTAGGCGGTGGAATAAAAAATGATGAATGATTTTGATACCCGATCGTAGTTCTGTGTTTAGTTTGGAGTTTAAAGGCAAAGACTGGTGATTTATTTGCGTCAGATTGTGAGATCGTAATCAGCTGGGTCTTTTACCTGTAATATGAGATATTAATGCTCCACAGTGGCCATGTTGTTAGCTTGCCGTTTGGCGAGCTTTAGCAGGGGTTGTCGACCTTTCAATATGGGTGTAGGGGAAAAGTCACAGGGAAACAAGTCACGGAAATAAAGCCACAGAAAAAGGTCACAGGAAAAAAATTCACAAATCACAGGTAAAAAGTCACAAAACCCTCACATTTCTCTTCAACCGTCTTTCTGCCTTCACGCCTTGCGAAACAAAGATTTCTTACTTGCCCCTACACCCAAACGTAACATTTCTTGACACGTATTTGTCTGGTTGCCTATAGCGCCCTCTTGGAGGAGAATGCGAACAGTGGCTTCCTCTTTTTTTTTCTTCAGACAGTCAA
>CM060312.1:88210484-88217984 GCA_030674185.1 Monoplex corrugatus
TGTTCGAACAAGTAAGGAAAGTAAAAACAAGCAAATTTCATCCCCAAAATCAGTCGTTAAAAAAATCGGTCATTGGGGTGTATGTTGACGTTAGTGTAGTGTGTATTTAATTGGTCGTTAGGATGTAAACTGACGTTAGTATGATGTGGTATTTAATTTGTCGTTAGGGTGTATGTTGACGTTAGTATGATGTGGTCTTTAATTTGTCGTTAGGATGTAGATTGACGTTAGTGTGGTGTGGTATTCAATTTGTCGTCAGGATGTAGACTGACGTTAGTGTGGTGTGGTATTTAATTTGTCGTTAGGATGTAGATTGACGTTAGTGTGGTGTGGTATTTAATTTGTCATTAGATGTAGACTGACGTTAGTGTGGTGTGGTATTTAACTTGTCGTTAGGATGTAGATTGACGTTAGTGTGGTGTGGTATTTAATTTGTCGTTAGGATGTAGATTGACGTTAGTGTGGTGTGGTATTCAATTTGTCTTTGGGATGTAGATTGACGTTAGTATGGTGTGGTATTTAATTTGTCGTTAGGATGTAGATTGACGTTATTATGGTGTGGTATTTAATTTGTCGTTAGGATGTAGATTGACGTTAGTATGGTGTGGTATTTAATTTGTCGTTAGGATGTAGATTGACGTTAGTGTGGTGTGGTATTTAATTTGTCGTTAGGATGTAGATTGACGTTAGTGTGGTGTGGTATTTAATTTGTCGTCAGGATGTAGACTGACGTTAGTGTGGTGTGGTACTTAATTTGTCGTTAGGATGTAGATTGACGTTAGTATGGTGTGGTATTTAATTTGTCGTTAGGATGTAGACTGACGTTAGTGTGTTGTGGTATTCAATTTGTCTTTGGGATGTAGATTGACGTTAGTGTGGTGTGGTATTTAATTTGTCGTTAGGATGTAGATTGACGTTAGTATGGTGTGGTATTTAATTTGTCGTTAGGGTGTAGACTGACGTAAGTATGGTGTAGTATTTAATGTGTCATTAAGGTGTAGACTGACGTTAGTATGGTGTGGTATTTGATGTGTCGTTAGGGTGAAGATTGACGTTAGTATGGTGTGGTATTTATTGGTCATTAGGATGAAGAGTGATGTTAGTATGATGTGGTATGTAATTGGTCTTTAGGGTATGACGTCAGTATAGTGTGGTATTTAATTGGTCATAATGGTGTGACATTATTACGGTGTGGTATTTAACTGGTCCTTAGGGTGAAGACTGACGTTAGTATGGTGTGGTATTTAATGTGTCATTAGGGTGTAGACTGACGTTAGTACGTTGTGGTATTTGATGTGTCGTTAAGATGTAGACTGACGTTAGTATGGTGTGGTATTTAATGTGTCATTAAGGTGTAGACTGACGTTAGTACGTTGTGGTATTTGATGTGTCGTTAAGGTGTAGACTGACGTTAGTATGGTGTGGTATTTAATGTGTCGTTAGGGTGAAGACTGACGTTAGTATGGTGTGGTATTTAATGTGTCGTTAAGGTGTAGACTGACGTTATTACGGTGTGGTATTTAATGTGTCTTTAGGTGTAGACTGACGTTAGTATGGTGTGGTATTTTATGTGTGGTTAGGGTGTAGACTGACGTTAGTATGACGTATTATTTAATTGGTCGTTAGGGTGTAGACTGACGTTAATATGTCGTATAATTTAATGTGTCGTTGGGGGTGAAGAGTGACGTTAGTATGATGTGGTATTTAATTGTTCATTAGGGTGTAGCGTTGGTATGGTTTGTATTTAATTGGTCGTTAGGGAGTAGCTTGACGTTAGTATGGTGTGGTTATTTAATTGGTCGTTAGGGTGAATAGTGACGTTAGTATTGTGGTATTTAATTGGTCATTAGGATGAAGAGTGACGTTAGTACGGCATGGTATTTAGCTTGGCGTGTCAGGGGAAGATGAAAGGCATTTAATGTTTGAACACCACTCTGTGACAAGGAGCTTTGTGCTGTGGGTTACTGAACGGTTAATGCCTCAGTTTGTGCCAGTGTATTTACGTTGGGCATGCTGTTTCCATGTCCATGACACTATGTTTAACTGCGTGCTTTACGAGCTGGAGCAAAGGTGGTTGGCCTTCTGATATCGCGGAGTTGCTCTGTTTTTGTTTTGATGTTAAGGGAGATATTGGCATCGTAATGCCAATGTTTTGCAGAAAGTTTTAGAGAGTAGTTTATTGTTATTATTATTATTGTTGTTATTATTATTATTATTATTAATGTATTATTATTATTATTATTATTATATCATCATCCTCCTCATCATCATCATTATCATTATTATTATATTATTATCATTGTTATTATTTTATTATTATCATTATCATCATTATCATCATTATTGTATTATTATTATTATTATTATATATCATCATTATCATATCAGTAGTAGTAGTAGTAGTAGCAGTAATAGTAGTATCATTATCATTCTTAACACTGACACCTGATCAAAATAGCCATAGGCATGTTCAAAATCAATGTACACGGTACCAAAAAAATCTAAATACAATTGATAGCACAAAGCTGAACAAGATCAAAGAACAGACCATACACCCAATCACAAGATATTCTTTCTTTTTTTTTTTTTTTACTCAAAAACCACAAAATCAAAACACGCACACATACATAACAATCAAGTGTACTTAACTGTAACACACACACACACACACACACACACACACACACACACACACACACACACACACACACACACACACACACACACACACACACACACACACACACACACACACACACACACACACACACACAAATTCATGAAATCGAAACACGCTAAATCCAACACTTCTTTCAGAATCAAATACAACGGGCAAAATCAGCTATCTGAACACTACAACAACACATGTTAATGTCCACAGCCGGCACAAGCCATAGCTCCGGTGCTTTAACAGGGTTCATGGGGTATGGGTTTAATATATGGTGTTCTGTGCTTAAAAGGCAGGCTGGCATTTTCATGTCACACTGTGTTTAACACGTTTTGAATGGCACAGTATGTTTAACTCTTTGATTCCCGCTCTCCCCCCGTGGGGTTGCCGGGGCTTTTCAGTGTAAATAGTATCCCCACCTTCTGGAAATTCTGTGCTAGAAATTTCCTCTTTTCTGTCACTCTCTTTGTTTTTCTGCTTGTTGCCTTGTTTTCTGTCATTTCTACTTATTTTCTGCCTTAATGATCCATTCACCTGTATTTTTTCGATAAAGTTTTACGTGATTTTTCTTCGGATTGATAACTGGGTACATGTATTAAGTGCATTTTTGGCTCTAAGGAGGTGAGATATGCGGAAGCAATTTTAGGTAATTTATGCTGTTTTTATATATGTTTTGGTGTCCTTAATTATGTGCCTTGTATTTGATTGTGTACTTTTTTTAAATCTCCCTGTGCGATAAATCGGACGGAATGGTCCTACGCCGGGGGCATGTCCTTAGATTATGTGCACGAATGCATTGATTGTGTACTTAATTTCTTTTCTTTTTTTTTTCCTGTTGAAGTTTTGTGTGTTTTGAAGCGGTTATACCCTGATATGGCTCTGCGCAGTCGGCTGGGCTTTAAACAACAATAAAAGGAAAAAAAAGATTCCCGCTCCCTTTCCACCAGCAATTTGCATTATAAACCATGCTAGCAAAGAAAAACTTGACCTAATGACTCCTTCGCCCTATCCACCAGCTTCCTGCAGTCAAAGGGTTAAAAGGCAGGCTGACGTTTTAATGGCACATTGTGTGTTTAAGGGACAGGCTAACGTTTTAATGGCACACTGTGTGTTTAAGGGACAGACTGACGTTTCAATGGCACACTGTGTGTTTAAGGGACAGACTGACGTTTTAATGGCACACTGTGTGTTTGAGGGACTGAGTGACGTTTTGATGGCACACTGTGTGTTTGAGGGACAGACTGACGTTTTATTGGCACACTGTGTGTTTAAGGGACAGACTGACGTTTTATGGCACACTGTGTGTTTAAGGGACAGACTGACGTTTTAATGGCACACTGTGTGTTTAAGGGACAGACTGACGTTTTATTGGCACACTTTGTGTTTAAGGGACAGACTGACGTTTTATTGGCACACTGTGTGTTTAATGGACAGACTGACGTTTTGATGCACACTGTGTGTTTAATGGACAGACTGACGTTTTATTGGCACACTGTGTGTTTAAGGGACAGACTGACGTTTTGATGGCACACTTTGTGTTTAAGGGACAGACTGACGTTTTATTGGCACACTGAGTGTTTAAGGGACAGACTGACGTTTTAATGGCACACTGAGTGTTTAAGAGACAGACTGACGTTTTATTGGCATACTGAGTGTTTAAGGGACAGACTGACGTTTTAATGGCACACTGTGTGTTTAAGGGACAGGCTGACGTTTTATTGGCACACTGTGTGTTTGAGGGACAGGCTGACGTTTTATTGGCACACTGTGTGTTTAAGAGACAGCTGACGTTTTAATGTCACACTGTGTGTTTAAGGGACAGGCTGACGTTTTATTGGCACACTGTGTGTTTAAGGGACAGACTGACGTTTTAATGGCACACTGTGTGTTTAAGAGACAGGCTGACGTTTTAATGGCACACTTTGTGTTTATGGGACAGGCTGACGTTTTGATGGCACACTGTGTGTTTAAGAGACAGGTTGACGTTTTAATGGCACACTTTGTGTTTAAGGGACAGGCTGACGTTTTGATGGCACACTGTGTGTTTAAGGGACAGACTGTCGTTTTGATGGCACACTTGTGTTTATGGACAGACTGACGTTTTAATGCACACTGTGTGTTTAAGAGACAGACTGACGTTTTAATGGCACACTGTGTGTTTAAGAGACAGACTGACGTTTTAATGGCACAATGTGTGTTTAAGAGACAGACTGACGTTTTAATGGCATACTGTGTGTTTAAGGGACAGGCTGACGTTTTAATGGCACACTGTGTGTTTGAGGGACAGACTGACGTTTTGATGGCACACTTTGTGTTTAAGGGACAGACTGACGTTTTATTGGCACACTGAGTGTTTAAGGGACAGACTGACGTTTTAATGGCACACTGTGTGTTTAAGGGACAGACTGACGTTTTATTGGCACACTGAGTGTTTAAGGGACAGACTGACGTTTTAATGGCACACTGTGTGTTTAAGAGACAGGCTGACGTTTTAATGGCACACTTTGTGTTTATGGGACAGGCTGACGTTTTGATGGCACACTTTGTGTTTAAGAGACAGTTGACGTTTTAATGGCACACTTTGTGTTTAAGGGACAGGCTGACGTTTTGATGGCACACTGTGTGTTTAAGGGACAGACTGTCGTTTTGATGGCACACTTTGTGTTTATGGGACAGACTGACGTTTTAATGGCACACTGTGTGTTTAAGAGACAGACTGACGTTTTAATGGCACACTGTGTGTTTAAGAGACAGACTGACGTTTTAATGGCACACTGTGTGTTTAAGAGACAGACTGACGTTTTAATGGCATACTGTGTGTTTAAGGGACAGGCTGACGTTTTAATGGCACACTGTGTGTTTGAGGGACAGACTGACGTTTTGATGGCACACTTTGTGTTTAAGGGACAGACTGACGTTTTATTGGCACACTGAGTGTTTAAGGGACAGACTGACGTTTTAATGGCACACTTGTGTTTAAGGGACAGACTGACGTTTTATTGGCACACTGAGTGTTTAAGGGACAGACTGACGTTTTAATGGCACACTGTGTGTTTAAGAGACAGGCTGACGTTTTAATGGCACACTTTGTGTTTATGGGACAGGCTGACGTTTTGATGGCACACTTTGTGTTTAAGAGACAGGTTGACGTTTTAATGGCACACTTTGTGTTTAAGGGACAGCTGACGTTTTGATGGCACACTGTGTGTTTAAGGGACAGACTGTCGTTTTGATGGCACACTTGTGTTTATGGACAGACTGACGTTTTAATGGCACACTGTGTGTTTTAAGAGACAGACTGACGTTTTAATGGCACACTGTGTGTTTAAGAGACAGACTGACGTTTTAATGGCACACTGTGTGTTTAAGAGACAGACTGACGTTTTAATGGCATACTGTGTGTTTAAGGGACAGGCTGACGTTTTAATGGCACACTGTGTGTTTAAGAGACAGACTGACGTTTTAATGGCACACTGTGTTTTAAGAGACAGACTGACGTTTTAATGGCACACTGTGTGTTTAAGAGACAGACTGACGTTTTAATGGCATACTGTGTGTTTAAGGACAGACTGACGTTTTATATGGCACACTGTGTGTTTAAGGACAGACTGACGCTTTATTGGCACACTGTGTGCTTAAAGGACAGACTGACGTTTTGATGGCTCACTTTGTGTTTAAGGGACAGACTGACGTCTTAATGGCACACTTTGTGTTTAAGGGACAGGCTGACGTCTTAATGGCACACTGTGTGTTTGAGGGACAGACTGACGTTTTAACTGGCACACTTTGTGTTTATGGGACAGGCTGACGTTTTAATGGCACACTGTGTGTTTAAGGACAGATTGACGTCTTAATGCACATTCTTCTTAAGGTACACACGACTGTGCCAAATAACCAGAAACGGCATTTTTAGTAGCTCGGGAGGCGTGGCGCCTAGCCTGGCCCTTGACCCCCCTGATCACATGCTGTGATAGACAATCCAGTGTCATCAACCGGCTGACGCGGGTCTTTCCCTTCTTTGCATCTGTTAAAAAGTGGCGAATTTTCGCTCTTTTTGAAAGCGATTTCAAATAAGTTAAGGTTTTGTCGGCATCCATGTCTTGTCAAATGTCAAGTAAAAGTTCTGTCCCTTGACTATGTCTAGACGAAAATTGAGAAAAATTCCACCCTAATCGTTTGTGATTTATTTGCCTTTAATTTGAAGATACCGCCAGCATTGCTCAATGAGATTAACGTTAATTAAATAGACGATGCTGAGAGTGAGGCACATAGAGTACTGAAGTGAAGTGGAATTAAGTGAGTTATTATTTGCTGTGACTGTTGAAATGACGCTGCTCTCTCTCTCTCTCTCTCTCTCTCTCTCTCTCTCTCTCTCTCTCTCTCTCTCTCTTTCTCTCTCTCTCTCCCTCTCTCTCTCTCTTTCACAAAAGCTAAACACAAAGGACAGTTATTCAATCTGTCGGTGATACGAACTTATCAATATGAAACAGGCGTTTTTGTTATATTGTGTTTGTTCCTATATCAAGGAAACAACAGGTGTGTTAAGTTATGAACTTGTAATGTCATTATTTCCAGTATCTGATGTTCCAGATTGTGATACACTTTCCGACAGTTCTGTAACCTGTATAATTGGCCTGCAAAAATGTTTTCCTTCTTTCGCTTTCGGCCCATTGGTAGTTTCCTGTAACTGGCATGTCATAAATACCATCGAACGTTTTATCCAAAAAGGAATAGACAGAGGAAGTGGCCGGGAATCCACTATGAAAGGAAAAACAAGAGCTTTGATTAATCAGACCAACATTGGTATCATCTCAAATGTAACACAGCACAGA
>CM060312.1:88227984-88237984 GCA_030674185.1 Monoplex corrugatus
AGGAAAAAGAAGGAAAGGAAGAAAGAGAGCAAATCCCAAGAAAGAGCATAAGCATGTTCCCCCATTCATCTGGACCTGCATGACAGCTAGGTTTCACACTCCCTTTCTCCCATAACAACACCGCCATCGACTGGTCTGTTTTGTGTTGTGGCGCCAATCAGCATCCCCCTCTCTTGCTCACTGACATGGAACAAGCTCCCGCGCTCAGTCATGCAAAAAGTAATAAGATGACGGTGAATGGACCTGAAACAAGATGGCTGCCTGTAAGT
Source organism: Monoplex corrugatus (assembly GCA_030674185.1). Lineage (NCBI taxonomy): Eukaryota > Metazoa > Mollusca > Gastropoda > Littorinimorpha > Ranellidae > Monoplex > Monoplex corrugatus. The sequence continues at coordinate 88,228,254 of CM060312.1, forward strand.
GGTCACTGAATGGAGAAAGGGGACAGCACCATGTCTATTTCCTGTTCCTTTAGCACGAGCAGGCGGACAGCAAGTCACGGGGACAGTATTATCCAATCAACATGGCGTCTTGACAGCAGGAAATTGGAGATGACGTGTTCCGCTAACTTTAAATGGCGGAAATTCATGTATAAACAGAAGGATTCCTCCTCCCAGAGAGAAGAGGGATCATATCTCCTTTCTTTTTTGAGCTCAACTAGTCAGAAGAGGGGATTATAATATGATAAGGCTTCTTTAGATAAATTAGTCTTTCTATACGCTACATATAGTAGAACTTTAAACCTTGACGAACGAACGTACAACCAACAATTGGAGTTAGTTTTATTGCCTGACATTTTTTCTGTATGTGTCCCTTTTGATTGTTTAAACTTCAGTTTAAAAAAGATAATAAACAAAACGACTCCATCGAAACCAACTCAGAATTTGAGCTTAAGGTTGTATATTGGATGACGAATACAGGCTGGTCCCTCACTTCCACATTTTCACTGTACTTTAACCCTGATGTCACGTGGCATTTCTCTGTGTCAGGCCTTCAGCCAAGTGCTTACCATCAACTCTTTCTCTCTGCAATACCAATGATGGTACAAGTGTACAGACAAAAGAGAGAAAGACAGAAAGAAAAAGAGCATGTTTGTGAAGAAAACTCATATAAGTATGGTAAACCAATTGCAGAGCATCGACGTCTTGATAATGATGATGATGATGATGATGATATGATGATGATGATGATGATGATGATGTTGATAACAATGTGCCAAACCTTGATACAAGAATCAAACCAAGACACGTACTCTCATCATTCACTAAAGCAGTCACCTCACCCAGCAACGATCAAACTCCAGGGCACAAAGCACACGAAACTGAATGGGGAAGAGAGGAGAGCGAGTGACCCCTGACCCCTGACCACAGCCATCGTCATCTCTCTGTCTCTCACACACACTGTGAGTCAACCCTCGTCAACCATTTACTGCCACAATTCTTCCTTTTGCTTCTGATTGCTGGAGGAAGAGAGGATCACACAAGGAGGAACTATTATAAATTCGAGCAGAAAAAGAAATTTATGAAAGATGGACAGAAATAACTGTGGGTTGATATCAACCACATGTTTTGTGACACAATCTTTATTTTGCACACAATTGAAGGCACACGCGAAAGAGAACCACTTATAATCCTCAGCCGCTGTTTGTTGTTGTTTTTGTCTATAAGAATCTTTTGTATGGAAAACAGTGACATTTGTGCTCAGAGCGTGATGTTAAGATTGTATGTAGATCATTGACATCAGTGCTGGTTGTTGTCCAGCTTCATGCTATAGATGACAGGAGGAAGCAAGAATTACTGAGGGGGGAAACGTGTAATTGGCAGCAACATGACAGAGACGAAATAAAGCAGCCATACAATCGTCCTTTGTTTTTAAAATAACTATCAGATCGTGTGGCCATGGTTAGTGATCACACACACATGCTCTCTCTCTCTGTCTATCTCTGTCTCTCTCTCTGTCTCTCTCTTTCTCTCTCTCTCTCTCTGTATCTCTCTCTCTCTCTGTGTCTCACTCTGTCTCTCTCTTTCTGTCTGTCTGTCTCTCTCTCTCTCTCTCTTTCTCTCTCTCTCTCTTTCTCTCCAAAGAAAAAAAGAAAGAAAAAGAGCATGTTTGTACAGAAAACGCCGATATGAATATGGTGTGTGAAATGAAGAACATCAAAGTCCAGACTATAATAAAGGTTTTGATAATAATAATGACATTTATACGGCGCCAAATCTTGATTCGAGAACGACACCAGGGTGCGCACTCTCATCGTTCACCAAAGCAGTCGCCCAACAACGATCAAACAAAGTCCAGGGCACAAAGCACACGAAAACTGAAATGGGGAAGAGAGGAGAAAAGTAGAGTGTGTGACCTCTGACCCAAGCCATCGTCCTCTCTCCGTCTCTCACACAGAGAATCAACGCTTGTCAGTCATTTACTGACGCAATTCTTCCTTTTGCTTGGGGAGGGGAGGACCACACAAAGAAGAGCCAGTTTGAATTCAACAGGTAAAAGAAACTAATGGAAGATGGACAGAAATAACTGTGGATTGAGATCAACCACATGTTTTGTGACACAACTTTTTATTTTGCACACAATTGAAGGGTCACGCGAAAGAGAACCACTTATAATCCTCAGCCACTGTTTGTTGTTGTTTTTGTCTATAAGAATCTTTTGTGTGGAAAACAGTGACATTTTTGCTCAGAACGTGATGTTAAGATTGTATGCAGATCATTGACATCAGTGCTGGTTGTTGTCCAGCTTCATGCCATAGATTACAGGAGGAAGCAGAAATTACTGAGGGGGGGGGGGGGGGGGCGGCGGAGGGACGTGTAATTGGCAGCAACATGACAGAGACGAAATGAAGCAGCCATACAATCGTCCTTTGTTTTTGTTATGTGATTATCAGATCGTGTGGCCATGGTTAGTGATCACACACACGCTTTCTCTGTCTCTGTCTCTCTGTCTCTCTGTCTCTGTCTCTCTCTCTCTCTCTCTCTTTGTATCTCTCTCTCTGTATCTCTCTCTCTCTGTGTCTCTCTCTCTGTCTCTCTCTCTCTGTCTCTCTCTGTCTTTCTCTCTCTCTCTCTCTCTCTCTCTCAAACACAAACACACACACACACACACACATACACATGTACAGACATATATTTATACATATACATATACATACATATGATATATAGATACGTAGATACATACATGCATACATACATGTACACATACATACATTCATACATACATACATACATACATACATGCATACAACACACACACACACACACACACACACACACACACACACACACACACACACACACACACATACACACAAATATCTCCCTTATCCTGCGCTGTTGACGATCTATCTCTTTTCATTCTTCCTTCTTCTTCTTCTTCTTCTTTTTTCTTCTACTTCCTTCTCCTTTCCTCCTCCTCCTCCCCCCTCCTCCTCCCTCCTCCTCCTCTTCCTCCTCCTCCTCCTCCTCCTCTTCTTCTTCTTCTTCTTCTTCTTCTGCTCCCTTGAACGGTGAGATGAAAAGAAGTCTTTCTTCTTTCAATAAAAAAAAAAGGGGGGGGGGTAGTTACATAGAATGGAGGGGAAAAGACAGAAAAAAGACAAAGAAAGAAAGAAAGAAAGCAGGAAAAGAAGGAAAGGAAGAAAGAGAGCAAATCCCAAGAAAGAGCATAAGCATGTTCCCCCATTCATCTGGACCTGCATGACAGCTAGGTTTCACACTCCCTTTCTCCCATAACAACACCGCCATCGATTGGTCTGTTTTGTGTTGTGGTGCCAATCAGCATCCCCCTCTCTTGCTCACTGACACGGAACAAGCTCCCTCGCTCAGTCGTGCAAAAAGTAATAAGATGACGGTGAATGGACCTGAAACAAGATGGCTGCCTGTAAGTGGTCACTGAATGGAGAAAGGGGACAGCACCATGTCTATTTCCTGTTCCTTTAGCACGAGCAGGCGGGCAGCAAGTCACGTGGACAGGATTATCCAATCAACATGGCGTCTTGACAGCAGGAAATTGGAGATGACGTGTTCCGCTAATTTTAAATGGCGGAAATTCATGTATAACCAGAAGGATTCCTCCTCCCAGAGAGAAGAGGGATCATATCTCCTTTCTTTTTTGAGCTCAACTAGTCAGAAGAGGGGATTATAATATGATAAGGCTTCTTTAGATAAATTAGTCTTTCTATACGCTACATATATTAGAACTTTAAACCTTGACGAACGAACGTACAACCAACAATTGGAGTTAGTTTAATTGCCTGACATTTTTTTCTGTATGTGTCCCTTTTGATTGTTTAATTATTGGTTTGAAAAAATAACAAATAAAACGACTCCATCGAAACCAACTCAAAATTTGAGCTTAAGGTTGTATATTGGATGACGAATACAGGCTGGTCCCTCACTTCCACATTTTCACTGTACTTTAACCCTGATGTCACGTGGCATTTCTCCGTGTCAGGCCTTCCAGCCATGTGCTTACCATCAACTCTTTCTCTCTGCAATACCGATGATGGTACAAGTGTACAGACAAAAGAGAGAAAGACAGAAAGAAAAAGAGCATGTTTGTGAAGAAAACTCATATAAGTATGGTAAACCAATTGCAGAGCATCGACGTCTTGATAATGATGATGATGATGATGATGATGATGATGATGATGATGATGATAACAATGTGCCAAACCTTGATACAAGAATAAACCAAGGCACGTACTCTCATCATTCACCAAAGCAGTCACCTCACCCAACAACGATCAAACTCCAGGGCACAAAGTGCACGAAAACTGGAATGAGGAAGAGAGGAGAAAAGTAGAGTGAGTGACCCCTGACCCCTGACCACAGCCGTCGTCATCTCTCTGTCTCTCACACACACGTGTGGGTCAACCCTCGTCAACCATTTACCGACGCAATTTTTCCATTTGCTTGTGATTGCTGGGGGAAGGGAGGATCACACAAAGAGGAACTATTATAAATTCCAGCAGAAAAAGAAACTTATGAAAGATGGACAGAAATAACTGTGGGTTGATATCAACCACATGTTTTGTGACACAACTCTTTATTTTGCACACAATTGAAGGGACACGCGAAAGAGAACCACTTGTAATCCTCAGCCACTGTTTGTTGTTGTTTTTGTCTTTAAGAATCTTTTGTATGGAAAACAGTGACATTTGTGCTCAGAGCGTGATGTTAAGATTGTATGCAGATCATTGACATCAGTGCTGGTTGTTGTCCAGCTTCATGCCATAGATGACAGGAGGAAGCAGAAATTACTGAGAGGGGGGGGGGATGTGTAATTGGCAGCAATATGACAGAGACGAAAATGAAGCAGCCATACAATTGTCCTTTGTTTTTGTAATAATTGTCAGATCGTGTGGCCATGGTTAGTGATCACACACACACGCTCTCTCTCTATTTCTCTCTCTCTCTTTCTCTCTCTCTCTCTCTCTCTTTCTCTCACACACACACATATATATATTATATACATATATATATACATGTATATATTTATATATACATATACACATACATACAACACACACAAATACACACACACACACAATCTCTCACGCACACACATACACACACACACACACATACAACACACACACACACACACACACACACACACACACACACACACAACACACACACACACACACACACTGCATGCGCCTGATTAAAATTTTCAATAAAAATCTCATTTAGATAATCCCATTCGTAAATGAAAGACTTAAAACACCCAGCATTCTGTGGACACAGGACCTACATCATGTCTTTTACTGTGTGGAATTAACTCCATCATTTGTTCTCAATAAAGAACAAAGCAGAAAAAGAAATCAAAAGAGAAAAACGCCTGACAGATGACATGTTGTTCACTTCATTGACTTTACACACTTCTCAAATTAGACAGTCGATTGATCGCCTCTTGTTCTGCCTGACTGGCGTTATGTGAGAGAAATGTTGATTGGTTAACGCTGTCGACGTGAGGTAAGCGTTGATTGGTTAATTCTATCCGTGTCACTGATTTGTTGATTGGCTAATGCTGTCAGTGTAACGTAAGAGTGGATTGGTTAGTGTTGTCCATGTTACATAAGTGTTGATTGGTTAATGCTGTCCGTGTAACATAAGTGTTGATTGGTTAATGCTGTCTATGTAACATAAATATTGATTGGTTAACGCTCTCCATGTAACATAAGTGTTGATTGGTTAATGCTGTCCGTGTAACATAAGTGTTGATTGGTTAATGCTGTCTATGTAACATAAATATTGATTGGTTAACGCTCTCCATGTAACATAAGTGTTGATTGGTTAATGCTGTCCGTGTAACATAAATGTTGATTGGCTAATGCTGTCCGTGTAACATAAGTGTTGATTGGTTAATGCTGTCCATGTAACATAAGTGTTGATTGGTTAATGCTGTCCGTGTAACATAAGTGTTGATTGGTTAATGCTGTCCATGTAACATAAGTGTTGATTGGCTAATGCTGTCCATGTAACATAAGTGTTGATTGGTTAATGCTGTCCATGTAACATAAGTGTTGATTGGTTAATGCTGTCTGTGTAACATAAGTGTTGATTGGTCAATGCTCTCCATGTAACATAAGTGTTGATTGGTCAATGCTCTCCATGTAACATAAGTGTTGATTGGTCAATGCTCTCCATGTAACATAAGTGTTGATTGGTCAATGCTCTCCATGTAACATAAGTGTTGATTGGTCAATGCTGTCCAAGTAACATAAGTGTTGATTGGTCAATGCTCTCCATGTAACATAAGTGTTGATTGGCTAATGCTGTCCAAGTAACATAAGTGTTGATTGGTCAATGCTCTCTTGTAACATAAGTGTTGATTGGTCAATGCTGTCCGTGTAACATAAGTGTTGATTGGTCAATGCTCTCCATGTAACATAAGTGTTGATTGGCTAATGCTGTCCATGTAACGTAAGTGTTGATTGGCTAATGCTGTCCGTATAACATAAGTGTTGATTGGTTAATGCTGTCCCTGTAACATAAGTGTTCATCGGTCAATGCTGTCTGTGTAACATAAGTGTTGACTGGTTAGCTCTCTCCATGTAACATAAGTGTTGATTGGTTAACGCTCTCCGTGTAACATAAGTGTTGATTGGTTAATGCTGTCCATGTAACATAAATGTTGATTGGTTAACGCTCTCCATGTAACATAAGTGTTGATTGGTTAACGCTGTCCGTGTAACATAAGTGTTGATTGGTTAATGCTGTCTAAGGGAGAGAAGTGTTGATTGGTTAATGCTGTCTATGGGAGAAAAGTATTGATTGGTTAATGCTGTCTGTGGGAGAGAAGTGTTGATTGGTTAATGCTGTCTATGGGAGAGAAGTGTTGATTGGTTAATGCTGTCTGTGGGAGAGAAGTGTTGATTGGTTAATGCTGTCTGTGGGAGAGAAGTGTTGATTGGTTAATGCTGTCTGTGGGAGAGAAGAGTTGATTGGTTAATCATGTCTGTGGGAAGGAAGTGTTGATTGGTTAATGCTGTCCACAGGAAAGAAGTGTTGATTGGTTAATGCTGTCTATGGGAGAGAAGTGTTGATTGGTTAATGCTGTTTGTGGGAGAGAAGTTTTGATTGGTTAATGCTGTCTGTGGGAAAGAAGTGTGATTGGTTAATGCTGATTGTATGAGAGAAGTGTTGATTGGTTAATGCTGTCTGTGGGAAAGAAGTGTGATTGGTTAATGCTGATTGTATGATAGAAGTGTTGATTGGTTAATTGTGTCTGTGTAAGAGACGGGTTGATTGATTAATGCTATGTGAGAGAAGTGCTGATTGGTTAATGCTAACTATGCCACAGAAGTGTTTATTGGTAAATTCTATCTGTGTAAGACATGAGTTGATTGGTTAATGATGTCTATGTGAGAGAAGTGTTGATTGGTTAAAACTGTCCAAATCACAGAAGTATTGATTGGCTAGTGTTGTCCATGTAAATATGCATAGAATAGGAACCTCTAATTGGCACTAGTCATTGAGCGATATCAACCAAAAAAAACTCACGTGGATTTATAGTTCTGAATACTCTGGTGTGAAGGGACACAACCGCTCCGACAAATTTGTTGGTAAAACCAATACAATAAACAATCTATGTCTTGGAGATCTGAGGTTCTCAGGAACTAAATTCATGCCTTCGAGAAAAACTTTTGATCATCATACATACCATTGATAGTCTTACACGAAAAGGAATATCTAGAGGAATGAGTAGAACGTCAGTCATGAGTACAAAAACAGGAGCCATTATCAATCAAACATCGATACTGTTCCCAAAATAACAGCGTGTAGCGTAGAATAGACGTTTCTGGCATTCCCCGAATCACAGATCTATGAAATTTAATTAAAGAAATGATAACGACGTTTGTACTGAAAATAAAATAAAGACGAAGGTGATGAATCAAGTGTAGGAATATATGAAAGAGAGATTGTGTATATTTTTCTGTGTGTGTGGTGTGTGTGTGTGTGTGTGTGTGTGTGTGTGTGTGTGTGGGGTGTGTGTGTGGGGTGTGTGTGTGTTTGTGTGTGTGTGTGTGTGTTGTGTGTTGTGTGTATGTAAGTGCTGTTGTGTGTTGTAAGTGCTGTTAGTATGTGTGTGTGTGTGTGTGTGTTGTGTGTGTGTGTGTGTGTGTGTGTGTGTGTGTGTGTGTGTGTTTGTGTGTGTAAGTGCATGTTAGTATGTGTGTGTGTGTGTGTGTGTGCTTGTGTGTGTGTGTTTTGTATGTGTGTGAGAGTTTTTGTGTGTATGTCAGTTTGTGTGTGTGTGCGTGCGTGCGTGCGTGCGTGCGTGTGTGTGTGTTGTGTGTGTGTGTGTGTGTGTGTGTGTGTTTGCATGTGCGTACGTTTTCTTTTTGTTGTGAAAGGTGGAGGATGGATTAGGAGACTTATGGTGAAGGGGATGTTAGACAGGGAGAAACGGTTGTTTGTTGGGTTGCCCAAAGTTTCGCTTTTATGACATGAATCTACAGCGTTGATTGCGGTCGTACTTGTTTTAACCCTTTCACTCCTGCATCCTATCCATCCTGAGGGAGTCAAAAGGGTCAAGTTTTTAACTTTGATAGCATGGGATGACAATGCAGGACTCTGGTGGACAGGGTAAGGTAGTCAAAGGGTTAAGGACATAGCAGATATAAAGATACAGTTCACTACGATGTAATGTATGCTGTTTCAATACCACGTTTGTACAAGGATAAGGCACAGAAAACATTCGCTAAGTAGGACTTCAAGACTTGCCAGTGGTTCGTGTTTATGCCTTAGCTTGTACCATGTCATTTTGGATACCATCCATCATAATGGTATCGGCAGCATAGTGCATATGGAATTCATTCCGTGTACAGAGAATCCATCTTGAGAAATTGAACCCGAAAGTAAAGAGTGTCCTTAGGGTCCATTCAACTCCATCTTGTTGTGCCTCTTGAAGAGCGCGTGAGCTTGTTCCATGTCATTGATTAAGAGAGAGGGATGTTGACTGGCACTAACAACACCAAGTGGACCAATCGATGGTGTCGTTGTTAATAGAGAAAGGGAGGGTGAAACATGGTCCATTACGTTGTCCTGAATGAACCGGCAACGTGCTTACAAATGCTGCTGTTGATGTTTTTTTTTTCTTTGTATGGAATATTTTTTCTTTTGTTAAAGGGAAAGTGTACATTGATCCATACTGATCAGAGTAGTATGTGTGTGTGTGTGTGTGTGTGTGTGTGGTGTGTGTGTGTGTTTGTGTTGTTTGTGTGTGTGTGTGTGTGTTGGTGTGTGATGTGCGTGGTATGTGTCTATGAGTCCGTGTGTCTCTGTCTATCTGTTCTGTGTGTCTGTGTGTGTATGTATGTATATACCGTGTGTGTGTGTGTGTGTGTGTGTGTGTGTGTGTGTGTGTGGTGTGTGTGTGTGTGTGTGTTTTGCATATGTGTGACTGTGAGTCTGTGTCTGTCTGTGTGTAGTATGTGTACTGCTGTGTGTTGTGTGCGTGAGTGTGTTGTGTGTTTGATGTGTGTTATGTGTCGTGTGTGTGTGTCAGTCCTGTCTGTCTGTCTGTCTGTCTGTGTCTGTGTCTGTGTCTGTATCTGTCTTTCCACCACCGACCTGGCCAACCTTCACTTGAACAATGCACTTGTGAACTTCGTGGTGAAAGCGAGACTGCAGCT
>CM060312.1:88242984-88250484 GCA_030674185.1 Monoplex corrugatus
AATTGGCCTGTTCGTTGTCAATCATAATGTTTCCATCATTCTGGTGGTGTCAGCTTACAGATCGCTGTTTCCATCATTCTGGTGGTGTCAGTTTACAGATCGCTGTTTCCATCATTCTAGTGGTGTCAGCTTATAGATCGCTGTTTCCATCATTCTGGTGGTGTCAGCTTACAGATCGCTGTTTCCATCATTCTGGTGGTGTCAGCTTACAGATCGCTGTTTCCATCATTCTGGTGGTGTCAGCTTACAGTTCGCTGTTTCCATCATTCTGGTGGTGTCAGCTTACAGATCGCTGTTTCCATCATTCTGGTGGTGTCAGCTTACAGATCGCTGTTTCCATCATTCTGGTGGTGTCAGCTTACAGATCGCTGTTTCCATCATTCTGGTGGTGTCAGCTTACAGATCGCTGTTTCCATCATTCTGGTGGTGTCAGCTTACAGATCGCTGTTTCCATCATTCTGGTGGTGTCAGCTCACAGATCGCTGTTTCCATCATTCTGGTGGTGTCAGCTTACAGATCGCTGTTTCCATCATTCTGGTGGTGTCAGCTTACAGATCGCTGTTTCCATCATTCTGGTGGTGTCAGCTTACAGATCGCTGTTTCCATCATTCTGGTGGTGTCAGCTCACAGATCGCTGTTTCCATCATTCTGGTGGTGTCAGCTTACAGATCGCTGTTTCCATCATTCTGGTGGTGTCAGCTTACAGATCGCTGTTTCCATCATTCTGGTGGTGTCAGCTTACAGATCGCTGTTTCCATCATTCTGGTGGTGTCAGCTTACAGATCGCTCTCCCCAAATCTCGTCCACATTTTAAGACTTTGCCAGCGTATGGCGTTTTGTGCAGGCTTAAGGAATCTGCTAGATGATTGCTGCAGATTTCTGTGGAATTGTCTGAGTACGATGAATCCTTCTTGAACAAACTCCAAACTCCTATTGAAACTAATCAAGTTCTTTCGAATGACACACAGGGGAGGGGGGGGGGGGAGGGAGGGAGAGAGAAAGAGAGAGAGAAAAAAGACAGACAGACAAGTAGGCAGAGATACAGACAGACAGACAGACAGAGAGGCAGAGACACAGACAGACAGACAGAGAGGCAGAGAGAGGCAGAAGGGGAGATGGACAGAGATAGACAGACAGGCAGACAGACAAAGAGAGATAGGCAGAGACAGACAGACAGACTGAGGGAGAGAGAGACAAAATGATACAGACAAAGCGAGGGAGAAAGAGGGGGACAGAGTCAGCGAGAGAGAGAGAGAGGTCAAACAGAGAAAGAGAAAGAGAGAGAGTCACAGAGAGAGAGTCAAACAGAGAGAGTCAGAGAGAGAGTCAGAGAGAAAGAGAGAGAGTCACGAGAGAGAGAGTTAGAGAGTGAGTCACAGAGAGAGAGAGACAAACAGAGAGAGAGAGAGAGTCACAGAGAGAGAGATTCAAACAGAGCGAGAGAGAGAAAGATAGAGAGTCAGAGAGAGAGAGACTCAACAGAAAGAGAGAGTCAAACAGAGCGAGAGACAGACAGACAGACAGACAGAGACAGAGGAGAAGAGGGGGTAGTGGGGAACATGTGAGAAAAATCACAGGTAGAGAGAGAGTCAGAGAGACACAGAGAGCAAACAGAGAGACAGAGATAGAGTCACAGAGAGACAGTCAGAGAGAAAGAGAGAGTCAAACAGAGAGACAGAGAGAGTCAGAGAGAGAGAGGAGACAGACAGACAAACAGACAGAAAAGAAAGAGAGAAAGAAAGAGAAAAGAGAGAGAGAGACAGTGTGTGTGTGTGTGTGTGGTGGTGCGCGCTGGGTGTGTGTAGTGTGTGTGTGTGTGTGTGTGGCGTGTGTGGCGTGTGCGCATGTGTGTGTGCGTGTTGTCAAACAGAGAGAGTGAGTAAAAGACGAAGACAGACAGACAGACAGACAGATAGAGAGACAGAACAGGACAGAGAGACTTAGCTTACAGGGTAACAGAAGGAACAATACAGACTCATTTCCATCAGAACCACACGGCCAATACCGTCGCTGAACAACAAACAGGGGAAACGTGAACCCCGTCACTAGCATCCGTGATGGCCTCAGTTTTCAGGGTCCCCATTGCCCACTGTTTGTTTCCGTCTTACACAGGTCTGCTATGATTGATGGGACAATCCACCCTGATTAACGGAACAATCCACCCTGATTTTGTGTCCATTCACATTTTGGGGAACCTCGTGTTGACCTAGGGGATTAACTTCAGACCATTTTAATCACTCCATAATTGAATGCCCATGGATCGGTCTGATCAAACGTGAACATAATGCTTTGAGAAATTGGAGAAAAATTGATGTTGAATTTTGTTTGCTTTTTTTTTTTGCTTTTTTTTTTCTGGGGTCGATCTATTTCTTATTAAACTGTGAGATTTCTTTTTCGGCAAATATAAATGCTTTATCCTTGAAACGTGTGTGTGTGTGTGTGGGGTGTGTGTGTGTGTGTGTGTGTGTGTGGTGTGTGTGTGTGTGTGTGTGTGTACGTGTGTGTGTGTGTTTGTGTGTGTGTACGTGTGTGTGTGTATGTGTGTGTGTGTGTGTGTGTGTGTCTGTTTGTGTCTCTGTGTGTGTGCGTGTGTCTGTGTGTGTGTATTGTGTGTGTGTGCGTGTGTGTGTGTATGTGTGTGTGAGTGTGCGTGTGTGTGTTGTGTATGTGTGTGTGTGTGAGTGTTATTTGGTATGTCTAAAATATTTACGATACTGAATTATGGTGGGTTATGGCCTTGGAAGAGGGTACGAACGTCACCAATGAATCCCCCGTTTAAGAGTTGGATAACTGTCTACATGATAGCTTTCAGTAAATGTTGGTTTAGTGTGATAAATTTCAGCTGCCTGCGACTAGTACCATAATAATGGAGGGGAGTGTGGAAATCCCGTCAGACTTCCATATCCAACCTAATCACCACCCCCCCCCCCCCCCCGCCAAGCCTGCCCCCCTCCCCTCCGCCTGTCCCATCTTGAAAGGAATGGTCCCACTATAATCCATAGGGCATTTCGTCCCAGCGTTCTGTCACCATTAACTCTTTGACTCTCGCACCCTATCTACCAGCTGTAAAAACTTTTTTTTTTAGGATCATCGCACTTAAGGGGTTACATTTGTGCTCACCTTTTTTTCCCCGTTCCATTTTCTACGCCTAATGGCCACAGAAGCTGAAACATTTTTACAATGCGTGATGGTGATGATGTCGATGAGGATGATATTCATGATGCTACGGAGTTCCATCTAGGATTGAGACTGGTGACAGGGCTGTACTCTACCTTACTATCATAATACATCCTGGCGTCAACCAGGCCCCGAGAGATACAGACACCTGCGGTGCTGGTCAGAAGATTTGAGCAACACCCTCAATGACGCATCCGTGAAGTGGATGAGACTCGACTGTGTGATCTCAGTCTTCCCAATGAGCCCATAGCACGCCCAGACTCTGGGTAGGAACCGGTTAGAGCCGAAAATCCCACAATGATATAGTTTTGATGGGACTGATGGGGATTCGAACCCACAACCTTCCAGTCGGTAGTCCGTTGCGCTAACCACTACACCACGGCGACTGGTTCCAGCTGCAAAAACTTAATTCTTTGACTCCCTCACACTATCAATGTCACCAATGAGTCATTTTAAAAGTAAGCTGGTGGACAGTGTGAGGAAATCAAAGGGTTAAGTTTTTGCTTTACTATCAATGATGACGAGGCCGGATACAAGTGGATAGGGCAAAGGAGTCAAAGAGTTAAACAATTTCAATTTGAACTGTTCACGAGAGACTGAGCGCACTTAGACAATTCCACATTCGCTCCTCCCAAATCTGCCGTTGATTGTTACGCAGATTTCTTGCACAAAATCCTACGCGCTGACAAGGTCTTGATATTCATATTTTCATATTCATATTCATTTCTTTTGTCACAGTGGATTTACCGTGGGAAAATAGGGCTGCTCTTCATTTTGATAGTTCGTCGCCGCAGTGCAGCGCCACCCAAGTTTTTTATTGTTGTTTTGCTTTGTTTTGTTTTGTTACAAAGACTTCAGAGAGAGCAAGAAGACTAACTGGCCTTCAAGAGGAGAGACCTGGCAAATCAACCTATCTCTCCAATGGTATATACCAGGGCAGTAGGGCGAATGTTCTGCTCTTCACAATTTTCAACTGCCGTGGGATCTTTAGCGTGAGCACGCCAGTAGGCACACGTGTCTAGACACATCTTTCGCCCCTTTCCGAAGGACTAGATGCTCAGGTTGACTTTTCGGTCAAACTATGGAGAAAAGTCGAAAGACTCAACAGGAAGCGAACCCTGAAACCTCGAGTTTAGTTGTTCACAGGTGAACACGTCTGAACCATTCCGCCACTCTTCTCCTGGGAGGGAGGAGGGGGACCAGTGAAACACAAAGCTGACACCACCAGAATGATTGAAGCATTAAGATGGGCAGCGAACGGGCCAGGGTTTTTTTTTTTTATTATTATTATTATTGTAGGCTAGGAAAGAAAACAAACGAGACAGTCTTGATGGAGGCAGACACAGGTAGATCACTCATAAGGAAGGTTAGGAAAAGAGGAAAAGACAGGCAACATTTATAGGGCATTTTATGAGGAAGGGGGATTTGGAGCACCTGGTCACAATGGGAAAGCTGGAGGGAAAGAGAGCACCAGGTAGACCCAGGGAGAAAATGCTGGACGGACTTGCAGAGTGGCTGGGACGAGGAGGGTGGGGGAGATGCTAGGGGCAACGAGAGATAGAGACAGATGGAAGTCCATGATCGCCAACGCCATGCGGCAGGGCACCTGATGATGATGATATGAGGCTAGGATTGAACTTGAGATATCAAATTTTGAGGCCACGACTCTCTCAGCTGAGGCAGTCAGCCTGATTGATATCAAAGCGTGCGTAATGTGTGACTGCCGACTTCTTTTTTTAACACAACGTTGTTTTTGTTGTTCACAGTGACTGACTTCACAATGTTTATGTTGTTTATAACGATTGACTCACAACTTTATGTTGTTATAACGATTGACCTCACAATGTTTAGTGTTAAACGATTGACTCCAACTTGTTGTTTATAACGATTGACTTCACAATGTTTATGTTGTTATAACGATTGACTCACATCTTATGTTGTTTTAACGATTGACTCACAAACTTTATGTTGTTTATAACGATTGACCTCACAAACTTTATGTTGTTATAACGACTGACTCACATTATGTTGTTTATAACGTTGACCTCACAATCTTTATGTGTTTATAACGATGACCTCACAACTTTATGTTGTTTATAACGATGACCTCACAAACTTTATGTTGTTTATAACGATTGACCTCACAAACTTTATGTTGTTTACAACGATTGACCTCACAATCTTTATGTAGTTTACAACGATTGACCTCACAATCTTTATGTTGTTTAAACGATTGACCTCACAACTTTATGTTGTTTATAACGATTGACCTCACACTGTTTATGTTGTTTATAACGATTGACCTCACAAACTTTATGTTGTTTTATAACGATTGACCTCACAAACTTTATGTTGTTTATAACGATTGACCTCACAATCTTTATGTTGTTTATACGATTGACCTCACAATCTTTATGTTGTTTATAACGATTGACCTCACAACTTTTGTTGTTTATAACGATTGACCTCACAACTTTATGTTTTCACAGTGATTTACCCACAAACGTTGTTAAAATGTTGTTCTCCACGATTGACCTCACGGACGTTGTTTGTGCTGTTAACAATGATTGACCTAATGAATTCTGTTTTATGTTCTTGAGGATGACTGACCTCGCAAATTGTGTTTGTGTTGTTCGTGGTCGTTGACTTAAAATTTTGTTATGTTGTTCATGATGATTGACCTTAAATTTTGTTTATGTTGCTCATGATGATTGACCATAAAATTTTGTTTATGTTGTTCATGATGATTGACCATAAAATTTTGTTTATGTGTTTGTGTTCTATGGATGATTGACCATAAACATTTTGCTTATGTTGTTCATGGTAATTGACCTTAAAATTTTGTTTATGTTGTTCATGATGATTGACCATAAATTTTGTTTATGTTGTTCATGGTGATTGACCTCACAAAACTTGTTCATGTTATTCACGGTGAATTGACCTCGCAAATTTTATTTATGTTGTCCATGAAGATTGACCACACAGACGTTGTTTATGTTGTTGACCCTATTTGACCCCACACACGCTTTCAGCTTCACGAGTGAAAATATCTAGTTCATTGTCCAACAAAGCATGTTCTCTCCTGAGTCTTTTGTCTTTTGTCTTTTGTCGGAAGTGTGTGTGTGTGTTTATGTGTGTGTGTGTGTGTGTGTGTGTGTGTGTGTGTGTGTGTGTGTGTGTGTGTGTGTGTGTGTGTGTGTGTGTGTGTGTGTGTGTGTGTGTGTGTGTGTGTATGTGTGTGTGTGTGTGTGTGTGTGTGCGAGTGTGTGTGCGTGTGTGAGTCCGTGTAAAATATTGTATATTATATATTGAATGAAATGCGAGTTGCGGTCTGTATAGAGTCTCCCATAAGACAGTAGCTAGCAAATTGTATCGGAGACTAGATCATTTAAGTCTTTTGTCGGTGGAAGTGTGTGTGTGTGTTTATTGTGTGTGTGGTGTGTGTGTGTTTTGTTTTGTTTGTGTGTGTGTGTTTGTGTGTGTTTGTGTGTGTTTTGTGTGTGTGTTTGTGTGTTTGTGTGTGTGTGTGTGTGTTTGTGTGTGTGTGTGTATGTGTGTGTTTGTGTGTGTAGGTGTGTGTGTGTGTGTTTGTGTGTTTTGTTTTGCATTGTGTGTGTGTTGTGTTGTGTGTTGTGTGTGTTGTGTTTCGTGTGTGTGGGTGTGTTGGTGGTGTGTTGTGTGGTGTGTGTGTAGTGTGTGTGTGTGTGTGTTGTGTGGTATGTGTGTTTGTCTGTGCTGTGTGTGTTGTGTGTAGTGTGTGTTCAGTGTGTGTGTGTGTGTTCGTGTGTGTGTGAGTGTGTGTGCGTGTGTGAGTGCGTGTGTCGTGTTGTGGTGCGTGTGTGTTGTGTGTTGCTCTGTGTGTGATGTGTGTGTGTGTGTGTGTGTGTGTGTTGTGTGTGTTAGTATGTATGTTTTGCCTGTGTGTGTGTGTGTGTGTGTGTTGTGGTGTGTGTTGCGTGTGTGTTGTGTGGGTGTGTGTGTGTGTTTGTGTGTGTGTGTGATTTTTGTGTGTGTGTTGTGGGGGTGTGTGTGTGTGTTTGTGTGGGGGGGGGGAGTGTATTGCGCGCATGCGTGTGTGTGTGTATGTGCGTTTGCCTCTATGTGTGCATATTATATATTTGTTGTGTGTTGTGTGTGTGTGTGTGTGTGTGTGTGTGTGTGTGGTGTGTTGTGTTGTGTTTTGCATATGTGTGTGCGTGTGTTGTGTTGTGTGTTTGTGTTTTGCATGTGTGTGTGTGTTTGCCTCTGTGTGTGTGTGTGTGTGTGTGTGTGTGTGTGTGTGCGTGTGTGGTCGTGTGGCGTGTGTGGGCGCGCACGTGATGC
>CM060312.1:88262984-88267984 GCA_030674185.1 Monoplex corrugatus
AGCGTTCATACCAACAAATGCCTATCAATTAACATCAGGAAGAGAGTTCTAGAATTGTATATAGAAGCGATACTGTTGTACGGTCGTGAGGCGTAGACAGTCAACGCACAAAGTCCGAGCAAAATTGAGGCAACTGAAACGTGGTTTCTAAGAAGAATGTTGAGAGTTCCATGGACAGCAAAGAAAACAAACAAGACAGCTTTGAAGGAGGCCGACACAAGAAGATTATTTTTAAAAAGAAGATTAGGAAAAGACAGGCAACATTTATAGGACATTTTATGAAGAAAGGGGAAGGAGCTGCTGCTCACAACAGGAAAGCTGGAGGGAAAGAGAGCACCAGGTAGACCCAGGGAGATAATATTGGACGGACTTGCAGTGTGGCTGAGGACAGAGAGGGGTAGATTCGTGTGGAGGGCTATGATCGCCAACGCCATGCTGCAGGGCACATCATGATGATGTTGATCAATACATTCGCGCACATAACCCAAGGAGATGCTCTTGACGTTGACCACTCCGTCCAGTTTATCACAAAGGGGATTTAAAAAACATACCTGAACACAAATTTAGACATAACAAAGGGCACTAAAGCGTATATAAAAACAGACCTAAATTACCTAAAATCGCTTCCGCGAGGGTGGGAGATATACTTGCAGGGACAAAAGATGAATTCGTATGGAAGAGGACCATGATCGCCGACGGCATGCGGCAGGGCACATGATCTGATGATGATGGTGATGATGATGGTGATGATGACGATGACAATAACGATGACGATGGTTCTGACAAAAGACTCAGCCAGTCCGCAAAATGCTGCTTTAACCCTTTGACTCCCGCACCCTATCCACCCTTCGCAAAAACTTAACCCTTTGACTTCCGCACCCTATCCACTCTCCGCAAAACTTAACCCTTTGACTCCCTCAGCCTATCCATCCTCCGCAAAACTTAACCCTTTGACTCCCGCAACCCAATCTACCTTCCTAAAAACTTAGATCTACCCTTTGACTCCCTCACCCTATCCACCAGCTTCCTGCAGGAAGCAGGTGGATAGGGTGAGGGAGTCAAAGGGTTAAGTTTTTGGTTCGCTAGCATGGTTGACAATGCAGGATCCTGGAGGACAAGGTGCGAGAGTCAAAGGGTTAACCAGACGGACATATCTCCTGTTTGGTGCCGTTTTATACAGTACGAGAACATCAGTGTCAATTTCAGTTTCAGTTTCAGTTTCTCAAGTTGACGTCTCCGCGCTCGGAATGAATTCCATATGCACTAACGTCACAGGTGCCATAAGGTGGAGAAGATCCAGAATGATCACAGCACAAGCCTTAAGCCTGCGCATAAACCCATGAGCTGGCCAGGTCCTGAGGTTCTACCTAGATAGTTCCATAGCCTTGGGGTCGCAGGGGAGTGAGGTGGCAGAGACCTCAATTTTTCCGGGCCAGCACCACGATGGCGGCGCCCATCCCTCTCCTCGCTTCAAATTTATATTCATATTCATATTTTTTTACCAAAACTTCAGAAAGGTAAGAAGGTTAATTGGTCTTCAAGGGGTGGGACCTCGGAAATCAACATATCATTGTTTTTACCAAGGCAGCCGGGCAATGCCCTGCTCTTCACGATTTTCAATTGCCATGGGATCTTTAGCGTCCGTAGCCAGAAGGCACATGGGTCCGACTCGTTTTTCGTCCCCTTCCGAAGGACTAGACGTTCAGTTCAATTTTCCGGTCAAACTTAGGAGAAAAGTCGAGGCCTCTACGGGAAGCGAACCCTGGAACCTCGAGTTAAGTTATCGGCAGGCGAACGTGTAAACCATTCTGCCAATCTTTTCCATCATCATCATCATCATCATCATCAAGTGCCCTGCCGCATGGCGTTGGCGATCATGACCCTTGGCCATGACTATACTTGGGAAAGTACGATGGTGGTTTCCCGTTGCCTTCCATCGGTTTGTGTACGCTCTCTCCGTTAGCCTTTGTCGTTCCCACGACAACCTACAAGGCAGTCATCATCATCATTATGTGCCTTGCCACATGGCTTTGGCGACCATGGCCTTCCGTCTGTTTCTAATCCTTGTTGCCTCAAGGCAGTAGGGGTGATTTTTTTCAGGATTTACTCCTTTAGCCTAATTCTCTCCCAAGATACCTACCAGGCAGTGGTGTTATTTACCCATAGCTGGGGGTCTGGTTCGTGGACACCAGGGCATATCCACACGCCAGTGGGCCTGCGTGCCGCACGTCTGGGTGCTAGACCTCCTCCGAATCCCTCGAGTTTTAGCCTGAGTCAGTCTTCTCCCTAGAACTTAAAAAACATGGTTACCTGTGCACAGATGTTCCGGTGGAGGGGGTACTACAGGTGTTCGGGGGGTTCTTCCTGACCTACTGCCTGAGGCATGGCTACGACAAGATGCTGAAGACACTGGGGGGAGACATCGTCAGCTTCATACAGAACCTGGACTCACTGCACTCACTACTGGCCCTGTCCTACAAGGGCATTGAAGCACCTTCCTTCAGGTAAGGGCTATCTTTTTTTGGTTGGTTGGTTGGTTGGTTGGTTGCTTGCTTGCTTGCTTGCTTGCTTGGTTGCTTGGTTGCTTGGTTGCTTGCTTGCTTGCTTGCTTGCTTGGTCGGTTGGTTGTTCGTGTTCGGTCGGTTTGGTTGGTTGGTTGGTTGGTTGGTTGTTTGGATGGTTGGTTGCTTGGTTGGTTGCTTGGTTGCTTGGTTGCTTGGTTGGTTGCTTGGTTGGTTGCTTGGTTGGTTTTGTTTCTGTTTTTCTATCTTTGTAAGAGGGGAGAGGGAGAGAGAGAGAGAGGGAGAGAGAGAGAGAAGAGAGACAGAGAAACAGAGAGAGACAGAGAAACAGAGAGAGACAGAGACAGAGAAAGACAGACACAGAGAGAGACAGAGACAGAGAGATAGAGACAGACACAGAGACGGAGAGAGACAGAGACAGAGACAGACAAGGACAGAGAGACAGAAAGAGTGAGAGAGAGTGTGTGTGTGTGTGTGCGCGCGCGCGCGCGCGCGCGCGAGTGTATCTGTGTGTTTCTGTGTGTCTGTGCATGTTCACTCTCTCTCTCTCTCTCTCTCTCTCTCTCTCTCTCTCTCTCTCTCTCTCTTTCTCTCTCTCTCTCTCCCTCGATATTGACATCATGAGCAAATAAACATGGCTGCTGAAGAAGGAGCATCAGAGCTCCGAAAGCTACGAAAGCTAAAAAAATGGTGTTTTCGTGTTTTTGTTTGATCATATATAACTACAGAACACAGTTACGCGCACATTAAATGTACATTATTATCATCTATTTTTAAAATCTGATAGTAGGACCTGTGTAAATGAGAGGACGCAGTATGTATGACTACAACATTATCTCAGAGAGCAACTCTACAACATCCTCAGATGGCAAGCTAACCCGTACTTTTTGAAAGGTGAAGAAGCACCATTGTGTATACCGTATGATGAGCCGTTGAGCATCCAACATCTCCTCCTCGACTGTGGGACATGTGCGATGTGAGACAAAAGCACTACACGGCGGACTCCTTAAAGAAGATCTTCCGAGACGTCCCTCCTGATGCAATTTTCCTGTTTTTACAAAAGATCAATAGATTTCATTTGATGTGATTTTACGTGTTTTTCTTTAATGGCATATTTAGATTTGCAAGGTTGACGGTGAACATGGTTTTTATCTGTTGTCTTTTATCTTAACGGGTTGTTCTTTTCTTTTTGACGTGGTGTTAGCCCTGGTATGGCTCTAGTGGTCGGCTGGGCTATAAGCAATATGAATTGAAATTGAAGCCTCCCAACAACATCGTAAAGGCCAAGTCTCAGCAAAGTGTGCCACTTGCTTATCGTCACAGAGTGTGAAAAAGCCGAGTTAGAACCTAACCACGATGTTCCCGTTCGTTTAGATCTGTTGAGTTTAAAGTCCTACCACTCTCAGAGTATATGTGATTGGTTTTTAATTGATTTATTGACTTGGTCACAACGGGAAAGCTGGAGGGAACGAGAGCACCAGGTAGACCCAGGGAGAAAATGCTGGACGGACTTGCAGAGTGGCTGGGGACGAGGAGGGTGGGGGAGATGCTAGGGACAACGAGAGATAGAGACAGATGGAAGTCCATGATCGCCAACGCCATGCGGCAGGGCACCTGATGATGATGATTGACTTGGTTCAGTTTATCGTCAGAACCCACCTGAGCTGATATGGCCGATGGGGATAACCATCCCAGGGAAGTGGAGGGAAGGGGGACTTATCTGATCCTATACCGACACCCCCAGAACTGCAATGATGTTAAGATGGGACAGTGAGAAGGCCAGGTTTGATGTAGCGCGCCCCAGGATTCGAACCCACAACCGTTAGCATGTGAATCCGACGCTGAACCAACTGAGCTACTGAATGTTGCTAAAAGAAGCTTTTAAAAAAGATTGTGACCTGATCTCACACACCCATCCCTGACCACGATGGTCAGTGGTTTTTCTTATGTACGCTCTGTATCATACGTTTCACCAAATTGAACCTGAGGCTTTGTGCATTGACTAGGGGGGGGGGGGGGGGACTTCCTGCCATGTGAAACGAGTTTATACACAATAGCTAGCTGTGATGTGATTCAGACCTTTAATTATTTACTTTATATATATGTATGTATATATATATGCGTGTGGTGTGTGTGTGTGTGTGTGTGTGTGTGTGTGTGTGTGTGTGTGTGTGTGTGATAGTAGATATAGATAGATAGATAGATAGATAGATAGATAGATAGATAGATATGGATATGTATATGTGTTCCTTTTTTTTTTTTTTTTTTTTTTGAAGAAAAGATACATAGATGCACATGCCATTTACATGTAAACAAGATTATTCCACTGGTAGGCTGATACAATACCAGTATAACATATACATTAGGTAAAGCATAGACTAGGCAGGGCCTCAGGACCTGGCCAGCTCATGGGTGTATGTGCAGGCTGAAGGATGTGCCATGATCACCATACACATGGCACCTATGACGTTAGTGCAT
>CM060312.1:88275484-88280484 GCA_030674185.1 Monoplex corrugatus
AACGTATATCAGTCCTGACGTGACTCTAGTGATTGGTGTTTTTATAACGTATATCAGCCCTGACGTGGCTCTATTCATTGGTGTTTTTATAACGTATGTCAGCCCTGACGTGGCTCTAGTCATTGGTGTTTTTATAACGTATGTCAGTCCTGACGTAGCTCTAGTCATTGGTGTTTTTATAACATATATCAGTCCTGACGTAGCTCTAGTCATTGGTGTTTTTATAACGTATATCAGTCCTGACGTAGCTCTAGTCATTGGTGTTTTTATAACGTATATCAGTCCTGACTAGCTCTTGTCATTGGTGTTTTTATAACGTATATCAGTTCTGATGTGGCTCTAGTGATTGGTGTTTTATAACGTATATCAGCCCTGACGTGGCTCTAGTGATTGGTGTTTTTATAACGTATGTCAGTCCTGACGTGACTCTAGTCATTGGTGTTTTTATAACGTATATCAGCCCTGACGTGGCTCTAGTGATTGGTGTTTTTATAACGTATGTCAGTCCTGACGTGACTCTAGTCATTGGTGTTTTTATAACGTATATCAGCCCTGACGTGGCTCTAGTGATTGGTGTTTTTATAACGTATGTCAGTCCTGACGTGACTCTAGTCATTAGTGTTTTTATAACGTATATCAGTCCTGGCGTAGCTCTAGTGATTGGTGTTTTTATAACGTATATCAGTCCTGGCGTAGCTCTGGTGATTGGTGTTTTTATAACGTATATCAGCCCTGACGTGGCTCTAGCGATTGGTGTTTTTATAACGTATATCAGCCCTGACGTGGCTCTAGTCATTGGTGTTTTTATAACGTATATCAGCCCTGACGTGACTCTAGTGATTGGTGTTTTTATAACGTATATCAGTCCTGGCGTAGCTCTAGTGATTGGTGTTTTTATAACGTATATCAGTCCTGGCGTAGCTCTAGTGATTGGAGTTTTTATAACGTATATCAGTCCTGGCGTAGCTCTAGTGATTGGTGTTTTTATAACGTATATCAGCCCTGACGTAGCTCTAGTCATTGGTGTTTTTATAACGTATATCAGCCCTGACGTGACTCTAGTCATTGATATTTTTATAACGTATATCAGCCCTGACGTAGCTCTTCTCATTGGTGTTTTTATAACGTATATCAGCCCTGACGTGACTCTAGTCATTGGTGTTTTTATAACGTATATCAGCCCTGACGTAGCTCTTCTCATTGGTGTTTTTATAACGTATATCAGTCCTGACATAGCTCTTGTCATTGGTGTTTTTATAACGTATATCAGTTCTGATGTGGCTCTAGTGATTGGTGTTTTTATAATGTATATCAGCCCTGACATAGCTCTTGTCATTGGTGTTTTTATAATGTATGTCAGCCCTGACGTGACTCTAGTGATTGGTGTTTTTATAACGTATATCAGCCCTGACGTGACTCTAGTGATTGGTGTTTTTATAACGTATGTCAGCCCTGACGTGACTCTAGTGATTGGTGTTTTTATGACGTATGTCAGTCCTGACGTGACTCTAGTCATTGGTGTTTTTATAACATATCAGCCCTGACGTGGCTCTAGTGATTGGTGTTTCTAACGTATGTCAGCCCTGACGTGACTCTAGTGATTGGTGTTTCTAACGTATGTCAGCCCTGACGTGGCTCTAGTGATTGGTGTTTCTAACATATGTCAGCTCTGACGTATCTCTAATGATTGGTGTTTTTATAACGTATATCAGCCCTGACGTGACTCTAGTCATTAGTGTTTTTATAACGTATATCAGTCCTGGCGTAGCTCTAGTGATTGGTGTTTTTATAACGTATATCAGTCCTGACGTAGCTCTAACGATTGGTGTTTTTATAACGTATGTCAGCCCTGACGTGGCTCTAGTGATTGGTGTTTTTAACATATGTCAGCCCTGACGTGGCTCTAGTGATTGGTGTTTTTATAACGTATATCAGCCCTGACGTGACTCTAGCGATTGGTGTTTTTATAACGTATATCAGTTCTGACGTGGCTCTAGTGATTGGAGTTTTTATAACGTATATCAGTCCTGACGTGGCTCTAGTCATTGGTGTTTTTATAACGTATATCAGCCCTGACGTGACTCTAGCGATTGGTGTTTTTATAACGTATGTCAGCCCTGATGTGGCTCTAGCGATTGGTGTTTTTATAACGTATGTCAGCCCTGACGTGGCTCTAGTGATTGGTGTTTTTATAACGTATGTCAGCCCTGACGTGACTCTAGCGATTGGTGTTTTTATAACGTATGTCAGCCCTGACGTGACTCTAGCGATTGGTGTAGATTAACGTGTGTCAGCCCTGACGTAGCTCTAGTGATTGGTGTTTTTATAACGTATGTCAGCCCTGACGTGACTCTAGCGATTGGTGTTTTTATAACGTATATCAGCCCTGATGTGGCTCTAGCGATTGGTGTTTTTATAACGTATGTCAGCCCTGACGTGACTCTAGCGATTGGTGTAGATTAACGTGTGTCAGCCCTGACGTAGCTCTAGTGATTGGTGTTTTTATAACGTATGTCAGCCCTGACGTGACTCTAGCGATTGGTGTAGATTAACGTGTGTCAGCCCTGACGTAGCTCTAGTGATTGGTGTTTTTATAACGTATGTCAGCCCTGACGTGACTCTAGCGATTGGTGTTTTTATAACGTATGTCAGCCCTGAGTGGCTCTAGCGATTGGTGTTTTTATAACGTATATCAGCCCTGACGTGACTCTAGCGATTGGTGTTTTTATAACGTATGTCAGCCCTGACGTGGCTCTAGCGATTGGTGTTTTTATAACGTATGTCAGCCCTGACGTGGCTCTAGCGATTGGTGTAGATTAACGTGTTCAGCCCTGACGTAGCTCTAGTCATTGGTGTTTTTATAACGTATATCAGTTCTGATGTGGATCTAGTCATTGGTGTTTATTGTTCGTTGTTGGTATTTGTTGTTGTTGGAGTTTTTTCTTTTCGTTGTTGTTGTTTACGGGAGGAGGCTAGTATTTTTTTGTTTATTGCTTTGTTTGTTTGTTTGTTTTGTTGGTTGTTTTGTTTGGTTGTTTGTTTGTTTTTGTTTGTTTGTTTGTTTGTTTGTTTTTTGGTGTCCCATTTCTTGCACTGCTCAGTGTCACTACACTCATGCAAGACATTGCACTTTGCTGACAGTCAGTCTTGAATAAGGGGCCTGTAACATGGATGGTCCATTCCCTCAGGAAGCGTTATGTAAATGGCACAGAATATGTATTGTGCATGCCATCATTGCGTATTACATCACTGTTTTGTAAATGACTCACTGTATACATTGTGTGTTGCGTCAGAAAAGTGTTTTGTGAGTGACTCGCAATATATAATTTTTTTATTGTGTATGGCAATGCAAAAATGATAAACAACATTCGACACGCAGATGACACCGTGCTAATTGCAGAAAATGAAAGGGACCTACAAAACCTTGTGAATATACTAGAAATAGAAAGCAAAGTAAGGGGTTGGAACTAAACAGCAAGAAGACTGAAGTCATGGGTGATCGGTAAAAAGCATGAAATCCCCTCATGCAAAATAACAGCAAACGGCACAACCTTGAGACAGGTTGATAATTTTAAATACCTGGGAACGATCATTTCACCAGACGGCAGATGCACATCAGAAATAGCCAGCAGAACCGGCCAAGCCAAAACAGCATTCAAAAGATGAAAAGCATTCTTACCAACAAATGCCTATCGATTAACATCAGGAAGAGAGTTCTTGAATGTTATATAGAACCAATACTGTTATACGGTTGTGAGGCGTGGACAGTCAACAAGCAAAAGCCAGAACAAAATTGGGGCAGCCGAGATATGGTTTCTAAGAAAAATGTTGAGAGTTCCATGGACAGCAAAGAAAACAAACGAGACAGTCTTGATGGAGGCAGACACAAGAAGATCATTCATAAGGAAGATTAGGAAAAGATAGGCAACATTTATAGGCCATTTTATGAGGAAAGGGGAATTGGAGCACCTGGTCACAACGGGAAAGCTAAGGGAAAGAGAGCAACAGGTAGACCCAGGAGAAGATACTAGACGGACTTGCAGAGTGGCTGAAGACAAGGAGGGTGGAAAAGATGCTTGAGGCAACAAGAGATAGAGACAAATGGAAGTCCATGATCGCCAACGCCATGGCAAGGCACCTGATGATGATATGATGATGTATCGCATCAGACAGTGTTTTGTGAGTGACTCACAATATTTACATTGTGTATTACATCAGATGTTTTGTGAGTGACTCACAATATTTACATTGTGTATTACATCAGACAGTGTTTTGTGAGTGACTCACAATATTTACATTGTGTATTACATCAACAGTGTTTTGTGAGTGACTCACAATATTTACATTGTGTATTGCGTCAGACAGTGTTTTGTGAGTGACTCACAATATTTACATTGTGTATTGCTCAGACAGTGTTTTGTGAGTGATCACAATATTTACATTGTGTATTGCATCAGACAGTGTTTTGTGAGTGACTACAATATTTACATTGTGTTTTGCTCAGACAGTGTTTTGTGAGTGACTCACAATATATACATTGTGTATTGCATCAGACAGTGTTTTGTGAGTGACTCACAATATTTACATTGTGTATTACTCAGACAGTGTTTTGTGAGTGACTCACAATATTTACATTGTGTATTGCATCAGACAGTGTTTTGTGAGTGACTCACAATATTTACATTGTGTATTACATCAGACAGTGTTTTGTGAGTGACTCACAATATTTACATTGTGTATTACATCAGACAGTGTTTTGTGAGTGACTCACAATATATACATTGTGTATTGCATCAGACAGTGTTTTGTGAGTGACTCACAATATTTACATTGTGTATTACATCAGACAGTGTTTTGTGAGTTACTCACAATATATTACATTGTGTATTGCATCAGACAGTGTTTTGTGAGTGACTCACAATATTTACATTGTGTATTAGCATCAGACAGTGTTTTGTGAGTGATCACAATATTAGTTGTGTATTCATCAGAAGTGTTTT
>CM060312.1:88285484-88290484 GCA_030674185.1 Monoplex corrugatus
TATAGGGTTGTAACAAGATTTGGTGTGGCCAGTGGTGGTCAGTGTCTCCTCGGAATAAGGAGTCATCGTCATCATCTCATCATCGTTGTTGTCCTTGATATTGTTATCGTCATTGTCGTCGTCGTAATCGTGATCATCATCGTTATCATCGTTATCATCTCATCATCATCATCATCATCATCTCCCCCGTGGGGATGCCAGGGACTCTTTCAATATAAATAGTATTCCCACCTTCTGGAAATTCTGTACTAGAAATTTTCTCTTTTCTGTCACTCTGGTTTTCTTTGTTTGTTTGTATATTTGTTTGTTTGTTTGTTTGTTTGTTTGTTGTTTGTTGTTTGTTTGTTTGTTTGTTTTTCTTTTGTTTTTATTTGGGGTTTTGTTTTTGTTTTTTGTTTGTTGTTGTTGTTGTTGTTTTTCTTTTTTCCCCTTTTCCTTTCTGTCATTTCTTCCTATCATTTTCTGCCTTGATGGTCCATTGGTCTGTATGTGTTCTATAAAGTCTTACGTACTTTTTCTTAGAATTGATTATTGGGTATATGTATTAAGTGTATTTTTGGCTCTAGGGAGGGGAGATGTGCAGGGCGGTTTTAGGTAATTTGGGCCCGTTTTATATATGCTTGGTATCTTGATATGTTTAAATTTTGTGTTCTGTTACATTTATAAATCCCCTGCGCGGTGGGTTGTACAGAGTGGTCAACGCCAAGAGCGTGTCCTTGGGTTATGTGGGCGAATGCATTGACATGTGTACTTAATTTTTTTTTCCTGTTGAGGGACTGTGTGCGTGTTGAAGTAGTTATAGTCCTGATATGGGCCTAAGCAGTCGGCTGAGCTTTAAACAACAATAAGAATGAATCATCATCATCATCATCAACAGCAGCAGCAGCTGCATCTTACTGTCCATTGTGCCGTTGGTGGGTAGCGGAGGGCAGCATCGAAGATCCTCTACGCCTGTCTATTCAAGGCCACATTCTGGAATCCTATCCTGGTTTAGCATTTGGTATTCAGGATTTCCATCATCCTGTCACTTGCTTCCGTCTGGCTTTTGCTATTGGCGTTCATTAAGTATCTTCCAATTGCTCTGGAAATCCGTCACACTCAGTACTGTTAATTTCCATGAGAGAGGGAAAGAGAGAGAGAGAGACACACACACACACACACACAACACACACACACACACACACACACACACACACACACACACACACAGACTGCTTGGTAGAATGACTCAACCAAGGAAGCTTGAGAGAGACACACACACAGACATACATACAGACAGACAGATGGACAGACACAGAAAGAAAGACTGCTTGGTGGAATGACTCAAACGAGCTTTGAAAGTCAAGAAGAAACTATATAAAATGTGGGTGACCTCAAAAAAGGAGGAAGACTACATAGCCTGTAGAAAAGCAAGAAGAGAAGCTAAGAGAGAGTCAAAGCAACTAAGGATGAATCTTGGGAGAATTATGGCGAACATCTGGCACAGTTTTGTGGGCGGTCACCACGAAAATTTGATGAAAGCGTCAAGAGCATGAGGCTGAGGGACAAGCCATTTAGCTAAACCACCATTATAAATGATAAAGAAGAAAAATCACTTTTTGACTCAAACAAAACCAAAGTGAGATTGAAATAATATTTCCAGGACCTTTGAACCCAACAGAAGAGCAAGAAAATTTTACGCTATTTAATTCAAAACAGTGTGATGAAGAGGAGTCTGACATACTCAAAAGTGACATCAATGAAGCAATAAGATCAAGCCCCACAGATAAAGCAGCTGGACCAGATTAAATAACATCTGTGGTTATCAAAGCGTGCGAAGAGATTGGCATAGCCTGGATACATAAGATTTTCAATCAGGTATGGAAGGAAAGAAAAGTCCCTGATGACTGGCAAAAAGCAATTGTCAAACCCGTTCTTGAAGGAAAAAGGAGATAAAAGAGACTGTAAGACATTGCAATGAAACTCATGTAGCAGTCACGTTTTGGTCTTTCTGTGCTTGCAAATAAGGACACATGTAGCAGTCACTTATTGGTCTTTCTGTGCTTGCAAATAAGGACACATGTAGCAGTGACGTTTTGGTCTTTCTGTGCTTGCAATAAGGACACATGTAGCAGTCATGTTTTGGTCTTTCTGTGCTTGCAATAAGGACACATGTAGCAGTCGCATTTTGGTCTTTCTGTGCTTGCAATAAAGACACATGTAGCGGTGACGTTTTGGTCTTGATGTGCTTGCAATAAGAACACATTTAGCAGTCACTTATTGGTCTTTGTGTGCTTGTGATAAGGACACATTTAGCAGTCACGTTTCGGTCTTAATGTCTTTGCAACAAGGACATATTTAGCAGTCTATTTTTGGTCTTTCTTTGGCTGCAGTAAGGACATAACTAGCAGTGACTTTTTGGCCTTTCTGTGCTTGGAATCAGGACCTAATTAGCAGTGACTTTTTGGTCTTTCTGTGCTTGGAATAAGGACCTAATTAGCAGTGACTTTTTGATCTTTCTGTGTCTGCAATAAAGACACATTTAGCAATGGGTTTTTTTTTCTTTATGTGCTTGCAATACGGACACCTTTACTAATGATGCATTGGCCCAGACTGTCAAGGATGGCTTAAGAATAATGGAATGTTGCCCAGTACAAACCTTGCCTTCTGAGGGACCGGGTCTGCAGGCACTGCACTGTATGACAAGCTTTTAGTACGTCCACACACACGTGCACGTACACATACACCCACGCCACACACACGTATGTATGTATGTATGTATGTATGTATGTATGTATGTATGTATGTATGTATGTGTGTATGTATGTATGTGTTTATGTATGTATGTATTATGTATGTGTGTATGTATGTATGTATGTATGTATGTATGTGTGCATGTGTGTGTATGTATGTATGTATTCGTATGTATGTGTGTATGTATGTATGTATATATAATACAATAATGTATGTATGCATATATATGTATATATAATACATATACATATACACACATGCACGTACACACACATACATACGCACAGACGCACACTCACGCTTCCTTGCACAGACGCACACATACACCACGCACCCGCGTATACTCGTATACACCATTACCATCACCACGACAACACAGCTACAAAAACAACACACACACACACACACACACACACACACACACACACACACACACACACACACACACACACACACACACAAAAGCAGAAGCTTTTGCAGACATGTTTGCTGAGGTCTGTCGAGAAGACGGACTTCCTGCCTCTAGCCGAAATTATAGGGTACAGGAAGAAAAGACCGACGCATATAAGCATCCTACCCCAGATAATACGCACTACGTAAATGCACCAATCATACTCCAAGAATTAAAAGATGCCATTAAATCAATTCCAAATAAAAAGACATCAGTAGGATTCGATGGAATTTCAAATGAGATGCTGAAAAATTTACCAGAAATGTTTTTAATCTTGCTGCACAATATGTTTAAAAAATGCTGGAACAGCGGCAAACTTCCTAACTGTTGGAAACAAACAATAGTGGTTCCTGTTCTAAAAGCAGGTAAATGTAATACTGACTTGAAAAACTATAGGCCAATTGCAATAATATAGCACGTATGTAAACTGATGGAGAAAATAATTCTAAAGAGATTGATGCATTATTGTGAAAAGAATAAAATATTACCAGTGAATCAGGCAGGATTTAGAAAAGGCAGGTCACCAGTCGAAGTCCTAACAAAGTTAACCACAAATATAGAACAACAATTTGCCAGACGTCAATGCGTTTTAGCTCCATTTTTTTATATAACTGCAGCATATGACCAAGTATGGCACTCCCGATTATTACTCAAATTGAAAAGTATTGGGCTGACAGGTCACATTTTTGACTATGTCAAAAATTTCTTAGAAAACCGGGTATTTCAAACAAGGATTGAAAATGTGTATTCCGCAAAACGAATTCTTCAAATGGGTATCCCTCAGGGATCAGTTATTGCTCCCCTTCTCTTCATGATATTATTGCATGACTTACCCAGTAAAATTTCTAAACATGTAGTTTTAGCTCAATAAGCTGACGATTTATGCATATGGATGCCGGTAAACATGAGAAGAAAAACTCCTTTGCGCTGTATAAATTATACGCGTAAATATTATCAATTAGAGCTTGTTAAAATAGCACGATACATGGTAGAAAATGGACTGCATCTATCCGTGGAAAAAACAAAGATAGTTTTGTTTAACAGTGGAGCTAACCCAGCAAATATTCCCACTTTCAAACTGGGAGATACTCTTCTTCAGTATAACGAGTCGATTAAATTCTTAGGAGTTTTCCTTACCGCGAAATTATCTTGGAATCGGCATATTGAATACTTATTAACAAAAGCTCAAAAAAGTTTGAATTTCTTGAAAATAGTTCGCAAACAGATATGGGGACAAGATACATTAACACTTGTTCATCTTTGTAAATCGCTTATTAGATCTACATTATCCTATGCCCAAGAAATCTTCTTCAGTGCACCGAAACATTTACTAACAAAACTGCAGAGCATAGATTGTAAAGGTTTCAAACTTGCACTGGGTCTTCCAATGCATGCTTCTTGTCTGCGCACATATGACGCAATCAAATTGTTGCCACTTGATGAAGAAAGGAAAGTCGCATCTACTAAATTTTTGTTAAGAACCACCACTACAGAAAACATAATCGAAAAAGAATCATAATTAAGATCAGATACCGACTTTCCAAAAAGAGCTAAATCAATATCTTCACAGGTCACTCTTGCAACATATACATCTGACGTTATGAAAGGCTCTGGAATTGATCTAAACGCGGAATCTGTATCTATAAGACCTTCCTTTTCACCAGTACCCAGTTGGGAACTCCAAAGAGCCCGATTTGACATATACCACACAGATTTGAAAAAAGAAGATACTATCAACTTACTGGCAAGTCAAGTTAAATGTCATATAGAAGACTGTTATTCTGATCACTTGAAAATTTATACTGATGGATCAATA
>CM060312.1:88295484-88305484 GCA_030674185.1 Monoplex corrugatus
GCGTCACTCACACCTCCTACGTATGGGATGGTGATGTGTCCCTTGCGCTGGTATTATTATTATTACTATACTCCATTCACCAGCTTCTTTAAAACGTTCACACCCTCAGCCTATCCACCAGCTTCCTTAACCCTTTCTCTCCTTCACCCTATCCACCAGCTTCCTTAACCCTTTCTCTCCCTCACCCTATCCACCAGCTTCCTTAACCCTTTCTCTCCTTCACCCTATCACCAGCTTCCTTAACCCTTTCTCTCCCTCACCCTATCCACCAGCTTCCTTAACCCTTTCTCTCCTCACCCTATCCACCAGCTTCCTTAACCCTTTCTCTCCCTCACCCTATCCACCAGCTTCCTTAACCCTTTCTCTCCTTCACCCTATCACCAGCTTCCTTAACCCTTTCTCTCCCTCACCCTATCCACCAGCTTCCTTAACCCTTTCTCTCCTCACCCTATCCACCAGCTTCCTAACCATTTCACTCCCACACCCTATCCACCAGCTTCCTTAACCCTTTCTCTCCTTCACCCTATCCACCAGCTTCCTAACCCTTCCACTCCCACACCCCATCCACCAACTTAACCCTTTTATTCCCTCACCCTATCCATCAGCTTCATTAATTAACCTTTCACTCTCTCACCCTATCCACCAACTTCCTTAACCCTTCCACTCCCACACCGTATCCACCAGCTTCCTTAACCCTTTCACTCCCACACTTATCCACCAGCTTCCTTAACCCTTTCACTCCCACACCCTATCCACCAGCTTCCTTAACCCTTTCACTTCCTCACCCTATCCACCAGCTTCCTAACCATTTTACTCCACACCCTATCTACCAGCTTCCTTAACACTTTTACTCCCACACCCTATCCACCAGCTTCCTAACCCTTTCACTTCCTCACCCTATCCACCAGCTTCCTAACCATTTTACTCCACACCCTATCCACCAGCTTCCTTAACACTTTCACTCCCACACCCTATCCAATAGCTTTCTTAACCCTTTCACTTCCTCACCCTATCTACCATCTTTCTAAAATCTTTCACTCCCTTACTCTATCCACCAGCTTCTTAAACCATTTCACTCCCTCACCCTATCCACCAGATTAAACCTTTTCACTCATCCTCAATACCATCTTCCTGTAACTCGTACTTCTTCACCCTATCCCCAACTTATCTAAAACTTTCACTCCCTAACCCTATCCGCCATTTCCCTTAACCCTTTCTCTCCTTCACCCTATCCACCAGCTTCCTTAACCCTGTCTCTCCCTCACCCTATCCACCATCTTCCTTAACCCTTTCACTTCCTCACCATATCCACCATCTTTCTTAACCATTTCACTCCCTCAGCCAATCCGTCAGCCTCCTCATCGTATCCTCCAGCTTTTTAACCCTTTTACTCCCTCACCCTATCCACCAGCATCTTATACGTGGGGATGCCGGGGGTTCTTTCAGTATAAATAGTATCTCCACTTTCTGGAAATTCTGTGCTTGAAATTTCCTCTTTTCTGTCACTCTCTTTGTTTCTGCCTTGTTGCTTTGCTTTCCGTCATTTCTATCATTTTCTGCCTTAATGATCCATTCACCTGTATGTGTTCGATAAAGTCTTACGTACTTCTTCTTAGGATTGATAATTGGGTACATGTAGTAAGTGAATTTTGGGCTCTAGGGAGATGAGGTATGCCGAAGCAATTTTAGGTAATCTATGCCCGTCTTTGTGTGTGTTTTGGTGTCCTTGGTGTGCTTAAATTTGCATTCAGGCGTGTTTTAAATCCCCTTTGCGATGAGTTGGACGGAGTGGTCCAACGCCGGGGGCATGTTCTTAGATTATGTGCACGAATGCATTGATACGTGCAAGTAATTTTCTTTTGTTGTTGTTTTTTGTTTTTGTTTTTCCTGTTGAAGTTTAGTATGTTTTGAAGTGGTAAATAGCTCTGATATGGCTCTACGCAGTCGGTTGGGCTTTAAACAATAATAACAGTAATCTCACAGGTGTGATTTTGTGTTCCAGAGGCTTGGTTATGGTCCATGTGTGTATGTCAAGGTGGGGATGAAAATGGAACTGACGACGGTGGATTTTGTTTCAGCCGAAATATTGTGTTTCAGGAGGGGTTCAAAATGGGAAAATAACGAGAGAAAAGAGAGAGAGAGAACAGAGAGACAGAGAGAGACGAGAGAGAGCAGAGAGACAGAGAGAGACAGAGAGAGAGAGACAGAGACACAGAAAGAGAGAGAGAGAGACAATGCATGGCCTACCTCTGTCCATCTAATTTCATCATCTTAGAATTATATAAAAGATAAATAGCAAGATTCCCTGTACTCTCCCACAAAGCTTAGTGGGAAACAACTCTGATCTCAAAACAAAACAAAACAAAAAAAGGAGCGGTGCAAAATGAATAGCTATATATTGCTTATTGAATTTTGATTTCGATCTCTTTTTGTTGTTGTTGAACCTTCTATGAAAACGTTGCCGGTTTTTTTTCAGTTCACTCACTTGTTTCGAGGTTACCGCCACTGATGCTGCCTGATGTTTTGTTGATCTTCGCTGTCAGTAGAAATGTGACACCGCTGTTTGCTGTTGTGTCAATATCACGTGACTTAGAGGGGGTAATATAGAACATGAGGTGTGTGAACATGATGTAAACATAGTGTGACACAGCTTTATGCTGTTGTATTGGTGTGTGAGTATTAGAATACAGGGCAGACAGACAGGCGAGTAAAGATGTGAAAATAGTGTGATACGGCTGTATTCTGTTGTATGTCAGTAGCAGTTTATAGGGCAGGTGGAGAGGCGAGTAAAGATGTGAATATAATGTGACACGGCTGTATTCTATCGTACTAGTGTGTGAGTAGCAGTGCATATGGCATGTAGAGAGGTGAGTGAAGATGTAAACATAACGTGACACAGCTGTATGCTGCTGTGTTGGTATTTAGTATAGACATTGCACAGGGCAGGAGAGAAGTAAGCGACGATGTTAACATAATCTGACACAGCTGTATTTTGTCGTATCATGTCAGTATGTACACAGGCAGGAGAAATAAGTGAGATGGACAAACTGACACAGCTGTATTTTGTCGTATCGTGTCATATTAGTACACAGGGCAGACGAGAGGTGAGTGAGGATGTGAACATACTGTGACACAGCTGTATACTGTTGTATTAGTGTGTGAGTATGACAGTGCACAGGGCGACAGAGAGGTGAGTGAGGATGTGAACTATAGTGTTGATATACAGGCACAGGCAGACAGGGTGAATGATGTACATACTGTGACACAGCTGTATACTGTTATTGTGTGTGAGTATGACAGAGCATAGGGCGGACAGAGAGGTGAGTGGAGATGTGAAATATGTGACACAGCTGTATACTGTTGTATTAGTGTGTGAGTATGACAGAGCATAGGGCGACAGAGAGGTGAGTGGAGATGTGAATATAGTGTGACATAGCTGTATACTGTTGTATTAGTGTGTGAGTATGACAGTGCATAGGGCGGACAGAGAGGTGAGTGGAGATGTGAATATAGTGTGACACAGCTGAACGTGATTAGTGTGATACAAGTAGGCGAAGCAGGTGATGATGTGAATATAGTGTGACATAGCTATATGTGTATTTGTGTGTACATGCATGGGCACACAGAGATGTGAACACAATGTGACACATCTATATGCTTTTGTATTTGTGTGAGTATCAAACAGTACATTAAACAGGCAGTGAGGTGGGTTAAGATGTGAACACGATGTAGCAACATCTACATGCTGTTGTACCAGTGTAAGTATCAAACAGTGCAAAGAACAGGCAGTGAGGTGTGGCCAGTATGATGAATGATGCACATGAGTCAAGGGGGTCTATGGATTCGAACACAACTTACCTTCACTCCATTAAACACCGTCTGCAACAGTGCGCCTCATTGGTCATCCATGTTTGCGTCAGTATACTTGATTGGTCGGCTGCGTTTTGCATCAGCATAGCTGATTGGCCGGGTGTACTTGATTCAGTTTACCTGATTGGGTTAGTTGCGTTGATTGCATGTGATTGCAAGCTGTTTGCTCTAGTGATTGGTTGGATCCTGTGGACCCTTAATTGATGGATCTGTGCTTAAGATCTCCTAGTTATGTTGGTTCCTAATCAAAAGTCGCTGATTTAAATGATAATACGCGTTCACAGGAATGCAAAACGATGTGCAGTTAACATAATAACATCGTGGTGTGCAGTGTGAGTAGGTTAAAGTTATTACATGACCCTGGGCGAGGACCTCAGTTCGTTGGTATGTAAAGTTAAGTAATTACTAGCCCTTGGCGATTTGGCTTTCCAATTTTTGGATTGAATTATGACCACTGCTTCAAGCGAATGCTCTTCCACAATTTGATCTTACCATGCAAGAATTTGACATAGAAGAACCGGCACAAGTAAAGCAGCATGTCAAGAAGATAAAGCGTTCTTAAACAATATTCATCATGTCGATTGTTTCGGCTATCCATGGACGAATTTCCATTCATTCGTCTGAAATCAGACTTGCTAGTGAGTAGATTATCATAAAGACAACGTTCCTCATCCTTGGTCGATGAAGGTCAATTCTGACTGTCCTGGTCTAATTTGCTCATGGTGGGTCTCCGATAGTGAATTCCCCTAGAGTATTTCATTCGTACGCCAGTAGTGTCTCGCGAATGGCAGTCTTTGCTGCGTAGTGATTATGATTGTGTTCATCTTATCATATAATCATCTTTTATTATTATACTATCTAGGATTATTTGGCTCAAGCTAGCATATTTGTAGTATGCCATCAATCTTCTCTCCATGTCGTTGTTTGGGTCCAAGAGATTGAAGGCCATGATGTAAGAACGGACTTGTACCGCTGCTGGAAGAAGTTTTTGTTTTACCAACAAATGCTTTTTATTAACATCAGTGAAGAGTGGCTGAATGTTTGTAGAACCGATATGTATATCTAGGATGTGCATGGATGCACTTAGCAAGGCAAAGCCAGAACAAATTGAGGCTAGCCGAATAGTGTTTTAAGAACATTTTGAAGACATCCCATGGACCAGCAACAAAAATCTAGACATGGTCTTGAGGGACAGGACACTAGAAGATCATTGATAAGAGATTTTGAAAAGACAGGAACTTTACAGGCTTTCTATAAGGAAAGGGAATTAGACGCCTTGTTTAAACGGACAGTTGCTGAGGAAAACACAAACACCTGAGTGACCCAGGAAAAATTTGAGACAGTTTGCAAGATCGAAACGGACCTTGGGGGATGCAGTTAGCAGGAAAAGGATAAATTCGTATGGAGAGCCATGATCGCCAACGCCATGCGGCAGGGCACTTGATGATGATGAATCCTGAACAGGGTCAGGTACCCATTCACAACTAGGTAGACTGGAGATGACATGCACAGTTTCTCTAGAGCTAGACTCGAACCCATACAGTGAGGTTGGAAAGTAGGAGCTGAACCTGTACACCAGCCAGGTCCCATGTCTGTGGCAACAACAGCAACATTACTGTCGTTGAACAGAGGACACTTACTCAAATTCTGCCAGAAGCGGAACCCAGGATCGCAGAACTTTTTCCCCCATTAACCCTTTGATTTTCTCACCCTATCCATCAGCTTCCTGGAAACTCAGTGCTCCCTCACCCTATCCACCAGCTTCCTGGAAACTCTGTGCTCCTCATCCTATCCATCAGCTTCCTGGAAACTCAGTGCTTCCTCACCCTATCCATCAGCTTCCTGGAAACTCAGTGCTTCCTCACCCTATCCACCAGCTTCCTGGAAACTCAGTGCTCCCTCACCCTATCCATCAGCTTCCTGGAAACTCAGTGCTTCCTCACCCTATCCATCAGCTTCCTGGAAACTCAGTGCTCCCTCACCCTATCTATCAGCTTCCAGGAAACTCGGTGCTCCTTCACCCTATCCACCAGCTTCCTGGAAACTCAGTGCTCCCTCACCCTATCCATCAGCTTCCAGGAAACTCAGTGCTCCCTCACCCTATCCACCAGCTTCCTGGAAACTCAGTTCTCCCTCACCCTATCCACCAGCTTCCCTGTGCCTGTGGAAGAACATGTGCTACCTGGATTGGTTTTGTGTCCCACATGACGACCCACACCAGGAGATAAAGACAAGTGTGCCTAGTCATCCATGGATGGACGGGAAAGTCCAAAATCGTCATCGTCAAACTTTGCTATTACTGTCATACTGGCATGGCTGGTTCTATGTGTATGTATGCATAATACAGATAGATAGATGTAGTTTGCACGTGCGCAGTGTGATGCGTGTATGTCCGTGTGTATCTATGTATTTGTTCACATCTTATCTGATAAATATCTATCTATTATCATCTACTTTTCATTATCTATCTATCTAATATGATATATAATGTAATGTATGTATGTATGTCCGTCGTCCGTCCGTCTGTGTGTGTGTGCTGAGAGAGAAGAGAGAGAGTGTGTGTGTGGTGGTGTGCATGTGTGTGTGTGGCTGTGTGGTGTTGTGTGTGTGGTGTGTGTGTTTGTGGTTGTGTGGAGCTGTATTATCTAGCAAATGTTCATGAATGCACTTGAAGTGGAATGGAAATTCAGGGTAGCCATACAGTACAGTTTTTATGAACATTTGAAGGACAGCCCCATGCCACTACTAAGTCTAGGACTGGAAGGTGGGATAGGGAAGAGAAGTCGCTGCTTTCATAAATGAAATCGGGATCTCATGTGTTCTGGCGAACAATGGAATTAGTTTCTTTTTAAACTCTGACCTGTTGCTTGGCTGCGCTTTAGGGAATAATCCTGATGACTTCAGGGAATTCTTGATGACAGTTTTGAAAGACAGAAAATTTGGGATCCTTTGGGGTATCCCAGACTAGCTGAAAAGCTAAATGCACCGGTTTGAGTCATGATGGCCACTGTTTCCAGCCGCACGCCACCCACGTGCGATGCTGGGTTCTATTCAGTAAAAATAGTATCCCACCTTCTGAAATTCTGTGCCAGAAATTTCTCTTTCTGTACATTCTCGTTGTTTCTGCCTTGTCTTCGCTTCTGTTATTTCTTCCCTATCATTTTCTGCCATGCTGTCTATTGCCTGATGTATCAATAAAGCTTGTGTACTTTTTCTTAGGATGATAATTGGGTATAGTATTAATTGCAATTGGCTCTATGGAGGTAAGATAGGAAGATTTAGTAATTTATGCCTGTTTTAAAATGTTGGTATCTTAAGTATGCTTATATTTGTATTCAGGTTTTTTTAACCTCTGTGCAATAATTGAACGAGTGTCAACGCCAGGGATGTCCTTAGATTGTATACGCGAATGCATTGGTACTGTACTTATTTTCTGTTCTTTGTTCTGTTA
Source organism: Monoplex corrugatus (assembly GCA_030674185.1). Taxonomy (NCBI): domain Eukaryota; kingdom Metazoa; phylum Mollusca; class Gastropoda; order Littorinimorpha; family Ranellidae; genus Monoplex; species Monoplex corrugatus. Next base: position 88,302,806 of record CM060312.1, read on the forward strand.
GAGTTTTGTATGTTTGAAGCAGTTATACTTGGTATGGCTCTACGCAGTCGTGGGCTTTGAAAAACATATAAGACAACAAGTCGAATGACACCATTCTGTGGTAAAGCGACGTAGGACCCTCCGACTGCCATATCGAGCTGTAGCAAAGGAGAAAGCTGGAGCTTGCGAGCACGTTTGGCGGCACCAAATAGAGAGATGACGGCGTGAAAGGGAAAGGAGTCTTCATTCTTCTTGCCCGTTAGTTGGTGCGCGTTGATTGGCTATGTCCGGGTTTGTCATCACCCACTTAGCATTCGATAGCTTGCACGAATGTGAGTATAAAATGTAGAAAGAACCTTCAGAGGACATGCCTCCTGATAGATTTATTAATGACAACAATGGTAAGATCAAATACAATTTTTAGCAGAAATGAAAGCTTAATCTTTAGCAAACAGAAAGAAAGCAAAAATACATAAAAACACATTGTTTTTTTTAACACCCGTGTAGTGCATGTAGTAGCAGTGATATTTTAAATCACAATCATGAACAAAACGACCCCACCCAAAACAACAACAAACATGACAACATAAAAAACCAACAACCCCCTTCCTTCTCAACAGTAACAACAAAAACAACAACAATGTAAAGAGGAAACACACACATTATGCAAGTGCTCACAGAAATATACACCAACCAATCGATGCGCGGTACAGCCAATATAAAATATAACGCCCCTCACCACCATACCACACACCAAAACGATACAGTCAAACGTTCCCTAGTGATCTAACCATACCGTTATTGGAGAGGGGAGGAGGTGGTGGGGTGCAGGGGAGGGGGTGGACTGTTGTGAGGGATGGAGGTGGAGAACCCTGGAGGAAAGGGAGAGTGGTTTTGAGGGAAATGAAATGAGGGCTGGACACGCCAGGAGGGACAGGGAGAGGTCCACAGGTCACTGGCCTAGGGGTGGGTGACGTGGTACGGTACATGTTTGGCCAACGATTTCTCCTCTGCCCACATAACCGCTTCGGGGACACAAGTGGGAACAGGATCTGAGGCGGTGACAGTCATCAGAGATGTGGACAAGAAATATACACACAAATATGCACGCACACACGCGCGCGCACACAACACACACACACACACACACACACACACACACACACACCACACACACAAGCACACACATAAGCACACAACACACACACACACAAGCACACATACACAAACACAGCACACAACATACAAACTACACAACACACAAGCAACATACACAAACACATAACACAAACACACAAACAACACAAACACACACAAACAACAACACAACACAAGCAACACACAAACACACACACATAACACACATACAAACACACACACACAGACACACTATCACAAACACACAACACATAAACACTCCACATCACACACAAACAACACACTACACTATACACACACACAACGAACACACCACACAAACCACACCACAACACACACGCACAACACACACACAACACACACACAAGACTAAACAACACACACACAACAAAACACACACACACACAAAACACACACACAGCACACACAACACACACAAACACACACACACACACCACACACACACACAACACAACACCACACAACACAACCACACACACACAGCACACACACACAACACACACACACACCACACGCCACACACACCACACCACACAACACACACACACACCATCCATCATTCCAGACTGTTTTCATGACAGACAGGAAATCCTTGACAGACGGCCTTGAGTGGGCCATTGACTGTGTGACGACCAACTGTACCGTGCAGAAAATAACATAGCTGGCACGCACGGTGCCACTAATAATGCAATGGATCCCTGCTCACTGTGGCATCAAGGGCACGATGAGGAGGCAAACCCTCTGGCGAAGGCAGGAATAGACGACAACAGCAGCAGATTCCATCTCATTCAGAAATGGAGGGTTACCTGACAGAATAGCACATCTGCCTTCTTCGTTCCTTTGTTGATACACCATTCTGGCAGGTACCACCATCGACATTTGAAAACCATGATGAAGAGAATGGAACACTCAGTCCACAAAAAAGAGAAAATTATATTAGTGTACCTTTGCTTTTATTTTTCACTGCCCCATCCTGCCCCCCCCCCCCCCCCCCCCCCCAGCCACCCCTCAGCTTTGTGTCAGTACCGCCATTCGCTCACTTTGGCTTTTCGATACGCCCTAATTAATAATCCTTTGACTCCCGCACCCTATCCACCGGCACCCTGTGTTGTCAACCATGCTAGCAAAGCAAAAACTTAACCCCTTGACTCCCTCACCTTATCCACCAGCTTCCTGCAGGATAGGTTATAGGATAGGATAAGGGAGTCAAAGGGTTACGTTTTTGCAGTTAGTAGATAGGTTGCAGGAGTCAAAGGGTTAAATTAAACCCCACCGACACTGAAGTCACCATGGACAGCAGGACATGAAGGGCCACAGAGTCTGAGACAGTTTTTCACAACGTTATGATGATGAGAATGGGGATGATGTTGATGAAGCCTATGGAGTTCCATTTCGCTCGGAGAATTTGTGACAGGGTTGTACTCTACGCTCACCACCATAATATGTATCACTTTTGTGACTAATCAGGGCTCGAACTTTCCATCTTCCAGTCAATAGTTCGTTGCGTTAACCACTTGGCCA
>CM060312.1:88310484-88327984 GCA_030674185.1 Monoplex corrugatus
TAATAATAATAATAATAAATAATAATAATAATGATAATAATAATGATAATAATAATAATGATGATAATAATGATAATAATGATAATAATAATAATAACAATAATAATAACAACAATAATAATAATGCTAATTGTTGATAGTTGTTTACTACTGGTATTGTCACCGGACTGATCTCTCCTGTGAATGACGTAGCGAGTGTACTACCGGGATGAGAAGATGGCGACTGGAAGATTCAAGATAACATAAACGTGTTACTCCTTAAAGTTGGACTGGCCTGCTGTGCGAGTGACAGATAGCTTTTCTCAACATGGTGGCAGCGTAATAGAAAAGACTGTGAACCCATCTACCTCCTGAAATCATCATGGCTGACGTGACAGGTCAGTTTCGCCTTCCTCCTGTTTTAGATCTGACGGATGATAACTTGTCGGAGACATTTCGTTCATGGAAAAGACAGATCGAGTTTTACCTACTAGCATCAGGAGCGTCTGCAAAATCAAAGGCCAGGCCTCACAAACTGCTATCATTTTGCACTGTGCGGGTGTTCACGTACAAGAAGTGTATGAACATTTTGTGTTTGAAGCAGAAGAGGACAAAAATGATCCAGCCAAGGTATTGGAGAAATCTTCCGTTCCTCTTATACACCTCCCCCCCCCCCCCCATTGTCCCCTTCAATGGTATATTATGCTCTCTATAATTATTTTCCATTGCTTTTCTTCTTTTGCCCCATTTATAGCCATGTATGTGTGTGTGTGAATGTGTGTGTGTGTGTGTGCGTGCGTGCGTATGTGTCTGTTCAGCGCTTAGATTTGATTTTTATCAAGATTTTGCGCTATATAAATATTGTAATTATTATTATTCATTATTATTATTATTATTATATTCCCGTTCTCCGTCTCTGCTCTTCACTTGTCCTTTTTTTCCAAGGTCGTCCGGGGAGGTGTCGGTAGAAAACTGGGTGACACACACAAGGTCTCTCGCTTGTTTGTCATAGGAGCACTTCACGGACCTCTGCCGTTTTGCTTGTGTCATCCTCTTCATTGAGACAGGTTTGCTGGTGATTGCCGGTATCTTGCTCCTAGTCAGCCGACCAAACATCATTTGTGTTGGACTCGGACTTGTGTCTTGCCGTGGAGCGTTGCCAAGTTCCAGAAGGGCTGCATTGAAGTGGACTTTCTTAAGAACACATCGGCCACAGAGGTCATCAACAAGCTGCAGGCACACTTTGCCGAGACTGTTTCTGATCAAGGCCCCCCATTTCACCTCCGCACCATTCAAGCAAATTACAGAAGAATGGGGGATTACTCACACAATGTCCTCACCACATCATCACCAGTCAAACGGAAAGGCAGAAGCGGCAGTAAAGACAGTCAAGCACATGATGACAGAGAATGGTGACAGTCAGTATGCAGCCCTTCAACAATCAAAGCCAGAACAAGATTGAGGCAGCCGAGATGTGGTTTCTAAGAAGAATGTTGAGAGTTTCATGGACAGCAAAGAAAACAAACATGACAGTCTTGATGGAGGCAGACACAATAAGATCATAACTAAGTGAGATTAGGAAAAGACAGGCAACATTTGTAGGCCATTTTATGAGGAAAGGGGAATTAGAGCACCTGGTCACAACGGGAAAGCTGGAGGGAAAGGGAGCACCAAGTAGGCCCAGGGAAAAAAATGTTGGACGGACCTGCAGGATGGCTGAGGACAGAGAGGGTGGAAGACGTGCTTGCAGCAACAAAGGATAGATACATATGGAGGGCCATGATCGCCAACGCCATGCAGCAGGGCACTTGATGATGATGATGATGATGAAAGACAGGTTCATGGCACTAAAACGGTTCTATATGCACTACATCAAAATCTGATTGTCATTATCTGGCACACTCTTTGAGCCTGCGCAAATCCTTATGCGCTGACAAGATCTTGAAATGGGGAGATGGGGGTGGGGAGAACGGGATGAAAATGCTGCCTCAGACTTTCTGAATATCGTCTGTCTCACTGAAAACCTGGCACCGGGACATTGAGGGCAGAGCCATTATATCAGATATACGAGCTGCAAGTATATCTGAAGAGAGGGGGAGAAGAAATTGAAAGCACAGGCGCACGTGCGCGCGCGCACACACACACACACACACACACATAATACATCAACATACATACATACATACATACATACTAACACAAGCACGCGCACACCACACACACACACACACACACACACACACACGCAGAACACACACACATACACAAGGCACAAAGAGAGAGAGGGAGAGAGAGAGACAGGAAGAGAGAGAATAACACACACGCACATACAAAGAGAGAGAGGACCGGAGAAAGAGAGAGACAGGAGACAAAGACACACAGACAGACAGACAGAGAGACAGAGGCAGCAGACAGAGAAGAGAGAGAGACAAACGGAGAGAGGGGGGAGAGAGACAGACAGACAGAGGGAGAGAGAGGGGGACAGACAAACAACAGACATAGGGAGAGAGAGAAAGAGAGAGAAGAAACAGACAGGAGAGAGAGATACAGAGGAGAGAGGGACAAGAGAGAGCAGAGAGAGGGACAGATATATATAGAGAGAGAGAACAGAGACACAGACAGACAACATCGAGACAGAGACAGACAGAGAGACAGCGACAAGAGTGGGAGAGGTGGGGGGACGAAGACATTGATTCAGTTTTCTATCAGCTGCCATCTCAGTTCAAATGACTGACGGGAATAACTGCCCCAGTGAAATGGGCCAAAGGGAACTCATCTAATCCCACAGAGACACGGCCAGAACAACCAGTTATGTTACAGAGGGAACAGTAACAAGGCCAATTTCATATAGAACAACCTAGGTTCAAACCCACAGCCATTGACGAATGAGTATTGACTCAACTAATTGAGCTATTGAGACCCCGGACAGAGAGAAAGGGGGTAGGGATGGGGTTACAGACAAACGTAGAGATTGACAGACACGAACACACAGACACACAGACACACACGGACAAACACACACACCACACACACACACACACAAACTAACATCACACACACACACACACACACACACACCACACACACACACCACACACACACACACACACACACACACACACACCACACAGGATTGAAGACCACACAACTACACACACACACACACAGCACGAACCAACCACACACAACACACCACTCTCTCCCTCCCCTCTGTCGTCTGGTCCTGTCCTCCTGTCTGTGTTGTACTTCTCTCCTCTATTCACACACACACACACATACACACACACACACACACAACACACACACATACACATACACACACAGATGGTACCCCTTGAGACATCACAAGAGACAGAGAGATAGTATTTAGAGTGAGAGCATCATGCAAGAGAGAGAGAGAAGGGAGAAGAGAGGGTGAGAGAGATGTAATATGTAGACTTGAGAGCAATAACATGAGAGACGGAGAGGATGAGAGAGAGAGAGAGAGAGAGAGATGGTTAGCTTGAGAGCATAACAGAAAGAGAGAGAAGACACATACATAGTACGCAGACGTGAGAACATCACGCCAGAGAGAGAGACAGAAGGAGGAAAAGAGTAGAGGGGGGGGAGAGAGAAGGAGAGAGAAGGGGGAGAGAAAGAAAGAGAGGGAGAAAGGAGAGAGAGGAGAGATGGAGATGTAGTATGTAGACTTGAGAGCATATCACACAGAGAGAGAGAGCAAGACACAGACGAGACAGACAGAAGAAAGAGAGAGAGAGAGAACACACGCACGCACACACACAAACAGAACACACAGAGAGAGAGAGAGAGAAAAACAACACACACACACACACACACACACACACACACACACACACACACACACACACACACACACACACACACACACACACACACCTAGATAGAAGACCAGAGTATCATTTCTTATCCGTAGGATGAATCAATAGCTGCAATATAGGGGACACTAATAAAAGCCACCAGTGTAATGGCGGCATTGCACGTGCAGTCCCCACCATATGAAGCAAGGTCTTGGGGGTTCTTTACAGCAATGTTGGGATCTGTGTCTACATTCTTGCCAATAATGATGGTGGTGGTGGAGGGGGGTGCTGGTGGTGATGGTTATCTTCGTCGTGTCGTGTCGTCGTCGTCGTCGTCTGTTCCATTACTTTCTTTGCAGACTTTTTTGGGGAGGGTATTTCACGGGCAATTTCTATGCGGTGTGCTTGCTTGCTTGTCAGTTTGCCTTCTTGCGTCTGTGTGGTGTGTGTGTGTGTGTGTGTGTGTGTGTGTGTGGTGTGTTGTGTGTGTGTGTGTGTGTGTTTGTGTGTGTTGTGTGTGTGTGTGTGTATGTGTGAGTATATGTGTGTGTGAGTATATGTTGTGTGTGTGCGTGGGCACGCGTTGTATATATATATGTTGTGTGTGTGTATGTGTGTGTGTGTGTGTGAGTAGTGTGTGTGTGTGCATGTGTGGGGGTGTGGGGTGGGGTGTATCTATTCATGTGTATATCTGTCTGTTTAGCCAATGTGTGTGTATGTATATGTTTGTCAGTTTGCGTGCGTCCATGTGTCTGTCTGCATGTGTGTGCGTGAGTATGTGTGCGTGCCCCGTGTGATAGTTTATGCTTGTTATGTGTCCTGTGTATGCCGTGTGTGTTTGCTTTTGTCAATGTGTATACATGTTATGTACGAATGTGTTTTGTGTGTGTATGTGTGTGTGTGTATGTGTTGTGTGTGTGTGCGTGTGTGTGTAGTGTGTGTGTGTATGTGTGTGTGTGTGTGTGTGCGTGTGTGTGTGTGTGTGTCGTGTGTGTGTGTGTGTTGTGTGTGTTTTGTGTGTGTGTGTGGCGGTGTGTGTGTGTAATCATCATCTTCATTCGACAGACGCGATGTCCTGCATGAAACGTCAGACTTCTTTTCGGAAGATGTGGGTTCCATCCTTTTGAAATCATAATTTATGTCCAATGGTAAAGGCTGGACATGTATAGATACATCAATAGTATCAAGCACCTTATCCTGTAATGTCTATACTATTTCAGAACTTAAACATCGTACTGGTGTACCATAGATAAATAATGGAAACAAAACAATGGTCCCTACCAAGTTGTGTAAATGGTTCATGTGGACTGTTCTTGTTGGAAGGCTGTTGTCAAGTGAGTGGTTCTGTGGACTGTTGTTAGTGTGAGTGGTTCACGTGGACTGTTGTTGGTGTGAGTGGTTCGTGTGGACTGTGGTTGTTGGTGTGAGTGGTTCGTGTGGACTGTGGTTGTTGGTGTGAGTGGTTCGTGTGGACTGTTGTTGTTGGTGTGAGTGGTTCATGTGGACTGTTGTTTTTGTTGGTGTGAGTGGTTCATGTGGACTATTGTTGTTGGTGTGAGTGGTTCATGTGGACTGTTGTTGTGAGTGGTTCATGTGGACTGTTCTTGGTGTGAGTGGTTTATATGGACTGTTGTTGGTGTGAGTAGTTCACGTGGACTGTTGTTGGTGTGAGTGGTTCATGTGGACTGTAGTTGGTGTGAGCGGTTCACGTGGACTGTTGTTTTTGTTGGTGTGAGTGGTTCACGTGGACTATTGTTGGTGTGAGTGGTTCATGTGGACTGTAGTTGGTGTGAGTGGTTCACGTGGACTGTTGTTTTTGTTGGTGTGAGTGGTTCATGTGGACTATTGTTGTTGGTGTGAGTGGTTCATGTGGACTGTTGTTTGTTTGAGTGGTTCATGTGGACTGTTAGTGGTGTGAGTGGTTTATGTGGACTGTTGTTGGTGTGAGTGATTTATGTGGACTGCTGTTGTGAGTGGTTCATGTGGACTGTTGTTGTGAGTGGTTCATGTGGACTGTTGTTGTGAGTGGTTCATGTGGACTGTTGTTGGTGTGAGTGGTTCACGTGGACTGTTGTTGTTGGTGTGAGTTGGTTCATGTGGACTGTTGTTGTTGGTGTGAGTGGTTCATGTGGACTGTTGTTGGTATGAGTGGTTCATGTGGACTGTTGTTGGTGTGAGTGGTTCATGTGGACTGTTGTTGGTGTGAGTGGTTCATGTGGACTGTTGTTGGTGTGAGTGGTTCATGTGGACTGTTGTTGTTGGTGTGAGTGGTTCATGTGGACTGTTGTTGGTGGTGTGAGTGGTTCATGTGTACTGTTGTTGGTGTGAGTGGTTCATGTGGACTGTTGTTGGTGTGAGTGGTTCATGTGGACTGTTGTTGGTGTGAGTGGTTCATGTGGACTGTTGTTGTTGGTGTGAGTGGTTCATATGGACTGTTGTTGGTGTGAGTGGTTCACGTGGATTGTTGTTGGTGTGAGTGGTTCATGTGGATTGTTGTTGGTGTGAGTGGTTCATGTGGACTGTTGTTGTTGGTGTGAGTGGTTCATGTGGACTGTTGTTGTTGGTGTGAGTGGTTCATATGGACTGTTGTTGGTGTGAGTGGTTCACGTGGATTGTTGTTGGTGTGAGTGTTCACGTGGACTGTTGTTGGTGTGAGTGGTTCACGTGGATTGTTGTTGGTGTGAGTGGTTCATGTGGATTGTTGTTGGTGTGAGTGGTTCATGTGGACTGTTGTTGTTGGTGTGAGTGGTTCATGTGGACTGTTGTTGTTGGTGTGAGTGGTTCATATGGACTGTTGTTGGTGTGAGTGGTTCACGTGGATTGTTGTTGGTGTGAGTGTTCACGTGGACTGTTGTTGGTGTGAGTGGTTCATGTGGATTGTTGTTGGTGTGAGTGGTTCACGTGGATTGTTGTTGGTGTGAGTGGTTCATGTGGACTGTTGTTGTTGGTGTGAGTGGTTCATGTGGACTGTTGTTGTTGATGTGAGTGGTTCATGTGGACTGTTGTTGTTGTGAGTGGTTCATGTGGACTGTTGTTGTTGGTGTGAGTGGTTCATGTGGACTGTTGATGGTGTGAGTGGTTCATGTGGACTGTTGTTGGTGTGAGTAGTTCATGTGGACTGTTGTTGGTGTGAGTGGTTCATGTGGACTGTTGGTGTGAGTGGTTCATGTGGACTGTTGTTGTTGGTGTGAGTGGTTCACGTGGACTGTTGTTGTTGGTGTGAGTGGTTCATGTGAACTGTTGTTGGTGTGAGTGGTTCATGTGTACTGTTGTTGGTGTGAGTGGTTCATGTGGACTGTTGTTGTTGGTGTGAGTGGTTCATGTGGACTGTTGTTGGTGTGAGTGGTTCATGTGTACTGTTGTTGGTGTGAGTGGTTCATGTGGACTGTTGTTGTGTGTGTGTGGTTCATGTGAACTGTTGTTGTTGGTGTGTGTGGTTCATGTGGACTGTTGTTGGTGTGAGTGGTTCATGTGGACTGTTGTTGGTGTGAGTGGTTCATGTGGACTGTTGTTGGTGTGAGTGGTTCATGTGGACTGTTGTTGGTGTGAGTGGTTCATGTGGACTGTTGTTGGTGTGAGTGGTTCATGTGTACTGTTGTTGGTGTGAGTGGTTCACGTGGACGTTGGTGTGAATGGTTCATGTGGACGTTGGTGTGAGTGGTTCACGTGGACTATTGTTGGTGTGAGTGGTTCATGTGGACTGTTGTTGTTGGAAAGCTGTAGTTGGTATAAGTAGTTCATAAGGGCTGTTTCTGTAGGAAGGCTGTTGTTGGTGGTCTTCTTATCAGAGGATCTCTCGCTCTGTCTGGCTCCGCGTCTGAACGATTACTTGCTTTAGTAGGGGGCTTATAGGGCATTGCCCTTTGCAAGCTGGATCAAAACAGGCTCTGATAAACTAAACCGAAAGTTTCATATCCATATGTTTATATTCATATTCATATTTATAATCGTATTCATATCCATATTCATTTCTTTTGTCACAGTGGATTTACCATGCGAAACTCGGGCTGCTCTCCTCTTTGAGAGCGCGTCGCCGCAGAGCAGTGCCACCAAATTTGTTTTGACCAACACTTCAAAAAGGCAGGAAGGCTAATTGGGAAATCGTCATATTTCTCCAATGTTTCATACTAGGGCAGCCTTACGAATGCCCTACTCTTCACGATTTTCAATCGCCATGGGATCTTTAGCATGCGCAGACCAGAAGACTTACGGGCCCGACTCGTTTTATCCCCTTCCGAAGAACTAGACATTCAGTTCGATTTTCCGGTCAAACTTTGAAGAAAGTCGAGTCCTTAACGGGAAACGAACCTGGAACCTGTAGTCCAGTTATTGGCAGGTGAACGTCTGAACCATTCTGCTACTCTTCTCCTTTGCTGTGTGTTTCGAAGGTCACCTCCTCACACTTTCTCCCCCATTCCTCAGTTCCAGTTCCTCCTGCAGTACATACATCTGCCATTTCCTCCTGCAGTTCACACATCTGCCATTTCCTCCTGCAGTACACACATCTGCCATTTCCTCCTGCAGTACACACATCTGCCATTTCCTCCTGCAGTACACACATCTGCCATTTCCTCCTGCAGTACACACATCTGCCATTTCCTCCTGCAGTACACACATCTGCCATTTCCTCCTGCAGTACACACATCTGCCATTTCCTCCTGCAGTACACACATCTTCCATTTCCTCCTGCAGTACACACATCTGCCATTTCCTCCTGCAGTACACACATCTTCCATTTCCTCCTGCAGTACACACATCTTCCATTTCCTCCTGCATACACACATCTGCCATTTCCTCCTGCAGTACACACATCTGCCACTTAACTCCTCCTCAGTACACACATCTGCCACTTCCTCCTGCAGTACACACATCTGCCACTTCCTCCTGCAGTACACACATCTGCCATTTCCTCCTGCAGTACACACATCTGCCACTTCCTCCTCAGTACACACATCTGCCATTTCCTCCTGCAATGCATACATCTGCCACTTCCTCCTCAGTACACACATCTGCCATTTCCTCCTGCAGTACACACATCTTCCATTTCCTCCTGCAGTACACACATCTGCCATTTCCTCCTGCAGTACACACATCTGCCACTTCCTCCTCAGTACACACATCTGCCACTTCCTCCTGCAGTACACACATCTGCCACTTCCTCCTGCAGTACACACATCTGCCATTTCCTCCTGCAGTACACACATCTGCCACTTCCTCCTCAGTACACACATCTGCCATTTCCTCCTGCAATGCATACATCTTCCATTTTCTCCTGGTGGACTACACGCTTGGGAAGTTGTGTACTGTGTGTGTATGTGAGCGTGTGTGTGATGGTCTTTGATTTAGTGTCTATTCACTGAAGTGATTTTAGAAAGAAATAAAAAAAGAAAGGAAGAAATGTGGGCATAGATGAGGAGTGAAGAGGATACTTGAAAATAGTCAATCTTCAGAACAAAAAGAATCAGAAAACATATGTGCCGAGGACGTGAAGGAACAACTAACAAATGGTGTTACCATAACTGACGATTTAAACAGTAAAATTGGCTAATCATAACAGTGAACAAGTTGAATAACGGTGTGTTAAAGATAAATGGCTATAGGACTTTTTGAAAGGTTAACAAAAAAAATCGTATGTTAATAATGATGAGGCAAATATGTCAGAAACTGTCTTCGTACATAGCGTAAGAGAAAATGTTGTTTTACCCGAAAGCATGAAAGAATATGACTATGCGTTATCTTTTTTCCATACAGACACACTATGTTCCTGGTATATTTTGTTTTGAATGCATCAAATTTCCATCTATATATAAGGGATTGTACAATTCTGCTGGCTGGAAACTGCTGGTGTGTTTTGCGGATTTCAAAGTAAATGTAACATTTTTCATACTTTTTCTGTTTATCTTGGAACTGCTTCCATACGTAGGTGTCCACTAAGGTATAACACTGATGCAATGAGAGGCAAAGCTGTATATTATGTAAATCTGGTGAGCTCTTTGTCCCCCGTTTGGCAGCCGTATCAACCATATCATTGTAATGAAAAGAACTATGAGACGGTATACAGCAGAAAATAATATCAATGCCTCTTAAGGATGAACTATGAATCAAATGGGAACAAGAAGAACAAGAAAACCAATGTAAGCGCGTATCCAACAAAACAAAACAAAACAAGCGCAAATTTTCGGCCGTCCGGCCTTTGTCAAGCGCGAACGCACGGTCACAAACAGATCACAAACACCAAACAATGGATAATAAAAACAGGACTAAAAACTTCCCTGCCGCCTCGTCCAGTGGGTAAGAAGGGGATCTGTTTGTGACCGTGCGTTCGCGCTTGACAAAGGCTGGTTGGCCGAAAATTTGCGCTTGTTTTGTCTTGTTGTGTTGAATACGCGCTTACATTGGTTTTCTTGTTCTTCTTGTTCCTGTTTGCTTGGGCGCGGGCAGTCACACTTGTTTTGGATCTATGAATCAAATGACTAATTTCCAATATCATTTCAGATATTGTTTGTAATTTTTGATAAATCAAGAGCTTGAAGTAGGCCTACAGATTTTGAAAAATAGTATCTGAAGAATTGTCCTAGGAAGACGTATCATAATTCAAAGCCATCAATATTGCAAAGAGTTCAGCGATAAAGACAGATTTATTAAGTCCTATATAGAAAGATTTCTCAATTTTGAGAGCAGGTATTAAAAACGCTGCGCCTGCTTGTCTTTCAATTATTGATCCATCAGTGTAAATTTTCAAATGATCGGAATAAAAGTCTTCTATATGACATTTAACTTGACTTGCCAGTAAGTTGATATTATCTTTTTTTTTTAAATCAGTGTGGTGTGTGTGTCAAATCGTGCTTTTTGGAGTTCCCAACTGGGTACTGGTGAAAAAGAATGTCTTACAGATGCAGGATCTGCTTCTAGATCAATTCCAGAGCCTTTCATAACGTCAGATGTGTATGTTACGAGTGTGTCCTTTTCAATGTCATGACGTCAGATATGTATGTTGCTAGTGTGACCTTTTCAGTGTCATGACGTCAGATGTGTATGTTGCAAGCGTGACTTTCTAGTGTCTGAGCTTATTTTTTGTTTCTGTTTCGACGACGTAAATTACGATGGTGCTTCTTAACAGAAATGTAGTAAAAGCGTCTTTTCTTTCTTCATCTAGTGGCAACAATTTGATTGCACTGGATATGTGTGTGTGTGTGTGTGTGTGTGTGTGTGTGTGTGTGTGTGTGTGTGTATGTGTGTATGTGTGTATGTGTATGTGTGTGTATGTGTGTGTGTATGTGTGTGTGTATGTGTATGTGTGTATGTATGTGTATGTGTGTGTATGTGTGTGTGTGTGTGTATGTGTGTGTGTGTATGTGTGTGTGTGTGTGTGTGTGTGTGTGTGTGTGTGTGTGTGTGGTGTGTGTGTGTGTGTGTGTTAAGTATTGTGCATTTATTGTTTGCTATCTTCTGTAAACGCTTGACAAAGGCCAGTTGGCGGAAAATTTGCGCCTGTCTTGTTTTGTTATATTAGCCCCTTGACTCCTGCACACTGTCCACCAACATCCTGCATTGTCACCCATGTTAGCCAAAACTAAAACGTAACCCTTTGACTCCCTCACCCTATCCACCAGCTTCCTGCAGGTTGCTGGTGGATGGGGTGAGGGAGCCCAAAGGGTTAAGTTTTTGCAGTTAATGGATAGGGTGAGGGAGTCAAAGGGTTAAGTTTTTGCAGTTAATGGATTGGGTGTGGGAGTCAAAGGGTTAAGTTTTTGCAGTTAATGGATTGGGTGTGGGAGTCAAAGGGTTAAGTTTTTGCAGTTAATGGATAGGATGCGGGAGTCCAAGGGTTAAACTACGCTGTGGTTGAGGACACAGGGTGAGAGATGTACTTGCAGCGACAAGGGATACAGACTCATATGGAGAGTCATGATCGCCAGCCGGATTTTATGGAATAATGTTCGTGTTAAAGGAAAACTGTTAAAATGGCGTCACCATCTTGTTTGTATTCTTGTTATATTTTTTTCATTAATTTGTTCATTTATTCGCTCATTCATTCATTTTTCAGATGCGAGGAGGGAGAGGACGGAAATCTGATGTTACATTACTACAGTCAGCGAGAGGGACTGTACCCTATAGTTATTGGTGAGTTACATCACTGTGTGTGTGTGGTGGGGGGGGGGGGGGGTATTTGTGTGGGTATAGGTAAATGAGCGTGTGTGTGTGTGTGTATGTGTGTTCGTGTGTGTGTTTATGTGTGTGTGTGCGTGTGTGTCCATGTATGTGTGTGAGCGCGCGCATGTGTGTATATATGTGTGTGTGCGCGCGCACGCGCGCGCATGTGTGTGTATGTATGTGTGTATATGTATGCGTAAGTTATGTGTATGTTTAAATGTGTGTGCGCGCATGTGTGTGTGTATGTATGTGTGTATATGTATGTGTAAGTGTGTCCCTCTATCCGTCCGTCTGTCCGTGTGTACGTATGTGCGTTTGTCGGTCTGTCCGTCTATATATCCATCTGACTCTCTGTCAGTCCGTCCGTCGTATGTCTTGTCAGTCTGTCTTTTTGTTTGTCGTTGTCCGTCTATCTGTCTGTCTGTTCGTTCTGTCTTTTTCTTTCTCAGTCCGTCCATATGTCTGTCTGTTTATCTCTTTGTCTGCCCGTCTGTCCGTCCATCTGTCTATCTGTCTATCTGTCCGTCTGTCTGGCGGTCTGTTTTGTCTGTCTGTCTGTCTGCATACATGTATGAATTGGAAATGAAGGGAGACAAGAAGGCAAAGAGTGGAGATTTAGTGGTCGCCCCTTGCTAACAAAGTGACTGACTGACTGGTCACTGTGGACAGTGAAGAGTTTGTGTGTGGTGTGTGCGGTGTGTGTGTGCGGTGTGTGCTGTGTGTGGTGGTGTGTGGTGTTGTGTGCTGTGTGTGGTTGTGTTGTGGGTGTTGTGCTGTGTGTGCTGTGTTGTGCTGTGTTGGGTGTATGCTGGTGTGTGGTGTGTGGTGTGTGCGGTGTGTGGTGTGTGGTGTGTGTGTGCGTGGTGTGTGTGTGTGCGGTGTTGGTGTACAGAGCTGAGTCGCTACTGTCGTGCTCTTCGCTCCTACGAACCCTGAATAACTAATGAAGGCTCTCTCTTGACATCTGCTGATTTGTCTGTTGCCATCACGAAAACCGCGTGTGTGTACATATATACATACGCAAGCATGGATACGCGCACGCACGCACGCGCGGGCGCACACACTCTTACACATCAAAACATACCCCACAACATACACACGCACGCACTAGACCACGCGCACGCGCACACACAACACACACGATGCAAACAACACACACAAACACACACCGGCTCGCACACGAACACACGTACAAACGAGAGGCGTGCGCACACACATACACACACGCACACGCACACACACGCACTCACGCACGCAACACATCACACACAACACAACACACACACACTACACACAGATACACTTATGCCATTGATGCTCACACACTCACGCACAAAATCACTTACACACACATACACACACATACACACACATACACACCACACACACACACACTCATCACACACCAAACACACACGCGCGCGCACTGCGCTATCACACGCACACACACACATACACACACACACACTCACACACACCAAACACACACAGACGCCACACGCACTAAAACATTGACAAACACCACACACCAAATATTCACACAAACACTCACTTAACACAAACAAACACAAATATGTACTACATCCAACAAGTACACACATTTTTCACGCACACACATACACGCACACAAACACACACACACACATACATATCACACATCACATAACTCACACACATACCACACGCACACCATCACACACGCACACAACCATTACACACACACACCATCACACACACTACACACACACACACAAACACAACTATTTTCACACTCACACACACACACACACCCCTATCCTCATTCACTCTCTCTCTCTCCTTCCTTCTGTCTCTGTCGCTGTCTCCACTCTCACTCTCTACTCTCTCTCTCTCACACACACACACACACACACTCTCTCTCTCCTCTCTCACACACACACACACACTCTCTTCCCTCCTCCTCTCTGATCTGTCGCTGTCTCCTCTCTCTCTCTCTCTCTCTCTCTCTCATACCACACCTCTCTCCTCTCTCTCCCACCACTCTCTCTCTCTCTCCTCTCCTCTCTTCTCTGTCGCTGTCTCCCTTTCTCTCTCTCTCTCTCTCTCTCTCTCACACACACACACACACACACACCCTCTCTCTCTCTCTCTCTCTCTCACCTAACACAAACAACCCACCATTCCGCAAACAACACCACACCATTTAGACACCGCTAGTGAGTCTTAGAAAATCCCTCATAAATATTCATAGGCGGTATGACATAACTTCCCCCCCCCCACCCACCCCCCGCACCGGGAGGACAGGCGACCTCTGACAAACGGGAGACTAAAAGATTCATGAAACCAACAGTGAAGTTTGACTGATAGTGACGGCTGTGTTTAGCTTTGCCGTGGATTTGCATGATTTGCATGAGCTAGTTCTGCCGACGTCTTCGCTTTGACTAATACTGGTGTTTAGGTGAACCGACGGGGTATCTGTCTCTGGGTAATGTGTAACGATAACATACACTCTGTCCCATCCTAACCCTACCAGGGAGAAGAAGAAGAGTGGCACAATGGTTCAGACGTTCGCCTACCAGTAACTTAACTTCCAGGTTCCTGAGTTCGTTTCTCGTTAAGATCTCGACATTTCTCCTCAGTTTAACTGGAAAAATCGAACTGAACGTCTAGTCTTTCAAAGAGGACAGAATTAAAAGTTTGACCGGAAAATCAAACTGAACGTCTAGTCTTTCAGAAGAGGACGAAAAACCAGTCGGACCCGTGTGCCTTCTGGCCTGCGCATGGTAAAGATCCCACGGCAGTTGAACAATCGTGAATAGCAGGGCTTTCGCTCGGCTGCCCTGGTATAAAATGATGGAGAGATTGGTTCATGTCCAGGTCCCTTCTCTTGAAGGCCGAATAACCATTTTTGCCTTTCTAAAAGTTTTGGTAAAGAAAAATTTGTGGCGCTGCACTATGGCGACTGCTCTCAACGAGGAGAGCGCCCGAGTTTCACGTGGTGAATCCTTTGTGACAGAAGAAATGAATATGGAATAAGACATATGAAACATGGCTCCTATGTTGTTGTTGTTGTTGTTGTTGTTGTTGTGTTGTTGTAGTTGTTGTTGCTGTTGTTGTTGATGTTGTTGTTGTTGTTGTCGTTGTGTTGTTGTTGTCGTTGTTGTTGTTGTTGCCGTCGTCGTTGTCGTTGTTGTTGTTGTTGCTGCTGCTGTTGCTTTGTTGTTGTTGTTGTTGCTTTTGTTGTTGTTGTTGTTGTTGTCGTCGTCGTTGTTGTTGTTGTTGTCGCTGCTGCTGCTGCTGCTGTTGTTGTTGTCATTGTGTTGTTTTTGTTGTTTTTGTTGTTGTTGTTTCCGTCATTGCTGTTTCCGTTGTTGGTGCTGTTTAACTCGACCCAAATGATCATGTTCTTATTGTTATTTTTATTGTTAAAAGCCCAGCCGACTGTGCAGAGCTTATCAGGGCTATCACCATCCCCATAACATACACAAAATCTCGCTAGAGGCCTAAAAAAAGAAAAAAAGAAATACACATAGCAATGCATTCCACCCAATTTGTCATCATTGTGGAAAAAAAAAAACCTGAATATAAACATAAACAGAGCTAAGAACACTAAAACATTTAACCTAGCTAAGAACACTGAAAGATATACATAAACAATGGCCAAAATTACTTAAAACTGCTTCTCGCATCATCTTTTTCTTAGAACCAAAAACGCAGTTGATACATGTACCCAATTATCAATCCTAAGAGAAAAGACATAAGACTTTATCGAACACATACAGGTGAATAGACCAGCAAGGCATGAAAATGATAGGAGGAAATGACAGACAGCAAAGGAGCAGGCAGAAACAAAGACAGTGACAAAAAGAGGAAATTTCTAGCACAGAATTTCCAGGAGGTGGGGATACCAATATTCATAATAAACGTAATTTTGATACCCACTGATATAGCATTTCTGTGGTCGGAATAAATTCATATACATCAACGATGCAGATGTCATGTGATGGAAAAAAGATCGAAAATAATCATGGTATAAGTTAAAACCTGCTCACGAATAAACCACAGCATGGAAAGTTGAGAGTCGTCTAACCCTCATGGGTTGTAATAGGACTATTTATCTATGCTGTATCAAAGTAGTACTGTAAACTACGTAGGCTGTCTGTAATGTTTTATGGTTTCAGTTTCAGGTTTCAGTTTTCAAGATGACGTCATCAGTGCTCGGAAGGAATTCCATAAGCACTGACGTCATGGGTGCCATGTGATGGAGAAGATCTAAACGATCATGCACAAGCCTTAATCTGCATATAAACCCATAGCAGGCCAGGTCCACGCTAAGCAACTATGGGTACACACATCTATCAAAAAAAATGTCTGTTTCTTACCCTTTGAAACCTGCAGCCTGTCTGCCAGCGTCCTGTCATTGCCAAACATTCTAACAAAGCAAACATTTAACCCTTTGATTCTTACCCTATGCCACTAGTTCCTGCAGGAAGCTGGTGGATGGGTGAGGAATCAAAGGTTAAGTTTAATGCATTAGTGGATGAGTGCAGAGTCAAAGGGTATAAAAGCAAGATCTAAGTATTACGCATGCCGGCAAACTCCAGTGTCTATATGTCACTCACGCTTCACACCCATCCCCTCACTACAAAGCTTTCTTCTGTTTTTGTCCTAGGGCCCCAGTAGCTCAGTTGGTTTGAGCATCGGAATCACATGCTTATGGTTGTGGGTTCGACTCCCGGGGTGCGCTACATTAAAACTGGACTTCTCACTGTCCCATCTTAACATCATTATTGTTCAGGTGGTGTCAGTATAGGGTTAGATAAGTCCCCTTTCCCCAACTTCCCTGGGATGGTTATCCCCGTCGGCCATATCACCTGAGGTGGGTGTCGTAAAAACTGAACAAAATCAATCCAAAAAAAAAGTCCTAGGATCATTGTACTTAGGCAGTCTCCTTTGTGCTCACAGCTTTTTTGTTTTGTTTGGTTTGGTTTGGTTGCTTGGTTGCTTGGTTGCTTGGTTGCTTGGTTGGTTGCTTGGTTGCTTGGTGTGGTTGGTTGGCTGGTTGGTTGGTTTTCCCTGTTTTCTAACCATATTAATGGCCACAGAAACTGGTACAGTTTTTGCAGAGCTATGATCATAATGGCAATGAGGATGATAATCATTATGCTATAGAGTTCTATCTAGGGTTGAGACTGCGTGACAGGGCTGAATTCCACGCTATCATAACTTATCCTGGCACCATCCAGGCCCGAGAGATTCAGACACCTGCGGTGTTGGTCAGGAGATTTGAGCAACACACTCTATGATGCACGGCTGCATTTTCCCAGCCATTCTGACACCCTTTTTTTGCGAGCCAGGGATCGCCTGCGAGTGCTATTTTTAGCCAGGTCAGGGTCGACCAAAGTCTTATCTCTGTAGCGCGTCTTTGTGCTCAAGCACTAATGATAAAGAAGGAAGCTGAGTGTGGTTTTCTGCATGCATCGTGTGTGTGTGTGTGTGTGTGTGTGTGTGTGTGTGTGTGTGTGTGTGTGTGTGTGTGTGTGTGTTGTGTGTGTGTGTGTGTGTGTGTG
>CM060312.1:88332984-88375484 GCA_030674185.1 Monoplex corrugatus
ATGTGCATCTGCCGTCTGATGAAATGATCGTTCCCATGTATTTGAATTTATCAACCTGTGTCAAGGTTGTGCCATTTGCTGTTATTTTGCATGAGGGGATTTCATGTTTTTTACTGATCACCATGACTTCAGTCTTCCTGCTGTTTAGTTCCAGCCCCTTACCTTTGCTTTCTATTTCTAGTATATTTCACAAGGTTTTGTAGGTCCCTTTCATTTTCTGCAATTAGCACGGTGTCATCTGCGTATCGAATGTTGTTTATCATTTTCCTTCCAACCTTTAATCCAGGGTCTTCTTCTAGGTTTCTCATGATGTTTTCGCTGTAAAGTGAAAACAGATCTGGTGACAAAACACAACCCTGTCTGACTCCTCTTTTGATGTTTTGGAAAGAGCTTACATTGTTTTCTATTCTCAATGCAGCTGTTTGTTCCCAGGACATGATACACAAGGAAATTTAATAGCTACAGCATTGGTGGTTGTTTGATAAAGATGAAAGAAAAAATGTGGCTAAGAATATTGCAATTAATGTCTGCATGTGTGCGCGTGTGTGTGCGCGCGCGCACGCGCGCACGTGTGTGTGTGTGTGTGTGTGTACATGTGTGTGTGAGTGCGTGAGTGTGTTCTGTGTGTTTGAGTATGTTCTGTGCGTGTGTGTATGTGTGTGTCCGTGCGTGTATTGTGCGTGTGTGCGTGTGCGTGTGTGCGTGTGTGTGTGTGTGTGTGTGTGTGTGTGTGTGTGTGTGTGTGTGAGTGACTGTGTGTGAGTGAGTGAGTGTGTGTGTGTGTCTGTGTGTGTGTGTGTGTGAGCGAGACCGAGAGAGAGAGAGAGAGAGAGATAGCGTGCATAAGAGACAGAGTGAGAGAAACGGAGAGAAGAGAATACATATGAAAGCCTTCCCATTACCACTGTAATAAATAATTAACTTGAACAAACAAGCAAGCAAAATATAGATGGACAAGTACTTTCAGATTATATCAATAGGAAAAAGAGTAAAATTGGACAAAATGGGGAATTTGAGGAAATCATTACACAAAATGCATGAATATGATTATATTAAACCCTGGACAGAGAAAAATATAACAAAGAAATGCAATGAATCAGAAGTTAACAAGAAAAAAATTGGGAGACACTCTTGTAAATAATTCATTAGAACACAAAGAATATTCAGCAAGTACTAATTGGAGTAATGGAAACACTAATAAGAATAAGAATGTTTGGAGTATCAACAGCATACGTGTACATACGCAAACAGACTGTGAGAGATTGAGAGAGAGAGAGAGAGAGGGTGGGGATAGATTGGGGATGGGGAGGGGTATTTATACATTCACAGTAAACCAAAAACTGAGATCAGAACCACCAGTCCAGTGGCGAAATGGTTGGCACAACGCACCACCAATCAGGAGGTCGTAAGTTCGAATCCCCGTCATTTTAAAAAAATGGTATTGTACTTTCAGCCGTTACCGGCCAAGAGTTTTGCGTGGTGTGAGCCTGGTGGGAAGACTTGGACCACACGGTCGAGTCTCATCCACTTGAAGGAATCGTCATTGAGAATGTCACTCAAATTTCCTTACCAACACTGCAAATGACAGTATCTCTCAGGACTGATCGACGTTAGGACTTTTATGAAAGTAAGCATGGATTACAGCCTTTCATGCACTCCCAATCCGAAATGAAACTCCATAGAATCATCACCCACCACCCACCACACCTCCACCCTCCGTGAAGATACCGGGAGCTCTTTCAGAATACATAGTATCCCCCCACCTTCTGGAAATTCTGTGGACAGTCAACACAACACGCAAAGTCAGAACAAGACTGAAGCAGCTGAAATGTGGTTTCTAAGAAGAATGTTAAGAGTTCCGTGGACATAAAAAAAAACAAAAAAAACAAAAACAAAAAAAACATTCGAGACAGTCTTGAAAGAGGCAAACACAAAAAAAGACTATTAACGAAGAAGATTATAAAAAGATTAGCAATATTTATGGGACATTTTATGAGGCAGGAGAAATTAGAGCACCGTCACAACAGGAAAACAGGAGGGAAAAAGAGCACCAATTAGACCCAGGGATAAAATATTGGACACGCTTACCAGTGGATGAAGACAGAGAGGATGAGAGACGTATTTGCAGCGACAAAAGACACGTTCGTATGGAGGAGCATGATAGCCAACACCTTGCGGCAGGGCACATAATAATGAGGATGATAATGTTCTATGGGGTGCGCCAAAAGTCACACGAAAGCTTTTGAAAATGTCACTTTGCTAGAATAGAAACAAGGTGCGCATGACATCGCTTGTTCGAAATTTGGAGGGTTTTTTTGTCTGTTTGTTTGTTTTTTTCCTGAGGGATTCATCACACTCGGACAAGTCCACATACGCTTCACTCACATCTACCTGTTATTAAATGCCTGGCAGATTCGCTGAACTTCCACAAAACTGTATGCTCTGGCAAGGTTGATAATGGGGAGTGGGAAAAGAGAGTCGGCCTGTGAAACACTAAGCTGACACCACCAGAATGATAGAAATATTCAGATGGGTAGCGAAGCGGCCAGTTTTTAATGTTGCGAGTTGGGAATGAACTCGAGATTTGACTGTTTGACTCCTTCACCCTATCCACCAACTGCAAAAACTTAATCCTTCGACTCCTGCACTCTATCCACCAACTGCAAAACAACCCTTTGACTCCCTCACCCTATCCACCAACTGCAAAAACTAAATCCTTTGACTCCCTCACCCTATCCACCAACTGCAAAAACTAAATCCTTTGACTCCTCTACCCTATCCACCAAATGCAAAAACTTGACCCTTCGACTCCTGTACCCTATCCACCAAATGCAAAAACTTAACCCTTTGACTCTCTCACCCTATCCACCAACTGCAAAAACTTAATCCTTCGACTCCTGCACTCTATCCACCAACTTGCAAAAGCTTAACCCTTTGACTCCCTCAATCTATCCACCAACTGCAAAAACTTAACCCTTTGACTCCCTCACCCTATCCACCAACTGCAAAACTTAATCCTTCGACTCCTGCACTCTATCCACCAACTGCAAAAACTTAACCCTATGACTCCCTCACCCTATCCACCAGCTTCTCTGCAGAAACCTGGTGGATAGGGTGAGGGAGTCAAAAGGTTGCTTTTGCTTTGATATTATGGTTGACAATGCAGGATGCTGGTGTACAGCGCACGGGAGTCTAAGCGTAAAGGGAAAAAGAAAAGGAAGAACGTAGCCCGCTAGAGTTTTAACATCAGGAAGACAGTTCTTGACTGTTATACTCGTTATTCGTTATTTCTTTTAACGTCTATTCACATACGTGCTTTTAGACGTAAAAAAAAGGTGTGTAAGAAATCATGAAGGCATTGTATCAATTAAGGTAACATCAAACAATTCAACGAACAAAGGAAAAACAATCAGAACATTATATCGGTCAGGCTTCATTGGTGTGTGTGTGTGTGTGTGTGTGTGTGTGTGTGTGTGTGTGTGTGTGTGTGTGTGTGTGTGTGTGTGTGTGTGCGCGCGCGCGCGCGCGTGTGTGTGTGTGACTGTTATATAGAACCGATAATGTTATGCGGTTGTGAGGTGTGGACAGTCAACAAACAAAGCCAGAACAAAATTGAGGCAGCCGAGATGTGGTTTCTAAGAAGAATGTTGAGAGTTCCGTGGACAGCAAAGAAAACAAACGAGACAGTCTTGATGGAGGCAGACACAAGAAGATCATCGATAAGAAAGATTAGGAAAAGACAGGCAACATTTATAGGCCATTTTATGAGGAAAGTGGAATTAGAGCACCTGGTCACAACGGGAAAGCTGGAAGGAAAGACAGCACCAGGGAAAAACTATTGGGCGGACTTGCAGAGTGGCTGAGGACAGAGAGGGTGGAAGATGTGATTGCGGCAACAAGGGATAGATGCATATGGAGGGGCATGATCGACAACGCCATATGGCAGGGCACTTGATGATGATGATGAGATGATGATGATGATGATGATGATGATGATGATGATGATGATGATGATGATGATGATGACAGTGACCTCACAGTCCAACCGAAACATGAGACAGGCCCAGTCATGTCATTCACGCTGACTTCAGGAAACAAGCAGAAACACTGGACTCGGAACTAGTACTGAGACAGTTCCTTAACCTTTTCACTCCCAGCTCTATCCACCACTTTCATGATGGAGGTGTGAGGGGTGGAGAGGGTGTGGGAGTAAAAAGGTTAAACATTCATCCTGATAATGCACACACACCACCCGCATGCTCCCACGCTGACAAACTTAGGCACATAGAGAGACAGAGACAGAGGGAGCACGAGAAAGATAGAGACAAAGAAAGACAGAGAAGGGGGAGTGAGAAAGAGAAAGAGAGAGAGATAGATAAAGAGAGACAGGGATGAAGAGTGGGAGAGAAAGAGAGACAGATAGACAGAGACAAGGAGAAAAAGTGCAGAACCAGACAGACAGACAGGCAGAGACGAGAGAAAAAATACAGAACCAGACAAACAGAGACAGAGAGAACAAATACAGAACCAGACAGACAGACAGACAGACAGAGACAGAGAGAAAAAATACAGAACTAGACAGACAGACAGACAGACAGAGACAGAGAGAAAAAATACAGAACTAGACAGACAGACAGACAGAGACAGAGAGAAAAAATACAGAACCAGACAGACAGACAGACAGAGACAGAGAGAAAAAATACAGAACCAGACAGACAGACAGACAGAGACAGAGAGAAAAATACAGAACCAGACAGACAGACAGGCAGAGACAGAGAGAAAAATACAGAACCAGACAGACAGACAGACAGAGACAGAGAGAAAAAATACAGAACTAGACAGACAGACAGACAGACAGAGACAGAGAGAGAAAATACAGAACCAGACAGACAGACAGACAGAGACAGAGAGAAAAATACAGAACCAGACAGACAGACAGGCAGAGACAGAGAGAAAAAATACAGAACCAGACAGACAGACAGAAAAAATACAGAACCAGACAGACAGACAGGCAGAGACAGAGAGAAAAATACAGAACCAGACAGACAGACAGAGACAGAGAGAAAAAATACAGAACCAGACAGACAGACAGAGACAGAGAGAAAAAATACAGAACCAGACAGACAGACAGACAGAGACAGAGAGAAAAATACAGAACCAGACAGACAGACAGAGACAGAGAGAAAAAATACAGAACCAGACAGACAGACAGAGACAGAGAGAAAAAATACAGAACCAGACAGACAGACAGAGACAGACAGAAAAAATACAGAACCAGACAGACAGACAGAGACAGACAGAAAAAATACAGAACCAGACAGACAGACAGACACACAGACAGAAAAAATACAGAACCAGACAGACAGACAGACAGACAGAAAAAAATACAGAACCAGACAGACAGACAGAGACAGAGAGAAAAAATACAGAACCAGACAGACAGACAGACAGAGACAGAGAGAAAAAATACAGAACCAGACAGACACACAGACAGACAGACAGAAAAAATACAGAAATAGACAGACAGACAGACAGGGAGAGACAGACAGAAAAAATACAGAACCAGACAGACAGACAGACAGAGACAGACAGAAAAAATACAGAACCAGACAGACAGACAGGGAGAGACAGACAGAAAAAATACAGAACCAGACAGACAGACAGGGAGAGACAGACAGAAAAAAATACAGAACCAGACAGACAGGGAGAGACAGACAGAAAAAATACAGAACCAGACAGACAGACAGAGACAGACAGAAAAAATACAGACAGACAGACAGATAGAGACAGACAGAAAAAATACAGAACCAGACAGACAGACAGACAGAGACAGACAGAAAAAATACAGAACCAGACAGACAGACAGAGACAGACAGAAAAAATACAGAACCAGACAGACAGACAGAGACAGACAGAAAAAATACAGAACCAGACAGACAGACAGACAGAGACAGACAGAAAAAATACAGAACCAGACAGACAGACAGGGAGAGACAGACAGAAAAAATACAGAACCAGACAGACAGACAGGGAGAGACAGACAAAAAAAATACAGAACCAGACAGACAGACAGGGAGAGACAGACAGAAAAAATACAGAACCAGACAGACAGGGAGAGACAGACAGAAAAAATACAGAACCAGACAGACAGACAGAAAAAATACAGAACCAGACAGACAGACAGACAGAAAAAATACAGAACCAGACAGACAGACAGGGAGAGGCAGAGAGAAAAAATACAGAACCAGACAGACAGACAGACAGAGACAGAGAGAAAAAATACAGAACCAGACAGACAGACAGAGACAGACAGAAAAAATACAGAACCAGACAGACAGACAGAGACAGACAGAAAAAATACAGAACCAGACAGACAGACAGACAGACAGAGACAGAGAGAAAAAATACAGAACCAGACAGACTGAGACAGACAGAAAAAATACAGAACCAGACAGACAGAGACAGACAGAAAAAATACAGAACCAGACAGACAGACAGAGACAGACAGAAAAAATACAGAACCAGACAGACAGGGAGAGACAGAGAGAAAAAATACAGAACTAGACAGACAGACAGAGACAGAAAAAATACAGAACCAGACAGGCAGAGAGAGAGAGAAAGTGTGTGTGTGTGTGTGTGTGTGTGTGTGTGTGTGTGTGTGTGTGTGTGTGTGTGTGTGTGTGGTGTGTGTGTGTGTGTGTGTGTGTGTGTGTGTGTACAGAAAGATGATGATCGTGGATTGTGGTCTGTAGTTATCGGTAAAGCAGACACGTACAGCAGTTGTTTGGTCAGTTCTCCATGTCTCATTGCTAGAAGCTCTTTTTAACTTTTCAAATAAAACAACAAGAAAAATGATGAATTAAGATAAACGCCTTGCTACTGGCCAGATGCTTGTAAAAAAAAAGATTGTCCACACACACACATACACACACACCACACACACACACACACCACACACCCACACAAAACACACTCTCTCTCTCTCTTATCAATCTCTCTCTTTCTCATCTCTCTCCTCTATCTCTCTCAATACAACATTTAGCACAACACACACACTACAGACCACACACAAATGCACAACACAATAAAAAAACAGACTGATAGACAGAAGACAAACAGAATAAAAGAACGACAGAGACAGACACAGACAAATAACATACAGAGACAGACAGACAGACAAAACAGAGACAGACAAACAGACAGACATAGACATCGGACAACAGATAGACAGACAGACCAAAAGTAGACAAGACAGATAGACATAGGACAGACAATACCCTTGAGACACCTAGCTGTAGCGATCAACACTATTAGCTCAACACTACACTTACTCATTCTTACCAAAATGGTCTGCACTGTCACTCTGGCCCCTGTGTCAATGTGTACCAAGCCTGTGACTTGTTCTTCAACCTTCGTCAGACCACTCGCCGCATCTTGTTGACGTCATTTACCTTTCTTCTGTTAGTCCCTTTTCAGTCATCACAACTGTTCTTGTCTCGTTTCTCGTCCTCCGCATCTTGTCTGACGTATCCATACTCCTTTTCCTCCTATTTATTTAACGATCTGTGGTCATGAAGTCGTTTCCATTCACAGAAAGAAGAGTGCAAACGGAAAATTAAAATGAAAAAATAAATGATAAATAATATGAATCAAAACCGTGTCTTTTCCGAAAGGAAATGAATATAAGCAAACCACTGACAGTGGTCAAGCTTTCGACATTTCCCTTTTATACAAGATTGAACAGAAACTATCTTAGAAGTATCGATTAAACAGAAATGTGAAGCAAGTGCACTGGTAGTTGTCAAAAAGTGAGAAAGAATGTAAATACCGCCGCATTTGCAGAGACAATGCTGCTTCACACTCTTGATGAAATGGTAATTGTGAATATATTATCATTTATTTGCTTATTTATTTATTTATTATTTATTTATTTGCTTATTTATTTATTTGTTATTCAATTATTGTTATCATTATGTTGTTGTTTTGTATATCTTGCTATCTAGTATTTTTATTATTCATCCATGTGACTTTCCTTGCCCCATCGGTTAGCTGCAAAGGTCTCATCTTTGACTCAATGGGTCAAGACCACCCAGAAGCTTTTGATAACCATTTTTGTCACAGACATTACAGATAGAAGACAAACAATTATCACATCTCTTCCAGTCGATGTGAAGCAATCTTCATTTAAAAAGGGTGGGGAGATCGACAGAAGCAGATATGGAAGAAGATGATAGCGTTCTGGAAGCAACACTTTCACTGTAGACAGCATTACATTAAATACATCACACTTAAGACCCACACCAACCAGGACACACAACCACTCAGCAACACACCCTTAAGTCACTCCACCACACGCAATCATTTTAGAAACACGACAATTTTAGAGCAGCGCTGCATTAGCAACTGCCAGTTTAGACACATACCACTTTAGACATACACTTAGCCTTTAGAACAAACTACCTTAGGAGTCTACTCTTTAAGGCCATCGCTGCTTAGGTTGACTCTTATTTAGGCACACTGACATGAAGGACACATTTACAGTAAGGACACACTACACTTAAGGACAACCTGAACCGTAGGACAAATACCACTTAAGGACACATAACTTAGGAACATACTGAGGACTACATACCTTAAGGAAATCCCTTAAGAACATACTTAAGGACAAGATCCATTAAGGAAACACTACCATTAGGACAACATAACACGTAGAAACATATTATTAGGACAACTACCATTAATTATAACACTAACACGTAAGGACAACACTACCACTTAAGGACAACACTACCACTTAAGGACAACACTACCACTTAAGGACAACACTACTACTTAAGGACAACACTACTACTTAAGGACAACACTACCACTTAAGGACAACACTACTACTTAAGGACAACACTACCACTTAAGGACAACACTACCACTTAAGGACAACACTATAGTAAGGACAACATTACACTTAAGGACAACACTACCCTTAAGGACAACACTAACACTTAAGGACAACACTACACTTAAGGACAACACTACCACAAACACTACCACTTAAGGACAACACTAACACAAACACTACCACTTAAGGACAACACTACCACTTAAGGACAACCCCTACTAACTCAGGGCTAACACCACTACTTTAACCCTTTGACTCACGCACCCTGTCTACCAGCATCCTGCACTGCCTATCATGCTAGCAAAACAAAAAGCTTAACCCTTTGATTCCCTCACCAGGAAGCTGGTGGATATGGTGAGAGAGTCAAAGGGTTACGTTTTTGCACATGGTGGACAAGGTATGGGAGAGAAAGGGTTAAATAGCACAACCACTTAAAGGCCAATATTCCACTATAGACCAACACCACCATTTTACAATCCAAATTTTTCGTGAGCATGGAGCCCATGCAGTGATATCGACAAGATATCAATGGGTCAAGTAGCTCAGTGCAGTCTGATAATTGCGGACAGGAACTAAGCATGTTCCATTAATTGCTGCAGCCAGTAACCTGACACTCCTTGATAAACTGGGACCATTTAGAACACAGTCAGCTGCCACAACATGTTGAGTGAAAGTCCCTTGACATGTTCATTGCATTAGAGTTATTTCCAGCTGCAGGCCACCAGTTTCGTCTCCCCACGACATCTCCAGGGACAAGCTGATGACAAAAGAGAGAGAGAGAGAGAGAGAAGGAGGGAAGGAGAGAGGGAGAGAGAGAGAGATAACGAAAACAAACAAGAAAAACGTTAAGTGGTTAATCGATACTCCATTTAATAAGAAACAAAAGACAACAGATGGAAAGTAAACACTCACAGCCCCAGCCAGCGGCTAGCAATGAATGTTCCACCCAAAACAAACAGACCGAGAGAGAAAGACAAGGGAGTACTATAGAAAACATGACGAGAGAGAGGGGGTGGGGAGAGAGAGAGAGAGAGACAGAGACAGAAAGAGAGGCAGAGAGACAAACAGACACACATGACGAGAGAGAGGGGGTGGGGAGAGAGAGAGAGACAGACAGAGACAGAAAGAGAGGAAGAGAGACAGACAGACGGCAGACAGAGACACAGAGAGAGGCAGAGAGACAGAGACAGCAGACAGACAGACAGACAGACACAGACACAGAGAGAGGGGGGTGTTTCAGGCGAACTTCAGGAAGGTGTCTTAGGTACTACACGGAGTGAGTTGATTACTTTGGGTCTAACAGAAACTTCATTGCCGTGACATCAAAATAATACGTTTGAGAGAAAGAGCACAACCTGCGAGATGTGATGTCTCAGAAAAGCAGCAGGCAAGACCAAAAGAAACACGATTCGAAACGGAGAGATCCTAGAGACTGTTGGAACAACACCTGTTAACCATTACATACATCACATCACGCCATAGCGTATCAAACGGTCTGGTCGCCTTACCAGGATAATAATAATAATAACAATAAATCACTTTATATAGCGCTATTCTCCTACACATAGGTAAAGACTCACTGCGCTTTACATTAATTCGTTCATTTTTCCAATCAGTCCTATGCCTAGTGGTCAGTTAACTAATTCCCACCTGTCAACCAGCCAGAACTCTTGGAGCTACACACCAGCTGTTAAGGCTTCAGAGCTAGAGGAAGACCACAGTAGCTCTGAAGAGATCGAATGCTGACACACTCCACGTTTATAACAAAACTCTCCGCCTGGCTTCCCGTTTAGTTGCAAGCCATCGGCTTCATCTCCCTGCAAATGCCCTCCGCTACACCAGAGGCCTAAATGGTCAAGACATTGTCCACAAAAGTCAAGACAGAGCGGCCTGGAGGGAGATGACGGTGTCTATATGTGCAACGGCCAACCAACACCAAACCCGTTGATGTCGACATGTGAGACAAGTGAACGAAAACGGTATTAATAAAAAGACTTCATTGACAATTTCTCTTTGATGTCCGAGACGATTAAACACGTGTGTGTGTGTGTGTGTGTGTGTGTGTGTGTGTGTGTGTGTGTGTGTGTGTGTGTGTGTGTGTGTGTGTTTTGTGTATGTGTGTGTGTGTGTGTTTGTGTGTGTGTGTGTTGCATGTGTGTTGTGTTTGTGTGTGTGTGTGTGTGTTTGTGTGTGTGTGTGTGTGCATGTGTGTGTGTGTGTGTGTCTGTCTGTGTATCTATGTGTGTGTGTTTGTGTGTATGTGTTTGTGTGTGTGTTGTGTATGTTTGTTTGTGTGTATGTGTGTGTATTTGTGTGTTTGTGTTTGTGTGCGTGTGTTTGTGTGCGTGTGTTTGTGTGTGTGTATGTGTGTTGTGTGTGTTGTGTGTTTGTGTGTGTGTGTATGTGTGTGTGTGTGTGTGTGTATGTGTGTGTGTGTGTATGTGTGTGTGTGTGTGTGTGTGTGTTTGTGTGTATGTGTGTGTGTGTTGTTTGAGTCACTGAGGTCCGCGTTGAACTTAAGACGTGACATGCTGTATGTGTGTCAGGTGGACCTGGACAAGAGCGCCATCTCAGGTAACTACCGACACCTGTCCACGGCCCTGAGTTTCAGACCGCCCACTTCCTTTCATGTGGAGAGGGGGTCCCCGGACGGCAGAGAAAGCAACAACTCCGTCCTCAAGTCAGTCTCCTTTAACTCTTTCACTCCATCACTCTGTCCATAACTTTATTAGCAATTTCACTCTATCACCCTATCCACCAGCTTCTTTATCTCTTTCCTTCCATTATTCCGTCCACACTTTCATTCACCCTTTCACTACGTCACCCTATCCACCAGCTTCCTTAACTCTTTCACTCTATCCCTCTGTCCATCAACTTGGTTAACTCTTTCACTCCATTACTATATCCATTAACTTTATTACCTCTTTCACGCTATCACTATGTCCATCAGCTTCATTAAATCTTTTACCCAATCACCCTAATCAGCAGCTTCCTTAACTCTCATTCCATCACTTTATCCATTAACTTTATTAACTCTTTCATGCCATCACTCTCTGTCCATCAACTTTATTAAATCTTTCACGCCATAACTGTGTCCATCAACTTCAATAACTCTTTTACCCAATCACCCATCCACCAGCTTCCTTAACTCTTCCACGCCATCACTCTGTCCATCAACACAACACAACAACACAACATAATACAATACAATAAAACACAACACAGCACAGCACACAACACAACACAACACAAACACAACAGTGATTAATTAAATGACGTGTCTAATATGTGTCACCCACAGAGGAAGATTTCGGCCTTTCCATACCACATGGTCTTTGACGAAATGTGCACAATACGCAACACAACACAGCTTAACACAGCACAACACAGCACAGCACAGCACAGCACAGCACAGCACAAGACCACACCACATCACACCTCACCACGCCACACCACACCACACCACACAACGACACACGACACGACAAGACACGACACACAGCACAGTACAAGGCTATACCAATGTCCAATGTGTGTCACCCACAGAGGACGATTTTTGCTCGGCCTTTCCATACCACATGGTGTTTGACGAAATGTGCACAGCACAACACAACACAACACAACACAACCAACACAACACAACACAACACACAAACACAATTGATCAATTAATTGACGTGTATGTCTAATAATATGTCACCCCAGGGAGGACGATTTTTGCTTGTCTTTTCCTTACCACATGGTATTTGACGTAATGTGCACAACACGCAACACAGCACAACACAACACAACAAACAACACAGCACAGCACAGCACCACAACACAACACACACAACACAGCACAGCACAGCACAGCACAACACAACAACAGAACAGCACAGCAAACACACAACACAGCACAACACAACACAACACAACACAGCACAGCACAGCACAGCACACACAGCACAGCACACACACAAGCACAACACAGCACAACAACAACACAAGCACAGCACAACACAACACAACAGCACAGCACAACACAGCACAACACACACAGCACACAACACAACACAGCACAGCACAACAACACAGCACAGCAAACACAACACAACACACCAAAAACACAGCACAGCACACAATACACACACAACACACAACACAACACAGCACAGCACAGCACAGCACAACACAATCAACACAGCACAACACAGCACAGCACAACACAACACAGACACACAGCACAACACAACACACACAACACAACAACACACAACAGCACACACACACAACACAACACACACAGCACAACACAACACAAAGCCACAACACAACAAGCACAACAACACACAGCACAACACAACACAGCACAACACACACACACAACACAACACAACACAGCACAACACACACACACACACAACACAGCACAACACACACAGCACAGCACACACAAACAAACAGCACAACACAACACAACACAACACAACACAACACTGATTTATTAACTGATATGTATATCTTATTTGTGTCACCCAGAGAAGACGATTTTTGCTCGGCCTTTCCATACCACGTGGTGTTTGACGAAAACCTGGGGATCAGACAGTGTGGGGACAACATTCGCCGCATCACCACCGTCACCATCACGGACGGCATGCCCTTCAACCGTATCGGTGACATCATTCAGCCCGTCATGAACCAGACCATGGACAACATCTTCAAGTTCATCAACGCCGTCTTCCTGTTGGCCATCTACAGGTCTCCCGAAGACAAGGAAAAGCCTTTTGTTCTCAAGGGTGAGTTGGTGGGGACTGGGCGGGGGAGCGAGAGGCCAGAGGAGGAAGAGAATGGGTGATGGTGGGAAGTTTCAATTTCTCAAGATAAGTCTCCGCACTCGGAATGAATTCCATATGCATTGACGTCACGGGTGCTGCGTGAAAAGTGTTCATGGCACAAGCCTTACGCCTGCAAATAAACCAATGAGCTGGCTAGGTCCAGAGGTCCTACCTAACCAATGTTTTACCTAGCCTACATTTTTAATCTTTACTGATAAAGAAAAAGAGACAGACAGAGAAAGAGAGAGACAGAGCAGTCAATGGCTATAGAAGGATGGTAGATGTCTTCTAGTTCACCGACGCCATCTTCTTCTTAACTATTACATGTCTCCTGAAGACAAGGAACAGCCTTTTCTTCTCAAGTGTGAGTCGGGAGTGGGGGGCAAAGAAAGGGGTAAGCCAGGAAATGTTTGGCATGGGTGATAATGTGATGAAGAGAGAGTAGTAAATGGCTATGGAAGAGTGGTAGATGTCTTCAAGTTCACCGACATCACCTTGCTTCGTAATGGCGATCTTTGGATTTCGAGAGAAAGTTTGGGGGATGGGGTTGTATAAAGATGGGGTTTGGCGTATTTGGAAGAGATTTAAGGGGGCAGACCTACCCAGATTTGGGTACCAAGATTGTGATGTTCAGTGTTTCAGTTCTAATTAACCAATCACCAGTATTCTTTGGATTGAATATCTTTGTTGGGATCTGTGAGTAGAAAATTGAGTTTATTTTTTAGTCTGCGAAAGTTTGCGATTTTTCGCGAGATTGTATACATCAGACATAATATGTTCAAAAGTTTTCATCCAATTTCCTTGATATTTGGCACACATATAGCAAGGACAGGTATCTAAAAGCCAGTAGTAAAATCTTGCAGTTCTGCTTGAAAGAAACATTTTTATCAAAAGTTTATATATTATATTTTTTTTATTAAAATCATTCTAAAACTTGGTGTGATGATTGTACAGAAAATAATGATAGTAGAGCTAAGATTTTACTACATGCCATATATACTATACAGATGTGTTTGCTCACTAAATATCAAATTCCTAACATGAATATATGTGTAGTTATAAATGTCACAGTATGTACTATATTTTTTCATTTTGGCGAGAACATTTTTGATTAATCAATTTTTGTCAACTTTTCATAACTCACAGATCCCAACAAAGATATTCAATCCAAAGAATGCTGTCTGAGGTATCTTCTTGCCAAATATCGTGGTGATTGGTTAATTAGAACTGAAACACTGAACATCACAATCTTGGTACCCAAATCTGGGTAGGTCTGCCCCCTTAAGAGTTCGTCAACGGGTTATTTATGCTGGCCCTGTGCACGTCGTCTGCCTACAAGCAGAGGCCCTTTGTTTTCAAGAATATGTCAGTGTGGTATGGGGAGACGTGGTGATGTGTGGACACAATTGTGACAAAAAGAAACACTTGTTGGCAGGGTTGGTAAAAAGTGTGCGCTGGGGGTTAGAAGTGGACGATAGAAGATTCCAAGTTCATGAACAATTTCCTGTCCCACTCCCCCACTTGCAGGACAAGTTCTCAAGTTCATTCCCCTCTCCCCCTCCTCAATCTGCGGAAGAGTTTTTTTTTTAAGTTCATGAACAGTTTTCTCCCCCTCCCCTCCCTCCATCTACAAAAGAGGTTTAAATTTCACAAACAGTGTCTTTTTTCCCCACATATACCACAGAGATTTTCAAATGTATGAGCAATATCATTTTCTTCCATATACACGAGAGATTGTCAAATTCATCAACAGTGTCCTGTTTTTCTTTTTTTTTTTTTTTTTTTCTTTTCATCTACGAGAGAGATTTTAAAGTGTGTCAGAAATGCCCTGTTCCTCTTCATCTGACATGCTGACCAAGAGCATCTCCTACTTCTGAAGACAAATCAGACTTAAGTGGGGAGGTTTAGATGGTGTCTGTCCACCAATGGCGTCTTCCTCATGGTTATGAAAGGTGAGTTCCTGGAGAATGTCCTCATGGCGTCTTACTGTGACCATCTGACGATGTACTGACCACAAGGATATGGCGTTGTTCTGAACGGTCAATGATGTTATAGGGAAAGTAGGACAGAGGGTAGTGGAGACGATTATCACGTTCATCACGGCCATCTTCTTCATGTCTATCTACACATCTAAAGATAAGAAAAAAAAGCCCTTCGTTCGAAAGGCCCATCAGCACAGTTGTTACAGCGGCATGCTCATGTCGCACGGGTTGTGGGTTCAACCAGGCCTGAGAGAAAAAGATGCCTGCAGTGTTGGTCAGAAAATATAAAGAACACCCTCGCCGATGCATACGTTACATGGATGAAATTCGATTCTGAGATCCCAGTCGTCTGAACGGGTCCAAAGCATACTTAACTGTGAGTAATAACCGGTCGGTACTGAGGAACCCTGCAATGATTTCCTGGACTGATAGGGTTTCAGCCTATGACCTTCCAGTCAGTAACCCGTTATGCTAACCACTAAACGTTGGGTCGTTTGTTTGTTTGTTTGTTTGTTTGTTTGTTTGTGATACAATAAGAGCTATGGACTCAAGATCTGATATCTCCAGTTCAACCCCAGCCTGCAACATTGAAAAACCAGGCCTTTTCTCCTCCCATCTTAATGTTTCCACCATCCTGGTGGTGTCAGATCAGTGTTTCATAGGTTCCTCTTCCCCATCCTCATTTTAAGACCTTGCCAGGACATAAAATTTTCCACAGGCTCAGGAAGTCCGTCAGATAATGGCTGGCAGATTTGGGTGAAGAGCATATGGACATGTCCGAGTGCGATGAACCCCTCTCGTCATCATCATCATCATCAAGTGCCCTGCCGCATGGCGTTGGCGATTATGGCCCTCCATATGTATCTATCCCTTGTTGCCGCAAGCACTTCTTCCACCCCATCCGTCCTCAACCACCCTGCAAGTCCGTCCAATATTTTCTCCCTGGGTCTACCTGGTGTTCTCTTTCCCTCCATTTTTCCTCTTGTACAAGTTCCCAACTCCAAACAGAGATGAAGTAGGTCAGTGCTGTCTTTATTCACTCGTCTATCGTGGTTAAGGGAAGACAGGCTGTTTATCTCTAAGGGAGAGTGGTTGAGGACTGAAAAGGGATGGGATAGTCATAGGTGGTGATGGGGGATGGGGGACGATGATGATTTTCAAGTTGATCAACGTCAGAGATGTTGGGAAGACTTGTATGGAGTGTGGGGGAAAAGAAAAGGCCGTTTGTCTTGCAGGATGAGCTATGGCTAAGGTACCATGGGTGGTGGTGAGGGTGATTCTGGATATCCGTAGAAAACTCTGTGTGTGTGTGTGTGTGTGTGTTGTGTGTGTGTGTGTGTGTGTGTGTGTGTGTGTGTGGTGTGTGTGTGTGTGTGTGTGTGTGTGTGTTGTGTGTGTGTGGCGTGTGTGCACACGCAGACACTTTTGTGTTGTGTGTGTGTGCGTTTGTGTGTGTAGTTTGGTGTGTGTGTCTGTATGTGTGTGTGTGTGTGTTTGGTTTGTGTGTATGTGTGTGTGTGTGTATGTGCAAAGGTGTGTGTGTGTCTGTGTATATATATGTGTGTGTGTTGTGTAATATATGTATATGTGTGTGTGTGCCTGTGTGTGTGTGTGTGCCTGTGTGTGTGTGTGCGCGCGCACGCGGACGCGTTTGTGCTTGTGTGTGTGTGTGTGTGTGTGTGTGTGTGTGTGTGTGTGTGTGTGTGTGTGTGTGCGTTTGTGTGTGTAGTTTGGGGTGTGTGTGTGTGTGTGTGTGTGTGTCTGTATGTGTGTGTTTGGTTGTGTGTGTGTGTGTGTGTGTGGTGTGTGTGTGTGTGTGTGTGTGTGTGTTGTGTGTGTGTATGTGCAAAGTGTGTGTGTGTGTCTGTGTATATATATGGTGTGTGTCTGTGTTATATATGTTTGTTTGTTGCTTGATTAACGTCTTTCACTATAAGTGATATTAGACGGAATATATGTATATATATGTATATGTGTGTGTGTGTGCGTGTGCGTGTGTGTGTGTGTGTGTGCGTGTGTGCGCACGCGGACGCGTGTGTGCTTGTATGTGTGTGTGTGTGTGTGCGTTTGTGTGTGTAGTTTGGGTGTGTGTGTGTGTTTGGTTTGTGTGTGTATGTGTGTGCGTGTGTATGTGCGAGTGTGTGTGTGTGTCTGTATATATATATATATATATATATATATATATATATATGTGTGTGTGTGTGTGTGTGTGTGTGTGTGTGTGTGTGTGTGTGTGTGTGTGTGTGTGTTGTGTGTGTGTGTGTGTGTGTGAGTGGGTGTTTGCGAGTGTGTGTGCATGTGTGTGTATGTCGGTGGATATGTGTGTGTTTGTGTTTGCGTGTGTGGGTGTTTGTGTCTCTGTATGTGTGTGTATGTCTCTGTGTGTGAGAGAGAAAGAGGGGGGTGGGGGGAGAGAAAGAGGGGGATGGGAAGAGAAAGAGACAGAGACAGAGAGAAAGAGAAACATAGAGAGAAAAAGTGAGAGACAGAGAGAGACAGACAGAGACAGAGAGACAGACAGAGACACAGCCAAAAAGAAAGAAAACGAGAGAGAGAGAGAGAGAGAGAGAGAGAGAGGGAGAGAGAGAGAGCAATCTGTAGAAAACTCTAGGTGACAGAAAGGGTGTTTGGATTCACAGGAATGGGTGGGGAGAAGGGACAGAAGAATGTGGATTTGATGTCCATGTGTAAGATAGACACGGTGTGGTGAAACACTTTCTTTTGATTGGCCTGCGGTTTCATGGTATTGAGAAGCAAGTTTGTCTGTTTATGTGAGGAAGGTAGGCAGGGTTTGAGTGATCTGGTATGGGAAGATTGGGCAGGGTTTTAGTGATCTGGTATGGGAAGATTGGACAGGGTTTTAGTGACCTGGTGTAGGAATATTGGGCAGTATGTGAGAGATATGATGTGATAAGATTAGGCAGAGTGTGAGTGATATGGTGTGGGAAGATTGGGCAGAGTGTGAGTGATATGGTGTGGGAAGATTAGGCAGAGTGTGAGTGAAATGGTGTGGGAAGATTGGGCAGAGTGTGAGTGATATGGTGTGGGAAGATTGGGCAGAGTTCTAGTGATCTGGTGTTGGAAGATTGGGCAGGGTTTTAGTGATCTGGTGTGGGAAGATTGGGCAGGGTTTTAGTGATCTGGTGTGGGAAGATTGGGCAGTATGTGAGAGATATGATGTGATAAGATTAGGCAGAGTGTGAGTGATATGGTGTGGGAAGATTGGGCAGAGTGTGAGTGATATGGTGTGGGAAGATTGGGCAGTGTGTAAGTGATGTGATGTGGGAAGACTGAGCAGGATGTGAGTGATGTGATGTGGGAAGATTGGGCATTGTGTGAGTGATGTGGCGTGGGAAGATTGAGCAGGATGTGAGTGATGTGGCGTGGGAAGATTGAGCAGGATGTGAGTGATGTGGCGTGGGAAGATTGAGCAGGATGTGAGTGATGTGGCGTGGGAAGATTGAGCAGGATGTGAGTGATGTGGCGTGGGAAGATTGAGCAGGATGTGAGTGATGTGGCGTGGGAAGATTGAGCAGGATGTGAGTGATGTGGCGTGGGAAGATTGAGCAGGATGTGAGTGATGTGGCGTGGGAAGATTGGGCAGTGTGTGAGTGATGTGGCGTGGGAAGATTGGGCAGTGTGTGAGTGATGTGGCGTGGGAAGATTGGGCAGTGTGTGAATGATATGGTGTTGGAAGAATTGGCAGGGTGTGACTGATATGATGTGGGAAGAATGGGCAGGTTGTCTGTGATATGATGTGGGAAGATTGGGCAGGATTTGAGTGATATGGTGTGGGAACAATGGGCAAAGTTAGTGATATGATGTGGGAAGAATGGGCAGGATGTGATTGATATGGTGTGGGAAGATTGGGCAGGGTGTGAGTGATATGGCGTGGGAAGATTAGGGAAGCGTGTGAGTGATATGGTATGGGAAGAATATGTAGGGTATGAGTGATATGGTGTGGGAAGAATGGGCAGGGTGTTAATAAGATTGTGTGGGAAGATTGGGCAGGGTATTAGTGATATGGTGTGGGAAGATTGGGCAGGATATGAGTGATATAGTGTAGGAAGATTGGGCATGGTGTGAGTGAGATGGTGTGGGAATATCGGACAGGGTGTGAGTGAGATGGCCTTGTGTGTCAGTGTGTGTGTGTAGGTGTCCAGCTGTCTGCCTGACTACCTATGTGTTTATCCATCTTGGTGTGTCTCTGTATCTTGGTTTGTGTGTTTCTTGTTCTCTCTTTTTTATACGTATGATGGTGGTAGGAGTACACTGCATGTATGCCTGGTTGTATACCACTAAAGCAATACAAGGATACTCCGAAGGACAACCTCATCCACTCCGGCATCAACACCACCAACTGGGAAGA
Source organism: Monoplex corrugatus (assembly GCA_030674185.1). Lineage (NCBI taxonomy): Eukaryota > Metazoa > Mollusca > Gastropoda > Littorinimorpha > Ranellidae > Monoplex > Monoplex corrugatus. The sequence continues at coordinate 88,353,049 of CM060312.1, forward strand.
CATTGCCCACAAAAGAATAAACTGGCGACAGCTTTTCACACAGGGGACAGTCCCATTTGAGCAGCGCAGAACAACTGTTACTATTCAACATGAAGAGAGGCGAAGAAGAACCCAAGGCCATAGGAAGAACATGTGCCTTCAGGATCAGTTTTGTGTCCCATGTAAAGACCCATACAAGGCGATATAAAACCAACAAGCTTACTCATCAGTCGGATCGGCGTGAGGGTTCAGAGTGTAGGCTGATAAAATACCAGTATAAAATATAAACTAGGTAAAACATTGTCTTGTAGGGCCTCAGGACCTGGCCAGCTCATAGGTTTATGTGCAGGCTTAAGGCTTGTGCCATGATCACCATACACATGACACCTGTGACGTTAGTGCATATGGAATTCGTTCCGAGTGCAGAGACGTCATCTTGAGAAACTGAAACTGAGGGTTCATTATCATATCTATGTGCGTGTCTCGCAGTCTGTCCGTCTGTTTGTCTGTAAACAGATGAGGTGGGAGGGGTGGAAGCTCTTTGCCATCCTCAGAAAGCAGGACAAGGAGAAGAGGAGAGGGGATTCTCTGTACATCCACAGCCTTAGAAGGAGAACAGTGGTAGAATGGTTCAGACGTTCGCCTGCCAATAACTAAACTCGAGTTTCCAGGGTTCGTTTCTTCGTTGAAGTCTCGACTTTTCTCCTCAGTTTGACGGAAAATCGAACTGAATGTCTATTTCTTTGGAAGGGGACGAAAAAGGAGTCAGACCCGTGTTCATTCTGGCTTGCGCACGCTTAATATTTCACGGCAATTGAAAATCGAGAAGAGGGAGGCATTCGCCCGGCTACCTTGGTATAAAACATTGAAGAGATAGATTGGTTTCCCAGGTCCCTGCCCTTGAATGCCAATCAGCCTTCTTGTCTGTATGAAGTCTATGTTTAAAAATATAGATGGTGCTGCACTGTGGTAAATCCTCTGTGACAAAACAAATGAATCTGAATAACATGAATACGAATATGTAAAACAAGAAGAAAACCCGTTTGTCTTCCAAGGACGAGAAATGGTGGTGTTATCCTGTTCTAGTTATTTGGAGAACTTTGGGACCGGAGGGGCGAGATGAAGGTGTTGACCCAGGGGGAAGTGAAAACAGAGATGTTCTATACACATCCACAAACTCCAAAAGAGAAAAAAAAATCATTCGTCTTTAAGAATAAGAACTGACGGTGATGTCCTGTTCTGGTCATTTGAGTAAATGTGGAAGGACAATTGATTACATAAAAAGACACAGGCTAGAGGAATTGGGATAGGTGTGTTGTGTGTATATATGACTCTACAGGAATTGGGATAGGTGTGTTGTGTGTATATATGACTCTACAGGAATTGGGATAGGTGTGTTGTGTGTATATATGGCTCTACAGGAATTGGGATAGGTGTGTTGTGTGTATATATGGCTCTACAGGAATTGGGATAGGTGTGTTGTGTGTGTATATGGCTCTACAGGAATTGGGATAGGTGTGTTGTGTGTATATATGGCTCTACAGGAATTGGGATAGGTGTGTTGTGTGTGTATATGGCTCTACAGGAATTGGGATAGGTGTGTTGTGTGTGTGTGGCTCTACAGGAATTGGGATAGGTGTGTTGTGTGTATATGTGGCTCTACAGGAATTGGGATAGGTGTGTTGTGTGTATATATGGCTCTACAGGAATTGGGATAGGTGTGTTGTGTGTGTGTGGCTCTACAGGAATTGGGATAGGTGTGTTGTGTGTGTGTGGCTCTACAGGAATTGGGATAGGTGTGTTGTGTGTGTATGGCTCTACAGGAATTGGGATGGGTGTGTTGTTTGTGTATGGCTCTACAGGAATTGGGATAGGTGTGTTGTTTGTATGGCTCTACAGGAATTGGGATAGGTGTGTTGTGTGTGTATGGCTCTTTAGGAATTGGGATGGGTGTGTTGTGTGTGTGGCTCTACAGGAATTGGAATAGGTGTGTTGTGTGTGTGTGGCTCTACAGGAATTGGGATAGGTGTGTTGTTTGTGTATGGCTCTACAGGAATTGGGATAGGTGTGTTGTGAGTGTATGGCTCTACAGGAATTGGGGTAGGTGTGTTGTTTGTGTATGGCTCTACAGGAATTGGGATAGGTGTGTTGTGTGTGTGGCTCTACAGGAATTGGGATAGGTGTGTTGTGTGTGTATGGCTCTACAGGAATTGGAATAGGTGTGTTGTGTGTGTATGGCTCTACAGGAATTGGGATAGGTGTGTTGTGTGTGTATAGCTCTACAGGAATTGGGACAGGTGTGTTGTGTGTGTATGGCTCTACAGGAATTGGGATAGGTGTGTTATTTGTGTATGGTTCTACAGGAATTGGGATAGGTGTGTTGTGAGTGTATGGCTCTACAGGAATTGGGATAGGTGTGTTGTTTGTGTATGACTCTACAGGAATTGGGATAGGTGTGTTGTGTGTGTGGCTCTACAGGAATTGGGATAGGTGTGTTATTTGTGTATGGTTCTACAGGAATTGGGGTAGGTGTGTTGTGTGCGTGGCTCTGCAGGAACTGGGATAGGTGTGTTGTGTGTGTATGGCTCTACAGGAATTGGGATAGGTGTGTTGTGTGTGTGTGTGTGTGTGGCTCTACAGGAATTGGGATAGGTGTGTTGTGTGTGTATGGCTCTACAGGAATTGGGACAGGTGTGTTGTGTGTGTGGCTCTACAGGAACTGGGACAGGTGTGTTGTGTGTGTGTGGCTCTACAGGAACTGGGACAGGTGTGTTGTGTGTGTGGCTCTACAGGAACTGGGACAGGTGTGTTGTGTGTGTGTGGCTCTACAGGAATTGGGACAGGTGTGTTGTGTGTGTATGGCTCTACAGGAATTGGGATAGGTATGTTGTGTGTGTATGGTTCTACAGGAATTGGAATATGTGTGTTGTGTGTATGGCTCTACAGGAGGAAAGACAGAATGGTTTAATTTAACCCTTTGACTCCTGCACCTTACCCACCAACAGCCAGAAACTTAACACTTTGATTCCCTTACCTATCCACCAGCTTCCTGCAGGAAGCTGGTGGACAGGGTGTGGGAATCAAAGGGTCAAGTTTTTGCTTTGCTAGCATGGCTGACAAATCAGGATGTTAGTTAACGGGGAGTCAAAGGGTTAAAAAGAGAGGAATGCTGGTAGTGTCTTGTTAAGGTCGTCTGAGGAAATCTGGTGAAGGGGGGTGGGGAGAGAGGATTGATTCGTGTTATACATATATGAGGGCTGTTGATCTGAGAGGTGGGCTGAATGCCGGTCTTGTGTGCACCTTGACAACTGGGATGATGGAAAATGTTTGTCCTGTAGGGCCAGACTTGAGGATGGTATTCTAATTCCGGTGGTGTAGACAGGTCTGCCGGGAGATCTCATCAATCTACATCTATATCTATCTGTCTATCTGTCTATCTATCTATCTATCTATCTATCTATCTATCTATCTATCTATCTGTCTGTCTGTCTGTCTGTCTATCTATCTATCTATCTATATATCTGTCTGTCTGTCTATCTATCTATCTATCTATCTAAATATATCTATCTATCTATCTATCTATCTATCTATCTATCTGTCTGTCTATATACATATATGTATATATACATATATGTGTGTGTGTGTATATATGTATGTATGTATGTATGGTGGTGGTGCGGCGGAGGTAGTGGTAATGATGGTGGAGATGATGATGATGATCGTGCTGGTGGCAGTGGTGGTGATGGTAGCGATGTGATGATAACGTTGACGGTGTTGATGGTGGTGGTTGGAGTATCATGGTGATATACTGTCCTGGTGATCGAGACAAGTGTGAGGGGAGAATTGATGTGTAATCAAACGGACGACGAATGTTTCCCTGGTGGTGGTGGTGATTTTGTGGTGGTGGTGGTAGTGGTATGGTGGTGGTGTGGTGGTGGTGGTGGTGGCTGTAGTGGTAGTGATGTGGTGGTGGTATTGGCTGTGTTGGTGGTGGTGGCGGCGGTGGTGGTGGTGGTGATTTGATGGTGGCTGTGGTGGTAGTGATGGTGTGGTGGTGTTGGCTGTGATGGTGATGGTGGTGTTGGCTGTGGTGGTGGTGGTGGTAGCGGCGGCGGCGGTGGTGGTGTGGTGATTTGAAGGTGGCTGTGGTGGTAGTGATGGTGGTGTGGTGGGGCTGTGGTGGTGGTGGCGGCGGCGGGTGGTGGTGGTGGTGGTGGTGGTGGTGGTTGTGGTGGTTGTGGTGGCGGCGGCGGTAGTGGTCGGTAGTGGGGGGTGGTGGTGGTGTGGTGGTGTGGATAAGGTGGCATCTTATCCGAATACTCTACGCAAACTTAGGGGGAGAATTGATAAAACCAAAAAAGTAAATGGGGACTCTTCTTTTGAAAGAGAGGGGTGCGCCTGAAAGTCTTTTGTGCAGTTTGGACAGAAAGATGGAAACAGTTTGTCTTCGTGTGTAAGTTGTATTGGTGGGGTGTGTTGGTGTTGGTGGTGATGGTGATGGTGGTGGTGGTAGTGGTAATAGTGGTGGTGTTTATGGTGGTATCTTGTCCGAGCGCTCCAAGCAAACGTACGGGAAGAATTGATGAAATAAATTATATGGGGGCGGTTTCTTTGAAAAGAGAGGGCTGGGTGTGGAGGTATTTTGTACATTTTGTACAGCAAGATAGAAATCGTTTTGTCTTCATGTACATGTATAAGTGTTGTTCTTCTTGTTGTTGCTGTTGCTGTTCTTGTTGTTGTTGTTGTTGTTGTTGTTGCTGTTGTTGTTGATTTGTGTTGTTGTTGTTATTTCTTTTCTTTTTGTTTGTTCTTCTTCTTCTTCTTCTTCTTCTTCTTTTCTTCTTCTCTCTTCTTCTTCTCTTCTTCTTCTTCTTCTTCTTCTTTTCTTCTTCTTCTTCTTCTTCTTCTTCTTCTTCTTCTTCTTTCTTTTTTTTTTCTTCTTATTATTATCATTATTATTATTTATTATTATTATTATTATTATTATTATTATTATTATTATTATTATTATTATTATTGTTATTATTATTATTATTATTATTATTTATCATTATTATTATTATTATTGTTGTTGTTATCCTTCTTCTTCTCCTTCTTCTTTTTCATCTTCTTCTTCTGCTTCGTCTTAATGATGGTGGTAGTGGTGGGTGCTAGTGATGGTGTTAAGATGGTACTCCATCATGGTCCTATCTGACACTTGATTATAGAAATTACACATTGTAGCTGTTTCTATCAAACGATAAGGACAGCGGAGATCTGCGTATCTTTGGAATCGTATTGGCGGAGAAATACATTTTTCAAAAGAAGTTTGACTAGTGGTAGGCGTTAAAGTAGTGGTAATGGTGGTGGTAGTAGTAGTGATGTAAGTGATGACGGTGGCAGTCTGACCATGTTTAAGAAAACTTGTAGAAGTCATTTGTCTTGAAAGTTGGTTTATGTGGGGGATGGGGATGGAGTGGCCATAAAAGCGGTAGTCATCTTGGATGTATGACTGTCTCTGCCAGTGACAGTAGAAATGGCTGTCACCACTATTGACTTCATTCTTCAGCACGTCAGATGGCTTCGCCAAAGAGCTCGATATTTCTTTATTATTAATAATTGTCTTCTTTAGACACAAAAAGAAGATTAATAAGAAGATTAGCAGAAGACAAGCAACATTTAGAGGGCATTTTATGAGGCTAGAGTAAATTTGAGCACATAGTCACAAGAGAAAGCTGGAGGGAAAAAATACCAGGTAGACCCAGGAAGAAAATGTTGGATTGATTTGCGCAGTGGATGAAGACAGAAAGGTAGAGATATACTTGCAGAGACAAAGGATAGATTCATATGGCGGGCCATGATCGCCAACGCCATGCGGCATCTCCCCACATTGCCATTCGGCCGTAAACAAGGTAACTGATGACTGGGTCCGAATGGGTCATGCAGCGCATGGACAGCCTTTCTTTACTTGGTGAAATACAGTGGTCATGAGAGGTAAAATGTTTGGCCAGTGGTGAGGTATTGTTGCTCTGGGTCCATCCAGCACCCTTCGTGTTTCTTGTTAACTGTGAGTCACGCAATACAGCAAATAACCTTGAATCTCTCTACCTTATACAGCCACACCGCATGACTTTCATCAAGCGACTTATTATTTAATCACAGTCTCAGGATTTAAAGTGAGAGGCAGTGAAAAGACTTAGTTTTTGCGGTTGGCAGGAAAGGTTGAGTCAAAATATAGTTCCTCCATTGTTGCCACAGTATCTGCTATTTGCTGTTAGTAGTTAGAGTTTTTTTCCGCCATGCTCATCTTCCTCACCAGTCTCTTTTCTATCTCTGCATCCGTATATTTTCACCTGGTTTTTTAATTCTGTCATCTCCTCAGCTGGTTACTGTTTTTGGAACAGGTACACCCTAAATCAAATCCTCCTCTAAATGCTAATAATGGTGTCTGTTTTTTCCTAGGTCTGAGCTTCCGCGTTAAAGAGAGGACTTGGTCGCCTCCATCAAGACTGTCTCGTTTGTTTTCTTTGCTGTCCATGGAACTCTCAACATTCTTCTTAGAAACCATACCTCAGCTGCTTCAATCTTGTTCTGGCTTTGCGTTTTGACTACCCACGCCTCACAACCGTGTAACATTATCGGTTCTATATATAACATTCAAGAACTCTCTTCCTGATGTTAATTGATAAGCATTTGTCGGTAAGAATGCTTTTCATCTTTTTGAAAGCTATTTTGGCTTGGCTGATTCTGCTGGTTATTTCTGATGTGCATCTGCCGTCTGGTGAGATGACCGTTCCCAGATATTTAAACTTATCAACCTGTCTCAAGGTTGAGCCATTTGTGTTATTTTACATGCGGGGAATTCTTGTATTTTACTGATTACCATGACTTCAGTCTTCTTGCTGTTTAGCTCCAACCCTTTATTTTTGCTTTGACGTCACATTGCATTTCTCCAGGTCAGACCTTCCATCAGCTCTTTCTTCCTGCATCCCCCCTCCCCCCTGCTGAATTTGAACTGAGTTTGAATTAGTTCATTGCACACGGACAATACCATATGCACTCCATCCAGATCTGCCAACGATAATCTGGCGGACTCCTCGAGCCTGCGCAAAATCCTATCAAAATCCTGGCAAGGTCCTGAAATGGAAACAAGGAGAGGGAATAGGGAGCTATGAAACACCAACACCACCAGAATGACTGGAATATTAAGATAGGTGGCAAACAGGCAGTGTTTAGCTTACCGGTTTGGAATGGAATCGAGACATGAGGCCCAAACCAGAATGACTGTCAACGTTCAAGCATACAGGAACCAGAAAAACACAAATGGATAAGAGCGTGTATTTAAGATATCAAAACGAAACAGGCGCAAATTTTCAGCCAACTGGTCTTTGTAAAGCACACGCAAAAGACAGCAAAGAACAAATGTGCAAAATTTAGAAGAGAGAAGTAAGAAGTCCGTGGTGTTTTGATGAGCAGGGGAACATCCTGAATCCACATCTCAAACTGATGATGGTACAATGGGACAGATAGAAAACAGCAAGACAGAGTATTAAGTGCGATGTGCAGGAAAAAGCAATACTTGTGTTTCATGCAAAAAATGGCGGTTTCCTTGTCAAGTCAGACGGTCTGGCTGAAGACCTCACTCAAGTGTGTACTGCAGTGCAGAAATGAATCCTATGACTTCCTCATCCTATCCGCCAGCATCCCGCATTGTCAGCATTACAGCAAAGCGAAAACCTAACCCTTTCACTTCCCTCCCTATCCACCAGCTCCCTGCAGGAAGCTGGTAGATAGTGTGAGGCAGTGAAAAGATTAAGTTTTTGCAGTTGGCGGAAAGGGTGTGGGAGTGAAAAGGGTTAAGGTTCCCTCCCGTTTTGGAACCACAGTATCTGTCTACTTTGCTGTTAGGTAGTTAGAGTTCCTTTTTCCTGCCATGCTCACTTTCCCTCACCAGTCTCTTTCTTATTCTTGCCTTCCGGATCATTCACCTGTATTTCATTTAAATTCTTGTCAAGGTTCCCCAAAGACTGGGGTATGACTGTTTTTAAGGTGGGAAAAGGAACAGCCATACAAGCAAAAAATCCGCTCCCTCTCTAGGTAGGAAGGTTTGTATGTATATATGCCTAGAGTGCTCGGGAGCTGTAGCCCGCGTAAGAAGAAGGAAGAGGAGGACAAGGACGAGGAAGAGAGAAGGAGGAGAAGAAGAAGAAGAAAGAGGAGGAGGAGGAGACGAGGAGGAGGAGAAGAAGAGAAGAAGGAAGAGGAGGAGAAGAAGAAGAAGGAGAGGAGAACGACGACGAAAGGACGAGGAGGAGGAGGAGGAGGAAGAGGAGGAGGAGGACGACGACGACAAGGACGAGGAAGGGAGGAGGAGAAGAAGGATGAGGAGGAGAGGAGACGACAAGGATGAGGATGGAGGAAGGAGGGAGACGGAGAAGGGAGGAGAAGGAGGAAGAAAAAGAAGAGAGAGCAAAGAAGGAGGAGGAGACAAAATTAAGAGAAAGAAGAGAAAAGAAGAGAAAAGAGAAAAGACGGCGACGACCACGACTAGACGACGACACGACGAAGATGATGATGAGAGATGAGATGAGATGATGATGATGATGATGATGAGATAGATAGATATGATGAGATATGATGATGATGAATGAAGATGAATGATGACGACGACGACGACGACGACGACGATGATGATGATGATGATGATGATGATGATGAAAAAGAAGAAGAAGACTCATGAGTATTGTGGCAGGTTAGATACGTTTTAAACAACCTTTGTGTGTTTCAGGTCAGATGATCTGGATGAAGAACTCCCGCATGATGCTGTTCATCGGGTCCCCCCGTCTGACGTCACTGAACGAGCTGATGGAGATGAAGGTGTACCTGGCGGACATCCCCATCTACGACTGTACCCGGGAACTTGTGCTGCTCAACCAACAGCGTATTGCTGAGATTGATGTGGCGTATGTCCGAGTCCTTTTTATTCCTTAGTCATTATTACCTTATACCACCTACACATATGTATGCACCATTGTTTTTGTTGTTTACACTTACTTGTGTCGTAGCAGTCGCTGATGAGGCCGGGTCACGGCGACAGCGCTAGACACAAGTAAGTGTAAACAACAAAAACAATGGTGTATACATACGTGTAGGTGGTCTCACTGTCTCACCTGTCGGCGTCACGGGAACAGTGTTGGCGCTGCACATGATGTCCTCACAAGTTGCCTCACACTTCGATCTGCTAAGTCTGACACTCCTGGAGTTTCTTGCCACTGATGTTTGTGATGTTTCTAGCAAGTGATGCAGGTGGCCGTCCTGTTTCTCTTTCCTTCCACTTTACTTGGAGGACAGGGACATCAAGTCTGTTCTCTCATTACGGATTGCGTGTCCAAATATTTCAGTTTCCTCCTTGTATGAGTACTAGAAGCTTGCGTGTAGTACCAACTCATTCAGTATGCTTTCATTGAGCGCCTATCCGTCATTTGACCTCAGCAGTCTTCGTAAAACCACAGCTCTGCTGCTTCCACTCGTCTTTCATCTCTTCTTCATTGTCCATGCCTCGCAGCGTATAAGCGTGTAGGTGGTATAAGGTAATAATGACTAATGGGTTTAGTAAAACCTACGTGGCGGACTGCTATAATTTGTCAAAATGGTTTTTATTCCTTTTCTTTTAAAGTTTACAGTTTAGATTTTGTTCAAGAGGGATTCAGAGGGAATCATCCAGGCTACTCTTTATACACTCCACTACTACATGTACTACTACTACCACTACTACTACTACTAGTTACTACTACTGCTACTTCAACTATTTCTACTACTACTACTATCTACTACTTCTACTACTACTTACTACTATTACTACTACTACTATTATACTACTACTACTACTATTACTTACTACTACTTTACTACTATTTATACTACTACTATACTTTACTACTACTACTATTACTATATCTATCTATTATACTACATTCTACTATTACTACTACTACTAGTTACTACTACTGTACTTCTACTATTACTACTACTACTACTTCTACTATTACTACTACTACTAGTTACTACTACTGGTACTTCTACTATTACTACTACTACTACTTCTACTATTACTACTACTACTAGTTACTACTACTGCTACTTCTACTATTACTACTACTACTACTTCTACTATTACTTACTACTACTAGTTACTACTACTGGTACTTCTACTATTACTACTACTACTACTTCTACTATTACTACTACTACTACTAGTTACTACTACTGCTACTTCTATTCTATACTACTATACTTACTACTACTACTTCTACTATTACTACTACTATTACTAATTACTACTATTACTACTATCTACTATTACTACTACTTACTACTTACTACTACTTACTACTTCTACTATTTACTAACTACTAACTACTTCTACTATTACTACTACTAGTAGTTACTACTACTGCTACTTCTACTATTACTACTACTACTACTTCTACTATTACTACTACTACTAGTTACTACTACTGCTACTTCTACTATTACTACTACTACTAGTTACTACTACTGCTACTTCTACTATTACTACTACTGCTACTTACTACTACTACTACCACTATTACTTCTACTACTACTATTACTACCACTACTAGCTAATAATGGTAATGATATTAACAACAACAATGACGATGCTGCTGCTGCTCTTGGTGGGTGTGATGATGATGAATGATGATGATGACGATGATGGTGGTGGTGGTGGTGGTGGTGGGATGGTGAGTGGGATGTGGTGGTGTATGATGATGATGATGTATAATGATAATAATACTAACGTTTAGAATGGACCAAATCTTGATACCAGAATCAAACCAAAGCAGACACTCTCATCATTCACCAAATCAATCACCCAAACAACAACGACCAAAACTCCAGGGCACGAAGCACACGTAAACTGGAGGGAGAGGACAGGAGGGCAGTGGGACAAAAGACTGGACATGTAGAAGGGGGAAATCACTGCTGGACAAAAAAAGTACGTCTTCAGACTAGACTTGAAGGAAGACAGAGTATGTGACTGTCAAACAGAAGGATGAAAACCGTACCATTTACATGTATATGGACCAGACATAGAAAAAGAGGGGCGACCGACTGTGGTACATCTGTGTCAAGGGGTTTATAAACAACTTGTATTGGAAGCAGAATTTAACGGAGAGGTCGGGCAGGGGCGTACATTCGGAGGTGGTCGGGAAGATAAAAAGGTGCAGTACCATTGATACACTGTTAGATAATGTATTGATTTTGTATGGAATTCTTTGAGAAACGGGCCAACCAGCGGAGAAAGAGAAGTAAGGGAGTGACATGAACATGCCTCTTGCTTACAAAGGGCGAGACGGGCCGCGGAATTCTGAATACACTGGAGGCATGCAATAGAAAAAGCAGGCAAGCAGAGAGCAGACACTTAACAATAATCGATGTGAGACGAGATCAGAGAAGTCTCAAGTTTAGATGCCTCTGAAGAGGAAGAGAGAGAAGAGAGAGACAGGGAAGGAAGAGGAAGAGAGTAGCAGTGAGGGACAGGTAGGAGGTGTAAGATGTCTATGACTAGATACAAATCTGGACCAGTCGCCGTGGTGTAGTGGTAAGCACAACGGACTACCCACGGGAAGGCTGTGGGTTCAAAATCCCATCAGTACCTTCCAAAATCACTGTGGGATTTTTCGGCTCTAACCGGCTCCTACCTATAGTTGGGCGTGCCATGGGCTCATTGGGAAAACTGGGACCACACAGTCGAGTCTTATCCACTTCATGGATGCGTTATTGAGGGTGTTGCTCAAATTTTCTGACCAGCACCGCAGGTGTCTGTATCTCTCGGGCCTGGTTGACGCCAGGATATATTATGACAGTAAGCATAGGTACAGCCCTGTCACGCAGTCTCATCCTGAATGGAACTCCATAGCATCATAATTATCACCCTCATCGTCATCATTGTCATGCATTGTAAAAACTGTTCCAGCTTCTGCGGCATAAGGTGGCGTAGAAAATGGACTTAAAAAAAAAGGTAAGCACAAAGGTAACCTCCCTGAGTGCATGATCCTAAAAAAAATACTAAAAAAAAAAGCAGATACAAAAACTGGGGACTGCTGAACCATAAAAAGGAATGCCAAGACTGATGTTACCTTCGATGTTCAGACTGTTTATGTGACTCGCTTATTTCGCTAACACAGCCACAGGGAGAGAAATGGGGAAAGACAGCAAGACATTGAGAGAGGGGACGAGAAGAGGAACAGAAGGGGACAAGAGAGAGGGGACAAAGGGATAGAGAGGGAGAGAGAAAAGAGAGGGAACAGAGAGAGGGGATAAATGGGGACAGAGAGAGGACAAAGAGAGGACAGAGAGAGGGAAAATGGGGACAGAGAGTAGGGGGAAAACGAGAGAGGGATAGAAGGGGACAGAGAGTAAGGACAAAGGGGGAGAGAGAGAGAGGCGGGACAGAGAGAGGACCAAAAGGGGGACACGAGGAGAGAGGACAAGAGGGGACAGAGAGAGGGGACGGAGAGAGGAACACAAGAGGGGACAGGAATGGGGGACAGAGAGAGGGAGGTGACAGAGAGAGGGACAAAGGAGGGGACAGAGAGAGGGGACAGAGAGGGGGACAGAGAGAGGGATAGAATGGGACAGGGGACAGAGAGAGGGGAAGGACAGGGGGACAGAGAGAGGGACAAAGGCGGGACAGAGTGTGGGACAAAGGGGGACAAGAGAGGGGACAGAGAGAGGGGACAGAGAGAGGGGACAGAGAGGAGGGACAAAGTGGGGAAAGATGGGACAGAAGAGGGACAAGAGGGGACAAAAGAGACAGGGAGGACAGAGAGAGGGGACAAAGGGGGACAGAGAGGAAATAACAGAAGGGACAGAGAGAGGGGACAGAGAGAGGGGGACAGAGAGAAGGGACAAAAGAGGGACAGAGAGAGGGGGACAGAGAGAAGGACAAAAGAGGACAGAGAGAGGGGACAGAGAGAGAGGACAAAGGGGACAGAGAAGAGAGAGAGGGACGAGAAGAGAGGGGACAGAGAGGAGGACAGAGGAGGGGAACAGAGTAGGGAAGGGGAACAGAGAGGGGGGACCAGAGAGGAGAGAGAAAAGGGGGGGAGAGGGGGAGACAGAGATAGAAGAAAGAAGAGAGAGAGACAAAGGGGACAGAGAGAGAGGGACAGAGAGAGGGAGGACAATAGAGGGACAAAGTGGTCGGATCCAGAGAGTGATGCAAGGGGCAAGATAGTACAAACGGGGATCGCAGCAGGATTGACAAGAGGGGGACAGAAGTCCGAGGTCAGAAATGAGGGAAGGGGGGGGAGGGGGGAAAAAGGGGACAGAGAGAGACACGAAGATGGGCATAATCCTAGAGAGAGGGGGACAGAGAGAGGGGAACAGAGAGAGGGACAAAGGGGGACAGAGAGAGGGGGACAGAGAGAGGACAAAGGGGGACAGAGAGAGGACAAAGGGTGACAGAGAGAGGGTGACAGAGAGAGGACAAAGGGGGACAGAGAGAGGACAAAGGGGGACAGAGAGAGGACAAAGGGGGACAGAGAGAGGACAAAGGGGGACAGAGAGAGGGACAAAGGGGGACAGAGAGAGGGGACAGAGAGAGGGGGACAGAGAGAGGACAAAGGGGACAGAGAGAGGGGGACAGAGAGAGGGACAGAGAGAGGGGGACAGAGAGGGGGCGACAGAGAGAGGGACAAAGGGGGAGAGAGGGGGACAGAGAGAGGACAAAGGGGGACAGAGAGAGGGACAAAGGGGGGACAGAGAGAGGACAAAGGGGGACAGAGAGAGGACAAAGGGGGACAGAGAGAGGACAAAGGGGGACAGAGGGGGGACAGAGAGAGGGACAAAGGGGGACAGAGAGAGGGACAAAGGGGGACAGAGAGAGGGGGACAGAGAGAGGGGGACAGAGAGAGGACAAAGGGGGACAGAGAGAGGACAAAGGGTGACAGAGAGAGGGTGACAGAGAGAGGACAAAGGGGGACAGAGAAAGGACAAAGGGGGACAGAGAGAGGGACAAAGGGGGACAGAGAGAGGACAAAGGGGGACAGAGAGAGGGACAAAGGGGGACAGAGAGAGGGGGACAGAGAGAGGACAAAGGGGGACAGAGAGACGACAAAGAGGGACAGAGGGGGGACAGAGAGAGGGACAAAGGGGGAGAGAGGGGGACAGAGAGAGGACAAAGGGGGACACAGAGAGGGAACAGAGAGAGGGACAAAGTGGGACAGAGAGACGGGGACAGAGAGAGGGACAAAGGGAGACAGAGAGAGGGGGACAGAGAGAGGGACAAAGGGGGACAGAGAGAGGACAAAGGGGGACAGAGAGAGGGGGACAGAGAGAGGACAAAGGGGGACAGAGAGAGGGACAAAGGGGGAGAGAGAGAGGGGGACAGAGAGAGGACAAAGGGGGACAGAGAGAGGACAAAGGGGGACAGAGAGAGGGGGACAGAATTGGATAGAAAGAGAGGGACAAAGGGGGACAGAGAGAGGGAGAGAGGGGGACAGAGAGAGGGGGACAGAATTGGATAGAAAGAGAGGGACAAAGGGGGACAGAGAGAGGGGGACAGAGAGGGGACAAAGGGGGACAGAGAGAGGGGGACAGAGAGAGGGACAAAGGGGGACAGAGAGAGGGACAAAGGGGGACAGAGAGAGGGGGACAGAGAGAGGGGGATAGAAGGGGACAGAGAGAGGGGGACAGAGAGGGGACAGACAGGGAACAGAGAGCAGGAAAGAGAGAGGATAGAGAGTGGGACAGAGAGGGGACAGACAGGTAACAGAGAGGGGGACAGAGTGGGACAGAGATGAGGGTTAGAGAGGGGGACAGAGGGAGGGACAGAGAGAAGGAGACAGAGTGGGAACAGACAGTGGGGACAGAGAATGGGACATAGAGGGGGACACAGAGGGGGACAGAGAGAGGGAGAAAGAGACGGGACAGACAGTGGGACAGAGAAAAAGGACAGAGAGAGGGACAGAGAAAGGAGGTAGACAGTGGGGACAGAGAGGGAGACAGAGAGCGGGGACAAAGAGAGAGGACAGAGAAAGGGGGACAGAGAGATGGGACAGAGAGAGGGGTCAAAGAAAGGATTACAGAGAGATGGACAAAGAGAGGGGGAAAGAGAAAGGGGGAAACACAGAGGGGACAGAGAGAGAGGGACAAAGAGAGGGGGACAAAGAAAGGCGAGAGAGAGGGGTCCGAGAGAGGGTTACAGAGAGAGAAGGACAGAGAGAGGGGGGACAGAGAGAGGGTCAGAAAGACGGGGACAGAGAGAAGATTACAAAGAAAAGGACAGAGAGTGAGGACGGAGGGACAGAAAAGGGACAGAGAGAGGGAATGAGAGAGGGGGGGGGGGGGAACAGAAAGTAGAGACAGAGAGTGGGAACAGGGGGGTGGGAAACAGAGAAGGGACAGAGTGGGACAGAGAGAGGGTACAGAGAGATAGATTGGAGGTGAAACAGAGCGAGAGAGAGAGAGAACGAGAGAGACAGAGAGAGACAGAGACAGAGTGACAGAGACAGAGACAGAGAGACGGCAAAAGAAAAACGTGTCAATAAGTGAGACAGGAAGTCTCCAGTTTGTCTGGAATTCGCTTTGGAGTGATTTATCGCATCGGGGCAACTCCATATGTACTTAACCCGGATCTGCCAGCCGTCATCTGACAGATAGATTCCTTGAGAGTGCACGAAAAACTTTGTTCCCTGTAAGATCATGAAATGGAAGGGGGCAGGGGAGAAACCGGAACGCACGAAACATCGACACCACTGGAATGATTGAAGCATTAATCCTTTGACTCCCGCACCCTATCCACCAGCATCCTGCATTTTAAACATGCTAGCAAAGCAGAAATAACCCTTTGGCTCCCTCACCCTATCCACCAGCATCCTGCATGTTAACCTTGATAGCAAAGCAAAAACTTAACCTTTGCTCCCTCACCCTATCCACAGCATCCTGCATTGTTAAACATGCTAGCACAGCAAAAATTAATCCTTTGACTCCCTCACCCTATCCACCAGCATCCTGCATTTTCAACCATGCTAGCAAAGCAAAACGTTAATCCTTTGACTCCCTCACCCTATCCACCAGCATCCTGCATTGTTATCCATGCTAGCAAACAAAAACTTAATCCTTTGACTCCCTCTACCTATCCACCAGCATCCAGCATTGTTAACATGCTAGCAAAACAAAAACTTAAACCCTTTGACTCCATCAACCCTGTCACAGCATCCTGCAGACAGCAGGCAGATAGGCATACAGACAGACAAACAGGCAGGCAGGCAACCATACAGACAACAAAACAGACAGCCTGCACACAGACAGGCAGATAAACAAGACAGACAGACAAGCAGGCAACATACAGGACAACAAAACAGACAGACAGGCACACTGCCAGACAGACAAGCAGACTGACAACAGACAGACAGACAGATAGGCATACAGACAGACAAACAGACAGCAGCAGGGGCAACATACAGGCACAGACAGAAGGCAGGCACACAGCCAGACAGACAAGCAGATGATAATCAGACAGACAAGGCAGATAGAGAGGTAGGCAGATGGACAGAGACAAGCAGACAGGAAGTGGTGGATAGGGTGAGGAAGCAAAATATAAGTTTTTGCAGTTGGTGGATAGGGTGAGGGAGTCAAAGAATAAAGTTTTTGCAGTTGGTGGATAGGGAGTAGGAGTCAAAGAATAAAGGTTTTGCAGTTGGTGGACAGGGTGAGGGAGTCAAAGAATAAAGGTTTTGCAGTTGGTGGATAGGGTGAGGGAGTCAAAGAATAAAGGTTTTGCAGTTGGTGGATAGGGTGAGGGAGTCAAAGAATAAAGTTTTTGCAGTTGGTGGATAGGGTGAGGGAGTCAAAGAATAAAGGTTTTGCACTTGGTGGATAGGGTGAGGAGTCAAAGAATAAAGGGTTTTTGCAGTTGGTGGATAGGGAGTAGGAGTCAAAGAATAAAGGTTTTGCAGTTGGTGGATAGGGAGTAGGAGTCAAAGGATTAAGATGGACGACGAACAAGCCAAGTTTTATATCGCAGAGTAAGAATAATTCGAAATATGAGATCTTCGAGACCACAAGTCTGTCAACAGAACCAACACGCCTGCATGGGGAGATGAGATACTTGAGCTCCTCAAACAGCAAGGGGATTGCTGACTTGAATGTCACTTCGCCTGAACCCTCGCAGTTCTCTCCGCTCCTTCTGTTCTTGAGTCAATATGAGAAAGTGTCTCCCGTGGGGATGTTGGGGGCTCTTTCAGTCTAAATAGTATCCCCCACCTTCTGGAAATTATGTGTTTCCTCTTTTCTGTCACTCTCTGAGCTTCTTTCTTCGTCCTTTGCTTTCTGTCATTTCTTCCTATCATTTTCTGCCTTGCTGCGGATGTCGAGGGCTCTTTCAGTATAAGTGATATCCCCACCTTCTGGTTAGTCTGTGCTAGAAATTTCCTCTTTTCTGTCACTCTCTTTGTTTCTTTCTTCGTACTTTGCTTTCTGTCATTTCTTCCTATCATTTTCTGCCTTGCAGGTCCATTCATCTGTATGTGTTCGATAGAGTCTTACGTATTTTCTCTAAGGGTTAATAACTGGGTACATATATTAAGTGAATTTTCGGCTCTAGGGAAGTGAGATATGCGGAAGCAATTTTAGGTAATTTATACCTGTTTTGTATGTTTTTGTGTCCTCAGTTTGTTTAGATTTATATTCAGGTATGTTTTTTTATACCCTCTGTGCGATAAATTGGACGGTGTGGTCAACGCCAGGGGCATCATCATAGATTATGTGCTCGAATATATTGATATGTGTGCTTAATTTACTTTTCCTTTTTTTCCTCTGTATGTTTTGAAACGGTTATAGCCTTGATATGGCTCTACGCAGTCAGCTGGGCTTTGAAACAAAAATAACAATAACAGTAAAAAGGAAAAAGTGTGGGAGGGGGGGGGGGGGGAAGAGATCGAAGAAGAAATAGAGAGGGAAAGTTAGGGAGTGGGGGTGGGGGTGTTGATGGGTCAAGAAAAGAGAAGGGAAGGGAGGTAATTAGTTCTCCCCAGTTAGCTGCCCGTGGCTGAAAAATATCGTGGTCACGTGCACCGTGTTTCTTCCTCGTTACTTGATGGACTGCTTGCTTGCTTTGCTTGATTGCTTACTTGCTTTGCTTGATTGCTTGCTTGCTTGCTTGGTGCGTTCGTTCGCTAGTTGGTTGATTGATTGGATGATGGATGGATGGGTGCGTGGGTGGATGGATTGACCGATTGATCGATTAGTGTCTGAATGGATGGATGGATGGATGGATGAATGGATGGGTTATTGATTGATTGATTGATTGATTGACTGATTGATTGATTGATTGATTGATTGATTGATTGATTAAGGCAGTGAGTGTCTGAGTGTTTGGTCGGTTGACTCATTCTCTCGTTCATTCAGAAGAGTGAGAGAGGAGGACAAGTTTGCAGAGAAAACTTTAGGCTGGCAGGCAGGCAGACAGACAGGCAGACAGACAGACAAACAGATTGTAGGCAGACATGCAGATAGACAGACAGGCAGGCAGGCAGGCATCAGACAGAGAGGCAGGCAGGCAGATGGGCAGGCAGGTAAACAGACAGCAAGCAGGCAGGCAGACAGACAAACACGTAGATAGAAAGGCAGGAAGACAAGTAGACAGAAAGACAAACAAACAGACATCAGACATAACTCACCGTTATGACACAAGACATATCATCAACTCTCTGTCCAATCACAATATGACTCAACACATTTCTGAACCAACCCATCAAAAAGGTCACATTCTTGACTGGATCATTTCTCGTGATCACCACAATTCAGCTACTGACAACTGCTTAGTTCTTTCTACCCGTCTAACTTCAGCCCTTCCATCTGACCACTCTGCAATTCTCTGTTCTCTTGACATTTCTCCTCCTTCCCGTACCACGCGCACAGTGACTCGACGCAATCTCAAATCTATCGACCTCTCCACATTTTCATCTGATGCCTCCCGTCTCCTTTCTGAAAAGTCACATAACCTTGCCGATGAATTCTATACTACTCTCCACCATCTTCTGGACACTCATGCTCCAGCCACAACCCGTCTTTTACCTGACCGCCCCCCTACCCCCTGGCTCACTCATGAGATTGCCTGTGCAAAACGTGCCCGCCGCAGAGCAGAGCGCCGCTGGCGCAAATCCAAACTCACTGTACACAGGCAACTTTTCCAAACCTCTAAAACAAAAGTATCCACCCTCGTTGCATCTGCAAAAACAAGCTATTTCCAAACCAAAATCCTGAATGCCTCTTCTTCAAAAGAACTCTTTACAACCATGAATCATCTCCTTGGCACACGAAAAGATTCACCTCTCCCAACAAAACATACAAATGAAGAACTCCCAGCTGTATTCTCCAAGTATTTCACCACCAAAATACAAACTCTTCGTGACAGGCTTGACAGGACACCCTGTCAACCATGCCCACCTGACCCTTCCTTCTCTGGCACACCTCTTACTACTTTTACCCCAGTCTCACAAGAAGAAATTTTCAACACAATCAGATCCATGTCGTTCAAAACCTGCGAACTGGATCCTCTTCCAGGTTCTCTCTACTCCGACTGTCTCCCTACTCTCCTCCCATTCATCACTGACATCATCAACACTTCTTTTCAAACTGGAACTGTCCCAGATTCTTTCAAGTCTGCTATTGTTCACCCTCTCCTCAAGAAACACAATTTAGACCCAAATGAACTGAAAAATTACCGGCCTATCTCTAATCTCTCTTTCTTGTCAAAACTCCTTGAAAAAGTCGTCCTCAACCAGCTGAACTCTCACCTGTCTATAATAATATAATAATTACAATATTTATATAGCGCAAAATCTTGATAAAATCAAATCTAAGCGCTGAAGCAGACACACACGCAAGCACGCACGCACGCACGCACACACACGCACACACACGAACGCGCACACACACACACACATACACACACACACACACGCATGGCTATAAATGGGGAGAAAGAATAAAAGCAATAAAAGCAAGAATAAAAGCAATGGAAAATTATAGAGAGCATAGCATATACAATTATATATTATAACCATGTGATTCCCCTCCGAGCGGAGACAGGCTGCAGAGGAGGGTTAGGATTTTATGCGGAGGAGAAAAGGTGAGTTTTGAGAGCGGACTTGAAGGAGACAAAAGTAGGTTGCTGACGGACTGAGAGAGGAAGTTTGTTCCAGGAAAGTGGACCAGAAACAGAGAAGGCTCGTGGACCATAGGTATTGAGCTTAGTGCGTGGAAAGCGAAAAGTCAGAGGATCGGAGGCAGAGCGGAGGGTACGTGAGGGAAGATAGATCTCAAGTAGGCTTGACAGGTAATCGGGGGCTGCGTTATTGAGGCTTTTGTAGCACATGGTGTCTAGTTTGTACTGTATGCGCTTTGATACAGGGAGCCAGTGAAGTTGTGCCAGGAGAGGAGATATGTGGTCAGCTTTTTTCTTTTTGAGTACAAGACGTACAGCATTGTTTTGAATGCGCTGTAGGATGTGAATGGTGGAGGCAGGAAGACCAGACAGGAGTGAATTGCAATAGTCAATGCGAGACATTATGAAGGAGAGAACGAGTTTTGCAGTTGTTTCGACAGAGAGATACTTCCTGATCAGCCTTATACGATGGAGATGATAGTAGCAAGATCTGGCAGTTTGAGAAACAAAGTTGTTCATGGAGAGGGTAGAGTCAATGCAGACACCAAGGTTTTTAGCTGAATCAGAAATTGGGACTGATGTGTTACATAATGGGAGAGAAAGAGGAGGCAGCTGAGAAAGTTTCTGACGGGTGCCAATGAGGATAGCTTCTGTTTTGTCGTCATTAAGCTGAAGTCTATTGTGTGTCATCCAGTTCTTAATGTCCGAGTAACACTCAGTGGTGCGAGTCAACAGGCGCTGTATATTATCAGGTGAGTCACTGTCTTGAAGTTGGGTGTCATCAGCATAGAAGTGGTGTTTTATAGAATGGGAGTTGATGATGGTGGACAGGGGGGAGGTGTAAAGAGTGAAAAGAACAGGGCCAAGGACAGATCCTTGTGGAACACCACAGGTCAGGTATGCAGGTTGAGAGTAAGTGCCATTGATGAGAACGGTTTGTTTTCTGTTGGATAGGTATGAAGTGAACCAAGACAGAGCAATGTCAGAGATGCCAAAAGTATGATGAAGTCTAGAAAGGAGAATACCATGATCAATGGTATCAAAGGCTGCAGACAGATCAAGGAGTGTGAGGAGAGAGACTTTGCCAGTATCAGTTGCAAGGAGGAGATTGTTGAGAATGTGTAGTAGGGCAGTTTCAGTGCTATGGCACTGGCGGTAGGCTGACTGGAAAGGATTGAGGAGATTGTTGGCAGACAGGTGAGAGTTCAGCTGGTTGAGGACGACTTTTTCAAGGAGTTTTGACAAGAAAGAGAGATTAGAGATAGGCCGGTAATTTTTCAGTTCATTTGGATCTAAATTGTGTTTCTTGAGGAGAGGGTGAACAATAGCAGACTTGAAAGAATCAGGGACAGTTCCAGTTTGAAGAGAAGTGTTGATGATGTCAGTGATGAATGGGAGGAGAGTAGGGAGACAGTCGGCGTAGAGAGAACCTGGAAGAGGATCTAGTTCGCAGGTTTTGAACGACATGGATCTGATTGTGTTGAGAATTTCTTCTTGTGAGACTGGGGTAAAAGTAGTAAGAGGTGTGCCAGAGAAGGAAGGGTCAGGTGGGCATGGTTGACAGGGTGTCCTGTCAAGCCTGTCACGAAGAGTTTGTATTTTGGTGGTGAAATACTTGGAGAATACAGATGGGAGTTCTTCATTTGTATGTTTTGTTGGGAGAGGTAAATCTTTTCGTGTGCCAAGGAGATGATTCATGGTTGTAAAGAGTTCTTTTGAAGAAGAGGCATTCAGGATTTTGGTTTGGAAATAGCTTGTTTTTGCTGATGCAATGAGGGTGGATACTTTTGTTTTAGAGGCTTGGAAAATTTGCCTGTGTACAGTGAGTTTGGATTTGCGCCAGCGGCGCTCTGCTCTGCGGCGGGCACGTTTTGCACAGGCGATCTGCCAACAATCTGCCAACAATCTCCTCAATCCTTTCCAGTCAGCCTACCACCAGTGCCATAGCACTGAAACTGCCCTACTACACATTCTCAACAATCTCCTCCTTGCAACTGATACTGGCAAAGTCTCTCTCCTCACACTCCTTGATCTGTCTGCAGCCTTTGATACCATTGACCATGGTATTCTCCTTTCTAGACTTCATCATACTTTTGGCATCTCTGACATTGCTCTCTCCTGGTTCACTTCATATCTATCAAACAGAAAACAAACTGTTCTCATCAATGGCACTTACTCTCAACCTGCATACCTGACCTGTGGTGTTCCACAAGGATCTGTCCTTGGCCCTGTTCTTTTCACTCTTTATACCTCCCCCCTGTCCACCATCATCAACTCCCAC
>CM060312.1:88385484-88390484 GCA_030674185.1 Monoplex corrugatus
GGAGAAAACGCTTCGGAGAAAACATGACATAAATTCCGACAGTTAACAAAGCCACACTTCGGCCTTACTGCTGAAAAACTAGGTCGCTGGGTAAAGTTTAAAAATAGCATAGTTGCCTGCATTCACCAGTGGAGCTGACAGAAGCTTTTTTCCCGCGTGAAAAGTTATCGTTTAACATTACCCCTCCAAGTCGCACAAATGCGACCATGGCGGGAAAAGAGTTGCATATTTGATATTGTGTATGCGTGTACACACGAAAGGGTTTAGGCACTGGCAAGTCTGCATACATATTGATTTGAAAAATCAGAAAAATCTCCACCCTTTACCCACCAGACAGACGTGCTTTGGCGGATCGAACCCAGGACCCTTCAGCTGAAGTCTGACATTTACCCACTTTACAACCGAGCTCGTCAAACGAGAAAACAAGAAAGAGTTCTTAGAGAACGTATCAAATAGGCCAGTTTATGAGGAAAGGGGAATTAGAGCACCTGGTCACAACAGGAAAGCTGGATTGAAAGAGAACACCAGGTACGCCTAGGGAGAATATGTTGGACGGACTTGCAGGGTGGCTGAGGACAGAGAGGGTGGAAGATGTGCTTGTGGTGATGATCGCCAACGCCATGTGTCAGGTCACATGATGATGATGATGATGATGATCAAATGACGATTTGTTTTTAAATGGACGATCACAATCCATAACAAATTATCATGTTCAAATTTAAGAATGAAATGCACACTAAAACCGAGCGATACTCATTCATATATCCTTCTTGTGTGTCCTCATCTGACCTTGAACTCTGCCCTACAGGAAGTTGTTCAACTACGGCTACGTGTTCAAGCATCGTGGGGAGACGGAGGTGAAGGGCAAAGGCAAGATGAACACCTTCTTCCTGGTGGGCAATTCTCATCGCTCCATCCCCCAGCCCTCTGACCAGTTTGCCAGCTTGCCCGACGACGTTTGCCACAACCCCACCCTACGGCAGCGCTCCCCCAAGGTCAAGGTCACCACGCGCAAGAGCTTCAACTTCTTCAGGAAATCCTCCACCGTGTCAGCGTCGGACAAAGACAATGTCCCTGACAAAACAGCCGGCCACGCTGAAGAGTCGAGCACTTCCGTCAACTCCACAGTGACGCCCGGAGCTATTCGAGCTTGGGAGCAGAAACCAGATCATAAAAAGGATTCTGCTTCTGCTGATAAGAGCGCCGCGGAAAGACATCCGAATGAAAATAATTCCCAGGTTGAAAATCAGTCCACGACCGTGCATGAAAACGGTCAAGCAAGAGACAGCTTGACGACCAAGAGCGCTCACGGCAACACGCCTGCTGACAATTGTATAGAGGGGGAAAAAAAGTCCCCTGATAAACACATAGATGAGACAAAGTCTGAGACAAAGTCTATAGAGAATGTGACGAAACCTGCTCTCACTTCTAGCGTCAGTGATGTAAACATAAACAACACCAAGAAGAACAAAAAGAAACGCGGCAGCAGCCGGTTTTGTCTGATTGGCTGATGACGTGTGTGTGCCAGAACATGTGTAGCAGACTGGCATTCAGACTTGTCAGTTTTGTCTGATTGGCTGATGACGCGTGTGTGCCAGAACATGTGTAACAGACTGGCATTCAAACTTGTCGGTTTTGTCTGATTGGCTGATAATGTGTGTCTGCCAGAACATGTATAAGAGAGTGGCATTCAGACTTCTATCCTGAGCATGAGATTGTTGAACTGTAATTACCGGAACATATAATATAGCTATATAGCTATGATCTACTTCACAGAGTGACGTGATGTGTTCTGCTTTACACTCCAGAACATGTACAACGATATCTCATTGGAGCTACAGTGACATAAGGATTGTACTGTACACGCCAACACATGTGACCTGCTGTAACCCCATTGGACAAATTACACAGAGTGTTGTGCTGGGCATTGCATGGACTGACGAATTTGTATACGTGACAACATTCTTTTCAGTAAATGAAGGGGATACAATAATATGATACAATAAACATTTATTCCCAAAGTGGATAGATAAGTGGGATTTTTTCATGTAAGGAGACCACATTATATGACTTGATTTATTCCCTTATCTAACGTTTTTGTTGTTGTTTTGTGATGTGATGATGATATGTATGATGATGATGTGATGATGATGATATGTTGTTGTTGTTGATGTTGTTGTTGTTGTTGTTGTTGATGATGATGATGATGATGATGATGATGATGATGATGATGATGATGATGATGTGTTGTTGTTGTTGCTGCTGTTGTTTTTGTTGATGTTGTTTTCCTCACAATGGATCTGCCATACAAAGTTCAGACAGCTGTCTATGGGAAGAGCACGTTCATGCCATGCAGTGTAACACTCCACCACCACCATCTATTATTTTAATTTGTGTAAGCCTGTAGTTCTGTTGAAAAGTGGATTTTGCTGCAGAATTTTACCGGGGACAACTTCTCGCTTGCTGTGGGACGTTTAATGTGCGTATGCTGTACGCAGGACCTCAATTGATAATCTCATCTAAAAGACTATAGCACGTAGACCGTCACTTAGATTAGCATGTGGACCATGACTTAAGGTCCAGTGAAGGGGAGAAAAATCCTTTTTCGATCTGTGATTCAGACCCAAGTTTCTTGTGTCCTGGGCAAGTGTTCTAACCCCAAAGCCACACATTCCACTAATTACTGAATGTTTGTGTATGGTATTAGTAGATGTGTTATTCCATAATAGTGGTCTATCGAAACAAACCATGACGTCCATCAATAGTGTTTAAAAGCCCAACGACTGCGCAGAGGTACACCAGGGCTATATCCATCTCGAAACACACCACTGACTCTGGAAAAAAAAAGCTTGAAAAAAAAATTAAGTACCTACGTGAATGAAGTCATGTACATAATTTAAGATATGCCGTAGCGTTGACCATTCTATTCAATTTATGACCTTGGGAAGGAGGTAAAATACCCAGCCTAAATAATGATGTGTAAACATAATCAAGTATACTGAAACGTGTATAAAAATGGCTTAAATTACCCAAAATCTCGTTTGCACATCACATTTCCTTTCCTTGGAACGAATAATGCACTTCATACATGTACCCGTTTAACTATCCTAATAAATATGATTGAAGCAACACGGCAGAAGATGATAGAAGTTATGACTGAAAGCAAAGGAGCAGGGCAGAAACAAAGTGACAGTAAAGAGGAAACTTCTAGCACAGAATTTCCAGAAATTTGGGGATACTATTTATATTGAAAGAACTGCTAAGATTCCAATGGGGGAGAATGGCTTTGCTGACGTGGACGTAGCCTAAACATGGATGTACACAATGATTGCCAAGCTATAACAGTGTCTGATTATGTAATTATCTCCTCCCGAATCTGTCGCTTGTCATCCATATCCTGGAGTTGCTCCAGCTCACAGCCTACATGTATGTGCAAGAAATAGTATGACTCTAACGTAAATGAATGCATATAGGTGCACAATACAATATAACTCACTCATAAGAACACAGAGAATGTAGAACTAAGTAAATTATGTCATTACGAAGTGGCATGGAGTTTGCCATGCACATGGAAATGTCCCAGCCAGTAAAGTGTAAGGACTGTACCGAGCATGTCAGAACATGTATAACTACATCACACTGGATGGGTTAGGTGATGCAATTTCTTGAGCAGGCTGGAACATGTATAATGTCCATCTGCTAAATAGATTACTGTTATTGTTATTGTTGTTTAAAGTACTGCATGAGTGGCGTAATGTGTGGTGCATGAGGGAACATGTATTAACTGTATCCTGCTTGGCCACTGACTTCATGGAATCAGGCCTGATGACCGCAGGGAAAGACCTGTTGGCTGCTCGGAAAGACGGCAAACTTGGGATCCCTTTCGATGCATGTCAGACCTTGCTGAACAGCAAAATGGGTTTATCTGGAAAATCATGCCTGGCCACTATTGCAGTCATTCAAACCCCTGTGGCTGAAGTAAGGCAACGTTTGAAGCTTCCGATTGCTAACAGTTGGAACTGCAGTAGGGGGGAAGAAGCTGGCGGCTATGCGAGCTGGTGCTCTGGGTCCCATCTGCATCCCGTGTTGTTTCTTGTTAACTGTATACCTCTCACTACGATAACATCAGAATTCTCCTATACTGTACATTACATTTACTTTGTGGAGTAACATCACTGTGCTATGCATGTCAGAAAATGGATAATTAAATCTATATAGAGATGCAGTCATGTTTTGATCTGTGCATTATATATTTGACAAGCAAGGATGAAGTGATGCATTGTGCTTTGCACAACAGAACATGGATAATTGTATCTACAAAGGAATGAAGTCATGTGCTTACTTGTGCTTGCCAGAACATGTATATCATATTCGTATTTAACAAAATGAAGGATGCATAGTGCTGTGCACGACAGAACATGGATAATAAATCTAAGGTTATCTAGATGAAGTGAAGCATTGCACTGTATACACCAGAACATGGATAATAAATCTCCATTGACAAAAGTGAAATGATACGTTGAGCTTTGCTCACCAGAATATGGATAATTATATCCCATTGACAAAGAGGGAGTGATATGTTGAGCTGTCATGCCAAAACATGGATAATTATATCCCGTTGACAAAGATGAAGTGATGTGATGTTTGAGTTGTGCACGGCAGAACATGGATAATTATATCCACTGACAAGATAAAGTGATATGTTTGAGTTGTGCATGGTAGAACATGGATAAGTATATATCCCACTGACAAGATAAAGTGAATCTTGAGTTAAGTGCTGCAGAACATGGATAACTACATCCCACTGACAAGGATAAAGTATAGTTGAGTTAAATACGGCAGAACATGGATAATATATCCCACTGACAAGGATAAAGTGATATGTTGAGTTGTGCATGGAGAACATGGATAAGTATATCCCACTGACAAGATAAAGTGACATCTTGAGTTAACTGCGGAGAACATGGATAACTACATCCCATTGACAAGATAAAGTGATA
>CM060312.1:88395484-88400484 GCA_030674185.1 Monoplex corrugatus
CAATGCATTTGCACACCTAATCTAAGGACATGCCCCTGGCGTTGACCACCCCGTCCAATTTGTCACCAGAGTTTAAAAATAAACAAACCTGACTACAAATGCAAACATAACTAATGACCATGAAACATACATCAAAATATAACTAAGGACAATGAAACATACATCAAAATATAACTAAGGACAATGAAACATACATCAAAATATAACTAAGGACAATGAAACATACATCAAAACATAACTAAGGACAATGAAACATACATCAAAATATAACTAAGGATAATGAAACATACATCAAAACATAACTAAGTACAATGAAACATACATCAAAACATAACTAAGGACAATGAAACATACATAAAAACATAACTAATGACAATGAAACATACATCAAAACATAACTAAGGACAATGAAACATACATAAAAACATAACTAAGAACAATGAAACATACATAAAAACATAACTAAGAACAATGAAACATACATCAAAACATAACTAAGAACAATGAAACATACATCAAAACATAACTAAGGACAATGAAACATACATAAAAGCTGGCCTAAAATACCTACAACTGCCTCTGCACATCACATCTCCTTTCAGCCTAGAACAGACTTAATGCATGTATCCAATTATCAAACACATACAGGTGAACGGACCAGCAAAGCAGAAAATGATAGGAAGAATGACAGAAAACAAAGGAACAAAGGACAGAGAAAGAATGACAGAAAACAAAGAAACAAGGCAGAAACAAAGAGAGTGACAGAGAAGAGGAAACTTCTAGTACAAAATTTCCACAAGTTGGGGATACTGTTTATACTGAAAGAGCCCCCAGCCTTCCCCCAGGTGGAAGCTTAATCAATTAAAACCTACATGTACAAACATGTTTCAGAACGTTGACATCCTGGTGTTATACTTTATAGTCAACTGAAATAGAAACTGAAAGAAACTAATGGACATGGAAAGAAACTGAAAGGGTTAAGTTTTTGCAGCTGGTGAGGAGTGAAAGGGTTAAACACAGTCAATGGCTAATATTGAATTTGAGCGCTTACTGTTATTTTGTTACTGCTGTTTAAAGCTCAGCTGATTGCGTAAAGCCATATCAGAGCTACAGCCCTTTAAAAACACACACAATATTTCAACTGGAAAAAAAACAGGAAAAGAAAATTTAAGTACGCATATCAATGCATTTGTGCACATAATCTAAGGAGATGCCCCTGACATTGATCTTTCCATCCATTATATCTCAGAGAGGATTTAAAAACATACCTGAATACAAATTTAAACATGACTAAGAACTCTAAAACATGTGAAAAAGGGCCAAAATTGCCTGAAATTGCTTTTGCATGTCTCATTTCCCTGGAGCCAAAAATGCACTAAATACATGTAACCAATTATCAATCCTAAAAGAAAGTACATAACACTTTATCAAATACATACAGGTGAATGGACCAGCAAGGCAGAAAGTGACAGGAAGAAATGACAAAAAGCAAAGGAACAAGGCAGAAACAAAGAGTCTGACAGGAAAGAGGAAATTTCTAGCACAGAATTTCCAGAAGGGGGGATACTAATCCCCCACCAGGGAATTTGGACACTTAAAACAAGATCAATAATCAACGATGTCTGTAAAGACTATCGAGAAAAGTCAAGAAAGTTAAAAAAAAAAAAGAGTAATTAAAACACATGATCAGTTATAACACAATGATCAACAATGAATTTGGTCACCTTGGCACATGATCAACACTTAACAACATCAATAAAGACAATAAATATCATAAAGATAACAAGTCAAAAAAGTCAGATAAAACAGAAAGTCAACAATCCACAATGACTTCAGAAACCTTAACCCTTTGACTCTCGCACCTAACCCACCATTTGCAAAAACTTAAGCCTTTGACTCCCTCACTCCACCCACCAGCTTCGTGCAGGAAGCTGGTGGATAGGATGTGGGGGTCAAAGGATTAAATTTTTGCTTTGCTAGCATGGTTGACAATGCAGGATGCTTGGTAGACAGGCGGCAGGAGCCAAGGGTTTTAAAGCATGATCAATAATCAACAATGAAAACAGACATTTTTATGACTGTCCACATGGCAGACAATCTGCAAAGAAATAAAAATAAAAAGGCACTTCAGATATAGTATCAACAATTTTGCAAATAGTAGCAAATAACATGGGTATAACACAGATCTGTATGGAGGGCCATGATCACCAACACCATGCGGCAAGGCACACAATGATGATGATGATGATGATGATGACGAAGATGAAGATGATGATGATGAGACAGCGTGGGCATTTTCATGTTGATGATGATGATGATGATGTTGACGATGATATAACATGGGCATTTTCATCCAAATACAGCATACGCAATTATGTCTCTTAATTCAGTTGCAGTTTCAGTTTCTAGAGACAGCATCTCTGCGCTCAGAATGAATACCATATACACAGACACCCAGATGCCATGTGATGGAGAAGACTCAAAATGATGATGGCATAAACCTTATGCACTGGAAAGGACTGGGGAAAAAACATGGGTTGAACTCTTAACCCTTATGTCATAAGCACTGGTGCTCTAAAAACTGAACCCATGTGCAGAAAAAAAAAGTAAGTAGCACACAAGGGAATTGAACTCAGGGCCGGCTCCCTGCATTATTAGAATGGGGCTCTTATCAACTAAGCTAACTGGCTACTGTCACTCAATAACAAGACATGTCTGTTACAATTGAAAACACTTTCATTTGCTGACACACATATTAAAATATTTTTATTTATTTATCTATTTAAGATGATTGCATTCGCGGAGATTTCCTTTAAGCTCACTTTTTTTTGGTCCCATGTTCTATGCCACCTTAATTGGCCCAGAGGGTTATTCTTATTCTTATTGTTGTTTAAAGCCCAGCCGACTGTGTAGAGCCATATCAGGCCACAGGTGCTGGCACAATATTTACACTGCCATGATGATGGTGATGCTGTTAGGTATGATAATCATGATGCTATGGAGTTCCATCTAGAATTGAAACTGTGTAACAGGTCTGTACTGTAAAGTTACTATCATAATATATCCTGGTGTCAACCAGACCCGAGAGATACAGACACCTGCGGTGTTGGTCAGAAGATTTAGGAACACCTTCAATGACAAATCAGTGAAGCAGATGAGAGTCGACTGTGTGGTCTCAGTCTTTCCAATGAGCCCACAGTTATAATAATGACAAACTCTGGGCAGAAGCCAATTAGAGCTGAAAAATCCCACGCTGATTTTTTGAAGGGACTGATGGGGATTCGATCCCCAAGGCTTCCAATCTGTAGGCCATTGTGCTAACCACAACACCATGGTAACTGGGTTTACTGACATACATACCCAAACACATCTGTTTCCAATCGATATGAACTAGTCTCTATTTCTCAGCTGTTAACTGTATAAGGCTTTAGTGAACTAAGTTTACACTGGAGGGCTGGTTTGTTTTCATCCGTTTTCAAGTCTCTGTGTGTGTGTGTGTGTGTGTGTGTGTGTGTGTGTGTGTCTCTGTGTTTATGTGGTGTGTTAGTGTGTGTGTGTGTGTGTGTGTGTGTGGTGTGTGTGTGTGTGTGTGTGTGTGTGGTGAGTGAGTGAGTGAGTGTGTGTGTGTGTGTGTGTGTGTGTGTGTGTGTGTGTGTGTGTGTGTGTGTGTGTGTGTGTGTGTGGTTGTGTGTGATTAGTGAGTGAGTGATGTGTGTTGTGTGTGTCTGTCTGTCTGTCTGTATGTCTGTGTGTGTGTGGTGTGTCTGTGTGTGTGTGTGTGTGTGTGTGTGTTGTGTTGTGTGTGTGTGGTGTGTTGTGTGTGTTACCATTACAGACTAAGATATAGACATTTCACTACATTGTACCTTTGATTGTTCCATTGACATACTGACAAAAACAATAAAATACAAAATCCATAGACAACGTTCGGTAGGACATCAAAACCTTACTAACACATACTTTTATATACAGGCTTAAGGTTTATGCCCTGATCATTTTGCATCCTCTCTCTCTAAGCATCAGCAGCATCAGTGAAAATGGAATTCAATTTGAACGCCAAAACGTTGCCTTCAGAAACCGACACTGAGACTGAATTGCTGACACATTTTAACATTTTATAAGCAGTGAACAGCATACTCTCACCTCTTGAAAGATTTTATAAAAGTGTAAACAATATAAAAGCAGTGAACAGACATTTTAACAATACAAATACAAACAGTGTACAATTTCATTTTACAAGTATAAAAAATGTACATATTCAAAATTAGAATGAGATTAATCTGTTCAATTTATACCCTGTAGACTGGGTCAATAAATTTTGAAAAGAAGTCAGTTGAGCACATCCATACAAAGGATGTCTTGTTCTCTCTCTCTCTCTCTCTCTCTCTCTCTCTCTCTCTCTCTCTCTCTCTCTCTCTCTCTCTCTCTCTCTCCTCCCACACACACACACAACACACACACACACACACACACACACACACATACGTACACACATACCTATGTCACACACACACACACCTATGTCCACTAATATAACTCATCTCCCTTTATAAAAAGACAGATTAAAAATCAGCAACAATAACAACAAAATTAAAAATCAGCAACAATAACAAGTTTAAACATCAGCAAAAATAACAACATCAGTTACAACAAAAAGTAAAAATATCTACAAGGCATCTTTTTAAACCTGTCAATAACCTGGAATTACCATCAATATTTCATGGTGTCTTCTTCCCAACTCTACAACCATATGGGTCACACATGAGTGGGTTAGGGTTTGGGTTAGGGTTAGGGTCACATGTGTAGGTCTGTAAATTCACAGATCCAGTTGTGAAGATGTCTTGGCGTCTTGGTTGTATATATATATATACATACGTACATTTTTAGTCCCTTCCCCTCCCCTCCCCCCGCCCCACCAACTTTGTACAACTCTCTAACACACACACATACATACACATACACACACAAACACACACACACACACACAACACACACACACA
>CM060312.1:88402984-88427984 GCA_030674185.1 Monoplex corrugatus
CAGCAATGATTTAACAAAATCTATCAGAAAACAATGGTATCATCATCAATGATCAACAGTCAGATGATACCCTGTGTGTAAAATACGTCTTCATGAGAAATTCACATAAAAGCACACACACACACACACACACACACACACACACACACACACACACACACACACACACACACACACCACACACACACGTGCACACACACACACACACATATATATACATGAATACTCTCTCTCTCTCTCTCTCTCTCTCTCTCTCTCCTCTCTCTCTCTTCTCTCTCTCTCTCTCTCTCTCTCTCTCTCTCTCTCTTCTCATTCTCTCTACTTTCTGTGCTCATGAGTATTAATATTCTATTTTGTATGTCTTTGTTTAATGATACATACTATCGTGACTTGCGAGTGTTATTTTGTCACTATAAGCTTATGTTTAATGACAATGCTGAGTGCGACAAGTGATTAATATTCTACAGCTAACAATTCCTACTGTATAAAAAGAAAAGCTTTGCTACTACCATACAAAACTATGAACGATAACAAAGTTGTACAACTACCATACAAAACTATGAACGATAACAAAGCTGTACAACTACCATACAAAACTATGAACGATAACAAAGTTGTACAACTACCATACAAAACTATGAACGATAACAAAGCTGTACTACTACCATACAAAACTATGAACAATAACAAAGTTGTACAACTACCATACAAAACTATGAACGATAACAAAGCTGTACTACTACCATACAAAACTATGAACGATAACAAAGCTGTACTACTACCATACAAAACTATGAACGATAACAAAGCTGTATTACTACCATACAAAACTATGAATGATAACAAAGTTGTACAACTACCATACAAAACTATGAATGATAACAAAGCTGTATTACTACCATACAAAACTATGAATGATAACAAAGTTGTACAACTACCATACAAAACTATGAACGATAACAAAGTTGTACAACTACCATACAAAACTATGAATGATAACAAAGTTGTACAACTACCATACAAAAGTATGAACAATAACAAAGCTGTACTACTACCATACAAAACTATGAATGATAACAAAGCTGTACTACTACCATACAAAACTATGAACGATAACAAAGTTGTACAACTACCATACAAAACTATGAATGATAACAAAGCTGTACTACTACCATACAAAACTATGAACGATAACAAAGTTGTACAACTACCATACAAAACTATGAACGATAACAAAGCTGTACTACTACCATACAAAACTATGAATGATAACAAAGTTGTACTACTACCATACAAAACTATGAACGATAACAAAGCTGTACTACTACCATACAAAACTATGAACGATAACAAAGCTGTACTACTACCATACAAAACTATGAACGATAACAAAGCTGTACTACTACCATACAAAACTATGAATGATAACAAAGTTGTTCAACTACCATACAAAACTATGAACAATAACAAAGCTGTACTACTACCATACAAAACTATGAACAATAACAAAGTTGTACAACTACCATACAAAACTATGAACGATAACAAAGCTGTACTACTACCATACAAAGCTATGAACAATAACAACGCATATACAAAACTTTGAATGATATATCATACATATGTCATCAAACATAAGCTTATGGCCACAGAATAACACTCACAAGTCACGATAAGTATGTGTCATTAAACAAAGACATACAAATACAATATCAATACTCATGAGCCATGGCAAGTATGTTGCAAGTATGGCTTATAGCCATAAAACATGAGTATGTGTGACTAAACAAAGCCTTCTACATAGAATATCAACACTCGCGAGTCATGGTATAGTATAAGCCATTAAACAAAGGCTTATAGCTGTAACATATTAACACTCATGAGTCAAGTTAAAAATGTGTTAACAAAAGCATATAGCCATAAAATATTAACACTCACGAATCACAAAAATATTACATCATTAAACAAAGGCTTATAACCATGAAATATTAACACTCATGAGTCATGATAATTTTATGTCATAAAACAAAGACTTAAAGCCATAAAATATCAATCCTCATGAGTCATGGTAATTACATGTCTTTAAACAAAAACTCATAACTATAAAATATTAACACTCACACATCATGATAATTATACGTAATTAAACATGGGCTTATAACCATAAAATATTAACACTTGTGCATCACAATAATCATAGTCATTAAACACAGGCTTATAACCATAAAATATTAACACTCGTGAATCACGATAATCATATGTCATTAAACACAGGCTTATAACCATAAAATATTAACACTTGTGCATCACAATAATCATAGTCATTAAACACAGGCTTATAACCATAAAATATTAACACTTGTGCATCACAATAATCATAGTCATTAAACACAGGCTTATAACATAAAATATATAACCATAAAATATTAACACTTATGCATCATGATAATTACAGTCATTAAACACAGGCTTATAACCATAAAATACCAACACTTGTGCATCACGATAATCATGTCATAAAACACAGGCTTATAACCATAAAATACCAACACTTGTGCATCACAATAATCATAGTCATTAAACACAGGCTTATAACCATAAAATACCAACACTTGTGCATCATGATAATTACAGTCATTAAACACAGGCTTATAACCATAAAATACCAACACTTGTGCATCATGATAATTACAGTCATTAAACACAGGCTTATAACCATAAAATATCAACACTTGTGCATCACAATAATTACAGTCATTAAACACAGGCTTATAACCATAAAATATCAACACTTGTGCATCATGATAATTACCGTCATTAAACACAGGCATATAACCATAAAATATCAACACTTGTGTATCACAATAATTACAGTCATTAAACACAGGCATATAACCATAAAATATCAACACTTGTGCATCATGATAATTACAGTCATTAAACACAGGCTTATAACCATAAAATACAACACTTGTGCATCATGATAATTACCGTCATTAAACACAGGCTTATATAACCATAAAATATCAACACTTGTGCATCACGATCATCATAGTCATTAAACACAGGCTTATAACCATAAAATATTAACACTTGTGCATCACGATAATCATATGTCATAAAACACAGGCTCATAACTATAAAATATGAACACTTGTGAAATATTAACACTCTCTAGTCATGACAATCATACGTCATAAAACACAGGCTTATAACCATAAAATATTAACACTTGTGCATCAAGATAATCATATGTCATAAAACACAGGCTTATAACCATAAAATATTAACACTTGTGCATCACAATAATCATATGTCATAAAACACAGGCTCATAACTATAAAATATGAACACTTGTGAAATATTAACACTCTCTAGTCATGACATCATATGTCATAAAACACAGGCTTATAACCATAAAGTATTAACATTCATGAATCACATGAGTATGTGTGACTAAACAAAGTCTTATACATAGAATATCAACACTCGCGAGTCATGGTATAGTATAAGTCATTAAACAAAGGTTTATAGCTGTAACATATTAACACTCATGAGTCAAGTTAAAAATGTGTTAACAAAGGCTTATAGCCATAAAATATGAACTCTCATGACTCAATAGTATGTGTCATTCAAAAAATGGTTATTAAACAAAATATTAACACTAAGTGATTCATGGTTCTAGTATGTCATAAAACAATGGCTTATACTTATAGCCATAAAATAAAAAAAAACTTTCATTCCCACACCATCTCTGACCAGCTGCAAAAATTTAACCCTTTCACTCCCTCACCCTGTCCATCAGCTTCCTGCAGTGAAAGGCCTGCAGGAAGCTGATGGATAGGTTGAGGGAGTGAAAGGGTTACAGTTTTGCTTTGCTGTCATTTCTGACAATGACAGAATGTTGGCGGATAGAGAGGGTGAGGGAGTCAAAGGTTAACATTTATGACTCACAGAATAATATGGGTCATTTAATAAATGGTTTATGAATAGAATATTAACACTTGTGATTCATGGTTTTAGTATGTGTCAGTAAACAAGGGCTTATCACCATAAAATATTAACATTTGTGACTCACAGAACAGTATGTATCAAAACAGTTTATAAATACAATATCAACACTTGTGATTCATGGCACAGTATGTGTTACTTAACAATAGCTTGTAAGTACTGTGAGACAGGACTGGCATGCAGCATGTGATACTAATGACTTCAATTATGCATATTTTCTGTTTCAGTCCGACAGTATATCTTAATTAAGGAACATTACAAATCTGAAGGAATACTTATGTCAACTGTAGAATATTAACTCTTTGACTTGTACACCCTGTCCACCAGCTTTCTGCATTGTCAACTATGCTAGAAAAGCAAAAACTTAACCTTTGACTATCTCACCCTATCACCAGCTTCCCGTGAGAAGATGGTGGATAGTATGAGGGAGTCAAAGAGTTAAGTTTTTGCAGTTGGTTGACAAGGGTGCAGGAGTCAAAGGGTTAATGTACAGAGTAGTCTAGCTAGCATAAAATGGGAATGTTTCCTTTGAAGTACAGTCATTTACATCACAGACCCAACTGTCATACTACTGTTTGGACATTGTTCATGTTAAACAACACTCTTGAAACCATCTTCAAAGTCCATTGTTTGTTGAGATGTCTGAAATGTAAGGGTTTTCAAGATAAAACTGATACAAAATCTAAATCAAAGTGACTATGATAGGAATCTGAAATATAAAAAATACAATGAGAATGTGAATTTAAGACAGAACAAAAAAAATTATAAATAAAAAAACAAACAAACAAAACCCACCTGTCTTGTACGCATTAAGTTCATATTCTCATTCTAGTTTGTGCGTTTCTGATTCCTACAGGCTGAAACAATTAAAATTTCATACGCACCCATTCACATTCTGACATTCTTTGCTCCTTGGAAGTAAAAATGTTAATAATAAATTTATCAGTGTTTGTCTATAAGACACTTAGTCTAAGAAAACCACATTCTGACATTCTTTGCTCCACTCCTTGGCAGTACAAATGTTAACATAATAAGTTCATCAGTGTTTGTCTATTTTGGCAATCAGTCAAAAAAAACTGTTTAAATTTAAAAAGGTATCATATGGCATTCATTATGTACAGAAATTGTTCTCATCTACCTGAGGACAACAATCGCTCAGTTGCTCAGCCAGTGCTGATTCTGTCATACTGACACAGCAGTGCTGATTCTGTCATACTAACACAGCAGTGTTTATTCTGTCATACAACACAGCAGTGCTGAATCTGTCATACTAACACAGCAGTGTTTATTCTGTCATACTAACACAGCAGTGCTGATTTGTCATACTACACAGCAGTGCTATTCTGTCATACTAACACAGCAGTGTATTCTGTCATACTAACATAGCAGTGCTGATCTGTCATACTAACACAGCAGTGCTGATTGTGTCATACCAACACAGCCGTGTTGAATTGTCATACTAACAAGCAGTGTTATTCTGTCATACTAACACAGCAGTGCTTGATTCTGTCATACTAACACAGCAGTGCTGATTCTGTCATACCAACACAGTAGTGCTGAATCTGTCATACTAACATAGCAGTGCTGATTGTGTCATACTAACACAGCAGTGTGATTCTGTCATACCAACACTAGCAGTGTGATTCTGTCATACCAACACAGCAGTGTTTAATCTGTCATACTAACACAGCAGTGCTTATTCTGTCATACTAACACAGCAGTGCTGATTCTGTCATACAACACAGCAGTGTTTATTCTGTCATACCAACACAGCAGTGCTGAATCTGTCATACTAACACAGCAGTGTTTATTCTGTCATACTAACACAGCAGTGTTGTATTCTGTCATACCAACACAGCAGTGCTGTAATCTGTCATACTAACACAGCAGTGTGTATTCTGTCATACAACACAGCAGTGCTGAATCTGTCATACTAACACAGCAGTGTTTGATTGTGTCATACCAACACAGCAGTGCTGAATCTGTCATACTAACAAGCAGTGTTTATTCTGTCATACCAACACAGCAGTGCTGAATTGTCATACTAACATAGCAGTGCTGAATCTGTCATACTAACATAGCAGTGCTGAATCTGTCATACTAACATAGCAGTGCTGAATTCTGTCATACTAACATAGCAGTGCTGATTTTGTCATACTAACATAGCAGTGCTGATTCTGTCATACTAACATAGCAGTGCTGATTCTGTCATACTAACATAGCAGTGCTGATTCTGTCATACAACATAGCAGTGCTGATTCTGTCATACTAACATAGCAGTGCTGAATCTGTCATACTAACATAGCAGTGCTGATTCTGTCATACCAACACAGCAGTGCTGAATCTGTCATACTAACATAGCAGTGCTGAATTCTGTCATACTAACATAGCAGTGCTGAATCTGTCATACTAACATAGCAGTGCTGATCTGTCATACTGAACAAGCAGTGTTTGA
Organism: Monoplex corrugatus; assembly: GCA_030674185.1. Classification (NCBI taxonomy): domain Eukaryota; kingdom Metazoa; phylum Mollusca; class Gastropoda; order Littorinimorpha; family Ranellidae; genus Monoplex; species Monoplex corrugatus. The sequence continues at coordinate 88,409,451 of CM060312.1, forward strand.
TTCTGTCATACTAAACAAGCAGTGCTGAATCTGTCATACTAACATAGCAGTGCTGATTCTGTCATACAACACAGCAGTGCTGAATTCTGTCATACTAACATAGCAGTGCTGATCTGTCATACTACACAACAGTGCTGAATCTGTCATACTAACACAACAGTGCTGATTCTGTCATACTAACACAGCAGTGCTGATTCTGTCATACTAACACAGCAGTGCTGATTCTGTCATACTAACACAACAGTGCTGAATCTGTCATACTAACACAACAGTGCTGATTCTGTCATACTAACACAGCAGTGCTGATTCTGTCATACCAACACAGCAGTGCTGATTCTGTCATACCAACACAGCAGTGCTGATTCTGTCATACTAACACAGCAGTGCTGATTCTGTCATACTAACACAGCAGTGCTGATTCTGTCATATTAACACAGCAGTGCTGATTCTTTCAAACTAACACAACAGTGCTGAATCTGTCAAACTAACACAGCAGTGCTGAATCTGTCATACTAACACAGCAGTGCTGAATCTGTCAAACTAACACAGCAGTGCTGATTGTGTCAAACTAACACAGCAGTGCTGAATCTGTCAAACTAACACAGCAGTGCTGAATCTGTCAAACTAACACAGCAGTGCTGAATCTGTCATACTAACACAGCAATGCTGATTCTGTCATACTGACACAGCAGTGCTGATTCTGTCATACTAACACAGCAATGCTGAATCTGTCATACTAACACATTTTGTGTCAAATATGTGTGTTCATTTGTCTACTTCTCTCTCTCATTATATACATACACATGCCTGACCATCATTATGTATCTCTCTCTCTCTCTCTCTCTGTCTGTCTGTCTGTCTGTCTGTCTGTCTGTCTGCCTGCCTGCCTGCCTGCCTGCCTGCCTGCCTGTCCTGTCTCTGTCTGTCTCTGTCTCTGTCTCTCTCTGTCTCTGTCTCTGTCTCTCTCTCTCTCTCTCTCTCTCTCTCTCTCTCTCTCTCTCTCTCTCTCTCTCTCATTCATTATGTACCTATACATGCAATCATTATTATGTCAGAGAAAAACATGATCAAAAATACCAGATAGCTGACATCACACCTATATATGATCAAGGACTTGCTCCGTCCACTGTATGTGTCTGTATGTGTGTGTGTGTGTGTACTTATGTGTTGATAGACAATACAGGCCGCATGTGTGCAGGAATGCTGTCTCCCCACTGGACACTCAGAGACATGTTCAGCAACACTCCTGAAACATAACAATATCATACTGTATATAATATGCTCTGTAATTTTCCATTGCTTTTCTTCTTTTTCCCCATTTATAGCCATGCGCGCGTGCGCGCGCGCGCGTGTGTGTGTGTGTGTGTATGTATGTATGTGTAGTGTGTGTGTTGTGTGTGTGTGTGTGTGTGTGTGTGTGTGTGTGTGTGTGTGTGTGTGTGTGTGTCGTGCGTGCGTGCGTGCGTGCGAGCGAGCGTGCGTGCGTGCGTGCGTGCGTGCGTGCGTGCGTGCGTGCGTGCGTGCGTGCGTGTGTGTGCGTGCGTGCGTATGTGTCTGTTCAGCGCTTAGATTTGATTTTCATCAAGATTTTGTGCTATATAAATATTGTAATCATTATTATTAATTATTACTGACCACCACCACCACAACAACAAGACCAACAACAAAGGCAACAACAACACGTTCAACAACACACCTGAAACATAACAATGTCATACTGACCACGACAACAACAACAACATCATGTTCAACGACATTCCGAAGATATAACAACGCCATACTGACCACTACAACAACAACAATAACAACAATAGAAACAATGACAACATATTCAGCAACAATCATGAAACACAACAATGACATACTGACCACAACAACAACATTTACCAACATACAACAACAAGAATATTCATCAACACTCCTGAAACATAGCAATGCCACATTGACCACTACAACAATAACAACAACATCATGTTCAGCAACACTCCTAAAACATAACAATGCCACATTGACCACTACAACAATAACAACAACAACATCATGTTCAGCAACACTCCTAAAACATAACAATGCCACATTGACCACTACAACAATAACAACAACATGTTCAGCAACACTCCTGAAACATAACAATGCCACATTGACCACTACAACAATAACAACAACATGTTCAGCAACACTCCTGAAACATAACAATGCCACATTGACCACTACAACAATAACAACAACATCATGTTCAGCAACACTCCTAAAACATAACAATGCCACATTGACCACTACAACAATAACAACAACATGTTCAGCAACACTCCTAAAACATAACAATGCCACATTGACCACTACAACAATAACAACAACATGTTCAGCAACACTCCTGAAACATAACAATGCCACATTGACCACTACAACAATAACAACAACATGTTCAGCAACACTCCTGAAACATAACAATGCCATATTGATCACTACAACAATAACAACAACATCATGTTCAGCAACACTCCTGAAACATAACAATGCCATATTGATCACTACAACAATAACAACAACATCATGTTCAGCAACACTCCTGAAACATAACAATGCCACATTGACCACTACAACAATAACAACAACATGTTCAGCAACACTCCTAAAACATAACAATGCCACATTGACCACTACAACAATAACAACAACATGTTCAGCAACACTCCTGAAACATAACAATGCCACATTGACCACTACAACAATAACAACAACATTTCAGCAACACTCCTGAAACATAACAATGCCATATTGACCACTACAACAATAACAACAACATCATGTTCAGCAACACTCCTAAAACATAACAATGCCACATTGACCACTACAACAATAACAACAACATGTTCAGCAACACTCCTGAAACATAACAATGCCACATTGACCACTACAACAATAACAACAACATGTTCAGCAACACTCCTGAAACATAACAATGCCACATTGACCACTACAACAATAACAACAACATGTTCAGCAACACTCCTGAAACATAACAATGCCACATTGACCACTACAACAATAACAACAACATGTTCAGCAACACTCCTGAAACATAACAATGCCACATTGACCACTACAACAATAACAACAACATCATGTTCAGCAACACTCCTGAAACATAACAATGCCACATTGACCACTACAACAATAACAACAACATGTTCAGCAACACTCCTGAAACATAACAACAACAACAACAACAATCAGCAAAATAAGACAGAAGAATAAAAGCAAGAGACAGAAGAAGAAGATCATAGAACTGAACACCAATAAAGAAAAAATAAACAAACAAACAAACAAACAAACAAAACAAACAAAATCTGCGGAAATTTTTGGTTCCATCCAGCTCCTAGGAACCCAGAGCTTAGCATGCTTTCAGCTATGAGCACTTTACTAATGTGTCACTGAGGGTGTCGCTCAAATTTTCTGACCAACTCTGCATCTCTCTCACCCTATCCATCAACATCCTGGATTGTCAGCCATGACAGCAAAGCAAAAACTTAACCCTTTCACTCCCTCACCCTATGCACCAGCTTCCTGCAGGAGAGAGAGAGTGAAAGGGTTAAGTTTTTACAGCTGGCAGATATGGTGCAGCAGTGAAAGGGTTATATCCAGAGAAAAAGAACAATAAAGATCTGGATCAACGATGTAAATGTGATCCATTCTCACAAAAGGCACAATAAGCCTCAGTTTAGGCATTTTCAGGTTTTGGTATCACTATAAACTTTAGAATCTCACCTTTCAAATGGTACTAAAGTTGAGTTTCAAGCTACAAAAACAAAGAAGTTATGGGCTTTCAAAGATGAGAGGGGTCGTCAGCCATTTTGAGAAAAACTGTTGAAGAGAATAGGCCTGAATTGAAAAGGTATTGTCAGAAATCCTTAGCAACAAACATTAAATATCAACCAAATCAGCTTCCCTTGTTTACTTAATTGTCCATCCATCCAAAACAACAAAAAGAAAAATAAATTTAAGAAAAGTGTATTTTAATCACCAAAATGTTACGGAACGTGAATATTTTCAAAGGAGAAGAAAACATTAAAACACAAAAAGATTATACTTATCGATTGAATTTGACTTTATTGTGTTAGGACATGGTGTAAAAGTGGTTATAAAGCATGAAAACGCAGAAAACTCAAAATCGACTTATCGTCCCTGTTCAGAGTTTTCAGCCCACAGCAGCAGAAGGCCTCGCCAACTTACTGTACCTTTAGGCAGAGTGGGTCACAAACGAGATTTTGATATGAAACTGCATTTTTCCTCTTCAAGCCTTCCAGTTCTTTGCTCACAATCAACTCTATTCTGTCTGTGACAACCGAGACGGCACAAGCAGACACACAGAGGAAAACGAAGCATGAGACATTCTGAAGAAATGTCTGTAAGGTGCCAGTAGTTTTATACAAACATTCTGGGGAGGTTCTCATTTATAATCAAGTGAATAATCTAGTGAACATTGATGAATGTGTCATTTCAACACAATCTGAACAGAAGGTGCCAGACCAAAATCAGTCTGAAAATTGCTGGTTGTGTTTTCATAGCGTCGGTCAAACTTTGGATTGAGAACTTCTGTTTCATTTAGAAGTCAATGAAAAAAATGCATGAAGATGACAGAAACTGGCATTTTCCAAACCTTCTGGTCTGTTGGTATATTTTCAGAGCTTTCAACAATTGGCTTGACTAGTTGAGGGGGGCGGGGAGGAGAGGGGAGATCATTACACACACACACACACACACACACACACACACACACACACACACACACACACACACACACAGAGTGGATATATTGCAAGGCACAGAGTTGTCTCTCTTTACTTTGGGATAATAGATATGTAGGCCCTACATGTATATGTTATTGGGTATTTTTTCCTGTTCTGATATGACCAAAAGTTATTAAATTCATCTGATTTATTTATCTAATTTTGATATTAAATTTTTCTTAACTGACACAATAAAGACATTATATTATTATCATGATAAATTCAATAACTAATCTATGCACATTTGCACAGATAAAAACATGACAAACAAATCATTATATACAGCTACACATTCTGTATCAATGTAGATACATTGTTAAAAATACTGCGTTCACACACACACACAAACACACACACACACACACATGCACACACAAACACACACACACCGTACCAATGTAGATACATTGTCAAAAACATAGCATTCACACACACTCACACACACACACACACACACACACACACACACACACCACACACACACACACACACACACACACAACATCACTGCATAGCAAAAAAGAAAAAAGTGATGACAGAAAGATGACAGACAGAACACTGAAGCCCATTGTCAATAAACACAAATATAACAGATCCACTTGGCAAATGATCTGCCTGTTGCAGACTGAGGTTTTCATTACTTGCTTCCTATTTGGCCAGAATTGTGTCTAAAAGTGTGCAACACCATAGACACACACCAACAATCAATCTGTGAAGGTTTTGATTAACCTTTTGACTCTCGCACCCTGTCCACTAGCATCCCGCATTGCCAACCATGCAAGCAAAGCAAAACTTGACCCTTTGACTCCATCACTCTATCCATCAGCTTCCTGCAGCAAGCTGGTGGACAGAGTGAGGGAGTCAATAGGTTAAATGTTCACAGTTAGTGGACGTCAAAAGGTTAAACTTGTCACCATCACAATACTTACCGATGAACATTCCACCAAAGCCCACATAGAACACCGCAGCCGTTCCAGCCCAGAGCTCTGCACCACAGGACTCACCGCATAGCTGTTCACAAGGATCTACTATCCTACAACCTGAAACATCAATATGTTATTTCATTCAATGGACGTCTATGTATGTCTACCCTACAACCTGAAACATCATTATGTTATTTCATTCAATGGACGTCTATGTAGTCTACCCTACAACCTGAAACATCATTATGTTATTTCATTCAATGGACGTCTATGTAGTCTACCCTACAACCTGAAACATCATTATGTTATTTCATTCAATGGACGTCTATGTAGTCTACCCTACAACCTGAAACATCATTATGTATTTCATTCAATGGACGTCTATGTAGTCTACCCTACAACTGAAACATCATTATGTATTTCATTCAATGGACGTCTATGTAGTCTACCCTACAACTGAAACATCATTATGTTATTTCATTCAATGGACGTCTATGTATGTCTACCCTACAACCTGAAACATCATTATGTTATATCATTCAATGGACATCTATGTATGTCTACCCTACAACCTGAAACATCATTATGTTATTTCATTCAATGGACGTCTATGTATGTCTACCCTACAACTCTGAAACATCATTATGTTATTTCATTCAATGGACATCTATGTATGTCTACCCTACAACCTGAAACATCATTATGTTATTTCATTCAATGGACGTCTATGTATGTCTACCCTACAACCTGAAACATCATTATGTTATTTCATTCAATGGACGTCTATGTACGTCTACCCTACAACCTGAAACATCATTATTGTATTTCATTCAATGGACGTCTATGTATGTCTACCCTACAATCTGAAACATCATTATGTTATTTCATTCAATGGACTCTATGTATGTCTACCCTACAATCTGAAACATCATTATGTTATTTCATTCAATGGACATCTATGTATGTCTACCCTACAATCTGAAACATCATTATGTTATTTCATTCAATGGACGTCTATGTATGTCTACCCTACAATCTGAAACATCATTATGTTATTTCATTCAATGGACGTCTATGTATGTCTACCCTACAATCTGAAACATCATTATGTTATTTCATTCAATGGACGTCTATGTATGTCTACCCTACAATCTGAAACATCATTATGTTATTTCATTCAATGGACATCTATGTATGTCTACCCTACAATCTGAAACATCATTATGTTATTTCATTCAATGGACATCTATGTATGTCTACCCTACAATCTGAAACATCATTATGTTATTTCATTCAATGGACATCTATGTATGTCTACCCTACAATCTGAAACATCATTATGTTATTTCATTCAATGGACATCTATGTATGTCTACCCTACAATCTGAAACATCATTATGTTATTTCATTCAATGGACGTCTATGTATGTCTACCCTACAATCTGAAACATCATTATGTTATTTCATTCAATGGACATCTATGTATGTCTACCCTACAATCTGAAACATCATTATGTTATTTCATTCAATGGACGTCTATGTATGTCTACCCTACAATCTGAAACATCATTATGTTATTTCATTCAATGGACATCTATGTATGTCTACCCTACAATCTGAAACATCATTATGTTATTTCATTCAATGGACGTCTATGTATGTCTACCCTACAATCTGAAACATCATTATGTTATTTCATTCAATGGACGTCTATGTATGTCTACCCTACAATCTGAAACATCATTATGTTATTTCATTCAATGGACGTCTATGTATGTCTACCCTACAATCTGAAACATCATTATGTTATTTCATTCAATGGACGTCTATGTATGTCTACCCTACAATCTGAAACATCATTATGTTATTTCATTCATGACTCTATGTATGTCTACCCTACAACTGAAACACATTATGTTATTTCATTCAATGGACTCTATGTATTCTACCCTACAATCTGAAACATCATTATGTTATTTCATTCAATGGACGTCTATGTATGTCTACCCTACAATCTGAAACATCATTATGTTATTTCATTCAATGGACATCTATGTATGTCTACCCTACAATCTGAAACATCATTATGTTATTTCATTCAATGGACGTCTATGTATGTCTACCCTACAATCTGAAACATCATTATGTTATTTCATTCAATGGACATCTATGTATGTCTACCCTACAATCTGAAACATCATTATGTTATTTCATTCAATGGACGTCTATGTATGTCTATCCTACAACCTGAAACATCATTATGTTATTTCATTCAATGGACATCTATGTATGTCTACCCTACAACCTGAAACATCATTATGTTATTTCATTCAATGGACGTCTATGTATATCTACCCTACAACCTGAAACATCATTATGTTATTTCATTCAATGGACGTCTATGTATGTCTACCCTACAATCTGAAACATCATTATGTTATTTCATTCAGTGGACGTCTATGTATGTCTATCCTACAATCTGAAACATCATTATGTTATTTCATTCAATGGACGTCTATGTATGTCTATCCTACAATCTGAAACATCATTATGTTATTTCATTCAGTGGACGTCTATGTATGTCTACCCTACAATCTGAAACATCATTATGTTATTTCATTCAATGGACGTCTATGTATCACCATCAGACGTATACTGGAAGGCATAAAAACTAAAAACCTCCCAGCTGTTCTCCTATTTATCGACTTTTCCAAAGCTTTTGATTCGATCCACCGAGGAACGATGAAGGAGATTCTAACTGCATATGGACTATCCAAGGAAACAGTAGACGCCATCATGATGCTGTATCAGAATATGTATGGTTCGCTCCCCGACGGAGACACAGACTTCTTCGACATCACTGCTGGAGTCCTTCAAGGAGATACGCTTGCCCCCTACATTTTCATCATCTGTCTCGATTATGTGCTGAGGAAAGCAGTTGGTAAGAACAAAAAACTCGGCCTTATCCTCACAGAACAGAAGAGCAGACGCTACCCTGCAGTAAAGGTAACAGATGCGGATTACGCTGATGACCTGGCTGTTCTCGCAGACTTCCTAAAGGATGCAACATCTCTCCTTCACAATGTCAAAAAAACAGCAATGGAGATCGGACTCCACCTCAATGCGAACAAAACAGAGTTCATCTGTCTGAACCAAGATGCATCAGAAGGTATGAGAAGTCTCAATGGAGATACGATCAAACAAGTTCAAGACTTTAAATACCTAGGCAGCTACATTGACTCCACAGAACAAGATGTCAACACCAGTCTCGGAAATGCCTGGGGTGTACTAAATCAACTGGACAAAATCTGGAAATCCAATCTACCAGACAACCTGAAAAGGAACTTCTTCCGAGCAGCAGTAGAGTCCGTTCTTACATATGGCTCAATCTCCTGGACCCTAACAATGACACTGGAGAGGAAGATTGATGAAGCATACACACGAATGCTACGTGCAGCCCTGAACAAATCTTGGAGAGAACATCCAACTAACAAAGAGTTATATAAGATCGCACAAATCAGTAAATCAATACGTCAACAAACACTGCGCTTCACAGACACTGCTGGCGTAGCAAAGAAGAATTTATGGGGGATGTTCTACTATGGAGACCCAGTCACGGCAAACAAAGACCAGGATGTCCAAAGAAGACCTTCATCGACCAACTGATCGATGATACGGGCTGTCAGTATGATGAACTACCTACTGCAATGTCTGACAGAGAAGGATGGAAGAAACGTGTCATTGATAGCCGAGCAAGCTCGACATGATGATGATGATGATTCAGTGGCTGTCTATGTCTATCCTATGATCTTAAATATCATTATGTTACTTCACTCAGTGGGCGTTTTCCTCCGTTTATTCTACAATCTTAAACATGATCACATCACTTATGCAGTGGCTGTCTGTTTCTGTCTGTCAGACAATCTGAAACATCATTACAATAGTTCATCCCGTGGGTGTCTATCTCTGTCTATTGTACAATCTGAAACAACATTATATTACATCATTCAGTAGATGTCTATATATGTCTATTCTATGATCTTAAACATCATTACATTACCTCATTCAGTGACTGTCTTTGTCTGTCTGTCCTATGATCTTAAACATCATTATAATACTTCATACAGAGGATGTCTATGTCTGTCTATCATACACTCTTAGACATCATTATAAAACTTCATTCAGTGGCTGGCTGTCTCTCTGTCCAACAATCTGAAACATCATTATGATACTTCATTCAGTGGATGTCTGTCTCTGTCTGTCTGTCCCCGGATCTCAAACATCATTCACCACACTCAGACAATTCCATATGTGCTCCACCCAAATCTGCCAGCAATTATCCAGCAGACTCCCTAAGCCTGTGCAAAACCCTGTTCACTAGCAAAGATCTTGAAACAGTATAGAAGAGGGGAGAGAGGCCAATGAAATACTTAGCTTACTGTTGTTGTTATTGTCATTTCTGTTTAAAGCTCAGCTGAGTGCGTACAGTCATATCAAGGCTGTAACTGTTTCAGAACACACACAGTACTTCAACAGGAAAATAGAAGAAGAGAAAATTAAGTACATATATCAATGCATTTGTGCACATAATCTAAGGAGATGCCCCTGGCATATCTGACACCACCATAACGATGGAAACATTAAGATGGGTAGTAAACAGGCCAGTTTTTAATCTTGCAGGGTAGAACTGAACTCAGAACTCAGGATATCATATCTTGTGTCATAATTTTCTTGGAAAAGAGAAATACAAGAGACTGATGCAGCAGATCCAGAGCCTGTAACAAACTGCCATTTTGGGCTGTGTTGGGAGATTTCATGTATTTTTAGCAAGCTTCACTGGACATTAGAGACAGCCTAAGTTTGTTTTTAAAACAGACTGATAAAACCATAGACAGCAGTATATATCCAACCTGTAAGTTGGGTACAACCCAAAGCGCTTGTCAATAGATTAGGTTCATCTGCATGCTTAAGGTTTATGCCATGATTATTTTGGATCTTTTTCCATCACATGGCATCCGCAGTGATGGTGCATATGGAGTTTGTCTTTGTAAACAAGGAAAACTGATGACTGGGTTTGTATAGGTCATGAAGCGCATATACAGACGCCCTTTCCTTGGTGAAATGGTTGCCATCCGGCATCAGGAGCTTGGGAGGTGACTGTCCAGCCACAGAGAATGGTGAGGTATTGTTGATCAGGGTCCCATCCCGCACCCTCAGGTGTTTCTTGTTACTTTACATGGATCTTTTCCCACCACATGGCATCTGCAAAAAAATTATGGTGCATACGAAATTTCTTTCCATGCATTAAGAACTTCTTTCCAGTACGGAAATGCTGCATTGAGAAAAACTGAAACTGAAAGTGAAACAACTGAAACATTTTAATTTGTTCATTCATTAATTAAGGAATGCAATCAATCAATAATACTGACCCCATTGGTGGAATGGAGTCCCATGTTAATGTTGTAGTAGCGAGAACCAAAGAGAGCGAAGACAAGTGCGTAAATCATAGTGAAAAACCCACACATAGCGAAAAACGTTCCGCACACCCACACCAAGAACGCCACTTTTCCCAGCACCTTGCACACCATGAAGGTTGCGACCAGCACTGTCACTATACCTGAGATATCAGGGACACAATCTGTCGGATAACAAAAGGTGTCACTTACATCATGATGACCACGATAAGATAACTTAAGACAAGAAAATACACAGCAAGACAAGACTTTAATATCTTATTCAGACAAACTCATGTCAGGTGCAAAACACATACACATGCAAATACTGTGCTACTCAAATTTCACACAAAATCAGTGAGTTCTGCTACAAATATATTAATGCATCTACTTATCTACTGCAAGCACCACTGAGTGTACACCCATGCCTGATCTCTTCACTCTGTGTCTGACAACATCTGTTCACAAATTTCTCAATACAGATGTTCCACAGTCGATCACACTTCATTTTTCCGTTTGGTCCATATAACAGGAATGACTTTCCCCCATCTTTTTGATAGTTACAAACTTTTTCTTCCTTCAAGTGTAACTTTATGACATATCTTTCTGCCCAGTAGTGATTTCCCCTTTTATCCCAATCTCCTTCATCCCTCTCCCTATCTGCCCCCCCCCCCCCACCTCCCTCCCAGTATGCAATGCTTTGTACCTTTAACCTGATATCATGCGTGAATGTTTCAGTGAGTGATGAGAGTGTGCCTTGATCTGATTTATACATCAAGATGTAACACATAACCAATCACTGTGGTTAGTGGTTAACGCAATGGACTACTGACTGGAAGGTTGTGGGTTCGAATCCCCATCGGTACCTTCAAAAATCATTGTGGGATTTTTCGGCTTTAACCAGCTCCTAACCAGAGTTGGGCGTGCTATGGGCCCATTGGGAAGACTGGGACCACACAGTCGAGTCTCATCCACTTCACGGTGCGTCACTGAAAGGTGTTGTTCAAATCTTCTGACCAGCACCGCAGGTGTCTGTATCTCTCGGGCCTGGTTGATGCCAGGATATATTATGATAGTAAGGTAGAGTACAAGCCCTGTCACGCAGTCTCAATCCTAGATGGAACTCCATAGCATCATGATTATCATCCTCATTGACATCATCATCATCACATTGTTAAAAAAAAAACTGTGCCAGATTCTGTGGCCATTGAGGTGCCGCAAAAAAACGGAACGAAAAGATAAAAGTGAGCACAAAGGTAACCTCTCTGGGTGCGATGATCCTACAAAAAAAAAAAAAAAAAAAAAAAGATGTAACACATGAATATTATATTATTATGCTCCCCAAGAATTTTTTTCAAAATTCTAAAATCTGTTGATCGGGAGTGCACTCTGGGCATAATTTTGAGAACTTCACAGACTAACAAAAGGAACATTTACTTTACCCCAAACTGTGATTGTTGTGAACCATGGTACTGAATTAATGCAATGGGGGATGATGGGGTTGGTATTATTTTGTCTGTTTACTTGTTTTGTTTTTCCACAGACAATCATTAAATTAAACAGCACTGCGATAAAAAAAACAACAACAAAGAAACAAAAAAACAAAAAAAAAACAGATCTGAGCAAAGACCCTAAAATCAGAACTGCTCTCCTCAAATCAGAGAACAGCTGGCATCTCTGAATTCATAATGTACGACTCTGTCATGAAGCCCTAATCCAAACTGGAACTATCTCCAACACACAACACACACACACACACAACACACACACATACACACACACAAACACACACACACACACACACAACACACACACACAAACAACACACACACCACACACACACACACACACACACACACACACACACACACACACACACACACACACACAAACACATACACACACACACACATACATACCCTATAACCAAAGCGATCAGCCAACATGCCCCACAATGGCCGCCCCAAAGCATTACTGGCGGAACCAAGGGAGGCGACCATGGTCAGAAAATGGTCATCATTGATAAATGTCTGTCCGTAAGCCTGGTCAACATCAACATTGTTGTCATCATCACAATAACATCAGCAACATTATCATCATGCTAATAATAATAATAATAGCAATAGTAATAATAATAACAACAACAATGATGATGATGACGATGACGACGACGATCATCATCATCTTCATCATCACCATCTTCTTCATGATGATGATAATAATAATAACAACAACAACAAAAACAACAACAATAATAATGATAACAATAATAATATTAACAATAATAACAATGATGATGATGACAATGATATTAATAATGACAATAATGATAATGATAATAATAACAATATTCATAATACCCAAGTCTGATTTAGCACAACATTCCGAGAAACAAGTTCTCAAGTGCTTTACACTTTACAGAGAAATGTTATACACAAAGACATGAACGAGTCAACACTATATCAATGACATGACCATGATACAACATACAACATGTTACAAACATACAACATGACACAACATACAACATGAACAACATACAACATGACTACAACATACAACATGATACAACATACAACATGATACAACATACAACATGATACTTTACAACATACAACATGATACAACAAACAACATGATACAACATACAACATGATACAACAACATAACAACATACAACATGACACATACAACATGATACAACATACAACATACAACATGATACAACATACATGATACAACAACAAATAACATACAACATGATACAACATAACAACATGACAACAACATGATACAAACATGATACAACATACAACATGAACAATACAATACAACAAACATGATACAACAACAACATGATACAACATACAACATGATACAACATACAAATACAACATACACAACATGATACAACATACATGATACAACATACAACATGATACAACATACAACATGATACAACATACATACAACTACAACATGACACAACATACACATGATACAACATACAACATGATACAACATACAACATGATACAACATACAATGATACAAACATACAACATGAACAACATACAACATGATCAACATAACATGACAACAACTAACATGAACAACATTACAACATGTACAACATACAACATACACTGATACAAAACATACAACAACAACAATACAACATGATACAACATACAACATGATACAACATACAACATGATACAACATACAACATGAACAACATACAACATGATACAACAACAACATGATACAAAACAACATGATACAACATACAACATAACATGATACAACATCAACAACAACATGACACAACTGATACAACATACACACATGATACAACATACAACATGATACAAACACAACATGATACAACATACAACATGAACATAAACATGACACAACATACAACATGATACAACATACAACATGATACAACATACAACATGTTTACAACATACAACATGACAACATACAACATGATACAACATACAACATGATACAAACACTACAACATGATACAACATACAACATGATACAAACATAATGATACAACATACAACATGATACAACATAACATGATAAACACACATGATAAACATACAACATGATACAACATACACATGATACAACATACAACATGATACAACATACAACATGATACAACATACATGATACAACAATACAACATGATACAACATACAACATGATACAACATACAACATGATACAAATACAACATGATACAACATACAACATGATACAACATACAACATGATACAACATACAACATGATACAACATACAACATGATACAACATACAAATGATACAACATACAACATGATACAACATAACATGATACAACATACAACATGATACAACATACAACATGATACAACATACACATGATACAACATACAACATGATACAACATACATGATACAAAACAACATGACAACATACAACATACAACATGAAAACATACAACATGTACAACATACAACATGATACAACATACAACATGTACAACATACAACATGATACAACATACAACATGATACAACATACAACATGATACAACATAAACATGATACAACAAAACATGAAATACAACATAAAATGATTACAAACATCAACATGATACAACATACATGATACAACATACAACATGATACAACATACAACATGATAAAAACATACAACATGATACAACAACAACATGATACAAATACATCATGTTATACAACAACACAAACAACATAACATTACATAACACAAACATACACATAACTGATACACATACACAGATACAACAACATAACAAAACAACAACATACAATGATACACACAACATGTACAACATACAAACAACATACAACTGAACACTAAACATAAAAAAAACATACAACATAAACATACAACATACAACATAAACATGATACAACATACAACATGTATCAAACATGATACAACATAAAACATATACAACATACACAACAACATGTACAACATACATACATGATACAACATACAACATGATACAACTACAATGATACAACATACAACATGATACAACATACAACATGATACAACATACAACATGATACAACACACAACATGATACAATACAATTACAACATACAACATACAATACACATACAACATGATACAACATACAACATGATACAACATACAACATGATACAACATACAACATGATACAACACACAACATGACACAACATACAACATGATACAACATACAACATGATACAACATACAACATGACACAACATACAACATGACACAACATACAACATGATACAACATACAACAAGATACAACATACAACATGATACAACACACAACATGATACAACATACAACATGTTTACAACATTCAACAATATACAACATACAACATGACACAACATACAACATGATACAATGTACAACAAGATACAACATACAACATGATACAACATACAACATGATACAACATACAGCATGATACAACATACAGCATGATACAATATACAGCATGATACAACATACAATGTGTTCACAACACATGATACAATATACAACATGATACAACATACAACATGATACAACATACAACATGTTTACAACATACATTATACAACATACATGTTTACAACATACAACATGATACAACATACAACATGATACAACATACAACATGATACAACATACAACATATTTACAACATAGAACATAATACAACATACAACAGACAACATGATACAACATTCAACATGATAAACATACAACATGATACAACATACAACATGTTTACAACATGCAACATAATACAACACAGAACATGATACAACATACAACATGATAAACATACAACATGATACAACATACAACATGATACAACATACAACATGATACAACACACAACATGATACAACATACAACATGATACAACATACAACATGTTTACAACATGCAACATAATACAACACAGAACATGATACAACATACAACATGTTTACAACATAGAACATAATACAACACACAACATGATACAACATACAACATGATACAACATACAACATGTTTACAACATAGAACATAATACAACACACAACATGATACAACATACAACATGATAAACATACAACATGATACAACATACAACATGATACAACATACAACATGATACAACACACAACATGATACAACATACATGTTTACAACATAGAACATAATACAACACACAACATGATACAACATACAACATGATACAACATACAACATGTTTACAACATGCAACATAATACAACACAGAACATGATACAACATACAACATGTTTACAACATAGAACATAATACAACACACAACATGATACAACATACAACATGATACAACATACAACATGTTTACAACATAGAACATAATACAACAGACAACATGATACAACATACAACATGATAAACATACATGATACAACATACAACATGTTTACAACATGCAACATAATACAACACAGAACATGATACAACATACAACATGTTTACAACATAGAACATAATACAACACACAGCATGATACAACATACAACATGATAAACATACAACATGATACAACATACAACATGATACAACATACAACATGATACAACACACAACATGATACAACATACATGTTTACAACATAGAACATAATACAACACACAACATGATACAACATACAACATGATACAACATACAACATGTTTACAACATGCAACATAATACAACACAGAACATGATACAACATACAACATGTTTACAACATAGAACATAATACAACACACAACATGATACAACATACAACATGATACAACATACAACATGTTTACAACATAGAACATAATACAACACACAACATGATACAACATACAACATGATAAACATACAACATGATACAACATACAACATGTTTACAACATGCAACATAATACAACACAGAACATGATACAACATACAACATGTTTACAACATAGAACATAATACAACACACAACATGATACAACATACAACATGTTTACAACATAGAACATAATACAACACAGAACATGATACAACATACAACATGTTTACAACATAGAACATAATACAACACACAACATGATACAACATACCACATGATAAACATACAACATACAACATGATACAACATACAACATGATACAACACACAACATGATACAACATACAACATGTTTACAACATAGAACATAATACAACATACAACAGACAACATGATACAACATACATGTTTACAACATGCAACATAATACAACACAGAACATGATACAACATACAACATGTTTACAACATAGAACATAATACAACACACAACATGATACAACATATAACAAGCACTTTACACCATACACAGAAATGTTATACATAAAGACATCAGTCAATAATACTCTGTCATCCAAACTTTCATATCTCAGATACAGCTTTCAATATCTTGGATGGTTAAAAAAAAATGTTGTATGAAGGACAAGAATCAAACAGTTGTGTATCATTTGCAAATGACTGACCGGAGATGAAGCATCTTTTGGTCAACAAAGAAAGGAATTTTGTATACACCTGAACAGAACTCGGCCTAGGACTGATCCTTGTGGAACTCCTAACTGTAAATCAGCAAACTTTGAGCTATAGTCATGGACAAAAACAGTTTGTTTTCTGTTACTGAGATAAGGCTGAAACCATGAAACTACTAACCTGAAATAGCATATAAATTTTCTAAACTAAGCAGAACGATGCCATGGTCTAAAGTATCAAATGCAACAGAAAACTCAAGGAGAGTCAGTTCCAACTTCAGTGTCAGT
>CM060312.1:88430484-88442984 GCA_030674185.1 Monoplex corrugatus
GGAAGCTTAGAGTACAGCTTTGTCATGCAGTCTCAGTCCTTGATATAATTCTTACTATCATGATCATCAACCCCATTATCATGAAATCATTGCAACATCATGAAAATTCAAAACATATCTGATCGCCCACGTTCAAGCAAACAGGAAACAGAAAAACATGGACATAGAATCAAAATGCGTATTTAATACAAACCAGACGAAACCGGCACAAACTTTTGGCCACTGGCCTCAGTCGAGCGTAAATGTAAGATCTCCAAAAAACAAAAACATCAAACAACAAATGCAAAAATTAGAAGAAAAAGAGCAAAACATCCCTGCTGCTTCATCCAGTAGGAAAACAAAATGATTGAAAAATGACATTTAGTCAAAAATTTGCACCTGTCTTGTCTGGTTGTATTTGATACATGTCCTGATTCCATTTTCCTGTTTTTTCTGGATCAATGAAAATTGTCCCAGATCCTGTGGCCCTTCATGTCCTGCTCTCTTAGTGACCCCAGTTTTATACTGCATCCACACCTGAGGTACATTCAAACTGGGGACTTTAGAATCAGTAATTGATGAGGTGTGACTGAGTTCATGGTGGTAGTCTTTCTACAAGGCAATTGCTCCCCAAGTGTGGCCTTGCAGCTAAATAATTACAGTTGTTACCAGGGGACTGAGTAGTTTTCGTTTCAGCTCCAGTTTCTCAAGATAGTGCATCCATGCTCGGAATAAATTCCATATGCACTGACACTGCTGATGCCAGGTGATGGATAAAATCCAAACTGATCATGGCATACACTATATACCTGCACAAAGCCTAGGCACTGGCAAGGTCTTAGAGTCCTACTTAGCTTGAAAAACAAAACAAAAAAGAACTGTGTCAGAAAATTAACCAAAATCCTATGGCTCATCTGGGGATTGAACCCACAACTTCTCTGCTATCAGCACAGTGCTCTAACCAACTGGGATAACCGGCTTGCACTGTAAGAAAAACCAGGGCTTTCCAGGATCTGAATCCGGGACCTGTTATTGTTATTGCTGTTATTGTTGTTTAAAGCCCAGCCAACTGCGTAGAGCCATATCAGGGCTATAACCGCTTCAAAACATACAAAACTTCAACAGGGAAAAAAAAAAGAAAAGAAAAGAAAATTAAGTACACACATCAATGCATTCGCACACACAATCCAAGGACATGCCCCCGGTGCTGACAACTCTATCCAATGTATCGCATAAGGGAGATTTAAAAAACACACCTGAATACAAACATGAGCATACCTAAGGACACCAAAACATATAAAAACAGGCATAAATTACATAAAATTGCTTCCACATATCTCACCACCCTGGAGCCAAAAATGCACTTAATACATGTACCCAATCATCAATCCTAAGAAAAAGTACATAAGACTTTAACAAACACATACAGGTGAACGGACCAGCATGGCAGAAAATGACAGAAGAAATGACAGACAGCAAAGGAACAAGGCAGAAACAAAGAGAGTGACAGAAAAGAGGGCACTTCTAGCACAGAATTTCCAGAAGGTGGGGATACTATTTATACTGAAAGAGCCCCCGGCATCCCCACAGGGGAACCCGGGACCTCGAGTATCCTAAGCAAGCATAATACCCCTACACCAACACGCCAGTAACGTGAAGCCAGCAATATCTGTAGTATGTTGAATCAAAACAGACATTGTTTATTCCACCAAAGTAACCCAGAAACAGTGCAGGATCTCCTCTGATGAGTGGCCTCACAACGGCTCATCATTGCTGGTACAGGGATTTCAACCAAATGAACTCTGGGTTTTGTGATGTGTTAAGAATCAGGACGAGTGATGTGGGATCAATACCACTGACACGCAGAAAACTTTCTTCCTGTTGTTGTTGTTGTTGTTGTTGTTGTTGTTGTTGTTGTTGTTTGGTTTTCGTTTTTATTTTCTTGGGGGGAGGGGGGAGGGAAGAAAAAAGAAAAAGGCAGCACAGAGAGGAGGAAATGATATGTGGAGGAAATGCGAATATGTGTGAACAGGATAGATGATACATAGAGGAAATGCGTAGAGGAAATGCGAATATGTGTGAACAGGATAGATGATACGTGGAGGAAATGCGAATATGTGTGAACAGGATAGATGATACTTGGAGGAAATGCGAATATGTGTGAACAGGATAGATGATACGTGGAGGAAATGCGAATATGTGTGAACAGGATAGATGATACGTGGAGGAAATGCGAATATGTGTGAACATGATAGATGATACTTGGAGGAAATGCGAATATGTGTGAACAGCATAGATGATACGTGGAGGAAATGCGAATATGTGTGAACAGGATAGATGATATGTGGAGGAAATGCGAATATGTGTGAACAGGATGATGCGTGGAGGAAATGCGAATATGTGTGAACAGGATAGATGATGCGTGGAGGAAATGCGAATATGTGTGAACAGGATAGATGATGCGTGGAGGAAATGCGAATATGTGTGAACAGGATAGATGATGCGTGGAGGAAATGCGAATATGTGTGAACAGGACAGATGATTATACGTGGAGGAAATGCGAATATGTGTGAACAGGATAGATGATAGTAGAGGAAATGCGAATATATGTGAACAGGATAGATGATACGTGGAGGAAATGCGAATATGTGTGAACAGGATAGATGATAGTAGAGGAAATGCGAATATGTGTGAACAGGATAGATGATACGTGGAGGAATGCGAATATGTGTGAACAGGATAGATGATACGTGGAGGAATGTGAATATGTGTGAACAGAATAGATGATACGTGGAGGAATGTGAATATGTGTGAACAGGATAGATGATACATAGAGGAAAAGTGAATATATGTGAACACATGCACAGATACAGTCTTTGTCCAACATTAATCTTTTTACCACGCATCACACAGGGTGACAATTTACCTGACGGGAGGGCAGTGATGGAGGGGGGACACACAAAAGGAGTGAATGCAACAGCTGTGGACAGAAATGTGATTACTTACTTGACAGGTTGGTGATGGAGGAGGAAGACACAAAAGGAGAACACACAACAGCTGGAGTCAGCCACGTAATCATTTACCTTACAGGAGGAGGGTGAAGGAGGAGAAAGATAAAAAGGAAGACACAGAACTGGATACAGCCATGTAACTATTTACCTGACAGGAATTTGGTTATTGTTATTGTTATTGTTATTGTTGTTTAAAGCCCAACCGATTGCAAAGAGCCAATATAGGGCGATAACCATTTCAAAACATATATAATGTTCAATACGAAAAAAAAAAAAAAAAAATTAAGTACACATATCAATGCACTCATGCACATAATCTAAGGAAATTTCCCTGGATCTGACCACTCCATCCAATTTATCACACAGGAGATTTAAAAAACATACCTGAATATAAATCTAAACATTATTAAGGACATCAAAACGTATGTAAAAACGAGCCTACATTACCATAATTGTTTCAATATATCTCAATTTCCTAGAGCCAAAAATGCATATAATACATGTACCCAATCATCAATCCTAAGAGAAAGTATTAAGACTTTATCGAACACATACAGATGAATGGACCATTAAGGCAGAAAATGATAGAAAGAAATGACAGAAAGCAAAAGAACAAGGCAAAAACAAAGGGAGTGACAGAAAAGAGGAAATTTCTAGCACAGAATTTCCACAAGGAGGGGATACTATTTATACTGAAAGAGCCCCCGGCATCCCCACAAGGGAAGGAGTTTGGTGATGGAGGAGGAAGACACATAAGGAGGACACACAACAGCTGTACACAGGCAGGTACCTGACTACTTACCTGATAGATTGGTGATGGAGGAAGAAGACACATAAGGAGGACACACAACAGCTGTAGACATGGACCTGACTATTTACCTGATAGATTGGTGATGGAGGAGGGCGACACAAAAAGACACACAACGGCTGTAGACAGGGACCTGACTATTTACCTGATAGATTGGTGATGGAGGAGGAAGACACATGAGAAGGACACACAACAGCTGTAGACAGGGACCTGACTATTTACCTGATAGATTGGGGATGGAGGAGGAAGACACATGAGAAGGACACACAACAGCGTAGACAGGGACCTGACTATTTACCTGATAGATTGGGGATGGAGAAGGAAGACACATGAGAAGGACACACAACAGCTGTAGACAGGTACCTGACTATTTACCTGATAGATTGGGGATGGAGGAGGAAGACACATGAGGAGGACACACAACAGCTGCAGACAGGTACCTGACTATTTACCTGATAGATTGGGGATGGAGGAGGAAGACACATGAGGACACACAACAGCTGCAGACAGGTACCTGACTACTTACCTGAGAGATTGGTGATGGAGGAGGAAGACACATGAGGAGGACACACAACAGCTGAATACAGCCACATAACCCTCCCAGTAACAGGAAACATTTGGGGACATTGTCTAACACTTCTGGCTGTGTGTAATACCTGTAACAACAGTATCACTATGTATACTGCATGTGTATAAGACATGTAACACTATGTATACTGCATGTGTATAAGACATGTAACATTATGTATACTGCATGTGTATCATACATGTAACATTATGTATACTGCATGTGTATCATACATGTGACATTATGTATACTACATGTACATACAACATGTAACATGTATACTATATGAGTATAATACATGTAACATTATATAAACGGCAGGTGTATAATACATACAACATTATGTATACTGTATGTGTATAATGCATGTACCATTATGTATACTGCTGGTGTAAAATACATGTAAAATTATGTATACTGATGGTGTATAATAAATATAACATTATGTATATTGCCAGTGTATAATACCTGTGACATGAATATTGCCAGTGTATAATACATGTGACATTATGAATATTGCCAGTGTATATTACACGTGACATTATGAATATTACCAATGTATAGTACATGTAACATTAAGTAAATTGCATGTGTATAATACATGTGACATTATGAATATTGCCAGTGTGTAATATAAGTAACATTATGTATACTACATGTCTATAAAACATGTACCATTATGTATACTGCCAGTGTATGATACATGTAGCAATATGAATACAGCCAGTGTATAATAATGTAATATTATGAATACAGCTGGTGTATAATACATGTAACATTACGAATCAAGCTGGTGTATAATACATGCAATATTATGAATAAAGCTGGTGTATAATAAATGTGACATTATGAATACAGCTTGTGTATAATACATGTAACATTATAAATACAGCTGATGTATAATAATGTAATATCATGAATAAAGCTGGTGTATAATACATGTGACATTATGAATACAGCTGTGTATAATACGTGTAACATTATGAATACAGCTGATATATAATAATGTAACATTATGAATACAGCCGGTGTATAATACATGCAACATTATGAATACAGTTCGTGTATAATACATGTAACATTATGACTACAGCTGGTGTATAATACATGTAACATTATGAATGAATACAACCAGTGTATAATACATGTAACATTATGAATACAACCAGTGTATAATACATGTAACATTATCAATACATCCGGTGTATATAATACACATAACATTATGAATACTGCCAGTGTATAATAATGTAAAATCATGAATACAGTCAGAGTATAATACATGTAACATTATGAATACAGCTGTTGTATAATACATGTAACATTACAAATACTTTTGATGTATAATCCATATAACATTATGAATACAGCCAGTGCATAATCCATGTAACATTATGTACATTAACTGGGTGTAATACTTGCAACATTATGTATATTATTTGAGTGCAATACTTGTAACATTACCTCTATACACACACACACACACACACACGCACGCACGCACGCACACATGTATACACACACATACACACACAAACACACCACACGCCACACACATGTACACACACACAAGCACACACACATGTACACACACACACACACACACACACACACACATACACATACACACACAACATACACACACACATGTATACACACACACACACACATCACACACACACACACATATACAACACACACACACACACATACACACACACACAACACATCACACACACACACACACACACACACACACATTACACACACACACACCACACACAATACACACATTACACACACACAACACACACACACACACACACACACACACACACACACACACACACACACACATACACAACACACACACAAAACATCACACACACACACACACACTGTCCAATACTCACATGTCCTGGTTGACTTTGAGATCTGGGGACAGGTTATTGGGGTTGATGAACAAGGTGATCACTTCATTCCACACCACCGACCCCATCCCATACCCCATCAGCACCACCGCACACATCAACCCCTTTCTGTCGGGTACCCACTGCCACACACAGAGAAACACATATACGCATTTACCCCATACAGCCCACCCCAGACATCAACTCTTTGTCTGTGAGGTACCCACTATTACATACATACATGTCAACATATACTTGAGAAACTGAAACTGACACTGAAACATGCGCCCCATATACCCCACCTTATATACCAACTCTTGTCTATGAGGTACCCATCATCATACACAGATATACACATATGAACACATACCCCATACACCTACCTCACACATCAACCCTTGTCTGTGGGATACCCACGATCACACACAGAGATATATTGACACATATCCTATATAATAATAATAATAATAATAATAATACTAAATCACATTTATATAGCGCCATTCTCCCACACATAGGTAAGGACTCACTGCGCTTTACATTAATTAGTTCATACACACAGAAACACACAGAAACACACACGTACACAGATATAAACAAACAAAAAACAAACAAACACACACACACACACACACCACACCACACACACACACGCACCCCATATACCCTACCTCACACATCAACCTTTGTCTGTGAGGTACCCACTATCACAAACAGAGATATATCAACGCATACCTCATATTCCCTACCTCACACATCAACCCTTATCTATGAGGTACCCAATATAACACACACACACACACACAGATACACACATATCAACACATACCCCATACACCCCATCCCCAATCATCAACCCTTGTCTAAGGGGTACTCACTATCACACACAGAGATATATCAACACATACCCCATATACCCCACACATGAACCCTTGTCTATGAGATACCCATCATCATACATGCAGATATACACATATCAACACATACCCCATACACCCCACCCCATTACACCTGTCTATGGGGTACCCACTGTCACACACAGAGATACACACATATCAACACAAGCTTGAGAAACTGAAACTGAAACACATACCCCATATACCCCATCTAACTCATCAACCCTTATCTGTGATATACCCACTATCAAACAAAGATACATACATATCAACCCATACCCCATATTACCTACCTCAAACATCAACCCTCGTCTGTGAGGTACCCACTATCACACACAGACATACACACATATCAACACATACCTAGACAGATAGATAAATAGATAGATAGATAGATAGATAGATAGATAGATAGATAGATAGATAGATAGATAGATAGACGGGTTGATAGATGGGTTGATAGATGGGTTGATAGATAGACGGGTTGATAGCTGGATAGACAGATAGACAGATAGATAGATAGATAGATAGATAGATAGATAGATAGATAGATAGATAGATATAGATAGATAGATAGATAGATAGATGGGTGGATGGATGGATAGATAGATGGATAGATAGATAAATGGATAGATGGATAGACAGA
Source organism: Monoplex corrugatus (assembly GCA_030674185.1). NCBI lineage: Eukaryota > Metazoa > Mollusca > Gastropoda > Littorinimorpha > Ranellidae > Monoplex > Monoplex corrugatus. The sequence continues at coordinate 88,438,303 of CM060312.1, forward strand.
CAGACAGACAGACAGATAGATAGATAGATAGATAGATAGACAGACAGACATATAGACAGACAGATAAACAGACAGAGAGACAGGCAGACACACACACACACACGTACATACATACATACATACATACATACATACATACATATATACATACATAGACAGACAGACAGACAGATGCAATAATAATATACACACACATATACACATACATATATATATAAAACAATTCAACAACAACAAAAAAGAAAAGAAAAAAACAAAGTCCATCATACCCCCACAGCCACTCGTATATTGGCAGGGTCCGCAACAGCCATAGGAATACCGAACAGGAAGCCATAGGTCAGTATCACCAGGGGGAAGGACCGTTGCACTGTCCAGTATGTGGCAATTAGGGACACCCTGCACACACACAGTTAGCAATCTCCTTTGGTCTTTGACTGTTGTACTGTCCAGTATGTGGCAATTAGGGACACCCTGCACACACACAGTTAGTGATATCCTGTGGTCTTTGACTGTTGTACTGTCCAGTATGTGGCAATTAGGGACACCCTGCACACACACACAGTTAGCAATCTCCTTTGGTCTTTGACTGTTGTACTGTCCAGTATGTGGTAATTAGGGACACCTTGCACACACACAGTTAGCAATCACCTTTGGTCTTTGACTGTTGTACTGTCCAGTATGTGGCAATTAGGGACACCCTGCACACACACAGTTAGCAATCTCCTTTGGTCTTTGACTGTTGTACTGTCCAGTATGTGGCAATTAGGGACACCCTGCACACACACAGTTAGTGATATCCTGTGGTCTTTGACTGTTGTACTGTCCAGTATGTGGCAATTAGGGACACCCTGCACACACACACAGTTAGCAATCTCCTTTGGTCTTTGACTGTTGTACTGTCCAGTATGTGGCAATTAGGGACACCCTGCACACACACAGTTAGCAATCTCCTGTGGTCTTTGACTGTTGTACTGTCCAGTATGTGGCAATTAGGGACACCCTGCACACACAGTCAGTGATATCCTGTGGTCTTTGACTGTTGTACTGTCCAGTATGTGGCAATTAGGGACACCCTGCACACACAGTCAGTGACATCCTGTGGTCTTTGACTGTTGTACTGTCCAGTATGTGGCAATTAGGGACACCCTGCACACACAGTCAGTGATATCCTGTGGTCTTTGACTGTTGTACTGTCCAGTATGTGGTAATTAGGGACACCCTGCACACACAGTCAGTGATATCCTGTGGTCTTTGACTGTTGTACTGTCCAGTATGTGGTAATTAGGGACACCCTGCACACACAGTTAGCAATCTCCTGTGGTCTTTGACTGTTGTACTGTCCAGTATGTGGCAATTAGGGACACCCTGCACACACACAGTCAGTGATATCCTGTGGTCTTTGACTGTTGTACTGTCCAGTATGTGGCAATTAGGGACACCCTGCACACACACAGTCAGTGATATCCTGTGGTCTTTGACTGTTGTACTGTCCAGTATGTGGCAATTAGGGACACCCTGCACACACACAGTTAGCAATCTCCTGTGGTCTTTGAATGTTGTACTGTCCAGTATGTGGTAATTAGGGACACCCTGCACACACACAGTTAGTGATATCCTGTGGTCTTTGACTGTTGTACTGTCCAGTATGTGGCAATTAGGGACACCCTGCACACACACACAGTTAGCAATCTCCTGTGGTCTTTGACTGTTGTACTGTCCAGTATGTGGTAATTAGGGACACCCTGCACACACACAGTTAGCAATCTCCTGTGGTCTTTGACTGTTGTACTGTCCAGTATGTGGCAATTAGGGACACCCTGCACACACACAGTTAGCAATCTACTGTGGTCTCTGACTGTTGTACTGTCCAGTATGTGGTAATTAGGGACACCCTGCACACACACAGTTAGCAATCTCCTTTAGTCTTTTCCTGCTTCATGGAACAACAGGAATGTTTGGGCTGTTTTTCCTTTAATTCTTTGACTCCGCATCCTGTCCACCAGCATCCTGCATTGTCAACCATGCTACCAAAACAAAAACTTAACCCTTTGACTTCCACACACTATAGGAGGAAGCTGGTGGATAGGTGTGGGAGTCAAAGGGTTAAGTTTTTCTTCCTGAGAAGCATGGTGGATAGTTGTAGCAAAGTTAAGTATTTGAAGTGGTGGATAGGTGGGGAGTGAAAGGGTTTAAGAGAAAACAATATCTAACTTGATTACTGAGGGTGAAGAGACAAATTACCAAACACGTAATATTACTCAAGATAAGAAGTGTTGAGGTAGGGGAGGAGAAGTATTCACATCCCTCTCTCTCTCTCTCTCTCTCTCTCTCCACACACACACACACACACACACACACACACACACACACACACACACACACACACACACACACACACACACACAAAACACACAAACACACATCACACACACACCACACAGACAAACACATACACAACATCACACAGACAAACACACACACATTCACACACATCCACACACACAACACACACACAACACACACACACACACACACACATCAAACTATCTGAATCAGCACCTCATTTTCTAAAATCAAACCTGAAAACAGGGAGACAGGCAGACAAGTTGAACGTGTTGGAAACAACAGCCACGCACAATGCACACAATGACAACAGCTGTAGACACTTATCTTGCTTGTCCCCATTTCACACATCACTCGTCATAGAGACATCAGTTCTCCCTCTTCTGAAGAGTTATCACCCAAAAACACTTACACAAACCACTCAACACAGAGCTCTGATGTGTATGTGTGTGTGTGTGTGTGTGTGTGTGTGTGTGTGTGTGTGTGTGTGTGTGTGTGAGTGTGTGTGTGTGTGTGTGTGTGTAGTGTGTGTGTTTGTGTGTGTGGTGTGTGTGTTTGTGTGTTGTTTGTGTGTGTGTGTGTGTGTGGTGTGTGTGTGTTGTGTGGATTGTGTGTGTGGTGTGTGTGTGTTGTGTGTGTGTGTGTGTGTGTGTGTGTGTGTGTGTGTGTGTGTGTGTGTGTGCCGTGTGTGTGTGCGCGTGCGCGTGCGCGTGCGCGTGCGCGTGTGCATGTGCATTTTGTTGTTATTTTTAGGAGTATCACACCTCAGGAGATATCCTGAGTGCTGACCTTTTTTTTTCTTTTTTTTTGTATATTGTTCCATTTTCTATGCCGCCTTAATGGCCACAGAAGCTGGCACACTTTTTACAATGTGATGATGATGATGACGATAATAATCATGATACTGTGGAGTTCCATCAAGGATTGAGACTGTGTGACAGAGCTTATATTGTCACAATACATCCTAGTGTCAACCAGTCCAAGAGATACAGACACCTGTGGTGTTAGTCAGAAAGTCTGAGCAATACCCTCTTGACGCATCTGTGTTCTTCCAGTTTTCAAAAAGCCCATAATACCCTCAACTCTGGGTAGGAGTTGGTTGGAGCCAAAACACCCCACAATGATTTTTGAAGGGAATTATGAGGATTTGAACACACAACCTTCCAATCTGTAGTCTGCTGCACTATAACCATTACACCATGGCAACAAGTCTGGGCTGTCAATATCATTAACCCTCTCCACATTGCCTGTTCCACTTAAACACTCTATTTACCACTGGGCTGTCAATATTAACCCTTTGCACACTGCTATCTTTCCACAGTTCAATCTGGCCAGTCATGATGCATGACTGCGAAGCCTGGACTCTGAGAAAAACTGATTGCAGCAGAACTGAGGCAGTAGAGATGTGGTTTTATTGGAGACTACTGCGTGTCAAATGGACAGATAGAAGAATTAACGAAAGTGTCCTGGAAGAACTTGATACCACCAGAAAACTACTAGCAGACATCAACAAGAGAAGACTAAAATACACTGGCCATGTATCACGCAACAAGAACACAGACCTCATGACAACCATCTTTTAAGGAAAAACAGTGGCAAAAAGGAAGAAAGGCAGACCTCCAATCTCATACATTGAGAACATAACCAACATCATTGGCCTAAATATTCAAGAAATTGTCCACAAAAGTCAAGACTGAGCGGCCTGGAGGGAGATGGTGGTGTCCAGGTGTGCTGTTGCCAACACTGAACCCGGTGACACCGACAGATGACACAGATGAGACACTGCTGTGCCACTTACACACACACACTCAACACTGGGCTGTCAATATTAATCCTTTCCACACTGCATATGCCACTTACACATACCACCCAACACTGGTTACTATCAATATCATTAACCCTTTCCACACTGTATCACTGACACACACCACTCAACACAGGGCTGTCAATATTAACCCGTTCCACACTGGTGTGCTACTTACATACACCACTCAACACTGGGCTGGCATATCAATATTATCATAACCCTTTCCATACTGCATGTATTGCTGACACACACCACTCAACACAGGGCCGTCAAAATTATTAACCCTTTCCACACTGGTGTACCACTTGCATACACCACTCAACACTGGGCTGTCAATATCATTAACCCTTTCCACGTTGCCTGTGACACTTACATACATCATTCAACACAGGGCTGTCAACATCATTGACCCTTTCCACACTGCATGTACCACTGACACACACCACTCAACACAGGGCTGTCAATATCAACCATTTCCACACTGGTCTGCCACTTACATACACCACTCAACACTGGGCTGTCAATATCATTA
>CM060312.1:88447984-88452984 GCA_030674185.1 Monoplex corrugatus
AGACAGTCGCAAGTTTTCAGCCAACTGGCCTTTGTCAAGCGTAAGATCACAAACAAACAAACACCAGATACAAAAATTAGTGGAAAAAGACTGAAACTTCCCTGCTGCTCCGTCCAGTGTGAGAAAAGGAATAAACGCATTCTTATTCTTTTTTCATATTTTTTCTGGTTCCTGTTTGCTTGAACGTGGGCAGTCACAGTTATTTTGGATATCATAAAACATAAAACACAGTCAAGATGAACTTGTAATAGCCATGATATCTCTTCTTTTTCAGAATATGAAACTGAAAACATGTTCTTGAAACTTTCCGCCAGTTCCATTTGCCTGCAGAAGAACAAAAGACTGGAACTACAATTCAATTTTCATATTCTATTCAATTCAATGTATCTTATGTTCTCTAGGTAATCAACACATGATCCATTCCATCCATAATGATGAATGGAATGGAATCTTTATTTAAAAATTAATGTCTGTTCACAATAGTGATTTTAGACGACAAGCTCGTCTGGAGTTTGTTCAAGAAGGATTCCACACACTCAGATACTTCCATATGTGCTCCAACCAAATCTACCCCCAGTTATCTGGCAGAATCCCTGAGCTACACAAAACCTTATAAGAGGGTAGAGGGACCGATGAAACACTAAGCTGACACTACCAACATGATGGAAGCATTAAGATGGGCAGTGAACAGGGTGATTGTAAATGTTGCGGCCTGGGACTCCATTTGAGATAAAAGATCATGAGGAGAACCCCTTACACTTGCAGTAGAGTACTGCTGATGCAGAAATGAAGGTCTTCCTCCTGTTTTGGAACCACAGGAGTCATCCAATTTGCTTTAAACAGTGATTCCTCTTATGCTCTCTTTTGCCTAACAAGTCTCTTACTTATTTCTATCTTCCAGATCACTCACCTCTATTTCTTCCAAATTCTCTCCTACACTCCCCCAAACTGGGGTACAACTGCCTTTAAGGTAGATAAAGAATGTTCATACACACAAAAATCTGCTCCTTCTGCTAAGTAAGCAGGTTTGTGTACATTTACATTTTTAGACAAGGTGTGTATGCAGGAGCTTTAGCCTAAATAAGAAGAAGGAGGAGAATCATTTGAACCTTTGTAGTCAGACCTGTTGGCAGGGTGTGGACTAAGTACTATACTTCTGAAACAGATGCAAGGTTGAAGTCACTACCAGTTTGCTGTTGTGCTGGTTAGACACTAGAGAAAAGATACAGAAAGCACATAACTGCCTTCTCCCAGTAATGTTCATTTTTGTTTGGTTGGCTTTTTTTTTTTTGTTTTTTTGTTTCAGTCATTCCAAAGAATATCACATGTTTGATGAAAATTGTGCAAGTCTACCAAGTACTTCATCGCCAAATGGAAGAGTTTCACAACTCTACAGGACGATGCCACTTACAAAATGAATGTCAATTTAATGACTGGTGAAGGATGCCAACCATTTGTTTCAAACAGATCACACTATATTCCAAATGACTGGGCTGAACTTGATGCCCGAGGCTGTTTGAGATGTACATATGTAATGACAGACAATCTGCTCTGGATCCATTTCAACCTGTCCTCTCAACAGCTCTTGTGTTAGGGACTTAACCCTTTGACTCCCGCACTCTTCTACCAACTGCAAACACTTAACCCTTTGACTCCCTCACCCTAGGATGAGGGAATCAAAGGGTTAAGTTTTTGCTTCGCTAGCATGGTTGGCACTGCGGGATGCTGGTAGACGGGGTGCGGGAGTCAATGGGTTAAAAAAGAAATTATACACAACTACCGCCAAAATGTACATAAGATACACATGCACTAGGCAGAACATGATAAGCACAGCTGGGTTTGAACTTGAGATATCAGATCTTGATCTGATGCAACACAGTACAATTAAACATAGAATAATACATAACAAAATAATAGGACAAGACAACACAAGAAAAAGATGAGACTACAAGACAAGACAAGGCAAATAAGCACTGACCAAAGGTGTAAAAAGTTCCCATACTGCAAGAAATGAGGAAACAGCATGTGATAGTGACCACACGACGAACCGTGTCAGTGATCAGGGGACAGCACTCTTGTCTCGCTTCTCCTTCACCCCCTCTCTGTTCTCTTTCTTCCATTGTGTGGAAAATATGTCCTGTCTGTTATAGGTTGGCTGTTGAACATATAAAACAGTAAATGTCGTCTGTTAGAGTTTGGTTGTTGACATAAAAAACAGTAAATGTTGTCTGTTATAGTTTGGTTGTTGAACATATAAAACAGTAAATGTCATCTGTTAGAGTTTGATTGTTGAACATATAAAACAGTAAATGTTGTCTGTTATAGTTTGGTTGTTGAACATATAAAACAGTAAATGTTGTCTGTTGTAGTTTTATTGTTGAACATATAAAACAGTAAATGTTGTCTGTTGTAGTTTTGTTGTTGACATATAAAACAGTAAATGTTGTCTGTTGTAGTTTTGTTGTTGACATATAAAACAGTAAATGTCGTCTGTTGTAGTTTTGTTGTTGACATATAAAACAGTAAATGTCGTCTGTTGTAGTTTGGTTGTTGACATATAAAACAGTAAATGTTGTCTGTTGTAGTTTTGTTGTTAAACATATAAAACAGTAAATGTCGTCTGTTAGAGTTTGGTTGTTGAACATATAAAACAGTAAATGTTGTCTGTTGTAGTTTTGTTGTTAAACATATAAAACAGTAAATGTGTCTGTTAGAGTTTGGTTGTTGAACATATAAAACAGTAAATGTTGTCTGTTGTAGTTTTGTTGTGTTAAACATATAAAACAGTAAATGTTGTCTGTTATAGTTTTGTTGTTGAACATAAAAACAGTAAATGTCGTGTGTTATAATAAACAGTAAATGTCGTTGTTTAGTTTGGTTGTTGAACATATAAAACAGTAAATGTCGTCTGTTGATAGTTTTGGTTGTTGAACAATAAAACAGTAAATGTCGTCTGTTAGAGTTTGGTTGTTGAACATATAAAACAGTAAATGTCGTCTGTTAGAGTTTGGTTGTTGAACATATAAAACAGTAAATGTCGTCTGCTTTAAGTTTGGTTGTTGAACATATAAAACAATGTCGTACTGATTTTACAGTCTAAACAATTAATCACAACCGTTGTCCTTACATCCCGGATGCAACTCAGGATTAATGTGGAATTTGTTCAAGAGGGACTCATCACCCTCATACATTTCCATATATGCACTCCATCCACATCTGCCAGCAATTATCTGGCAGATTCCCTGAGCCTGTACAAAACCCTATGTGCTGGCAAGGTCTGAATTGGGAAGGAAGGGGGAGGGGACTCATGAATCACTAAGCTGACACCAGAAGAATGATGGAAACATTAAAATTGGAGGTGAGACGAGCATTTTAACATTGTGAACTGGGACTGAACTCGAGACATCAGATCTTGAGTCCATGGCTCTGTCAAAAGAACCAACCAACCTGCATGAATAAAAAGTGGCCCACCAGAGTCAAACTCCTGACCCTGCATTACAAGCATGATGTTCTAACCACTTAAGCTAATGGTTAGATAACCCTTAAAGTTGTCCCGTAATCCTATGTTGAAGGACTGGTTGTAGACAGTTCAACATTTCCTGGTCAGCATTATCAGCATAGTGCTAATCTCTTTCTCACTGAGCATTTCATCTTCTCCAACCCTGAAAAAAGGTCAGGTATCCACTGGCAGCTGGATGAATTAATGGTGACACACAACATATTTCTTGAGCCAAACTTGAGTCTGTGCAGTCAGACTGAACGTTGGAGCTCTCATCATCATCATGCACCATGCCACATCATCATCATCATCATCACCATGCACCATGCCACATCATCATCATCATCATCACCATGCACCATGCCACATCATCATCATCATCATGTGCCATGCCACATCATCATCATCATCATGCACCATGCCACATCATCATCATCATGTGCCATGCCACATCATCATCATGCACCATGCCACATCATCATCATCATGCACCATGCCACATCATCATCATCATCATGCACCATGCCACATCATCATCATCATGCATCATGCCTCATCATCATCATCATGTGCCGTGCCACATCATCATGCACCATGCCACATCATCATCATCATGTGCCATGCCACATCATCATTATGTGCCATGCCATATCATCATCATCACCATCATCATCAAGTGCCCTACCACATGGCAGTGGCAACCATGGCCCTCCATACAAATCTATCTTTTGTCACTGCAAGCATATCTCCTACCTTTTCTGTCCTCAACCACTCCACAAAACTGTCTAATATTTTCTCCCTGGGTCTATCTGGTGCTGTTTTCTTCCTTCTAGCTTTCCTGTTGTGACTAGGTATTCAAATTTCTCTTGCCTCATAAAATGTCCTATAAATGTTGCTTGTCATTTCCTAATCCTCTTCATTTATGTTCTTGTTGCGTTTGCTCCTTTCAACTCTGTCTTGTTTGCTTTCTTTACTGTCCATGTAACTGTTAACATTCTTCTTAGAAACCACATTTCAGCTGCCTCAATCTTGTTCTGAGTTTGTTTGTGGCTCTATCTCTACACAAACTATCACAGCACTAGGCTGTATCACATACCATAAATAACATAAAGCCCTATGCAAACCACAGCACTAGGCTGTATGACATACCATAAATAACATAAAGCCCTATGCAAACCACAGCACTAGGCTGTATCACATACCATAAATATCATAAAGTTCTACGCAAACCACTGCACTGCGCTGTATGACATACTATAAATAACATAAAGCTCTATGCAGACCACTGCACTAGGCTGTATCACATACCATAAATATCATAAAGCTTTATGCAAACCACCATACTACGCTATATCACATACCATAAATAACATAAAGCTCTATGCAGACCACTGCACTAGGCTGTATCACATACCATAAATATCATAAAGCTTTATGCAAACCACTGCACTGCGCTGTATGACATACTATAAATAACATAAAGCTCTATGCAGACCACTGC
>CM060312.1:88455484-88590484 GCA_030674185.1 Monoplex corrugatus
CATCACCATCGTCGTTGTCGTCGTTGTTGTCGTTGAAGGAGCGAACTTATTAACCATCACGACCAAATAGTTTTAGTGTTTGTTCAAGAGGGACTCACCGCACGCGCTCCACCCAGCTCTCTGTCCGCAGTTATCAGGCAGACCTTGAGCCTGAGAAACAACAACAAACAAACAAAAGGGCTGAAGTGTTGAACTGGGGAGTTAAATGGGACCTCTGAAACACTAACACAAGTACATCTCGATACGTCCCAGGTTCGATACGTCTCAGGTTCGACGCGTCCCAGGTTCATTGCGGCCCAGGTTCGATACGTCCCAGGTTCGATACGTCCCAGGTTTGACGCGTCCCAGGTTCGATTCGTCCCAGGTTTGACGAGTCCTAGGTCCGATATGTCCCGGGTTCGATATGTCCCAAGGTTTGAGGGGTCCGTTTCAGGGCAAGAAGTGGATACACCATGTAACACGATAAACAGTAAAAATCCTGTTAATGCTCTGCGTGTTTGCGTGTACGTCTGTGTGTGTGTGTGAGTGGTTGTGCACGCGTGCGCGTGTGTGTATGTGTTGCGCGCGTGCGCGGTGTGTATGTGTGTGTGTGGTTGTGGGGGCGTGTGTGTGTGTGTTTGTGTTGCGCGTGTGTGTATGTGTGTGTGCGCGCACGCCCTTGTGGTTGGCTTCGGTTTTCGTTTGTATACAGAGATCCCCCTGGATGGTGGGGGGTGGGATGCGAGAGAGAGGGGGAATGCTCGTGTTCCTTTTCTTTCAGCACTGCCCCGTAATACCACCCAGGGCCCATGTTCTTCCAGCTCTATGTTTCCCTGTCTGTTTTACCCCAGGTCTGTTTTTCCCCAGGCCTATGCTTTTCCTCCTAACATGTTCCTACATTAACGTATGCTCGGCTTGAAAGCAATCACAAATCTAGCGGCATACATATCCAGAAAATTTTCCAAGACACGTTAACCCTTTCTGTATTATGTTCTGCCAAGATTGTAAGAAAGTATCAGCGATGCATAACGTAACTGAAATAACTTAAATGAATTGTCGAGGCCTGGATTACTGTCAGAAAAGGAGGGACGTCTTTCATTATTTCAGAAGCAAAAATATTCTCTCTGCTACAAGACACTCACTTTCAGCCCTAAAATGCCGGATAAAAAAAACACAGATTCTGATGGAAATTATATATTCATATCGTTAAGAATTATGGGCAAAGATTTTTTTTTTTTTTTTTTTTTTTTTTTTTTGATTGCCAGCGTGTTCGGGCCCAACCATGACGATCCTAAATTTTATGCTGATATAAGACCAAGTAAAAAGTTGGGAATGACAATCTTATTATGGGGGGGGGGGGGGGGGAGACTTGAATGATTTCACTTTAGACTATAATAATTATAAACGTTATGATAATGTTAAAGCGCAATAGCAGGTACAGATGATGATGAAACAATTAGATTTAGTGGATATTTGGAGAGAAATCAACCTGGAACTGGGTAGATATACATGGTACAGAAATAAACAACACAACAAAGCAGACTCGATTTCTTTTTTAGTATCATTCTCTCATCATAAATGATGTCAATATTAAACCGGGATATAGAACGGATTCTATGGTGGCATTAGAACTTAGATTAGGAAAAAAGACTAAACGTAATACATTCTGGAATTTTACTAATTCACTTTTGAAAGATCTACTATTTGTAAATGAAACTGATATTGTAGTTAAGACTGTCGTTGAGGACTATGGGGCACTTCCATATTGCAGAGAAAACTTTACCAAAGTCGGAAATTCAGTTCGTTGTTTCAAATCAGCTTTTTCTTCCTTCTTTTCTTGATTTTTTTAAAAATATGCTTTTGATGAAAATGAGATTCAAAACGACTTAATGTAACGACTTTAAAACATAATATTGAAGAAAAGGAGAAGTTAATCAGGATCTAGCAGTAAACATGATTTGTCAGATGTGGAAAAAGCAAAGTATGAGAACGATGAAAACAGTTAGTGCCATCCATGGTGAGATGGGGTGTGGGGGTGGAGTTAGATTTTTTTTCCGCGTGTGTGTGTGTGTGTGTGTGTGTGTGTGTGTGTGTGTGTGTGTGTGTGTGTGTGTGTGTGTGTGTGTGTGTGTGTGTGTATAAGCATGGAGGGTGTATCATTTTGTGTCTGTTTTTTGTATACTTAACTTTGGTGGTGGGGGGAGAGGGTGGTGTGTGTGTGTGTGTGTGTGTGTGTGTGTGTGTGTGTGTGTGTGTGTGTGTGTGTGTGTGTTGTGTGTGTGTGTGTGTGTGTGTGTGAGAGAGAGAGAGAGAGAATGGAGGGTGTATTATTTTGTGTGTGTATTTTCTAAACTCAGTTTTGGTGGTGGAGGAGAAGAGTGATGTGTGTGTGTGTGTGTGTGAAATACAACCATCACTTCCATGATTTTTCATGCTGGAGACAAAGAATTTTGTCTGGCATGCAATATTATCCATCGGCTGTTTGAATGTTGTGAGCTTTTGGTTTGCTTTTCTTTCATTTTTTTCTTTTCTTACTTTTCTTTTTTTTTCCAACTGCAATCATCATGTTTGATGATAGAGGCGAAGAATGCTTTGTTCGATTTTTAAAATGTTTTCACCATGGGCTGTTTGAACTGTTACAATTTTTTTTAGAAAACATTAGGATACTGAAAACAGGGGGAAAACCCCCCCCCCCCCCCAAAAACAAACTTTACGACAGTATGAAAAAGTTTTCATTTGGTTGACTGCTAGGAAAGTTACGAATTTTTGAAGCGAAAATTTCGTCCGTGTTTTACCTGGCTTTCTTAGCGAAACTGTGATCAGTTGTCTTCACCTTGTTAATGTAAAGTGACAAAGGGACATAACTTTGGAAAAGATGGAACCCAAAACCAAAAACTGACTGTCATCAGAAGGATCTTAACAAACACAAGATAACTGAAATATTTACGAATTGATGAAGCAGTGCACTAATTACTGGTTATTTATTTGATTAATTAAACGAGCTTATAAGAAAAACTGCATGGAGATAAAAAAAATCATCATAACTTCCGTTATAGCTAGAATTCTGGCTTTTAATTTGCAACACACAAACTCTATGTATTACTCATGGAAAAGTATGATTAGTCATAGTAGTTTTGGTAGTTAGCTCTGAAATTAATCGATCACTTAAACGGGCTTTAAAGAAAACCTACACGAGAGTCATAGAACAACTATAACTTCTATAATGGCTGTAATTTGTGGCATATAATTTGCTACACACAGACTTCAGGTACCACTCATCATAAAAATATGATTAGTCATACTAGCTGTATTAATTATTCCAGTAATCAATGAATCAACTGAACAAACTTAAAAACAGTATTTGATAGTTCTTAAACCATTTTAACTTCCATCATAGGTGGAATTGTGGCTTGTAATTTCCATATGCAGACTCCGGGTATTACACATCATGAAAAACTATGATCAGTCACAGTAATGTCTTGGTAATTAGCCCAGTAATGAACTATTTTAACGAGATGAAGAAAAATCCTACATGAGTCCTAAAACCATCATAACTTCCATAATAGCTGGAATTGTGGCTTGCAATGTGCCACACACACACTCCAGATATTATGACAAAAACTCATGAGTAATCATAACAGTTTTGGTAATTCATTCAATAATTAATTTAACAAGCTTGAAAATCACTACATAACAGCCGTAAAACCATTGTAACTTCCACCATAGTTAGAATTCTGGTTTGTAGTTTACCACAAACAAATTGCAGGATTACACCTTATGAAATAATATGCTTAGTTCTAATACTCATCGTGACTAAGCCAGTAATTAATTGCTCTGAAGACCCTTAAACACACCGTTTGAGACTTCTAAAACAACTATACCTGACGAAATGTTGATTTCTTGCCATGATTTTACCACACAGAGACTCCCAATAATACCCATGCTAAAGAAGGATGACTAGTCATTGTAGCTGTGCTGGTTTACGCAGAAATTAATTATCTAAATACAGTTTTTAAACAAGATATCTTACAATCTTGAGGTTTCTATTCAAAATCGCCATAGCCTCCATATTTACAGTAATTTTGGCTTGGAATTTGGACACAAAAGACTCCTAATCATACTCATGAAAACCAAATCATAATTTATCCGATAATTAGCCCACTCGTTCATTATTAAAAAAAAACTTGAAGAAAACTGCTACCTCGCTTTTTAAAAATCCCTATAAAGTAACGTTTAAACAGAAACCTACAACAGAACAGTTATTTGATTCAATCATTCAGGTTTCAGTTGAACTTGGATTCTCACCACCTCCCCAAATCCTGACCAATGGTCTGGTTGCCGGTATTTTGGGTGAGATGAGAAACTGAGTCCCATCAAACTTCAAAACACTTTATTACTCATGTCTTGGCGTGCATTTTATGCGTGTAAAGGAATTCACGGTAGCAAAGATTTGTCCCTGACAAAATTCCATAGAAAATCCATCTCTGTAAACAAAATCACACGCTTGGTGAGAAAAATGGCAGTGCTGTACAATGGCAATGCGAGTTTTTTACAAGACGCAAAGTATAATACAGTCAGAAGCACTGATATATCGCTCATACACACCTTAATCCCAAATCAACAATTCAAAGAAATCAAAGTGTATAGCCTAAATTATTTTGCTTAAACTCACATAAATAGGCCTAGATCTAATTGTTTTGTTTTACTGTATCAAGTGTTGAATTTAAAAAAAAAATCATCAGTTAAGTTTTCGTTATATGGTATGTTGCCGGTAAAAGTCTCAACAGTAACAGTAACATAAATAGCAGACGAATTATTCAGTTGGCCTAAACACTGAATCCATGCAACAGAATGATCTCTAAAATTTAGATCTGGTTTTCCCGAGTCATCATGAAATGGTCAGACTGGGCGTGACCAGCTAGGATTCTGTTACAATGAGTATGAGGATTGCCTTCTACGCCTATATCTTCATGGAAAATTATGTCATAACAACCATTCAAATTATTTCAACAAACAATCCATGCAAACTTGCTGAATTGATTTTGATGGGGTGGTCTGACTAGGTGTGTCCAACAACTGCCAACTGGTATGCTGATAAAGTCTTCAACGACGATTAAAAAAAATGTGAATAGGCATCATGCAAAACAGGAATAATCATTTATAAAATTAGTAAGGATCAAACCATCGCACAAAATTGTTTCTCAGCACAAATAATTCTGTCAGCAGTAAGTCTAGTCGCTAAGATCAACGAACAATGGCGGCATGACGCGCATCCATCGCCTCGGTACATCAAACAGCTCGCAAATCTAAATTAACCATGTGGCCATAGATTTTCTTTAAATTTGGTGTGTCAATAGAACAGAGGCTTATCTAAAATAAGGCATATATTAAGGGTCATTTTGCACTTATCCTTGAAGTTTGCAGAGGTTAAAAACAGGTGGTCAGTCAATGGCCCGTCTGCCCTTGAGTGACCACACAAAATGAAATCGCACTTCGAGGCTGCAGTTCATCTGTAGTTATGTCAAAACTAGCATTGTTTCCATTAATTATCATAGACACAAAACAAATTTAATCTAAATGATACAATAAAGAAACATACTAATACATTATCTACAAACTGTTGTTGACACAATATAACAAACCACAAAACAGGTAAAATAGTAACACCATCTTCTGGACACTCATGCTCCAGCCACAACCCGTCTTTTACCTGACCGCCCCCAACCCCCTGGCTCACTCATGAGATTGCCTGTGCAAAACGTGCCCGCCGCAGAGCAGAGCGCCGCTGGCGCAATCAAACTCACTGTACATAGGCAACTTTTCCAAGCCTCTAAAACAAAAGTATCCACCCTCATTGCATCTGCAAAAACAAGCTATTTCCAAACCAAAATCCGGAATGCCTCTTCTTCAAGAGAACTCTTTACAACCATGAATCATCTCCTTGGCACACGAAAAGATTTACCTCTCCCAACAAAACACACAAATGAAGAACTCCCATCTGTATTCTCCAAGTATTTCACCACCAAAATACAAACTCTTCGTGACAGGCTTGACAGGACACCCTGTCAACCATGCCCACCTGACCCTTCCTTCTCTGGCACATCTCTTACTACTTTTACCCCAGTCTCACAAGAAGAAATTCTCAACACAATCAGATCCATGTCGTTCAAAACCTGCGAACTGGATCCTCTTCCTGGTTCTCTCTACTCTGACTGTCTCCCTACTCTCCTCCCATTCATCACTGACATCATCAACACTTCTCTTCAAACTGGAACTGTCCCAGATTCTTTCAAGTCTGCTATTGTTCACCCTCTCCTCAAGAAATACAATTTAGACCCAAATGAACTGAAAAATTACCGGCTATCTCTAATCTCTCTTTCTTGTCAAAATTCATCGAAAAAGTTGTCCTCAACCAGCTGAACTCTCACCTGTCCGCCAACAATCTCCTGAATCCTTTCCAGTCAGCTAGCGCCAGTGCCATAGCACTGAAACTGCCCTGCTACACATTCTCAACAATCTCCACATTGCAACTGATACTGGCAAAGTCTCTCTCCTCACACTCGTTGATCTGTCTGCAGCCTTTGATACCATTGATCATGGTATTCTCCTTTCTAGACTTCATCATACTTTTGGCATCTCTGACATTGCTCTCTCCTGGTTCACTTCATATCTATCAAACAGAAAACAAACTGTTCTCATTAATGGCACTTATTCTCAACCTGCATACCTGACCTGTGGTGTTCCACAAGGATCTGTCCTTGGCCCTGTTCTTTTCACTCTTTACACCTCCCCCCTGTCTACCATCATCAACTCCCACTCTATAAAACACCACTTCTATGCTGATGACACCCAACTTCTAGACAGTGACACACCAGACAATATATAGCGCCTCTTGACTCGCACCACTGAGTGTTACTCGGACATTAAGAACTGGATGACGTTCAACAAACTTCAGCTTAATGAGACAAGACAGAAGCTATCCTCATTGGCACCCGTCAGAAACTTTCTCAGCTGTCTCCTCTTTCTCTCCCATTATGTAACACATCAGTCCCAATTTCTGATTCAGCTAAAAACCTTGGTGACTGCATTGACTCTACCCTCTCCATGAACAACTTTGTTTCTCAAATTGCCAGATCTTGCTACTATCACCTCCATCGTATAAGCCTGATCAGGAAGTATCTCTCTGTGGAAACAACTGCAAAACTCGTTCTCTCCTTCATAATGTCTCGCATTGACTATTGCAATTCACTCCTGTCTGTCTTCCTGCCTCCACCATTCATATCCTGCAGCGCATTCAAAACAATGCTGCACGCCTTGTACTAAAAAGAAAAAAGCTGACCACATATCTCCTCTCCTGGCACAACTTCACTGGCTCCCTGTATCAAAGCGCATACAGTACAAACTAGACACCATGTGCTACAAAAGCCTCAATAACGCAGCCCCGATTACCTGTCAAGCCTACTTGAGATCTATGTTCCCTCACGTACCCTCCGCTCTGCCTTTCCGATCCTCTGACTTTTCGCTTTCCACGCACTAAGCTCAATACCTATGGTCCACGAGCCTTCTCTGTTTCTGGTCCACTTTCCTGGAACAAACTTCCTCTCTCAGTCCGTCAGCAACCTACTTTTGTCTCCTTCAAGTCCGCTCTCAAAACTCACCTTTTCTCCTCTGCATAAAATCCTGACTCACTCAATCCCCTCTGCAGCCTGTCTCCACTCGGAGGGGAATCACATTGTAATATATAATTGTATATAATATGCTCTCTATAATTTTCCATTGCTTTTATTCTTTCTCCCCATTTTAGCCGTGTGCGTGTGCGTGCGTGTGTGTGTGCGTGGTGTGTGTGTTGTCGTGCGTGTGTGTGTCTGTTTTAGCGCTTAGATTTGATTTTATCAAGATTTTGCGCTATACAAAATAAAGTATTGTATTGTATGTAAAAAGAGAGAGAGTTTAAAATCTGCACTGGCCGTGCCTGTGCCGCAGTGTATAAAATCCACACTTTGCGCAGTGTATAAAATCCACATGGCCGTACTTACGTCTCTGTGTGTGTGTGTGTGTGCGTGTGCATTTCCCGCGCCTGAGTGAATATGAAACCTTGCACAGCGGTGCAGACGACATTTCAGCAATCACGACAGACCAATCAACTTCAGGTGACGCCTTCTGCATAATTATCACATGATCCAATCTTGAGCCAGCTAGTGGCCGGTTCAGGGTCGAATCTATCTTAAACTGAGGGGAGGGGGTGACAGGCTTGGTTGCCCAAATACAATACAGTGATTGGAATAATCAGGTAACCATTGACCTTCATTACATCACCCCTTCTGCGTCAAAGTTGACTATTCAATGATTTGGCTCGATAACCCGCGAAACGAGGACGTCTGCTCACTTTGTGTCTGTTTTCCTTGACTGCGTGGCAGTAATGTTTTGAGTTCCGAAAGGTATGTATAAAGCTATGTAGCTTTTTCTTCGTACATTTCAGTAGTTAAAAGATGGCTTGTGTTAATTATTTGCACACAAAACTGAACGTTAAATGGCAAAGAAATTATCGTAAAGGTCTTGCGTCATTCAGGCCTTGGCTGTAAAATGAATAAATCTGGGCTAATTGCAAACTAACTTTGCAGTATGCAAAAATCAGCTTTGAACACAAGCGCAGAAGCCAGAAACACGAATATTGTTCGAATGTAAGCACGTATTTTATTATTTTATTCTCAAAACGAAGACGGCTGCGCGACGTTGCATTTAGTACTGCTTGGGAAATATGCTCATTTGTTTCAATGAAAATTAAATGGCGGGAAAATTTTTTTGCTGCCGCGGCATTAAGTTCGGAAAACTGTTCACCCTTTTCGATGAAAATTGGCAGGGGAAAAACTATTTGGATGGTCAGTTAAACTTTTGACACCATGAGGCATATACGAACTGCTTTCAGTTGCACATTTTGTACTAGGGCCCCGTTATTGCACTTCAAAAAATGTTCGTCCCTTCGTCCTATTGAAATTGTCAACTCTTGCCTCGAGGAACCCTCGTCAGTTGTGAACACAAGTTTTACAGACGCCATGATTAGATATGATAGCCATTCCCTTTCTGACTTAGCTGAAGGTGTAGACACATAGGGCCCTGTTATTTACTGTTTAAATGGGTGAATACCTAGGAATATTGTGTGCTGTTGGCAATAGAGAACGCATGGCAGCGAGGAGTTTCTGACAATTTTGTTGACAAAAAACCTCGCACGCGGAAGCAAGTTGATGCAGACACAGGTCACGTGGCCAATGCACTGCATGCAACACGCTCTGATCGCTCAATTCAGCGGGACTTGCAAATGCGACATTAAAAAAAAAAGGGCGGCGTGTCTGGCTGTGACGTCATTTTCACCACTGAACAAGATGGCGATTCTGGACACATTTTTGTGTGCTGAGATGCCTACCCGGCTATGGAATTGAAATTGTGTAGATCTAAAGTAGTGTCACCAATGGCCGTCGGCTCTCAAGTGATAATCGGTGTATTTTAGAATTAGAGATGCTTTTTGACGGATTTAGTGTTTTGGCGTTCTATTCAAGAGTATTAATAGAGAAGACAAAAAAAAACAAATAAGAATTAAAGAAAATAGAATCAGAGCCTGGAATTCGTCGCGGAAAATCAAATAATCGAAAATCGCGCAAAAAAATATTTTTCGCGTTAAAAAAAAATCGACGACCATACACTGAAACGATCTGCTGTGTATGAATGATGGATCCTGATCTTGTATAGCTTTGCCAATGTTTATTAAATACTCTTTTGATTGATATTCATTGTGATTTTCAGTGTGTTAGATGCCTTTAAATGTCTCCAGAATGCCTCAGAATGCACAGATTTTAGTCTTGATTTAAAAATTTTCCGGGGGAGCATGCCCCGGACCCCCCTAGAAGTTTCCTCTTTTTTTTCTTAGCAATTCCAGGCTCTAAAAATTAAAGGAAAGAAAAAGACCAAAACGAAAACCCCAGGAGGACGAGGGGGCGCAGGGTGTTTCGAATCACATGACATGGTTAAACTCCTCAATTTGAAAAGTTTTGTAATCTGTTCTGGCGACAAGCCGCGCATGAAAAACAAAAAACAATGGAAGTGACTCACAGAAAATGATACCGGATTTATCCCCCTTCCCAAAGTTTGCTCGTCTGCTACTAGAGATCAACAAACAGCTGTTTCGTAGAAGAAAAAAATTATCGGTCCAATTTTATTTTCTCGGAAAGCACATTTTTCTTGGAAGCAGCCTGTGGATTTTCTCGAATTTCGGAGAAAAACCAGAAAATTGGGAGGCCTGCAAGAACGGTCCCTTTTTTTTTTTTTACGAGATGTACCGAAAAGTACAGAGATGTGCCCATCGAATTTAGTGAGGAGGAAGAGAGAGAAAACAACAAAACTCATGCAAGAGACAAAGTGGAACAGAGTAGTAATCGACATGTTTAATTATAACTGCACATTCTTGAAAATGTTTGAAAAATAAAATCATTAATCAGAACAACTGACATCCATTAAAAAATATTATCTCTCGCATACCATTGTCGGCATTATCATCCTTGTTACAGAACAGTAATCGACATGTTTAATTATAACTGCACATTCTTGAAAAATAATATCATTAATCAGAACAACTGACATCCATTAAAAAATATATCTTGCATACCATTGTCAGCATTGTCATTTTTACAGAGAACATGTTTAATTTAATCGACCATCATCATCCCCCTCATCATCGGGTGCATCAAGACCATCATCACCATTATCACGTAATGGGGGTTCACTATCATGACATCTATCTCCAGCATGACCATCATCGTCGTCATCATCATCATTTTGTTCTCTCTGATCGGTGCCTCTTGCGCTGACCGGATTTCTTTCCACCATGCTTTGGTGCACGTGAGGTTTTCTGGCTGTTTGTGGAGCGCACAAGACCAACATCGGTCACAGTGGCGAGAAACTTTTGCAAATGACCTGACTTTTGGGCTGCAGTCTTTCGGTAATACACATCGCGTGGTATGCTAAACCGACGGAATGTTTCTGTCAGGTCATATTCGCCCGTCCCGTAAAAGGCGCGACGAGTTTCTCTATATTCAATAATATTGTGCTTCCACAAGAGTGAAGCCGCAGAATAAGGTCTGGCAGCTTTAGGGTCTTCCAGCCAGTTGCCTGTTTTAAGACATGGTTGACACTCTCACAGTTGTTAGTCCATAAGGGACTGTCAACCTGTAAGCCCGGGCGTACCGCAGCTTGGACATTTTCGGACAACATGGGTGCCAGCCGCCTGATGTGCTTTGCAATTCGATTGCTGCTGCACTTACCGGCAATGTGTTGCAGCATGTCAAAAACTGGGGTGGTCTCTCTCTGTCATGACAATCCCGTTAGGTCCAAACACTTCGTTCACCAAGTCCTTCCTCTCTTTCAAAGGGACCCCAATTTTGTCAGCCAGCAAAGTGCTAAAGTTCTTCTTGGCATGGAGCGTGCACACTAAGCGCAATGAATTAGGGAAAGCACGCTCCATTGCCTCCCTCATGGCCGGCTCTTCATCCGAACCCAAGACTGGCATGGAGTTCTTTGGCAACTTTCCAGCAATATGCTGAAAGAACGTGACATACGTTGCAATGTCGCTATTACCGTGTAGAAAAACTGGCCCTACAAAGAGAGGATTGTCTCCAGAATCCCCCTCTGCAGAGAAAGGTTTTTAAAGACCGTAACAGTTGCATGTAGTGGACCAAGATTAAAGGTTTTGTCCACTCCTAACACACGGTGCTGTGTGCAGATGGTGGTGGAGAACACATCCTTTTCATGTCTAAAATCTGTTCGTTTGTATACAGAATGAAGCATGGACATTTGTTTGCTTGTTTGATGATTGCTTGAATGTATGCGTGTGTGTGTTGCATTACTCAACTTGGTCAACTTGGTGGGCAAAATTGTTTGAATGTGTACCTGTCGGCCTGGTTGCTGCTTTTGAACGGAACTTGGCATTGTATACCTGTTGCATATTGCGTGGACCCTGAAATGAGTCATCCAGTGTGTAAGCCTCAGCTGGTCTTCTAGATTTCAAATTTTCTTTCAGTTGCTCCATTTTTTCTGGTTATAGTCGAATGTAGTTACCTGGGTTCCCTGTGGTTGTTCTCCCATGTGGCTTAGGTTCGGGGCATGTCCCTAGATATTCATACACTGCCACTGGCGGTGCGCCAGAACACTCCACCCATGAAACCCTCTTCTGATACCCAGAGTCTGCAGTGTGTCTAACATAGTAGCGGTTAAGCAACACTACAGACTCCGGAGCAGGCTGAGGATCCATGGGAGGGTACTGTCTCTGCTTATTTCTAGTAATCTCTCGGCAGAAAATGTTGCGTTTGCAAATAATCCTGTATTGCTCTCCTTCACGCAGGAGGTATGTTTTTGTCATAGGTCCTTTACTACTCCATGCTCCCCTGTCATCATAGAATTGGCTGTGCATGTTTTGTTCGTCTTTTTAGGTTAGTCATTTTTAACCAGAAAATACATGTGTCTTTCTTGCCCGGAGGAACAATGTCATGCGGTCCAGTCTCTTGGTGGATAACGTGAAGAAGAGTATTCATGTCTAAGAACTTACCATTGGTCAAAGGTTCCCACCAGGTGCGTGAAAATTTTCGCTACCATTGTCATCTTGGTGCCCATCATCATCGGGTGGGCCATCGTCATGGGGTCGGCCGCTAGCACGATCATCGACATCGTCATCATCACCATCATCATCGCCCTGACCATCAAAACTCATCTGAGAATCGTCATGAGGTCGGCCACTAGCACATCATCAACATCGTCATCATCGCTATCATGACACCTATCGCCAGCATGACCATTATCCTCCTCATGTTTTGGGACTTTATCGTCACGTCGGCAATCATCACCATCATCATGACATGTTTCACTCTCATCACTGACACATTTCTGATCAGGTGGTTGGATCGGACAGAGCAGGGCAAAGTGGTTGGGGCGAAAGTGCTCGGCTTTCTTGGGTACAACGAGTTGTGTCCACATCAGCTGGGCTGATGGATACAAAGAATCTGACCCCTCTCCCAGTGATTGTTCTCGTCAACGGGTTGGATTGGAAAAGAGCACCTGCAGTTGGGGGCAGTAAGACGCAAGAGGACATCCTAACACAGAGCTTGCAGCAGTCATTGTCACAAGACATGCATATCCACCGATTTGCAATGTTCTTGAAAGTACCTCATCATAATTGTCAATAAGTAATGACGAATGGCGCAAATTTTCAGAACATTCCTGAGAGTGTACATCATAGAATTTGGGGTTCTTCAATAGTTCAATGCTGCACATACAACCTCATCAGGGCATGACAGTCATCCCTCCCAAACACTCCCAGGCATACTGCCCGGAAAAAGCAGTTGCCATCACCAAGTACATGCACAGGAACATGCGTATTGAGGAGAACCGGCTGGTACTGCTCCAGGATGGTCTTCGAAGGCTGTGCAAACTCTCCGTGACTCTCCTAAATTTCCGTATGATTCCATGGGAGATATACGTGGCAGAGTAACGCTGTACGTCTTCAAGAGGAGTTCCTGAGACATGGCAGCGATGGTTTGTCCTGAGACCTAGAAATCCTGGAAAAAAAAACCCCACTCGATGGATGCATCAGAAGAAGAAGTGAAACTCGGATATAGTATCCCTATAAACATGCCTATTAATAATCAGAATAGGCAACATTCTGGCTATTAAAGTTTGGTAACGGCCTCAAGGAGCCAGTTTTGTGCCAATTTCTGGTTTGCCTTTATCATTACAATTTAGTTTTGCCGGTATTGTTACAATATCAATTGGGTACTACAACAACCGGAGTTTGATATCACTTTATACCTGTTAGTAAATATATGAACTTACACATCATATTGTAATGAGTGATAAATGCATTTTCACATCCAGTTGAGCAGTTTAAGTGTTAAGAAAGATCCATACCTCTCGAGCGATGCCTCCACGTTGAAACAACCATTTGCATCAAAGGCACAGTCCCTGCAGGAAAAGGCATAATCGGCTGATCCCCACAATGCAAACAGCTCTGGCTCGATAGGCACACACCTGAAAACCCCCCCCAATATATATAGAGAAAAGCGGAGAGAAATAGGATATAAATATTATGTGTCATTGAAATAGAGAGGATATAAATATGTTGCCAGATATATTGGGTGAGAGAGAAAGAGTTTACTATAAAAAATCATTTTGTATGGTATGGTTTCTTGTTTTTGTTTCAACATTTGACGTCATTACATTCATTTAGTCATATGAGGTCACTATATATTGACGTCTTTTTTCCCCATTAGTTTACTGTAACCAAGTTATAAATAGATACATATGAAAACATAAATACATGTATATAAAAAACTAACCGATGTACCCATCTCTGATGGCATTCTGAGCATTCAAGAGAGCTCGGCCCACTCTTTGTTGTGCATGCCTGCCCACAAACCAGGCAGGGATATCTTGGTCTGCGTTTAGGCATCTTCGCGTAAAGTCCAAAATCTGAAACCGAAGCATCATTGATAAATACTTCACTAACAAGCTGACGGACTGACAGACAGACAGACCAATATTACATTGTGGGTTCTTGTCAAAACTTGGGATATTTTGGGGTATCGTTTTTTCGTTGTAAACATTTAATAGAGAGAGAGAGAAAGAGATAGTAAGAAATAGTAAGAGGGGGAGGGGGAAGATAGAGAATACATTCATTTAAAAACCGAGAGAGGGGAAGGGGGACAGAAGGGGGGGGGGGGGGATAGAGAATAAAAAAGGAAAATGAAATGGACACTCACCACAAGTAAAGCGATTGTAGTACAGCCTGTGATATGGCAAGGCAAGGTGGGAACTGAACTGATCTAATCAATGTTCACGCTTACGGGTATTCACTCAGAAGTGTACAACCAACGGGTAATAATGATTCAAACCAACCAACGGTACTTCTCGGTACATCTCGGCACTTCTCGGTACATCTCGGTAAAAATAGGCACCTTGCAAGAAGAGAAATCTGCCCTAGATCTGAGCCTGCGCGTTGTTCCTAGGCTACTAATTCGTCTGATAAAACGGCTTTTGTCTTTTTGATCAGTAATTTGCCAGAACAGAGTGATCAAGGTGGCATGTTGCCGTTACATGCAGATACTAACAGTAAGGACGCAAAATGCACACAGGGACTCTGATAAAAAATATGGACGGCTCATAGGCCTAATAATTATAGTCTAACAGTGAGAATTGTTCTGATTGGCCGTCGCCTACTTCGAGATTTCGCTTTGTACGTTATCAGTTATGGCGATGTCGTCTGCGTCTGCTTCCCTTTCTTCAAATTCTTGGGATGAATATTTCATCACTTATAGGCTATTATTTGTAGGTATGTCACAATCGGCGATTACGCATGCGCGAAAAATTTAGCGGAAGACTGACCGGCGTGGCGGCACATGTGAGAGGGTAGGCAAACAATTGCTCTTTGTTTCGTTAATGTATTCATGTGTCCGATAATTACCGATCTGAATACCGAAGTCTGTACTTTTCCCATGATGACCTGGTCATTTTCGTGAGTTTTCTGTCATTTGCTGATGTGGTAGTGGTGGTGTGGATTGTGGTGTGTGCGGCCGTACCTCCCAAACTTACAGGTGTGATCTTACCGTCAAGAGAATTAAGTACCAAGAACATGCATTTTCCTGCTTATGTGTAAAATTTGGTGCAGATTTGAGTCCTGTGAACCGTTTTAGGCCATATTACAGATAGTGAGTGTGGTGACCGCCGTTATTGCCTTGTTTACAATGGCCGTCAGACTTTTTAGCGCCGATTAACCGTTTTCTTTTTGTCATACCAGCTGAACCTATTGGCTTACCGTCTTCATTTTTCACGACATACAAGATAATTCATTTTTAGTGTACTGTGTAAAATTTGGTGAACAGATTTTAACCTTAACTCGAAATACAAGCTTCAGTTTGACGCTGGTTGTCAGCCACCAGCGTCAGTCTAGATCTAGCAGACGCTGGTTGTCAGTCTAGATCTAAATGACTCAGCAAACTGCAGCGATGGGCAGCCAAACTTCGAAGGTCTGCTACCCCACAATATCAGCTTCTAGACCTCTGGACTTTAGATTGTCAGATTGGATAAGATTAAAACTCGCACTGCTAGGCAAGTTTAGCAAGAATCAAAGTGTAGATCTAGATAGGCCTACTCTAGTTAAGGATGACTAAGGACAATGGATATTGGTCACGTAGTAGTGTCAGATCTCCCGATATGTGTACACCCACACGTCTTGTCAGACACAGCTCAGTGACTACACACACACACATACACACACGCACACACACACACACACACACACACACACACACACACACACACACACACACACAAAGTGACAAAGCAAAATACCCAAAGGTGTGATGAGCCGATGCACAGTAATGCTGAACTTATACAATTAATATTAGTATATATTACACTAAAAAACTTGAATTTCCAAATCTAAGGCCTGGATACACTGATTAGAATTAATGCTTTACATGTGATTTTCATTTCAAATATTTAGCATGCCTTTTAATTTGGTGTGTGTCCAACTCAGATTAAGCATTAATGTATGGGCATGCCAAACTTCCCCCTTCTTTTTTCTCTTTTAGTTTGTTTTGTTCCTATCTAAAGTGCACACGGATGCTTTGATATGGACTGTTTGCACTGTATAGGCCTAAATAGAATGATTGATAGGTGGTAGTATTTGTCATAACTAGTAGTAGTAGGCCTTGTCTATCATTACTATTAGTATTACTGTTGTCATTCAAGTGTCTCAGTGGGTAAGGTCTTTATTTATCCAGATAAAATGAGTGACTGATGCCACCTCCCACCTGGGTATAAGTGGGATGACTCGGGACTGTTTGATCATCCAGTCAGACTGATAGTGATACCATTGTATGTGGATATTTTGATAATTTTTGTGCAAGACTTACATAATGTAGGCCTGCAGTCAGTCAGCTCATCTTCTCTTGCTCTGTTGATTCACTTAACATGTTTTAAGATTGTCTCATCTGAATGGTAAATAAAATAGATGCATGAAATTCTCAAAACAAAAACTTCTGATGGTGATAAAATGTCATCTTAAGTCAGCTTGAGCATTGTGCTTTCCATTTCTCACTCCATCTCTTTGGAATTCACTGTCAGTTGAACCAAAGGATCTGTCAGCTCTTTCTCACTTGACCAGCCTGTTCACAGGTCTTAAAAAATTGTCATAATATATGCACTGTCACTTCTATCTACTGGTCGTGTCCTGTGCAATAATTCATGTTTGTACACATATTCATGATATTGATCGAGTAACCAAATATTGTCAGTCTTTGTTTTTTGTTTGCATTTAATTTTGTTTGAGTGATGCACATATAGATATTTACATAAATGTGTGTGTTTACGCATACTGGTACATGTACATATACGTATAAATATATACTACACGTCATTATTGAAGGGCCAGGAACGTTTTTGAGTCAATTTTTGAAAGGAGAAATAACCTATTTTCTCTTACTCTTTTCTCCAATTCGTTGCCGTAACTGAATGGATAAGAGCTCAGACAACATTGCAGTTTCCTTTTGGCACGTGTTTGGGGATTTGCCGATTTGCAATGGGCGGCCCAAGGAAGACAATTTCCACACGAAATTGTCGAATCTTCAGCAGGGTCTCTCTGACGACGCAGGCAAGGTAGCGACAAAATTCGCTTTGCACGTGCAAGGCAAGCCCTTTTTGAACACTACTCCATCCAAAGTTGCCCGCAGACGAGGATAAAAAGGACCCGTTCTTGGTTCGTTTTAACCATGCTTGCAAGACGACGGATGACGGATGAGCAGCGGGGGAGAGCCCTCGCTCTGCTTGATGAAGGCCTAGCGCAGCTGGAAGTTGCTAGACGACTTGAAGTGTCGCATTCCACAATCCAGAGACTGCTGGAGCGCTTCAATGAGACTGGAGCAGTCCAGGAAAGACGTCACACGTGTCGACCCAGAGTAACGACAAGACAGCAAGACCGCTACCTTGCCCTCTCCGTCCTGAGGGAAAGGGCATCCACTGCGGTGACCTTGAGGGGTCAGCTGAGGGACGCAACAGGTGCTAACATCAGCTGCAGCACGGTGAGAAGACGGCTACATGAGGCAAACTTGAGGTCACGGAGACCGGCCGTCCGACCCGTGCTGTCACCGGTCAACAGAGTGCGCCGTATGACCTGGGCCAGGGAGCACGTGACCTGGACAAGGCAACAGTGGGCCCGGGTCTTGTTTTCGGATGAGTCCAGGTTCACCCTGACCTTTAACGATGGCCGGGCTCGGGTGTGGCGACGTCAAGGGGAGAGGTTCGCTGACGCCACTGTCCAAGAGCATAACCGGTACGGCGGCGGGTCGGTGATGGTGTGGGGTGGCATGAGCCGTGGTACCCGGACCCCCCTGCTCCCCATTGACGGCATCCTGAACGGGGTCCGGTACCGGGACGAGGTTCTGGCGGCCGTGGCACTGCCTGCGCTTTTGGACCTTGGTCAAGGCGCCATCTTCCAGGACGACAATGCACCTGCGCATCGAGCACGCCTTGTGACCGACTTCCTGGAGCAGCATGAAGTCGTCCGTATGGCCTGGCCAGCGTGCTCACCTGACCTGAACCCAATTGAACACCTCTGGGATGTGCTCGGGAGGCGCATCAGGGACAACCACCCCCCACCGGGCACCCTGGCCAGGCTGGTCGACATCCTGCAGATCGAGTGGGCGGCCATCCCTCAGGACACACTCCGTACCCTTGTGGGGTCGATGCATCGGCGCTGTGAAGCATGCATCCAGGCTCGGGGCGGACACACGCGATATTGAAAACAGATTGGCCAAATCTGACACTTTCTGTTTTTTGAAAAGGGGGGGATGTTCCTTTAAATGCATGTGCTGTTCACTAATGGGTCATTGTGCTAATTTCTTTTTCCAAAACAGGTGTGGAAATGATGAAATAAAACATAGAATCAATTCTAAACATTGTCAATTATTTCAACTTAAAATTAGAGAGGAAGGAAGAAGTGGCCCTTAAATTATGATTAGGAGTATATATATACATATATTTCATATATATCTTGAGGCTTTACTCAACAATTTTCAAGTCAGAAATTTGATTATTTTGGAAACTGCAAAGATTTTCGCTTTAGCCAGTTGACGCAATTAATGAATTAATTACTAATTAATGCAAGGACCCAGAGATTCATGAAGGTCTTAATCATCTTGGCTAAACAAAGACCTTTCTAATTCTACTGATATGATTTTTTTTTTCAATCGGTTCAGTCGTTCCAAAGTTATGGTGCTTTTTGTGATGATACTGCACATACGCGGTCACAGTTTTTGCTATGTAATCCAATGAAGGAAAACGTCGAAAATTTAATTATTCAAAAAATCGTAACTTTCATCACGGGCAATCAATCGAAGAACTTTTTACACCACTTTAAACTTTTTTTTTGCTCTTTTCAATGATGGTAATTGCATATTTATTAAAAAATATTTGAAATTTTTTGTAACATACCTACTAGGGTTGTTAGCTTTAGTTTTGTTGGAAGTGACAAAATTACCAAGTGTGGCTTGTATCCATGCACCATTACAACTTGAAATAGCAACACTGCTCCTTCCACTAAGTTACAGTGTCTGAATTAGTTAATGTTCTAAATCGTAAATGTTTTAAGCAAATGAGCTAATTATAAAGCTGTCGATCATACTCCATTATATCAAACAAAAATTGCTATTTTCCTATATCTAAAGGTATACTCCAATACATGTTGAATTACCAACAGCAGGGCTAAAGTTGTTTTTTTTGTGTTCAAACCAGCTAAAATGGCAAGACAAGCTGGACCAGAACTGAAATATACTGGATGCTTTTTTAACCCTTTGACTCCTGCACCCTGTCCACCAGCTTCCTGCATTGTCAACCCTGCTAGCAAAGCAAAAATTAAACCTTTTGACTCCCTCACACTTTCCACCCTGTCCCTGTTGGAGAGTACAAAATTGTTAGTGTCAGGAGTTTGGAACTGGCATATGTTCCATATTTTCTGACCGTAGGTTTTGGTTCAGCTGATATTTTGAATTTTGTAAAGTGAGGTCATCGCGAGTTAAATCCCTACATTTATTTCTGTTTTCTCTAATTGAATTTCACTTTGCGTTTTGCGTTATTGCGGTATATGTTTTTCACATTTATGGTGATTTGATTGTGATGTTCTGACTGAATTTGTTTGCAGTCTTACACTTGCAGCTGATCAGCATTTGCCGTGTAGAAAAGTGATTTGTTTTTCTAGACTTGACCTACTGTTTGGGAAGCTTGCTGCTGGCAGATGATGTCCTAATCGAGGCGAGTATGATTGAACTGGTCATAAACTTCAATGTACACATTTTTCATGGTTTATTGAATTCTACTTAGAACAGAAATTTAAAGGGAGGGAGGGGGAATATGAACATTGTAGAATCCAGCAGAAACTGTTGATTCCCTCTTTGCAAAATTAGAAACAGATTCCCTCCTGTAGCAAAATTTGAAATGGTTGTAATGCTATTGGGTCCAAATACATGTGTAACCCTCGTTCCATTGAGGGATTTAACCTAAACTTTAGGAGGATATCAGTAAAAAGGAATTACAAATTTGAAATAGAAATAAATTTTGTAATATTCACAATAAAGAAAATTATAAGAAAAATAGAGAAGAGAGGATCTAAGTAAATAAGAAATGTTAGAATTTAAATCAAAGGAAAAATAACAACCCCAATAATTCCAATTACATCTTTTTTATTTTCCGAAACACTGGAAAGAAAAACAACCTGATAAAACAAAGCACAATGAAATGGGGAAAAAAATCAAATCACAAAGTGATTTTAATAGTCTGATGTACCGATGATGGCAAACAAGGGACTTGAGAAGCTTCTGATTTAGAAGCCGAACAGTAAACTGGCGTCCCGCTCGGCCGATATCAAACCACTGTCTCTTCATTTGCCGTGCAGTTACAAGGTCACATGATCGATTTGACTGAAATTGAACAACGGTCGCTAATATTAAAATCCAAAGTTAGAAATTGCACAAAGACCAAACCTAAATATTATTTCAACCCACTGGAATTTACTGAATATAAAATTTACTTTATCTTTACAACACGATTTTTATTTATACTAAGATTTTACTATAATATTCATGAAAGGGAGACAAGTATCAATCCAAAACCACGATAGACACGCTATGTAACCTGAAGGTTTTCGGTAAGAGGATACCCCTGGTACAATGTACCAAGTTTGTAATGCATTCAGTTACAAATTATCATAATGTATGCATTGTCATAAATTTTAATATTCTATCTTGATTTTGTTCTATTGAACAGTAGTAAACAGATTAACATGATGTAATGTAGTGGAATGTTGTACATACAGAGCAGTCAGTCTGCACTACGTTGGCGTGGGCTCCAGTCTGGCACAAGGAACATTTTCTGTTTGTGGGCTACTGTCCACTAACTGAATACGTGCCTGACCCTCATCAGGGTTCAAGAAGGTAAAGCAGCAAGGAGAAAAGTAGCACTGTCATGGTTATTCTGGTCCTAAAAAAAGTTAAATCTCTGCTACCTCACGCCTTAGTGGCCTCAGGATTGTTAAACTGCCCTTATCTTGTACAGTGAATAAATTTGTTAGCCCTTATCTTGTACAATGAATTTATTAGACCACCCTTGTCATGTACAGTGAATGAATTGTATTTTAGATTAATAGGAATGTAGGGAAATTCTCCCTTTATCCACCAGGCAGGATGACACCCACAGCCTTGTGGTTAAGTTCTACGGTCCTGACCTGAGTGTCATGTCTGTTGATATACACTGTCCTTACAGTAAAGGATGGCACCCAGACTTGTGACTGAAGGTCTACTGTTCTGACCACCTATGTGTCACGTCTATCGATATGCACTATCCTTACAGTAAACGGTGGGCACCTAGACTGATTGAAAGTTTACTGTCCAAACCACTTGAATGTCGTGTCTCATTATAGTGTTCTTACAGTCAAGAATGGCACCCAGACCTTGTGATTGGTCTGCTGTCCTGACCACTTGAATGTCATGCCCATAAATAGATGCACTGTAAAGGATGGTTGATGTAGAGGTGGAGTTTCTGCCTTCCATTGTGACAGGCATGGGTTTGTCACTCCTGTAAAACTGTTAGGCATTCAGTCTAGGATAGAATTCATTGATTCACCGTAATGTACTGCGTTGGACACATAAGTCTAGTCAACATACTAACGATACAGTTTGTGCTTAGGGAAACTTGGGAAGTCCTCATGCAAGGGGCTTGGTGCCATTTAGAGCGCTTGCCTTCCAGTCTGCCTGCGTGTTTATACAGGTGCGAGTTACACCTGGGAACTTCATATGTGCATGTGTAGCCACCAGTACCCAGCTGTGAATGGGTACTCGATTTCCTTCAGCAGTGAGGGGAATGGACACTACCAGTGTCATGCTGGACTTGATGAAAAGTTGGCCTTTGCCATTGCGCTCTCTGGATGGTCTCGAGGATTATGGGAAAACCTGTACTTATTTTTAATTGTACTATGCACAATTCACCAAGCCTTTGAATGTGGTTTAGTTTGAACATCTGCAGAAAAATTGACCAAGATTTGATTAACTTTCAGATAATGCTGACATTAAAAATCCATGGGTATGCCTGTTGAAGGTAGCTGTCCAAAGGACTCCAGTGCTTGGGTGCTTTGGGCTCTAGATGCATGGCACACATGGAGCCGTTCTGCAGCACAGGACTACCCCGACACAGTATGTCTAGATGTTAGTTGGGCACAGTCTGCATGTATAGGTGAGTCAGCAGTTTTGTTTGATTTGCCTTTGTTAATTGTGTTTATAAATGTAGTATCAGGTGGCTGGTAGTGTTTGTATTTTTCTACAAGTAGTACAGGTTATAAATGTTGCAATATGAAGTGGCTGGGGGTTTTTGTTTTTTTGGTACAGGAGGTACTGTTTTTCAATGTTTTCTACAGGTAGTACTATTTATAAATGTCCCAATATAAGGTGACTGGTAATGTTTATATTTTTCTATGAGTGATATTTAGAAAATGTCCCAGTATCATGTGGCTGGTAGTGTTTAGTAATTCATCTTTCTACAGGTGGTACTGTTTATAAATGCCCCAGTAACAGGTGACTGATAGTGTTTACTAGTCTATTTTTCAACAGGTGGTACTGTTTGTAAATATTTTGATATCAGGTGACATCATTTTTAGTAACCTATTTTCCTACTAGTGGTACTGTTTTTAAATATCCTAGTAGGTAGTATCAGGTGACTGATAATGTTTAGTATATTTTTCCACAAATAATGTTAGTCATTTTTCTTTGGTATTAATTAAAAAATTTTGGGAGTTTTTCACATTAGTTTCCTTGAATTTGTCTTGATGCATGTATGCATATTATCTTGCCCACACTATGCAGGTGATATACTGCAATTCCATAGTCTGCAAACTTGTCCTTAGTGGGCATGATAGCTGGGTTTTTCCTTGCTTTCAGTTATGGTACGTTCACACTAGGCTGTAACCACGATCTAACCAAATGGTTACATCGCCTAACTAACTGGAACCACAAATTTTTGGTTGCAGTGGGTTCCCATCGGTTAGACGATTTTTCGGGAAGACCCGATTTTTTGTTAGATAGGTGGTTAGATGGCCCCCAAAAATATGACTTGGGAGATAAAAATTTTTCGAGGTTACATCGCCCGATCAAGTTATAAACGGTTACAAAGGCATTCACACTAGTCCCCATCGGTTCCAGTGAGTTAGAGCAGAAAATAGAGGCGGAGCCGAGTTTGAAAAAAACTCCGACGTCAAAACAAAAAGCATGCCTTGCACGCACGCTGCGTGCGGTATGCAAATTGTCTGGCCCGACACATCTAACCGACTGCAAGTGATTGCAACCTTCTTTGCATGGTTGGGGTCAGTTATAGTGAGTTACATCGACGCGTGTTGTAACTTGATCAGTTACAGTGTGAATGTATTTAAGCTGGCTGACTGTCATTTTTTTTCGTTGTTCTTGCTGCGTCTACACGAAGCCACGACACACGAGACTGATTTTTCGACATGTCTTCTGACTCTGATGTTGCTGCTTCCGACCAGTCCCTGGCTGCACGTGAGCAGGATGAGCGACTGCAGGAGCCCCCATCCACCCCACCTGCCTTTGAGACTACCGCCGGTGCTGGCAAGGGCAAAGGAAAGGGGAAGGGCAAGAAGGCAGTGGCAGGGGACACCTGACTGAGGACCAGAAGCAGGAGGCCATAGATTTTTTGCGGGAGAGGCCCTACCTTTATAATCGGAGTCACTCCGATTATAAAGATGCAGCCAAGCGGAACCGGGAATGGAAGGAGTTCGCTGACCAGTTGGGAGTGCCCGTCGCAGTCCTCATGAGTTGGTACCGTTGCATGCGGGCCCTGCTGGGACGGGCGAAGAAGGCCAAGACGAAGAGTGGATCAGCAGATGTTCGTCTTCCGCGTGCCCAGGAGTATGTGTGGACGCACATGCAGTTCGTGGTGCCCTACATCAGTCAGATTTCATCTGACACCCTGGGCCCCAAGAAGAGGAAGCCAACTGCTGAGCCTGTGAGCTCACTGAGTCTGAGGCTGAATTCGACCATGACCAGTCTGCTCCAAGTTTGATGGTGCCTGGACATGCTGGCATCTACAGTGCACGCCCCTCAGCCTCCACTCCACTGTCTCAGTCTCGCTTCTAGACGTCGCCGTGTGGGCCCTTCAACAAGAAAGGCCAGTGGGGACTCAGCAGCCGGACCTGTTGCGGCCACTTGTGCTCCCAGCTGGACTCCATGATGCAGCACTTGGCCAAACCGGAGTTGCAGTTTTGGACCACTCTGCACTGGCGGGTTGATCACTTTACCCCAGCCCAGATGATGGACCTGCAGGAGGAGGTGTGGAATGTGGTGGTGAAACATGTGAGGAGGAATGGCCAGAAGCCTGACCCCATTGCCACCACCGTCCGTGCAGACCCAACGCCTGCAACGTGGTTCCAACCCGCTGCTGGTGGATCCAGAGGTGGACTTAGTGCCTACTCGACAGCTCCTCCTCCAGCCATGGACCAGCAAGGGCCATCGACGATGCCAGCACCACCTGAGAGTCTGGAGGCGTTCCTGGCAGGGAGTCTGGACAGTCAGTTGATGACTGTAGCACAACAACGACGGTCGTCACCCAGGAAGTCCGCCACACCGATTAAGGTCCCAAGGCAGCCCGCACCTTCCAACACGTTTCCGCTGACCCGGAATGCATCTACAGGTCAAGAAGTCGTGTGGGCATCGACTTCTTGGACCTGTAGATGCATTCCTAGGTGCATCGGCCTTTTAAGGGCCACAATTGTTCCCAAGAGACTTAGTTTGGTTGCATTGCCCTACCCCACACATGCACACAGCCTAACACTGGTCTCATCCCCAGACCCAGAAGGTCAATCCTAAAAATATCCCACTTCATGTTTGTTTGTCTGTTTGTTTATTGAAATAAAATGAAACAGAATAAAAAAAATGATACAATTGACCTATGTTCTTTTTGGGGGGGGGGAAGGGGTGGTGAAGATGGGGGATTGAAATTCCAGGAAAAGGTGTTTATTTTATGTTTTGTGTGTGTGTGTGTGTGTGCGTGCAGGGGTGTGCTTGTGTATGTTAGTTTATGTGTGTGTGTGTGTGTTTTTGGATAGCCACAAAAGAGATATCACAAACACAGAGACAGAAAAATATACATTTCAATACCTCAAGATAAATTTATCAGTGAGAAACAACCGGTATTTAATTTTTGGCCACAGTTTGTGCCCTTGTATATACATTTGGTTATACCATAGTCATATAACACAACGCTGTCTTTCTGTGTGTATGTGTGTCTGTCTGTCTCACCCCCTTCTGTGTGTACGTCCGTTTGTGTCTGTTACCCCATCTTTCTCGGTGTATGTTTATGTGTATGTCTGTCTGCGTGTCTGTTTGTGTGTCTGTCTATTGGACTCTCTCTCTCTCTCTCTCTCTCTCTCTCTCACTCTCACTCTATCATATGTCATTTGGATAAAGTGGATTAATGCAACAACCCAGGAAATAAATCTCTTTGAAAATTTTTTAGGCCCTGAAAAGGGCCAATGATCTGAAGTTGTACTCATGGCCATATCACTGTGGAGAGGAGGGAGCTGGAGACGGCGGTGCAGACTCAGCTTGGGGTGAAGCAGCAGCAGCAGGGTTGCGGTTGGGATTGGCAGCACCGGGTGGTTGGTGGACACTGGCCTTGTCCCACTGCCATGGGACAATCCCTGCAGGACTCCCGAAGAAGTCAGCCAGCGTTTCCCTTACTTTCTTCCCATCGGTGTTGGCTCGTCCTGCTCGTGGCTGTGGTTGCTCAGTCCAGATGACGTGTTCTCTCCAGGCACCAGGCAGCACATTCATGTGGGCATCCTCCCTGTCCACTGCATCCTGAGGTGGGGGAAGTCGGTCCAGCAGCAGGTTGTGGAGTGTGGTGCAACACTTCATGACTGCTCTGGCGTTTTCAGGTGTCAGCTCGCAGGTGCTGAGCATCAATCGGAACCGTTGTGCCAGCAGACCAAAGGCGTTCTCCACCACCCTTCTTGCTCGTGACAGCCTGTAGTTGAAGATAAGCTCCTTGGGTGCCATGCTTTGCCTGGAGTAGGGCTTCATACAGTAGTCCTTGAGTGCGAAGGCATCATCACTGACGATGTAGTAGGGCACATCTGTAGTGTCCTGAGGGTCGTCAGTGAGAGGGCATGGAGCTGGCCGGTTGATGGTGCCGTCCTGAAGGTCCTGTCGCAGGTCGGTTTCCAGGAAGATTTGGGCATCGGACATGTGGCCTAATCCCCCAAACTCCACCCATAGGAACTTGTAGTCCGCATCCACCAGGGCAAGCATGGGGATGGAAAAGTAGCCCTTGTATTTGTGATACAGGACTCCCACTGTTGCGTGGCTTCTTGATCGCAACATGCTTCCCGTCCAATGCCCCCATGGTGTGGGGCATGTTCCAGCGGGTGTAGAACTTGTCGGCGATGGTCTTCCAGTGGTCTTCAGTCCACTCCTCCGGGAACACTTCAGCATTGAAAGCCTCCGTGATGGCCCTGCACACCGCAGGTAGGAAGGTGCTGATGGTAGATACCCCAATCCTGAAGGCGTAGCACAAGGACCTGTAGTTGTCCCCAGTGGCCAGGTACCTCAGTGTCACAGCCAGCTTCAGGCCAGGTTCAATGGCTTTTCGCATTCGAGTGTCTTCCTTGCTGATGGCGGGACGAATCAGGTCCAGGACCTCGAGGAAGACTCCTGGGGTCAGTCTGGTGTAGTTCCTGAACATCCTCTCTTCAACGTTGGCCATGTTGAGGTCCAGCAGGGTGTAGTAGTGGCCCAACTCCCTCCTGTCCTCAGTGAGCCAGTTGCGAACCCAGAAACGCCTCCAGGTTGGACGTCTCCTACGCCGTCCCTCCTCTCTAACGACATGATGATCGTGGTGGTGATGCAGGTCTCGGTGAAATCGAGCCAAGAATACCGGTACAGCGACGTTCATGATGACAGGTCAAGATGGAATGAAGAGACCCCCCTGAAACAAGGGGGTTTTATACTTTCAAAGGGAGTTACAAGGGAGTTACAAGACCCAAGTTCAAACAGGTTGCAGCAGGTCACATCAGGCTGGTGGAGATGCACAATCTCAAGACACCCACCTCATGGAAACCCACGGGAACCACAGAAAACAAAAGTATACCCCAATCTGTACATGACGCCTCAGCCACAGCACCCCTGTAACTTGGCTTGTAACTTGTTAAGTTAGAACGAAGTTACAACGGTAGTTAGATGCCACCAGTCTAACTTCAGCGCAAAACAAAACCCAGCCAGCGAGCGAGAACTGCTGCTCTGTCAAAAAACGCGCGGGAAAAGGGGTGGAGCCTAATAGACGGTGGTTAGACGCTTTCCGTTCACACATGCTGTATCAAAAATCTAGAGTTTGTCTCATGGTAGTTACATCCCTCAATGTAACCATTTGGTTAGATCGTGGTTACAGCCTAGTGTGAACGTACCATAAGCCACCAGACAGTGACATGACTTCCAAGATTTTTTTTTCTAAGAATCATTGCACTTAAGCAGGGTTTCTTTAGGCAATTTCCTCTCTGTTCAGGTTTTTAAAATCCATTATGTGGTACCTCAGTGGCCACAGAAACTGGGACAGTTGTTACAACACTATGATGGTGACAATGAGGATATGATGCTGGAGAGTTCCATCTAGGATTGAGACTGCGTAACAAGGCTGTACTGTACGCTTACTATACTTATATATACTGGCATCAACCAGGCCTGAGAGATGCAGACACTTGCGTTGCTGGTCTGGAAATTTGAATAACGCCCTCATTGAAACATCTGTGAAGTGGATGAGACTTGATTGTGATCCCAGTCTTTTCAGTGAGCCCATAGCACATTCAACTCTGGCTTGGAACCTGTTGGCACCTGAAAATCCTATACCTATTTTGAAAGGACAGATGGGGATTCGGATCCACAAACTTGCAGTTGGTGGTTACCACTACACCACAGTGACTGGTTTAACTTGCAGAACCTTTAATGTGCATTTTTGATGTTCTGTGAGTATATACACACAAAAGGGGCATAGGCATTAACAGGTTTGCACACATGTTGACCTTAATAGGATTTTTGTTACATGACTTGTCAAGCTGATTGTGCAATGGAGTTCGCATTCTATAGCCCCGTTTTCTTTGGAAGTGCAATGAAAATCGATTCGACATACCTTTGGGGATTTTTCCATTGTCAGTAAATTCCATTTAAGCAAGTGAACAAGGCAGAAATAAGAGTGATAGAGAAGAGGAAAGTTTTAGCACAGAATTTCCAGAAGGTGGGGATACTATTTATATTGACAGAGCCCCTGACATCCCCAATGGGGGATGATGATGATGATGATTTGCTTATGAAAGAAGCGTTGGATTTAGTGCATTTTGTACTGATGAATTTTTGTTGTGCGTTAGAGTTTACTTTTGTTGTATATCTGCACACGTTTTGATTTTGTTTTCTGGGTTGTGTTGAAGATAAATGTTGTAATGTCTGTATTTGATTTTGTTTTTGTGTGGTGATTCATACTTTTTTCTGCTGTTTTATTTTTTATTATAATTATTATTTTTCCCCTTTTTTTTTGATATTGTACATGCCTAAGGCTGCTTTGATAAGTGTCAGTTCATAACAAAAATGTTTATAATAATAGTTGGCTGTTGATTTAACATGCATTGCATAGTTAGTTACTTATGCCCTTCACCCCTCTTGGGGACATAGGCCATCAACAAGAGACCTCCACAGTCCTCCGTCTTGTTTTTGCTTTGAGCTGTCTCCAGGTAAGACTCGGCCTTCTTATGCCTGCCTTGAACGTCTCCGCTATGCGTTTCTCGGCCAGTCTCTTGACATGGGGGTTCCATCTTGGGGCCTATCGGTGATACACAAGGCTGGCTTCTATAGTGTACGATTGATTCATCCCCACCTTCTTCCAGTTTCATTTTCTGCTGACAATTACTCTTCTTCCACAGATTGATGTTGCTGATCTTATCTCGTCTGAATCTGGGCGATTCTTCTCAGATACCTGTAAATGAAAGTCTGCACTCAGTTTCCATAGGACTGTTTATGTTGTCAAATGCTGCTTCGTGGTTGACAAAGAAGTTTAAGAACTGATCCACAATGATACGGAGGGTGATGATCTGGTCGCATATGATCATTCTGAAATTTTGCTTCCAAGCCTCTGAGCTTGGGGTCAGCTGCGTCTTTCATTCTACCCAGGATGACACTGTTAAAAATATTTCCAGGTACTTGCAGTAGCGTGATAGTTATGTAGTTGAAGCATTTACCGTGGTCGCCTTCCCAGAGTAGTTACTGTGCGGTCGTATGTACATCTACCTTGAGAGTTCTTGCAAAGATGTCATCTGGTCCTGCTGCAAGGCAACCGGAACAAGCATTGCAGTCTCCCTATTTTGTCTGAAATCTGCCACATGAAAGACATCCACACCAGAAAAGAAAACAATTCACACGTAACAAGCAAATAAAAACTGAAAACTACTGTACTGTTCCATCTTTTATTTCTCAATTCTTTTTCATAAAGGAATTATTAATACGTCATACTGGATAAGCAATCAATAAAATTATCCTGCTGTACTTCAGCTAGACTGAACAAAAGAACAGAACATAATGATGAACTTTGTTCCCTTACAAAATCATTGTTGACATGGTCACAAACTGTCTAGTCTACTCCCAACATTTTTCAGGCAACTGATATACTACCCTCAAAACAGTTCTTGTAAATGTTTATTGAAACGTTTATGTTTGTCGAAATTGGACATGGAATCGTAGCATACTCTCACAGATTAGACACTGTATTGCAGTCACAGAATTCAAAGTGGTCTTTTATTAAAAAATGGAATGATTAAAAAATAACGCCAAAGTGCATGTTGAAAGTTCTTCTCACTAAGTGTTAGTCATTCTCTTTGACATGCTCTGAATCAACAGTCATATTGTTTTGTACTAGAACCTAATATAATAAATGACACAACTTTTCCTGAAGACGCTGTAAATGCACAAAAATGTTGACGATTTTACAATAGCAAGAGCTCTTAGCATACTGAACATTATCATTTCTTATAATACTGTCATAAAACACGTGTGAAAATTTAAAAACAAATAAACATAAGGGGTCCTTGCTTTCCATTGTTATGGGGGAGGTAGGGGAGAGACAGGTTCATATCAAAAGTTATACCATTTTGTGTTTCTGTCCTGGTCATCCCTTTGCAATATGCTGAATGGCAGTCTTGAATGCTTACATACCTGTGGATGTCATAGTTTGAATTGGCCATATCTTTATCTTGATTCTTATGTTAAGGCCAGCCACTGCAATGAGCCATATTAGGGCTATAACCATTTCAAAAAGTACTTCAATATCTGGTTTGAGAAAAAAGACTGGAAAAGAAAATTAAATAAACCTATAAATGCATGCGCGCACATAGTCTGAGGATAGCCCCTGGCATTGACCATTCTGTCCAGTTTATCACCTGAGGGTTTCAAAAACAAACAAAAATACAAAACAAATGAACACAAATGTGAACCATAACTAAGGACACTAATGCCTTCAACAGTGAAGTGACTTTTTCAACATATGACACAGAGGGCAACAACAGTGGCCTGCTCATTTTGGCTCGCCCTAGAGACTGCAGCGCACGCTGACACTTTGTGTATCAGTTTTCTTCATACAAGAGCATGAAACGTTCAGCTTTGTCCCTCTGATCTCCATCATTGATTTTGATTGCTTCTGCAGCAAGTATCTGGGAGCATTTCCTTAGCAAGTAGCCTATTTTCAGAGCAAGAGAACCTTTTTTGATTAGATTATTCAGAAAACTGCCAGCTCCATCACAAGAAATGATATCAAAATTTGCTGGATCAAGAACAGTTGCAATGGTGGAAACCGTCACGTGTCAGATCGTTCCCATAACCATTTTACAATCTGCCAAGCTCTGTCGTCTTTTGTCCACCGTGTTTCTCTCTCTCTCTCTCTTCTCCTCTCTCTCCTCGTTTTCTCTCTCTTCTCTTCTTCTTCTCTCTCTCTCTCTCTCTCTCTCCTCTCTCTCTATCAAACAACCTTTCCACGTACTGAAGGATTACACCATCTGATCCTACTAATCTGCTGACATCATCCTCTCATTTTAAAAGAATTTTCTTACAAAAAGATGCAGAAGTCGAGTATGAAACGGGCAAATCAGCCGTGCCATTTTTGAGCTCTGACCTTTCCTGAGCTTCCCTTCAGGTTTCAAAGGGCAGTGGGAGACATGTTTTGACAGCAAAGATTTACAGTACAAGCCTTTGCAGTGGGGACAAGCTTCACAATCCTTGCTACATTTGTCTGAATGGTACTTTGGAATAAGACACCCTGATCCACATCGGAGAACACTGGCATTATGCTCATCGCATTCATGAAGAAGACCAACAAACCCATCCTTCCTTGCCTTACTACCTTTTGGTAAAGCCAAAACAGCAGCCACCTCTGCTTCATCTTTATGCACTCTCTGAAGATGTACTCATTTTGGTCTTTGGCTAATTGCAAAAATGGTTTTTGTCCCCTGTTTTTGGTTACTCTTATTACAACTGTAATCATACATTCCTTGTGTTTACTCATCATAGGGAAAACAAAGCTGTCAGTATCAATATCAGACTCTGAAGTACCCTTTACACCATCATACATCGAGTAATTTTCATTACACACACACGGTCACTGTTTCTCTTGCTGCATCTCTGCTAGAACTGCAACCTACAGGTGGCACACACAGCCCACTGGGTTGGTGACTTGCAGGGCTTAAAACGTTCTGCGTCTGGGCGGAATTCCGCGATTTCGGTTTGTCCAAAAAACCCCAAAAAAAAACGAAAGGAGCAAGGCATCCCTGATCGGCTTGCAAGCGTTCATAGCAACAGCGCGCAAGTTATGGCCCCTGATTTGTCCCCGGACCCCCCTAGTTTCAGAGGTTTTTACTCCTGTTTTAAGCCCTGGACTTGTTTTCCTGTGAGAGATGTAGACACGGATGAATTCATCCTCCAAGGAAGAGCTGTCATCTCCAGGCTGCCATTCAGATCCTGAGGACTGCATTCCAATTTCCATATCAGTATCGGAGAACTGTGTCGGAATATCACTGAAACAACAAACAAAACATTCCATAAATATCTAAACCTCAATTAAACGATCACAGAAGAAACCATTAGTTTTATCTAAACAGTCAATAAACTAATCGCATCGTTGGGCTATGATTTGTATCAAACGTCATGTTCCCTTGAATTTTATTCAGATTCTGTAGATCCTGAACCCAGTTTTGTAAAACCTGTCAAGTCGGACAAACTTACAATGTTCTGCAGAACATAACTGAGAGTTTTTAAGTTCTACAGAATGTTATATATAGGCCTACTGAACCTGCTTCATAGTGCCAAAACTTCAAGTTCTCCAGAACCGGATTAGGACGCTACTCTATGATTCAGATTCAGCCGAACATGCAAAGTGTGCCAAACTTTGTGAGGTTCTGCAAGATTAAATTCTCATAAAAATCAACATTCTCCAGAGCCTGAAGGCTATAGTCCCTCAGTCTTAGATATATCCAGACTTTACGTCTTGCACCTCGCATTAATTTATTGTTGTGATATGCTGAGAGGGGGGGGGGGGATTTCACATTGCAGAAAATGTCTCAGAAACGATGACAATTAGGACAAGGACAGACAAAATGTATGATCGGTGTCTTCATTTCGAGAGGGCTTTTGACCCTTCCAGCCACTGATAATTCAACACTTCATGTTTTGCACATCATAATGATTTATTGTTGAGGCATGCTGACTTCAAATGAGAGAAACTGAGACAGAGAAAGAGACAGAAATTTACTACTTTGTACAGTGGACAATATCAGGAAGTTTTAGCCAGCATGAGTTATTGAACATTGTGGAGGACCCAGTCTAGCTTACCTTTTATGGTCATCTTCACTGAAACTTCTTGACATGTTGACTTGTTCCATATGGTAATAAATGCTGGTCTGTCTGATGAAAGAACAAAATCTGTTACATTTTGAGCTTTAAAGGACCACAACAGAGAGGTGGGGGGGGGGGGGGGTGATAGGCAGACAGAGATTCACAGTGTGTACGCAGGCACATCATCTTGCATGCACTACATTATATGGCACTTGAAACATATACACTAGACTTTGGATGACTGCAGAAAAAGCCAGCGAGTACAGTATATTCTGTATGGTCAATGACAAT
Organism: Monoplex corrugatus; assembly: GCA_030674185.1. NCBI lineage: Eukaryota > Metazoa > Mollusca > Gastropoda > Littorinimorpha > Ranellidae > Monoplex > Monoplex corrugatus. The sequence continues at coordinate 88,489,261 of CM060312.1, forward strand.
AATCATCTATGTTTAAGATGTTAATTGTAGTTGCTGTATGGAGAGGAGGAGAGAGTTCAGAATATTTACATTATTCAATGACTGTAACATTAAGTCCTACTGGACCTCTCTTATAGCTAATCCTTGCTACTCTGCACATAAAATATGAGTAAACACAAAATGTGGGCATTAAAAAAGCGAAAAAATTAAGCATAACGCATAAAATGTGAAGTAAGTTATAAAGTAAGCTGTGAAAATATTATATTGACTTGCACATAGGCCTACGCCAATGGCTCGTGCACTTTAAGAAAGCATGACAAAAGTGCACATTTGTAAATATAACTAACAGTAATAAATAAAATATCAATTTCTGTGTACATGTATGTCAATCGATGGAGTTACAAGAGCATCAGACAAAGGGAGACATGTAAAGGAAGTATATGTGGACCCATAACAACGTGTATCATAAATTACTAAAATAGCATAAGAAAAGAAGAAAGTAAAAGAAGCAATAAAACAAAAACTAACAAGGCAGGTGGGGGGAGGGGTAGGGCGAGAGACATGTCAGGTCTTAACACTGTGATGAAAATAAACGAAGTGTAACTCGTACAACAAATCATCAGTGCAAAAAATAGTATCGAGATAAATCAGTAGGAAACAAAGCAAATTATTAAAAAAAGTGAGATTTATTATTTCTGACAAAGATTATAGTGTAAAAGTGTGACATGGCTGAAAAAAACGGTTTTATCAGCACTGCGTATGTAGATCTAGAAATGGGATTTTAAATAAAATAATCATTTTATAATTACGAGAGAGAGAACAAATCAACAAACAATTTCTATCTATATGCAGATGTAAACAAACCGCTGAAGCTTAGCTAGATCTAGTCATTAAACACAAGCTTGAAGCTACGAGTGGGTAGGTTGTTTTCAGGAAACGACGACTGTTAAAATTATGTTTATCAAGCTAAACTATGCTGTTTTATTTCGAGGAGACTACAAAGCTGATCAAATGCAAATTAATTCAGAAGTTACCTCGTTCTTTTTTTCACACAAGATCTTTATATGCTGGAGACAGCCAAGAAATAAAAATGGCCGCCCGCTTTCCTTGGTCACGGCACGGAACAAAAGTTGCAAGACGAGTGATCCCCCCTTGATGATCGTGTGTGAATTGTGAAAACTACCGGCGAAGGTGTGTGAACTCACTAACACATGTTTCCCGGAAAAAACCACAGAGACAAATTGCTGAGGTTTATTTTTAGGATGTTTCGTGACCATCTGCTTCATATTCATTAGTAAAAAAAAAAATGGGTTCACAAAATGTGAACCCAAAATTTTTCATGAACCCATTTACTACTAAGTGTATTCAGTTTATGAACCCATATATAGTTTTCCAAGCACACACACACACACACTCTCTCTCACAGACAAAACTAGGCGTAAAATCTTTTGTATTGGAAATTTGGTCATCTGCTTCAAAAGATCAACAGACTGACAAACAGCCGGCCATTTTGCAGAAGATTAAGAAATTTAAGCAGCTTGTGGATTTTCTTGAATTTGACGGCACCAGTCGCTGGACCGATAGAAGTCGGGCTTCTGGCAAACCCTCATTGAACGAGGCAGGTAGACGATAGATGCTGGTGCTTCAGCTGGCACTGCATGTGGTGGCGTCGGTGATAGTGCTACTGGTGCTGGCACTGCACATGGTGGTGGCGTCGGTGATTTTGCTGCTGGTGCTGGCACTGCTTGTGGTGGTGTAGGTGGCGTTGTCAGTGATTGTGCTACTGGTGCTGGCACTGCTCCTGGTGGTGTAGGTGGCGTTATCGGTGACAGTGCTGCTGGTGCTGGCACTGCTCCTGGTGGTGTAGGTGGCGTTGTCAGTGATTGTGCTGCTGGTGCTGGCACTGCTCCTGGTGGTGTAGGTGGCGTTATCAGTGACAGTGGTGCTGGCACTGCTCGTAGTGGTAGTGCTTGTGGAGGTGGAAGTAGTGCAGCGAGAGGATTACAAAACCGATCCCTAGCTGCCCTATCTAGTTGTCTGCTGGAATATGCAAGTCTACGTTCCCCCTCCCTCGCCCACTCTAAAATACGGATTGCTGGTGGTGGTCCATGAGGCTGCAGTGGGCTCCTGTCTCCCCCAACGCTGTCCATTTCTGTGTCTGTCCATCCTTCGTCTGCAACGAACTGAAAGACATTGTATGTAACATGCCATATGTCTCAATTTACCAACTTGAGCATAAATGATAAGTCGAAACCTCTGAGAATTTTGACTTTTTGCATTGTTTACTTCAAATGTTTATTTAAAATTTTATTGTTTACATAGAAAAATTTCCTTGTTGTAGGTAGCGGCAGCCCCCAGCCTAGCCTGCAATCAACTGCCAAAAAGTGTGAATTTCGTAATTTTCCACAGCTCCGTACTCAGGCATCAGAGCACAGACTGATGTCAAGTTCACACAGAAATAAAATTCATTCTTTCATCTTTTCAATGAGTGTATCTGTTTATGTGTTCGGTGTCTGTACTTAATAAGCGAATTAAAAAGAACGACAACGTCATTCACCGCTTTCCCGGATTTGGCAAGATTACGTCGAATCTCCCGATTCAATGTTGTCCGATCATCGGGCTTTCTCGGCCGTGCTTGTGGGGTACAGAGGTCATACATAGCTATATTTAGTATCAGCTTCTTCAGCAAAACACGAGGATTTCAAATATATGAACCAGAATATTTATAATCTTAATGTGAAAATGCAGGATCCAAAAGTTTGTGTTCAGTGCCAAACTTTTGTCAATAAAACGAAATTCATAGCTGGGAAGGGCTATCTGTCGCATATCAAAATGATCTACAATCAATTCTCTTTCAATTGGAAAAGTAGGTTAATGTATTCAAGCTCTGTCGTTCACAAGCAAGCCAATCAAAACAAGCAGGTGAAAATTTTCAAAATTTACCTATGCGTCATCGGGGATCCAGCACTTTCGACGATCGCGAGTTCAGACGGCGACCACTTTCACACGATATCGGCGGCAAAATCGGTAAGTTGGTTGCTTTTTTACTCACAGATTCTTTAGATTAGTGATTGAGGAAAGATTTACAATTGATACTTTTATTTGACTGAATGAACAAGATTAGAATTCAATGAATAACACTGTCGACCAAGCACTAGGAAAGCGTGACCGGAAGTGATGAAGCGAAGCTCCAGTTGATCGTTATTAATTGCAATTTTCTCAGTTTCGGGATTGTTTTCAGTAAATTATGCACGTGTTAGGTAAACATTAAGACTCTATGCATATAAGACATTTTTTTCAAAGCTGAAGGACGTCGGACAATTGTCATACTGAGATCGTTTTTGCCCGAGGTGGGTAATGCCACGGGACAGTTTCCAGCTCAATGGCGATAGTATAAACTAAAGCTCAAAGTCAAAGCAATAGATGAATGTCGAGGAACAAGTTTACTAAAGAATTTAATCGTTCGTAGCGTAAAGATTGTTGTAAAAGTATACAGAATAGTACTCAGAAGTGGAGGAAAAGATCTCAACTGGGAGGGAGGACGAATTAGAGGCTTATTCAAATTATTGTACTTTAAAAAAAAAAATTAGATTTGTCACATTCTTTATGTGGTAACAAAAAACACTAATAATAATAATGATGAAAAAAGAAAATAAACCAAACCTGATATGGAATTTTACTGTTTGTGATCTGCTCATATTGTGGTATTGTCCTCTAATGATTGAAAATGAATTTTATTTTTATTATTAATTCTATTTTATGCTTCAAATCCTCCTCCCTTTTGTTTTTAAATTTTTTAAGAAAACCATACATGCATGTCACACCACATGTCAAGTCAAAATGATCTTTATTGATGGTAAATGTCCAAGCAAGCTTACAATATATAATTTTTTCATCTTGCCATAAAAAACAAACCAAAAAGCAACCCATCAACCCCCCCCCCCCCCCACTCTCCCCTCCCAAAAAAAAGTATAAAATAAATAAAAAGAAGAAAACATTTAAGAGCAAAACAGAATTTAGAATGAAAACACACACACACACACACACACACACACACACACACACACACACACACACACACACACACACACACTTATTGTAAATGGTGAATTAGATGATAAACATTTATTTTATGTGACAGACACGGAGGATGCACAGTACCAGAAACTCAAGGCTGTATTCCTGGCCGATGGAAGAGGGTGACGTCCCAGTCTCCCTGAATTTGAACTAACACATAAGCTGCTGATGCAGATGCTTCAATTGAGAGATGTGGGTGGCAAAACATTTGATGAGACAGCTCATTTTCTTCAGGAAAGACTGTTTCCCGACATAGCCTTTTCAAAATTACGATATCAGCTGGTTTCTATGTCATCCAGAACAAAACAGAGCCAAGAAGTACCCAGATCTGCAGACCTTCCTTGCAGCAATAGTGAAAGTGACAAAAGTACTTTATCACAACCACTCGATGTAGAGGAATTGGGGGAGTTTTTAAAAGGTTTACGCCACCAGGATATATTACCTTTATCAGATGAGCATGTGATATCTCACCGACCATCAAGTTATGGACTTCTAAAAGATCTGCTGAACTTTAAAAAAAAAGGAAGGGAAGACCTATGAAGATCGAACATCTGTGCCAGTGGTGGCAGCATCTGACTGGAAATCTTGTGACTGAGAGTCAGATGACAAATGCAGCTGCCAAGTTTCTTCAGAAGAACTCAAAACTACAGCCTTCTGCACATCAGGCAAAATGGAGGGAGATCTACATCAAGTTTCTGGCATCATCACCATTTGAAGTTCAAAGAGGGACCTGTGCCAGTACTAGTACTAGTACTACTACTAATACTGGTACTGCTACTGGTAGCACTGCAAAAAGTGATTCCGATAATATCCATCCAACAGTGCAGTTAAATGTGGATACAGCAGACATCAACCTGGGTGTGAAACTGGCTGAAACTGGAAACAGTTGGCAGCTGCTGTTTTTGGGGGTTGTCTTTAAAGTTCTTGCCCATACTTATGTCTTAAATGTGGAAAGAAAGGTATAAACTTAAATAGTTGTAACGAAATGTCTTATGCATGCCTTTTTCTTTCATGGTGAGCACTTGCGCTGACTTTTTTTCCCCAAAGAAACTAATGCCTTTGTTTATAATGTCTTTGAGAGTTATGAGAATAGTACTTGATAAGAATGCTACTGGGTGCATAGTATTTCATTTCCCCAAATTTCAACTAAATCCATTCAGTAGTTTAAAAGTTATGATGTTTCAATTGTTTTGTTGCTGACTAGCGTATTTTCTCAGTTACTGTGTATTATATGCTTTCATGGATCCTAAATATACATAGTTTTCAAAATTTTGATTTAGTATTTGACAGAAGTGTAGCCTATCATGTAGTCTACGAAGCATCCAAATTTCAAATGAATTCAGTGAGTCGTTTAGAAATTATTGTAATTTCTGTTTATGTTTGAGCTAAGAAGGGCCGCATTTTGCAAATTGGTGTTTTTCGCAATTTTTAACTCAGATATTTCCTTGAAATCTGACTGAAACCTGCTGGAAAAAATTGGGCATGGTCTACATGTACTAGCAAATGAAATTACCAAGTTCCAGGCTTCAGTCTGACATATTGTATATATACTGTGACAGCCTAAAGTTACCACTCCATTCAATTTTATATACTTTCGATTCGTTTTTTTCCCAATCTTTGCAAGGTAATAACTTCTACAAATAACAAACATATACTCTGTAATTTCATACATAGCTTCTGTGTGTTGTAGTATTTGCATTTTAATGAGATGAGCGCTGTCAGCTTGTTAAAAGTGCTGATTTGGGGTTCTTGAAAATGGCTTATTATGCTGTTTTTGCCAGTGTCGCGTTGGCGTCTGTATTCAAATGGGCATATTTCAAAAACTAATAATGGTATCCACTTTTTTTTTTATTTTGCTTGTTATGAAAAGTTCTTTAAAGGTAACAAAGAAAATAAGCCCCATTGCATGAAATAAATTTTGGCTGCCGCTACCTACTTGTTGCCATGAATAATTGAGACAAGACTTGGTTTTAAATTTGATTGATTGCATTATTTGTCTGTCAAAATTTCATTGTGAATTTTAATATTTCCTGAACAGTTGTTATCATATGATTGAGCATGTTGTTCCCTTTGTCATTTCTCATCTCTTATGCTTGCTCGCACACTGAAACTCGCAGTCGCATGCACGCAAACTCATGTACCCGCATACTTTCTAAGACACAGATGCACACAGAATATCTCTCTCTCTCGTACACACACGCAGACAAAATTACACGTCAAATTTTTTTGTATTTGAAATTTTTGTCTGCTACAAGAGAGCAACACACTGACAGCCGATCATTCTGCAGAAGATTAAAAGATGAGTTGAATTTAAACAGCTTGTGGATTTTCTCGGATTTCTGAGATAAATTGGGAGCACTGAAATGTGCCCTTTAATGGGGCCAGTCGATGGACTGATAGAAGTCGGGCTTCTGTCGAACCCTCGTTGAAGAGGTCGGTAGATGATAGGTGCTGGTGGTGCTGCTGCTGGCTGTGCTTATTGTGGCTGCGGTCGAGCAGGACCTGGTAGAGTGAGTGGGGGTGTGGGCGGAGAAACGATTGGTGGTGGTGGCAGCGGTGGTCCCGCTACGAGTGTGAATGGCTGTGCTGGTGGCAGTGCTACTGGTGCTGGCACTGCTTGTGTAGGTGGCGTCGTCGGTGATTATGCTGCTGGTACTGGCACTGCTCATGGTGGTGTAGGTGGCAGCGTCTGTTATTCTGGTGCTGGCACTGCTCGTGGTGGTGTAGGTGGCGTCATCGGTGATAGTGGTGCTGGCATGGCTCGTGGTGGTGTAGTTGGCAGCGTTGGTGATAGAGGTGCTGGCACTGCTCGTGGTGGTGTAGGTGGTAGCGTTGGTGATTCTGGTGCTGGCACTGCTCGTGGTGGTGTAGGTGGCGGCGGCGGTGATAGTGGTGCTGGCATGGCTCGTGGTGGTGGTAGTCCTAAGTCGGTAGGTCCAGCCACTCTTACGCTAATGGCTAACATGCAGCAGAACTGGTAAAAATTGCCGATTTTAAATTGCTTCAGCTTGTCTACCATTCACGATTGGAAGATAAATTATTTCGACATATTAAATGAGTTTTAGGCATGAAACTTGTGTCTTTATTCGTGGTGTGAAATAAGTGTGCTTTGACCCTGAGCGATCTAAATACACATACCGAACGCAACGTTGGTGGTGACGTGCAAAGTTTCCTCACGCAGTTTTCCTGGGACCGATCAACACCATTTGTCGGAAATGCCTTCGGAACTTTTACAAACGATACACACAGCGGTGATTTTGGTATCAAATTAAAGGGGACAGCCTGAAGAATCCAGTAATAAATTTCATCATAATTCCTTTAACTGAATACTGTTTTCAGTGCCGAAAAACAAACGTATTTTTAAAAGGCACCGTGAAGTCAACAATTCTGCATGCACAGTGTTGTATTACCACTCATTTTGTAGAGAATTCAATTGTTCTTAAGATCGTGCAAATAATATAACAGGCTGCCGCTTGTAAAAGTTCCGAAAGCCAATACGAAAGGTACCGACACAGCCGACTGACCGGGTTCACCGACGTCATCCAAAACTGAGGCAATTTCTGAACTGAGGAACGACTTCCGACTCGATAGATCTAAAAAATCTTGAATATGATCTTGGTAAGTATGTAAGCGACCGTTAGTCTAATCTTTTTGCTATAATTCTAGAGTTCTAAAAAAAATCGGGCTAATTTATATATAGAATACAATACCGGTAACTGTATCAATTTTTGTACATATGAAATGCATACTTCTGAAGAAATGTGGGTACAAATAATGGCCAATTCACCAAACTGCGAAAAACGACCATTTTTATAGCATTTCAGCAGTATCTCAAAAACCGTTAGAGTTATAAGTGAGACATTTTGCATTTATATTAACTTTATTGTTACCTTTTAAAAACTTTGAAAATACTGAATATATTTTCAATTCACAAAAATGGCTGCACCTACCTAGTGATAGTGGTGCTGGTTCTGGCAAAGCTCGTGGTGGTGTAGGTGGCAGCGTCGGTGATTGTGCTGCTGGCACTGCTCGTGGTGGTGGCGTTGGTGATTGTGCTGCTGGCACTGCTCGTGGTGGTGTGGGTGGTGGCGTTGGTGATTGTGCTGCTGGTGCTGGCACTACTCATGGTGGTGTAGTTGGCAGCGTTGGTGACAGTGGTGCTGGCACTACTCATGGTGGTGTAGTTGACAGTGGTGCTGGCAATACTCATGGTGGTGTACTTGGTGACAGTGGTGCTGGCACTACTCATGGTGGTGTAGTTGCTGACAGTGGTGCTGGCACTGCTCATGGTGGTGTAGGTGGTGGTATCGGTGGTAGTGCTGGAGGAGGTGGAGGTGGAAGTAGTGCAGCGAGAGGATTACGAAACCAGTCCCTAGCCACACTATCCAGCGCTTACCAAATGTGTCAGGACCATGGTAGCCATTCGGGCTACCACCTTGAGCAAAACTGGTAGCCCGAAAAAAAATCTGGTAGCCACAATAGCGAAGATGTCATTTTACACACACGCGTGCCCACACACACAAACACAGACACACACGCGCACACACACACACACACACACACACACACACACACACACACACACACTGCCATTCAACAGTTCAACTACAACTAGTACAAGTATTGAATTCAAATCAAGACCAAGTTGAAATTTGTTTTGTGTTTTATTCTTGTGGGAATGTACAGCCTCTGGTACAAAAACATTTGTTCGATTCTGCGCAAACACCAAAATAATAATAATCTCAACATATCTCAACAAACATAACCTAATACTGTAGGGTAGGAGTACACTTAGTAGTACGGCGAGGTAGTGACTAGCTGACTATTGGGACCGCTGAAGTTTGTCTTCTTTCGATTTTTTGGAGGGGGAGGTGCTCGACACCAAACTTCCACATGGTGGCCGGATGTTTTGCAAACATACCGCATTCGTAGCGCATGCGCGGAAGCTAGTTTCCGCCGGCCAAATTGGCAAAAGCAGACGACTCGCACATCGATGATCGGAGAAGTTAAAAACACTTTGCTGAAGTGCCAGGCTGCCTGCACAGTCAGCTGGATCGACAACACGCTCGATCAAGCTGACTGTGGTGCCTGCATCATGTCATGTCAGAATTCCTACTCGCCATTTGGGCTACCGCTACCGGCACCTCGACTCGCCCGACTGTAAATTTGGTCGCGAAAGCGAGCGGGCGAGCGCATTTGGTAAGCGCTGACTATCTAGTTGTCTTCTGGAATATGGAAGCCCCGTCTAAGCCTGCGTTCCCCCTCCTTCAACTACTATAAAATATGGCAGGGTCTGGGTGGAATTCCGTGATGTCGGTTTGTCAAAAAAAACAACAAACAAAAAAAATAAACAAGGATCAAGGCAGTGATAGTCTTGCAAGCGTTCATAGCAACGGCGCGCAAGTTATGGTCCCTGATTTTTCTTGGAAGAAGTTTCTGATGAACACCTGTGAAACACTCAAAGGGTGAGTGTTCATCTCATTGTTTTTAACCCCTTCTCCCCTTTTCCCAAATATATCTTCCTGTAATAATTATGTTTACAGCAATTTTTATGCACTAAATATCTTTTGAAATTATGTCCAGAAAACGCGATGATTTACACTTGGTTTTTAAAAAATTTTCCGGGGGGAGCATGCCTAGTTTCAGTGTTTTTTCCTTCCTGTTTTTAGCCCTGATACAGGCTTCTGGAACTGGTAGTGGTCCATGAGGCTGCAGTGGGCTCCTGTCTCTCCCCCAACACTGTCCATCTCTGTGTCCGTCCATCCTTTGTCTGCAACGAACCGAAAGACATCGTATGTAGCATGCCATATGTCTCAATTAACCAACTTGAGGATTTTATACAGGCATTACATAGCATGAATAAGTCAAAACCTCATTGCATGGGTGCAACTTTTTCCGTTTGATGACGGAATCTGTTTTTTCAAAAGAGTCAGAAACGGAAAATCCGTTTTTTGAAAAAGCTTCAGCGTCTAGGGGGCTTTGCCCCCCAGACCCCCCCATACGGGGCGCTGCCGGCCCCTGGACCCCTTTCATTTTTTTTTTTACTTTTTGTAAATTGCACCCTTGTCATTGAGAATTTAACTTTTTATATTGTTTACTTCAAATGTTTAAGTGTTCTTTATATAGAAAAATGTCCTTATTCAATATTGCCATGAATAATTGTTTGGGACAAGACTTTTTAGATTTGATTGCATTATTTGTCAGTCAAAGCCTCATTGTAAATTTTTCATATTTACGTGAACAATTGTTAGCATCATACGATTGAGCGTGTTGTTCCCCCTGTCATTTCTCATCTCTTACGCTTGCTCACACACTGAAACTTGAGTCGCATGCATGCAAACTACCATGTACTCGCATACTTTCAAAGACACAGATGCACACACACACCACACGCATGCATGCATGCGCCCGCGCGCGCGCACACACACACACACACGTCAAATTTTTTTGTATTTGAAATTTCATCGTCTGCTATTAGAGATAAAGAGACTGAGACAAAAACAGCCGACTATTTTGCACATTATTTCCTCGGAAGCAGCTTGTGGTTTTCCCCCCCCCCCCCCCCCCCCGGACAAAAATTGGGAGCCTTGAAATATGCCCTGTAACAGCGCCAGTTGATGGACCGATAGACGTCCGGCGAACCCTCAATGAATGAGGCCGGTAGACAATAGGTGTTGCTGCTGGCCGTGCTAGTGGTGGCTGTGGTCAAGCCGGACCCGGTGGAATGGGTGGGGATGTAGGCGGAAAAACGATTGGTGGTGGTGGTAGCAGTGGTCCCACTACAAGCGGCGGTGGCTGAGGTGCTGCAGGGGCTGGTGGCAGTGCTCGTGGGGGTGTAGGTGGTGCCATCGGTGGTAGTGGTGCTGGAGTTGGAAGTAGTGCAGCGAGAGGATTACGAAACCGGTCCCTAGCCGCCCTATCTAGTTGTCTGTCTTCTAGAATATGGAAGCCCCGCCTATGCCTATGTAACCCTCCTTCCGTTAGACCTTAACTTCAGGAGGGTATCAGTAAGAAGGAATTACGGATTCGCAGTAGAAATAATTTTTTTTTGTAATATTCAGAATAAAGCAAATAATAAGAAAAGTAGACGAAAGAGGATCTAAGTAAATAAGAAATGTTAGAATTTAAATCAAAAGGAAAAATAACAAACCTAATAAATCCAGTTACATCTTTTATTTTCCGAAACACTGGAAACAACCTAATAATACAAAGCACAATGAAATGAACAAAAGAAACGACCTAATAATTTTGTAGCACACTGAAATGGAAAAAAAACCCACAATGATTTTAATATTATTTGATGTAACAATGGTGGTGAACAAGGAACCTAAGAGGCATCTGAAACATAAATAGCACCAAGTATTTAATATTTTGTTCCAATTATCCACTCATGAAATACACCAACTGAAAAGAAAATATATTCAATCATAAAAAAGCATACTAAACAGATTGTTTACTCTTACTCGTCGACAGTTTCATGCATTATTTTCTCCCATTATGCTTTTCTGAGAAACTACCATCATAGACTTCCATATCTCAACAGAGATTATTCCATAGATTGTTTTATTAAAATTTAAATAGAAAATGGTTTGATCAGAGTGTTATTTGACAACACTTACCACTATCCACTTACAAGTGTTGAATTACAACAAAATTAGATATTTGAAATGCCTAATGATGATAACAATCATCTTTTTCCCCCAAATCCATTTGAAATGCCTAATGATGATAACAATCATCTTTTTTCCCCAAATCCATATTAATGTTGAATAAACCCAAAACATCTCCAGTGCCTAATGATGATAACGATCATCCTTTTTTTTTCTTATATAACGATCCCCACACATCACACCATCCATTAACCAAGCATCAAAAACATTGTTTTAATCAATTATTCCATACAATACAATCAAGTAGTACTTGCACATACAGGTTTCGTTCGTGTGAAGGCATTTTAAAAAAAAGTGCTTAAAAAGTCCTTAAATTTTTTGTCTGGAAACCTGTATGAACCCTGCATAAACAATACATAAACACCAACCTGATTTAGAAACCTAACAGTAAACCGGTGTCCCGCTCAGCTGATATCAAACCACTGTTCATTGCCGCTCAGTTACAAGGTCACATGATCGATTTGACCCGGAAATTGAACAACAGTTCGCTAATATTTAAATCAAGTTCACTAGAAATTACACAAAGACAAAACCTAAATATTATTTCGACCCACCAGAATTTACTGAATATAAATTTTACTTTATCTTTACAATACAATTTTTATTTATACTAAGTTTTTGCTATAATATTCATGAAATGGAGACAAGTCTCATTCCAAAACCACAATAGACACTATGTAACCTCCCGAAGGTTTTCAGTAAGATTTGAGAAGGATTACATCTACATTCCCCTCCCTCACCCACTCTAAAATACAGACTCCCATTGCTGGTGGTGGTCCATGAGGCCGCAGTGGGCTCCTGTCTATCCCCCAACGCTGTCCATCTTTATCTCTGTCCATCATTTGTCTGCAACAAACCGAAAGACATTGTAGCATGCCATATGTCTCGATTAACCAACTTAAGGTACCAGTACTACCTAGATAGGGTCCAAAAATCAAATATGCTCAATTTGAAATGTAACTGATATGTATGCATACATGAAACATTGAAATTTATTGTGCAGTTTATTTTTTTGGTCTAGGGCACCTCATTTCGGAGATATTTACATTCAAAGTAGGGGGTGGGGGCTGAAATCTGCCAAACTTACAGTGTAAAACATGTGTTTAGCGCTTGCTTTTACTTTTTACTTCTTCCTTGCAGCTTCCTTGAGTTATTTCCCTTGTGCAAAATGTGCCTCCATGCGCTGACCCTCAGCGTGTGTATTGACCCTTTTTTTTCAAGTTTTTGTTTGTGTTTTTGGCCACGATGTCTTATGATCCAAATAGACGTGGGAAGAGGGCTCGAAAGACTTTTTGTGGACTAAAAGGCCGAAAATGGACTCAGAAGCGACGGACAATGTGGTGGATGATTTGTGTAGTGACAAAGCTGAACTAGACAAAGAATCGAATGTTTTGGATTAGGAGCACACAGACCACCACCACCCTCCCCCCAATGCCACACCCACTCAAAGTGAAACTGAAAAACGTATGATTTTGTGAAAAAAGCTATGAATGCAGCAATCAGATTGAGTCTGAGAGTAGTGACAGTGATAGTGAGGGAATAAATGAAATGTTAGAAGGATATAGATTATGTTTCTATTTTATATCAAAACATAAGTCGGCATAGTAAGTAAATATGTCTGTCAAACCATGTTTTTGGGGTCCGAAAGTTGTCCAAAATTCAACGTTTTTGGCAGTTTTTACATATTCTCTTCTGTTTTTAAGATACAGCTTTGGAATTTGGTATACAATATCTTTGCATGTATATCTTCGTTTTGTTTTATGATTTTGTCTATCTCAAATCACAGTTGAGTTATAAAATGAATTTTTGTATAAGCATTTTTTAGCCTGTAAATTCTGCATTTTAGATGATCCGAGCCTGATAAAACGACCCTACTAACTTCATCTTAGAACAAAACCCAAAATAAAAGACTGGTGTGCATGATGTAAAAAAATCTGTTCCCATCGTTGGATTATGAAATATCTTTTACAAACCATACCTAAAGTTTTCCGGTACGATATTTCGTTTTTGTTCATCATTTAATTTTCATACCAGTTATGTGCCTTGTATGACACTTTTGCTAATTTTCTGTCACACTATTGCCATTTGTCTACTTTATGTCAAAATTTCATGACACTAAAGTGATTAGAAGGTTGACAACAAAAATACACCCTCCGTCTAACCAGTACTAACTGGTACCTTGAGGATTTTATACAGGCATTATATAGCATGAACATAAGTCAAAACCTCATTGAGAGATTTACGTTTTACATTTACTTCAAATGTTCATTTTGAATTTTATTGTTTACATAGAAAAATTTCCTTATTGCTGTGAATAATTGTTTGAGACAAGACTTGGTTTTAAATTTGATTGCATTGTTTGTCAGTCAAAATTTCATTGTAAATTTTCATATTTCCATGAACAATTGTTAGCATCATATGATTGAGCATGTTGTTTCCCCTGTCATTTCTCATCTCTTATGCTTGCTCACACACTGAAACTTGCAGTCGCATGCATGCAAACTACCATGCACTCGCATATTTTGTAAGACACAGATGCATGCACAAACACACAACACCACACACACGTGCGCACACGCTGAATTACGAGTCGGGAAGTTTTTTATTTGAAATTTCGTTGTCTGCTACGAGAGATCAAAAGACTGACAAACAGCCGACTATTTCGCAGAAGATGAAAAATTATAAGTCAAATTCTTTAATTTTTGTCAGAAAGCAGTTTTTCCTCGGAAGCAGCCTGTGGATTTTCTCGGATTTACGAGAAAAATTGGGAGCCCTGAACTGTGCCCTTTAATGGCATCAGTTGATGGACCAATAGAAGTCGGGCTTCTGGCAAACCCTCGTTGAATGAGGCCAGTAGATGATTGGTGCTGGTGCTGGTGCTGGCCATGCTCATGGTGGCTGTGGTTGGGCAGGACCTGGTGATGGTGTGGGCAGAAAAAAGGTGGTGGTGTAGGTGGCAGCATTGGTGGTAGTAGTGCTGGTGGAGGTGGAAGTAGTGCAGCGAGAGGATTATGAAACCAGTCCCTAGCCGCCCTATCTAGTTTGCTGGAATATGGAAGCCCTGCCTACGTTACCCTCCCTCGCCACTCTAAAATACCGGCTTCTGGAGCTGGTGGTGGTCCATGAGGCTGCAGTGGGCTCTTGTCTCTCCCCCAAGCTGTCCATCTCTGTGTCCATCCATCGTCTGCAACGAACGAAAGACATTGTATGTAGCATGCCATATGTCTCAATTAACCAACTTGAGGATTTTATACAGGCATTATAGCATAAATGATCTAGTCCAAACCTCATTGAGAATTTGAATTTTTACATTGTTTACTTCAAATGTTTAAGTGTTATTGTTTACAATGAAAAATTTCCTTATTGCTGTGATTAATTGTTTGAGACAAGACTTAGTTTTAAATTTGATTGATTGCATTATTTGTCAGTCAAAACCTCATTGTAAATTTTCATATTTCCATGAACAATTGTTAGCATCATATGATTGAGCATGTTGTTCCCCTGTCATTTCTTATCTCTTATGTTTGCTCACGCACTGAAACTTGCAGTCGCATGCATGCAAACTACCATGCACTTGTATACTTTCTAAGACACAGATGCACACAGAATCTCTCTCTCTCTCTCTCTCTCTGAATCTCATACACACACGCAGACAAAATTACACGTCAAATTTGTTGTATTTGAAATCTCGTTTTTGCTATGAGAGAGGAACAGACTGACAAATAGCCGACCATTTTGCAGAAGATTAAAAAATAATGGGTTGAATTTAAGCTTGTGGATTTTCTCAGATTTCTGAGAAAAATTGGGAGTACTGAAATGTGCCCTTTAATGGGGCCAGTCGATGGACTGATAGAAGTCAGGCTTCTGTCGAACCCTCGTTGAACGAGGCCGGTAGATGATAGGTGCTGGTGGTGGTGCTGCTGGCCATGCTCGTGGTGGCTGCTGTCGAGCAGGACCCGATGGAGTGGGTGTGGGTGGAAAAACGATTGGTGGTGGTGGCAGCGGTAGTCCCGCTACAAGTGTGAATGGCTGTGCTTGTTGCAGTGCTACTGGTGCTGGCACTGCTCGTGTAGGTGGCGTCGTCGGTGATTGTGCTGTGCTGCTCGTGGTGGTGTAGGTGGCGGCATCGGGTATTCTGGTGCTGGCACTGCTCATGGTGGTGTAGGTGGCAACGTCAGTGATTGTGCTGGCACGGCTTGTGGTGGTGTAGGTGGCAACATCGGTGATTGTGGTGGTGTAGCCAGTAGGTGACAACGTCGGTGATTGTGCTGGTGGTGGTGGCGTTGGTGATAGTGGTGCTGGCACTGCTTATTCTGGTGGCATTGGTGATTGTGCTGCTTGTGCTGGCACTGCTCTTTTAGGTGTAGGTGGCAGCGTCAGTGATTGTGCTGCTGGTGCTGGCACTGCTCATGGTGGTGTAGGTGGCGGCATCAGTGGTAGTGCTGGGGGAGGTGGAAGTAGTGCAGCAAGAGGATTACAGACTTGCCAACCCCCAAATTCACGTTGCTTATTTTTCAGGTTGGGGAATCATGATTTTGCTTATTTTGAAAATGAAATGCTTATTTTGCGACATCACGTAATTTCTGGGAACCAACAAAGTAATTACAGGAATCAGGTAATCAATATTTCATAACACAACTGTAAACAGGCCTTCACAAAGGCAAAGATTCAAGGATATATGCCTCATAGCATAGTAGCAGAGAAAGACAATAATAGTTTTAACTTTTGAATGGAAATTAGTAACAGAAACATTGAACTTACCTCTGAGCAACTGTAATGGTGGCAGGCAGATGAGACTAACAGTGGGAAAGGGGCATCTCAACTCCCTTTGACAGCTTGATACTTGTCATGTCTGTCCTGCTACCCAAAGTGAGGCTGTTGGTTTAGTCTTTTTGGGCAAGATGCCTGCTGGAAGAGCCCTTGAGGTAGGCAATCATTTCAGGTGAAAATTGCCTGGTCAGTGCAGATCCTGGCATGTGCTTGCAGATAATGAGAGCCTCTAGTAGTTGATCCCCCATCAGTGAGCGCTGGTCTGTTTTTATTTTTCTAACACAGGAAAAGACTCACAGCTGGCAGATGAGTGGGGCACGACAAGCAGGCCAAGAAGAAAGAGGCAAGCAGTCCTGATATCCTCCTGTTGAGCCAGCTTGCCCAGAATAGGCCAATATCATCTGAAGGTGATGGCAGGGATTCTTTCTCCAGCAACACAATTTGAAGTGATTGGAGTTGGTTTACCACCTCGTCTTGAGTTGAGCCACTTGGAATAAGAATAGGCCACATTGTCATGAGTCCCTTTAAATTGTCTATGGCACCACTTTCAACAAACTTGCTGGGGTTCGTTGAGGCAACTTTCTTCAAGAATGAATTGTTGTGAGGCAGGTTGTCTTTAACTAGTTTAAGGTAGTCACAGACTGACTGATAATAGGAGATAACAGATTTGAAAAAATCATCCTTCTTGCCTGAGATATTCTTCTCCTTCATGAATGCCTCCACTTCAGATCCAACTTGGATGTCCTTGTGATCTTTCACATTGTACGCTGACTTGTAATCAACTTCACAGGGAGATTTGTATATCATACCACTTGGCTTGACAAATTTTTGAAGGACTTCTTTCATGAGCCTGTTGATATTCTCATGGAGACTTTGGATCTGAGGGGCTTCTGACTGGTGCTTGGTGAGAAAAGGCTGGAAAGTCTTCACAGCAAACATCAAGAACAGAGACGAGCTGTGTGGGAACATAAGTTCTCATAAATTGAGGATGCCTTCTTGTTAGCAGCTGTTCCTGGTTTTGTATTTTTCTCCTTTTCCTCTTTAAAAAAATCTCTCAAGGCTGGCCAGTCAGCAACCAACCTATTCAGACATCGGGCAATGCTGAGCCATCTGGTGCTCACATGCTTCAAAACTCCCCGCTGTTCCTGGCCATGATATTCTTGATATTTACCTAAATTCATTTGGCGAACACTGCTTTTCTTCATATAGTAGTAGATGTGAGGAGGGTCCAGTTAGACGCGTTCCTTTTGAACGCGTGCCAAAAGACGCGACTGTGTAGACGCGTTCCACTAAGACGCTTGCCTTTTGGAAGCGTGCCTTTTGGACGCGCGCCTTTTAGACGCATACCTTTTAGACGCGTATCTTTTCAGACCCATAATTAAATATATAGCTTTAGAATATGACACATAGGCGCATGATGAGTTGATTAAATGGTCAAGACTGAAAATATTGTACAGTCCACTTAATTGGTTCAGACACAAATAAAAGTGAACACTGATTAAATTGTGTAAGTTTATTTTATTTAGCACATTTCATTTAAAAACAAGAGAGAGAGAAGATGACTGCACACATGATACACACACACACACACACACACACACACACACACACACACACACACACACACACACACACACAATCAGAAAAAGAAAAAGAAAATGGATGATGATGATGATGACTGGTTGGAACAGCAGTGTTCGATTTCAGAACTGGTGGACGAGTGGCGAACTGCCGACAGAAACTCGTTGGATGTCAAGGCTCCTTCCTGGTAACGCCTCTTTAGTCTACCAAGGGTTTCGTCAAGCCTGACGTATTTGGGTTTTCGTCTGGGTGGGGCCTCCCCACGGCGTGCCCTTTCCACGGTGGCTTCCGTGTGCAACTGTTCCTTTCTGAGAAAATCAGACAACTGGTACACATTGGGATGGAAATGTCCCCCCATTGCTTTGTTCAGTTTGGAGTTCCATGCTTCAACCCTGTTGTTTGTGCGTATGTTCGAATTGTGCACATTCCACATTGCAGCGGGAAACTGGCCAAACCAAGTCCTTTCATAATAATCAGCGAGCTGATCCAAGGCAGGGTTCTGTCGGCATATCATCGATGTTCTAAGGGAAATGAATGCTGGTCGAACGACAATCACTGGAAGAAATGCGATTGCCATCAGCATGCGAACAAACTTTTTAACTTCTGGATCCTCATTGTACTGCATCTGAAGACCAACCATCTGGACATGCCTCCAGATGCTCTGGGTGTGATGGAACAGGCACCCTTTGTGTTGCGAATTTGGAAACTGATGCCTGATGCACGCAATAAGCCCAGATTCGAAATCAGACATGATGGTGTCAGGACTCAAAATCAGGTCTACTTCTGCAAGCTTAGTTTTCAGAATATCAAACACTTTGTGATAAGTCGCCCGCTGCTTGTCAGGGAGGAGACAGTAAACGAGTGTTACAAAATGCTCAAGGAAAACTGCATGAATTGTAAAAAGTTGATAAAATAGTGATGGAACAGATTTAAAAGTGCCATCCATAAACATCACTTCTGATGATGCCAGAAGCCTCAAATTGGCATCTGTGCAAAAAATAAGCATTGTGTTGTCCTTGAACAACACAAACGGTTCGCCTTGGAGTGTCCGCCCTCTGTCCTCGTTCATGTCAATCTCCTCAACTGTAGTGGGGAGAGGAGGCGCATCTTCTCGCCTTGACCGATGCATCATCGACTTGCAAGCAGCGAAGGTCGGTGGCAACAGCTCTGCGAATTCAGCGGCTACATCTCGATACACCTACACATACGCGAATTGCCATGATCAGGCATGCAAACACGATGGCAGAGAGAGAGAGTGAGAGAGAGAGAAGAGAGATAGATAGAGAGAATTTAATGTTACTTTTCACGACTAACGTTTGAAGCTTGTTTTAAAAAACATCAACCAGGAGACATGGGACTAAACCACGACAAATAATAATGGAGAGACATATTGACAGACAGACAGACAAACACAGTTTGGATTTTAAAATAAAAAAATTACCCTGGAAAGCGGAAGAAGTGGGGCGTCCTTTGCTCGGTCACACAAAACGGCCTTCATTTTTAGTGTGTTAACAAGGTCCTCATCAGGGATGTGATTGTGCTCCCCTCTCACCGACGGAACACGAGGTGGGTTTGCGAGGTCGGTATGCACACGCCCAGGGCATCCTTTTTTAACGCACCTCCAATGCTGTTTTGTTGGGTATGTCCTGTCTTTTTTCAGCAAGTAATTGTTATACACAAGATTATGGCCGCGGCTGTGTTTGATAATACAAGGATCTCGAGGTGCTGCTGCTGCCATGATGGCTGTCTCAAGTCAGTCAAAAGAGAGGGGGTCATTAACTCACCTTAACAGTGACGACAATTCAGTTCATTGTTGTGATCTTGCAAAAGAAAGAGAGTGAGTTGAACTTATCCGGCCACACGTGCAGTTACACGTCTAACAGGCACGCGTCTAACAGGCACGCGTCTAAACTGCCGCGTATAACTGGCACACGTCCAAAAGGAACGCGTCTAACTGGAACGACTCCGTAGATGTCAACCAGAAGATCAGCAGGGGAAGATGGCAGTTTATCTGCAGCTTTCTCGGCAGCTAAGTGCACTAAATGCAGAGTACACCCAGACAGGAAACACTCAGGGTTCTTCTTCTTGATAAAGGAAAACACTCCCTTGTGAACACCAGTCATGACACTTGCATTGTCACAGCCAAATGAGACGCAGTTGGTCCATGGAATGTCTCCTTCCTGCAGCAAAGCATCCAACAGATTAAAAATGTTTTCTCCTGTGCCAGAGCCATCAAGGACAGGTAATGACACAACTTCTGAGTGAACCTCACAGGTCTCCACATTAAGTGTGCGAACAACAATGGGGTAAAGCTTCGCATTTGAGTCATTTGATCCATCTGGTGCGAGTGAGAATGGGCTGGTCTTCATCCTTTCCATAAGGGTGTCCTTGTGAATTTTTGCAATGTCTTTGATCATAGCAGTGGCCTTTGTGCGCTTACAAGAGAATTTCGCTGCAATTTCTCTCTGTCAGAATGCCTGATGGATTTCTGATGTCGCTTAATATCCCGAGCACCGGATGCACCGATATAAATGTCCGAATCACACAAAGTACATCTTGCATAGTGCACTGAGTCCTTGCCCTTGGTCGTACACTCCGTAGTGAAAGCAAAAGATTTCTTGTATGAGTTCAAAAAGCACTGCTTAGATGCCTTTGAAGCCATGGTCTTACTAACTCACAACACCTAGAAAATGCACAAAAGGAATGTAGATCTATAAATAATCGAGTCAACTGCAATTTGAGAAACACACACTGTGTTGTGAGTGAGACACCCTCACTGTACTGTCTAGATCTAGTGTCAGCCTACTGTATCACTGTATCGAATATTAGATCTAGATTCTAGATCTAGGCCCGGTTAAATCAGATCACGAGCACAAACTGTCCAGGTCAGAACAACTCTCTCCAATCGAAATTTTCACAGCCTCACAAAGAACGAAAACAGCACTGAAGCATGTGAAATCCACTTAAAAAGTGCAGAAAACAATTGTTCCCCACTATCTTCATTCAAAAGATGCATTGAACGTCCACGGAAAGGGCCAGTCGGACAAAGAAACAACTCCACAATGGCGGCTCTGTTGACATTTCACGACCAAGAAACCGGAACTCACTGGGATTTGAGCAGTAAAAAAACAAAGGCCTGAACGCAAACAAAATTCTATCATCGAGTGCTAATTAATTTCCGATTCCGATACTTGATGGAGAATAACAAGAGGTATCGGCAATTGCTCGCGTATTCTCAACCAAGTTTTACGATCCGAGTAGGGCTTGACAGCGGGTTTCGAGCAATGGCGATCATGCTTACCGGAAAATCAAAAGATGCGTATTTCATCGTTTTGACGCGTATTTGCGTATTGCTGACAGTTTTGCGTACTAGAATACGCAATTGCTTACAGGTTGGCAAGTCTGGGATTACGAAACCAGTCCCTAGCCACCCTATCTAGTTGTCTGTCTTCTGGAATATAGAAGCCCCGCCTATGCCTACATTCCCCCTCCCTCACCCACTCTAAAATACAGGCTTATGGAGCTGGTGGTGGTCCATGAGGCTGCAGTGGGCTCCCGTCTCCCAATGCTGTCCATCTCTGTGTCTGTCCATCCTTCGTCTGCAATGAACTGAAAGACATTGTATGTAGCATGCCATGTGTCAATTAACCAACTTGAGGATTTTATACAGGCATTATAGCATGAATGATCTAATCTAGTCAAAACCTCGTTGAGAATTTGACTTTTTATTTTCCTTTCTTCAAATGTTTAAGTGTTATTGTTTACAATGGAAAATTTCCTTATTGCCATGAATGATTGTTTGAGAAAAGACTTGGTTTTAAATTTGATTGCATTATTTGTCAGTCAAAACCTCGTTGAAAATTTTCATATTTCCATGAACAATTGTTAGCATCATATGATTGAACATGTTGTTCCCCCTGTCATTTCTCATCTCTTATGCTTGCTCACACAGTGAAACTCAGTTGCATGCATGCAAACTATCATGCACTCGCATACTCAGACAGATGCACACAGTCTCTCTCTCTAAATCTCGTACACACACAGACAAAATTATGCGTCAAAAGTTTTTGTATTTGAAATCTCGTCTGCTACGAGAGGGCAACAGACTGACAAACAGCCAACCATTTTGCAGATTAAAAAATAAATGAGTTGAATTTAAGCAGCTTGTGGATTTTCTCGGATTTCTGAGAAAAATTGGGAGCACTGAAATGTGCCCTTTAATGGTGCCAGTCAATGGACTGATAGAAGTTGGGCTTCTGGCAAACCCTTGTTGAACGAGGCCGGTAGATGATAGGTGCTGCTGGTGGCTGTGCTCATGGTGGCTGTGGTTGTGCAGGACCCGGTGGAGTGGGTGGGGATGTGGGTATAGAAATGATTGGTGGTGGTGGCGGCAGCGGTGGTCCCGATACAAGTGGGGATGGCTGTGCTTGTGGCAGTGCTCGTGGTGGTGGAGGTGATTGTGGTGCTGGCACTGCTCATGGTGGTGTAGGTGGCGGCATCAGTGGTGGTGGTGGAGGAGGTGGAAGTAGTGCAGCGAGAGGATTACGAAACCGGTCCCTAGCCGCCCTTTCTAGTTGTCTGTCTTACGGAATATGGAAGCTACGCCTACGTTCCCCCTCCCTCGCTCACTCTAAAATACCGGCTTCTGGAGCTGGTGGTGGTCCATGAGGCTGCAGTAGGCTCCCTGTCTCTCTCCCAACGCTGTCCATCTCAGTTTCCATCCATCCTTCGTCTGCAACAAACCGAAAGACATTGTAGCATGCCGTATGCCTCAATTAACCAACTTAAGGATTTTATACAGGCATTATATAGCATGAATGATCTAGTCAAAACCTCATTGAGAATTTGAATTTTTACATTGTTTACTTAGAATATTTATTTTGAATTTTATTTACAATGAAATTTTCTTAGTGCCGTGAATAATTGTTTGAGACAAGACTTCATTTTAAATTTGATTGCATTATTTGTTCAAAACTTCATTGTAAATTTTAATATTTACATGAACAATTGTTAGCATCATATGATTGATTGAGCATGTTCTCCCAGTCATTTTTTCATGTCTTATGCTTGCGCGCACACTGAAACTCAGTCACGTGCATGCAAACTACCATGCACACGCTTACTTTCTAAGACAGAAATGCACACACACTTGCGACAACTCTTTGCTGCTCCAGAAATTCGTCTGGGAAAGTCCATCATTCCAGCTGTAGAAGAATCTAAATTTCTGGGCTTGATCTTTGAAAAGTTAAACTTTCTCGGTCGTACCCAACATATGATAACCTCGTGCCAGAAAGCTCAGAATATTCTTCGAGTTGTAGCTCATACAGACTGGGGTGCCGACTAGAAAACGCTACTACACCTGTACAGAGCTGTAATTCGCTCTAAACTGGACTATGTCTGCGTAGTATATTGGTCTGCAAGACCGTCATACCTAAAGGCACCGGATCCCATTCACCAAGGGCTGCACCTATGTCTAGTTTGTATGCGGAGGCAAGGGAACCTTCCCTGAGCAACCGTAGATTAAAACTAAGCTTAAATTTCTGTTTGAAACTGTTCTCTGAACCAGAAAGCCCAGCTTACGACTGTCTTCAACCCCAGATTTGAAAATTAATTTGAAAAGCATCCGAAAGTGACTCCTCCTTTAGGTCTCCGTATCTGTCCCCATAATCATATGGAAAAGGCAGATATAAATTTAGCAGTTAACGACTTATCAAAGTTTTCAGATAGCCCACCATGAACCTTGAAAACACCGAATGTTTGTTTTGATCTTGCTTCCTTCCGTAAAGACAATACCAGTGCACTGGCATACAAATCGTTTATGCGGAATTATGTGAGAAATCTCCCATCATCCCACAGAATCTTCAGTGAAGGGTCCAAGTGTGATGGTGTTGCTACCACTGCCTTCTGCTCCGAGATTCCCAATCGTGCATTTTCAAAATATATTCCATTTGAAAGCTCTGTTTATTATACAGCTGAACTGACTGCTCTGGTTTTGGCGCTAAACATGGTGTCGAAATCCAAACACAAAGATTATTTTCTCTTTCCGCTTTGCAGGCAATTGCGTGCCGTTAGTCATCCTGAACTTATGAAGTTCTTCGAACTGTATTCTACTCTTACAAATAAAGGTTACAGGATTGTTTTTGCCTGGATTCCTGGCCATGTGGGTATTGGAGGCAATGTAAAGGCCGACTACCTGGCCAGGAAGGCCACAATGGAAAAGATGTCAAAGTCCTTGATTCTTTACACAGATGTCAAATCGAAAGTACACAGTTACATGAGCAATGTGTGGCAGGAGGATTGGAATGAACAGATAACAAACTTTTTCAAATCTGCCCTAACCTGAAATTCTCCCGTCTGCTGCAGGAAACCATAAGGGATAGTGTTAATGTAGGTTACACACGGGTCACACATCGTACACTCGTACCTTTTCAAAAAATTAAGAAGCACCATGGTGTATTTCATGTGATGAGCCATTGTGCATCAGATACCTCCTCGATTGCTGGTACTTGTATGGAGTGAGACAAAAGCACTACACGGCAGATTCTTTAAAGCTCATCCGAGACATCCCTCCGGATGCAATTTTTCAGTTTTTCAGGGCTGTTAGAGTTCAGCGATTTCGCGGAAATCCGCGAATACAGTGATCCCATTTCAGGGAAAGTCAAAGTGCTTCCGCGAAAGAAAAAAAGCAAAAAAAAAAAAAAAAAAAAAAAAAAAAAAAAAAAAAAACCAAGAACCGCGATCGACGGCAGAGCAGAGCAGACGAAAGGATGGTCTTAGTTCAAGGGAAACAACTCCTACCGAAGTTGGCCACGAGTTATCCTTAACCAAGTGCTATATATGTCATGTGGTTTCAGAAAGTTACTCTAAACACAAATTGACCATTGATTTGTTAATTTTTTGTGAACTAAAAATTACCCAGTTTGCTGCCAGGATAGGCCCTCTGATTGGCTTCAAAATGTCATATTTTCAATTTCGGCGGGGGGCTTCGCCCCCCTGCACCCCCCAACGGGCATTGCCCCTGGACCCCACCGGGGCCTGGGCGGCCCCTGGACCCCAGCCAATTTTCAGGGAAAAACAGATTTTACCACTACAGCCCTGGTTTTTACAAGAGATCAATAGATTTCAGCTGATGTGATTTTACGTGTTTTTCCTTAATCGCAATTTAGATTTGTAAGGTTAACAGTGAGCACGTTTTTTTTACTGTTGACGTTTAACTCAACTTTTTGTTAGCCCTGATATGACTCTTGTAGTCGGCTGGGCTATAAGCAAAATGAACTGAACGTGAGAAATGGCGTGGCAGGATTGGAATAGACAGACAAACTTTTCAAATATGCCCAAACCTGAAAGAAATTTTCCCATCTGCAGGAAACCATAGGAAAGAGACGGTTAATTTAGGTTACGCACAGGTCACACACCATACACTCACTCGTTCCTTTTGAAAAATGAAGAAGCACCATGGTGTATTCTGTGTGACGAGCCGTTCAGCATCAGACACATGGCAAAATCACCTATCGCTCTTGGATTCGGAGATGAGCGCGTTGTCTCGATCTTACAAACCTATCTGGATTCGGACATCTTCCAGATCATCCAATGATGCTGAACGTGAAAACAGGAACCCTGCTGCTACCTGAAGAGCTTGATATATGCACGCCCCCACTCTCCCTGATTTGCTGCCCAGGCGCTCATCAAAGATCCATGGCATATGCCGCTGGAACGCATGCGCCTTCAGATCTGTCACCTCCGGCACACTTGGGTACCAAGCAACCAGTCACCACCCCGGAGACGCTGGCCTTCGGTTCTTCTCTGGGACAGTCCCCTGTTGGGTCTCCAGTTCCAGATTTTCGTCATCAGATGACCGGACTTGCTGGAATAGACCACCCTCGAAGGGGTGGTGGTTGAGGTTTCTCTGGGGTGAGGTGCAGATAACCTACGTCTCTTGCTGAAAGCGTGGCAGCGATTCCATTTGGATCTGTCTGAAGCTGGACCTCCTTCCACCGTCTTAGGCTTGACTGTGGGGCCCGTTGGGTTCCCCATTTGTCTTGCCTGAGTCAGACACATCACCTGGGCCCATTGGGATCCCAGGCTTCGCCTGAAATGTTACTGAGATGCCTGGATTTGGCAGGGGTAGGTGTGTTGCCGATGTTGCTGCGCTGGAGCGCCCAGGGCCCCGCAGAAACCTTTCTTCCTGCGGGAACCTCAAACTGGGGACATCCGGGATAAATCCTGCGTACTTTGGACTCCCTCTGACTTCCGGAGTCTTGTCCTCAGACGGAGGGTCCACATGCATATATCGGATATCCCAGCGACCCTCAGTTGGGTCCTGCGGTTCCGCCCTCCTGCTGGCTCTCCTCGTCTGGACTGGGCCAATATGCCTTCGGATCCAGCCTTCTGACCGAAGATCTAACTCCATGAGTGACTGTGCTGCCTCTCATAGCCATCCTTTGTCTTGCTGTTGGCTCCGCTCCCGAGTACTCCCTGCCAATCGCCTAGCCACTTGGGCCATCTGAATCAGGCACTCATCTTTTTGTGTGTCACTCACCCTCAGCAATCCCAGCTCAAATACCAGGGTACGCCCTGATATCCTCAGTTCCT
The DNA here is from genome assembly GCA_030674185.1 of Monoplex corrugatus. NCBI lineage: Eukaryota > Metazoa > Mollusca > Gastropoda > Littorinimorpha > Ranellidae > Monoplex > Monoplex corrugatus. The sequence goes on from CM060312.1 coordinate 88,515,930, forward strand.
GGCGGCAGATGAGGTCATTGTGGGCAAGGGTGAGATGTTTGCCCGCCATACCTTCAACAGGCTATATCTGATTAGTAATCACGACAAGCTGTACATTTGTATTTATCAGTATCCAGTGCATCAGTTGCTGTCACATTTACACATGAGCCATGATACCATTTATTACAAAAATCACATTGGATCATAAATCACCCACTCCATGTTTTTTTTACAAACACAGTACAGTCCTAGGTCCTCCTCCTCTGGAGTATCATTCTAGTTGTCATCATGTCCGTGAGCTAGACATTTGCTGATCCAAGCTGGGACTTTCCTATCCCTACATGGCGCCATTCTGTCATGATTTGTGACAAACACTGAATTGTGGAGCTTGACCCGATACAGATATGCGGACAACGTTTTGACAATAACACCATGGTGAACAAAGTTTCTTGCATTTGCCCTTCCGAACTGCTGTATCTAACAGGTACACATCACCCTCTGCGTAGGGTCTTGGCAACACTTTTCAAATCGTAGTTAAGCTTCATGTACTTTGTGGATGCTTTCAGGACTTCTCTAGCAGAGGTGTTAGCTTCTTGCATGTTTTTCACCAGCTTGGACACATACTCCTCATGGCTTTCAAATTTCTGTCCTGGGATGGGAAACATTAGCTGTGCTGGAGCATTCACTTCCCTCCCCAGCATCAGCATGTTGGGGGTGTATCCTGTTGATCTGTTCACCGAAGCTCTGATTGCACCTGCTATTTGTTGAACATGTTCATCCCACCTGTTTTGCTTTTTCCCAAGAAAACAACGAACAGCATCCAGAAGTGTCCGATTGTACCGCTCTACCTGACCATTTGAGGACGGTCTGTATGGCGTAGTTCAAGCTTTGTGAAATTGAAGCACTTGGCACAAAGCCTCAATCTGCTCTCAAAATTGCGTCCCTGTTCAGAGAAAATTTGGAGCGGACAACCAAGTGGAGAAAAACTCGTCAATGGCAGCCTTTACTGTCACCTCAGCTTTTTGTGATGGTAATGGAACACATTCAACGCACTTTGTGAATTGATCCACCATCATGAGACAGTGTTTATTACTCCTTGCTGTATTAGGGAGTGGTCCAATGAAGTCGATGTGGACTCGTTCCATAGGTGCTCCTGCATGGTATTCAGTCAGTGGAACCTTTGCATAACGTTTGTTCTTTTTGTTCCTACTGCAAACTTCACAAGTCAACACATAGTTGTTCACATCTCGAAACAAGCAAAACCAAAAGAATTTCTCCTTCAGTTTTGCTTTTGTCTTCCATGCACACAGTGGAGAGGTGAGAGCACAACGTCACAAACCAGGCACAACCCCACCTACAACGGTGCCCTTTCATACGGCGCCAGTCGATGGACCAGTAAAAGTCCAGCGAACACTTGTTGAAATGTGTGCTGGTCCTGGTGCTGCTGGCAAAGCTGCTACTGGTGGTGGTCAGGCTACAAGCTAATGAGGCAGAGGAGCTGCTGGTGGCGGTGGTAGTACTGGTGGAGGTGGAAGCAGTGCTGCACGAGGGTTACGGTCGTGGTCCCTAGCTGTCCTATGTAGCTGCCTATGACTTAAGTAAGAAAGTCCCCTCCCACCTACGCTCCCCCTCCCTTATCCACTCTAAACCCCAGGCTCCCGGAGCTGGTGGTGTTCCTCTAGGCCGCAGTGGGCTCCCGTCTCTACCCCTACGTCCGTGTCCAGCCATCCTTCGTCTGCAACAAACCGAAAGACATTGTTGCGTGCCATGTGTCCCAATCAACCAACAAGGATTTTATACACACATAGAATGTCGTATCTCACAATTAACCAACCTAAGGAATTTATACTAACATTGTATAGCATGTCATATCACAGTAAACCAACCTAAGGAATTTATACAAACATTGTAGCATGCCATTTGTCTAACAATTAACCAAACTCTGGATTTTATACAAACATTGTAGCATGCCCTACATCTCTGAATTAACCAACCTATTTTATACAAATATTGTAGCATACCATATGCCTTCCAATTAACCAAAGGAATTTATGTAAACATTGTAGCATGCCATTTGTCTCTCAATTAGCCAACAGTGTTGTGATTATGATATAGTGATGTTAAATCACACTGACCACAGACATGTCTAGAGTCCTAGTGTTGTGATTTTGATACAGTGTTAAATTACGCCGACCACAAAGACACTTGCAAGGTTAACGGTGAGCATGGTTTGTAACTGTTGTCTTTTGTCTTAATAATGGGTTGTGGTTTTTGAGGTGGTGTTAGCCCTGATATGATGGCTCTAGTAGTCGGCTGGGCTATGAACAATCTGGACTGACCACAAAGACATGTGTATGGTCCTGGTGCTGTGATTATGATATAGTGATGTTAACTCACTGACAACAAAGACATGTCTTGGTCCTGGTGTTGTAGTGATGTTAACTCACTGACAACGAAGACATGTCTTGGTCCTGGTGTTGTGATTATGATATAGTGATGATAACTCACTGACAACAAAGACATGTCTAGGGTCCTGGTGCTGTGATTATGATATAGTGATGTTAAATCACACTGACAACAGACATGTCTAGGGCCCTGATGGTAATACAACACTGGTGATGTTGAATCACACTAACCACAATCCTGTGTATGATGCTGATGATATTCTGACAGTGATGTTAAATCACACTGACCACAGAGACGTGTCTAGAGCTCTGATGATATTCTGATAGTGGTGTTAATTTACACTGATCACAGACTTAGTCTTGACATGCACACTGACCACAATTACCTACAGCGCATGTAGACCACATGTAGCCTTTCATTCTGTTCACGATGCTGTTTGTTGTGTTGTTGCACTTGATACTTTGTGATGTGGGGAAAAATGAGGAGGGAAAAAAGACAAAAGAAAGGGGGGGGGGGGGGAAGAGGAGAGAAAAAAGGAAGAAAGGGAAGGGGAAAAAAGTCAAAAGAAAAGGAAAAATCAGCGTTGACGATGTCAAATACACATCCTGTGTAGGCCTAGTTTCTGATTTATACTGGTTCTGTTGTGAAACTAGCGTTGTTCTGTTATGATTTGTATTGATGCTGTTGTGAAATTACCATTTTGTTGTGCATCTGATTTATACTGGTGCTGTTGTGAAACTATCATTGTTATGATTTATAACAGTGTTGTGAAATTACCATTTTGTTGTGCATCTGATTTATACTGGTGCTGTTGTGAAACTATCATTGTTATGATTTATAACAGTGTTGTGAAACTACCTTTTTGTTGTGATTTATACTAGTGCTGTTGGGAAACTGAAATTGTTTACCTGAGAGTACTGCATCTGAAGTGATGCTCTTGACGTAAGAGTGTCTTGTGACTACAGTGTGCATTTTGCTTTTTGTAGATATTTTTGTAGGTTTGGGGACGGCTGTGTTGTGTGTTTATGTAATTTACTGGCCAGTCCCCAGTTCTTGCAGCACTCTTCCATGCACACTGTGGAGAGGTGAGAGCACAACATCACAACACCAGACACAACCCCAACTACAACAGTGCCCTTTCAATGGCGCCAGTCGATGGACCAGTAAAAGTCTGGCTTCCGGCGAACCCTTGTTGAACAACGCAGGCGTGCTGGTGCTGCTGCTGCTACTGGCAGTGTTGGTGCAGGTAGTGGTGGTCTGGCTACAAGCTGTTGTGGCGGAGGATTTGCTGGTGGAGGTCGAAACAGTGCTGCATGAAGGTTACGGTCACTGTCCCTAGCTGTCCTATCTAGCTATGTCTTAAGTAAGAAAGCCCTCCCTCCCCCACCTATGCTCCCCCACCCTTATCCACTCTGAAACCCAGGCTCCCGGAACTGGTGGTGGTCCTCGAGGCCGCAGTGGGCTCCTGTCTCTACCTCCACGTCTGTGTCCAGCCATCCTTCGTCTGCAACAAACCGAAAGACATTGTAGCGTGCCATGTGTCTCGATCAACCAACTTAAGGATTTTATACACGCATTATAGAATGTCGTATCTCCCAGTTAACCAACCTAAGGATTTATATTAACATTTTAGCATGGCATATCACAATAAACCAACCTAACGAATGTTAACCAAACTAACGAATTTATACAAACATGTAGCATGCCCATTATACTGTACTGTTTGCAATTAGCCAACCTATTTTATACAAATATTGTAGCATGCCATTGTAGCATACCATATGCCTTCCAATTAACCAAAGGAATTTATATAAACATTGTAGCATGCCATTGTCTTGCAATTAACCAACCTATTTTATACAAATATTGTAGCATTTCCATGTAGCATGCCATTTGTCTCTCAATTAGCCAACAGTGTAATGATTATGATATAGTGATGTTAAATCATACTGACCACAGACATCTAGGGTCCTAGTGTTGTGATTATGATATAGTGATGTTAAATCACACTGACCACAGATATGTCTAGGGTCCTAGTGTTATGATTATGATATAGTGATGTTGAATCACACTGACCACAAGACATTCTAGGGTCCTAGTGTTATGAGATAGTGATGTTAAATCACACTGACCACACAGACATATCTAGGGTCCTAGTGTTTGATTATAATATAGTGATGTTAAATCACACTGACCCACAGACATATCTAGGGTCCTAGTGTTGTGATTATGATATAGTGATGTTGAATCACACTGACCACAGACATGTCTAGGGTCCTAGTGTTGTGATTATGATATAGTGGTGTTAAATCACACTGACCACAGACATGTTTAGGATCATAGTGTTATGATTATGATATAGTGATGTTTATCACACTGACCACAAAGACATGTTTAGGGTCCATAGTGTTGTGATTATGATATAGTGATGTTAATTCACACTGACCACAGACATGTTCTAGGGTCATTGTGTTTGATTATGATATAGTGATGTTAAATCACACTGACCACAGACATGTCTAGGGTCATAGTGTTGTGATTATGATATAATGATGTTAAATTACACTCACCACAAGACATGTCTAAGGTCCTTAGTGTTGTGATTATGATATAGTGATGTTAAATCACAATGACCACGGACATGTCTAGGGTCATGGTGTTGTGATTGTGGTGTTAAATCACACTGACAACAGTGACATGTCAAGGTCCTAGTGTTGTGATGATACAGTGGTGTTAAACACATGACCACAAGACATGTCAAGGGTCCTAGTGTTTGATGATCAGTGGTGTTAAACACACTGACCAACAAAGACATGTCAAGGGTCCTAGTGTTGTGATGATATAGAGGTGTTGAATCACACTGACCACAAAGATGTGTAGATATTCCTCATGTTGTGATGATGATTTAGTGATGTTAAATCACACTGACCACAAAGAAATGTATGGGGTCCTAGTGTTGTGGTTATGATATATACTATAATATAGTGATGCTAAATCACACTGACCACAGACATGTTATTATGATGTAGTGGTTTTAAACTAACTGACCACAATGACATATCTAGGGGCCTAGTGTTGTGATTATGATATAATGTTAAATCACACTGACCACAAAGACATGTGAAGGGTCCTGATGATGTTTTTAGATTATTACAGTGTTAATTCACACTGACCACAAAGACACTTGCAAAGTTAACGGTGAGCATGGTTTGTAACTGTTGTCTTTTATCTTAATGGGTTGTGGTTTTTGAGGTGGTGTTAGCCCTGATATGGCTCAAGAAGTCGGCTGGGCTATGAACAAACTGAACTGACAACAAAGACGTGTATGGTCCTGGTGCTGTGATTTTTGATATAGTGATGTTAACTCACTGACAACAAAGACATGTCTAGGGTCCTGGTGCTGTGATTATGATATAGTGATGTTAACTCACTGACAATAAAGACATGTCGAGGGTCCTGGTGCTGTGATTATGATATAGTGATGTTAACTCACTGACAATAAGACATGTCTAGGTCTGGTGCTGTGATTATGATATAGTGATGTTAACTCACTGACAATAAAGACATGTCGAGGGTCTGGTGCTGGATTATGATATAGTGATGTAACTCACTGACAATAAAGACATGTCTAGGGGCCTGGTGCTGTGATTATGATATAGTGATGTTAACTCACTGACAGTAAAGACATGTCGAGGGTCCTGGTGCTGTGATTATGATATAGTGATGTTAACTCACTGACAATAAAGACATGTCTAGGGTCCTAGTGCTGTGATTATGATATAGTGATGTTAACTCACTGACAGTAAAGACATGTGTATGGTCCTGGTGCTGTGATTATGATATAGTGATGTTAACTCACTGACAATAAAGACATGTCTAGGGTCCTGGTGCTGTGATTATGATATATGTGATGTTAACTCACTGACAACAGACATGTGTATGGTCCTGGTGCTGTGATTATGATATAGTGATGTTAACTCGCTGACAATAAAGACATGTCTAGGGTCCTGGTGCTGTGATTATGATATAGTGATGTTAACTCACTGACAACAGACATGTGTATGGTCCTGGTGCTGTGATTATGATATAGTGATGTTAACTCACTGACAATAAAGATATGTCTATGGCCCTGATGGTATTACAACACTGGTGATGTTGAATCACACTAACCACAATCCTGTGTATGATGCTGATGATATTCTGACAGTGATGTAAATCACACTGACCACAGAGACGAGTGGTGTCTAGGTTACCCTGAGGATGTTCTGACTGATGTATTCTGACGTGATGTTAATTTACACTGACCACAGACTTGGTCTTGACATCACACTGACCACAATTACCTACAGGCATGTAGCCTTTCATTCTGTTTACGATGCTGTTGTGTATTGTGTTATTACACTTTACACATTGTGATGTGGAGAAAAGACAGAAAGGGGGAGGGAGAAAAAAGGAATTAAAAATAAAAAAGGGAACAAAAGAAAAAACAGAAAATGGAAGAAAAAGTAATTTAAAAATGAAAGGGACGAAAAAATCGGTGTCAAAAGAAAAATCGGCGTTGATGTCAAATACACATTCTGTGTACAGTTTCTGATTTATTCTGGTGCTGTTGTGAAACTAGCGTTCTGTTATTTATATTGGTTCTGTTGTGAAATTTCCATTTTGTTGTGATTTATACTGGTGCTGTTGTGAAACTATTATTGTTTATTATGATTTATAAGTGTTGTGAAACTACCTTTTTGTTGTGATTTATACTAGTGCTGTTGGGAAACTGAAATTGTTTACTTGAGAGTGCTGCATCTGTAGTGATGCTCCTGACTAAAGTTTCTTGTGGCTACAGTGTGTGTTTTGCTTTTTGCAGATATTTTTGTGGGTTTGGGGATGGCTGTGTGTGTGTGTTTATGTAATTTACTGGCCAGTCACCAGTCCTCCCTGCAGCACTCTTTCATGCACACAGTGGAGAGGTGAGAGCACAACACCAGACACAAAAGTCCGGCTTCCGGCGAACCCTTGTTGAACAACGCAGGCGTGGTGCTGGTCATGGTAGTGGTTGCGCAGGACCAGGTGGAGTTGGTGTTGGCGGGAAAACAATCGGTGCTGGTGGTGGTCTGGCTACAAGCTGATGTGGCAGAGGAGCTGCTGGTGGCGGTGGTAGTACTGGTGGAGGTGGAAGCAGTGCTGCACAATGGTTACAGTTGTGGTCCCTAGCTGTCCTATCTAGCTGCCTGTTTTAAGTAAGAAAGCCCCCTCCCATCTACGCTCCCCCTCCCTTATCCACTCTAAAACCCAGGCTCCTGGAGCTGGTGGTGGTCCTCTAGGCCGCAGTGGGCTCCTGTCTACCCCCACGTCCGTGTCCAGCCATCCTTCGTCTGCAACAAACCGAAAGACATTGTAGCGTGCCATTTGTCCCAATCAACCAACTTAAGGATTTTATACACGCATTATAGAATGTCTTATCTCACAATTAACCAACCTAAGGAATTTATACTAACATTGTAGCATGGCATATCTCACAATAAACCAACCTAAGGAATCTATACAAACATTGTAGCATGCCATTTGTCTAACAATTAACCAAACTCTGGATTTTATACAAACATTGTAGCATGCCCTACGTCTCTGAATTAACCAACCTATTTTATACAAATATTGTAGCATACCATATGCCTCCCAATTAACCAAAGGAATTTATATAAACATTGTAGCATGCCATTTGTCTCTCAATTGGCCAACAGTGTAGTGATATACTGATGTTAAATCACGCTGACCACAAGACATGTCTAGGGTCCTTGTGTTGTGATTATGATATAGTGATGTTAATTCACACTGACCACAGAATGTCTAGGGTCCTTGTGTTGTGATTATGATATAGTGATGTTAATTCACACTGACCACAGAATGTCTAGGGTCCTTGTGTTGTGATTATGATATAGTGATGTTAATTCACACTGACCACACAGACATGTCTAGGGTCCTAGTGTTGTGATTATGACAGTGATGTTAAGTCATACTGACCACAGACATGTCTAGGGTCCTAGTGATGTTAAATCACACTGACCAAAGAGACATGTCTAGGGTCTTATTGTTATTATGATATATATTGTGATGGTAAATTGCACTGACTACAGACATGTCTAGTGTCCTAATGTTGTGATTATGATATAGTGATGTTAAATCACACTGACCACAGACATGTCTAGGGTCCTAGTGTTATGATTATGATATAGTGATGTTAATTCACACTGACCACAGAGACATGTCTAGGGTCCTAGTGTTGATTATGATATAGTGGTGTTAAATCACACTGACCACACAGACATGTCTAGGGTCCTAGTGTTGTGATTATGATATAATGATGTTAAATCACACTGACCACACATACATGTCTAGGGCCATGATATTATGACACTGATGGTGTTTAATTTACACTGACCACAGACTCGTAGTCTTTGACATGCACACTGACCACAATTGCATAAAGGGCATGTAGACCACATGCTGCCTTTCATTCTGTTTATGATGTTGTGTATTGTGTTCTTACACTTGATACATTGTGATGTGGAAAAAATGAAGACAAGAAGGGGAAAAAAAGGAAAAGCATTGACCAAAGAAAAATTTAAAAAATTGTCAAATGCACGTGTACAGTTTGATTTATACTGATGCTTTTGTGAAACTTATCATTATATTATGATTTATAATGGTGTAGTAAAATTGTTATTGTTTGAGAGTGCTTTATCTGTACTGATTGCTCTTGAAGGAAAACGGTGTCATGTGACACTGACGTCAGTTATGGACAGTGTGTCGTGACATCAAAACATTGTGACCACACACACTATGGACAGTCTGTCTCATTGGAAAAAATACACTGATGTACATGCCTCTTTTTTATCATTCCATAAGTGTGTTTTTATTTTTATATGTAAGAAAACTTTTTGTAAATTGTTTTATAAACCAAGAGGAGTGTGTTCACGCAGATTAGTTCAAAATTATCTCTGTTCATCCTCTCTCCCTCTTATATATATATATATATATATATATATATATATATATATATATATATATATATATATATATATATATACATACTCCTAATCATAATTTAAGGGCCACTTCTTCCTTCCTCTCTAATTTTAAGTTGAAATAATTGACAATGTTTAGAATTGATTCTATGTTTTATTTCATCATTTCCACACCTGTTTTGGAAAAAGAAATTAGCACAATGACCCATTAGTGAACAGCACATGCATTTAAAGGAACATCCCCCCTTTTCAAAAAACAGAAAGTGTCAGATTTGGCCAATCTGTTTTCAATATCGCGTGTGTCCGCCCCGAGCCTGGATGCATGCTTCACAGCGCCGATGCATCGACCCCACAAGGGTACGGAGTGTGTCCTGAGGGATGGCCGCCCACTCGATCTGCAGGATGTCGACCAGCCTGGCCAGGGTGCCCGGTGGGGGGTGGTTGTCCCTGATGCGCCTCCCGAGCACATCCCAGAGGTGTTCAATTGGGTTCAGGTCAGGTGAGCACGCTGGCCAGGCCATACGGACGACTTCATGCTGCTCCAGGAAGTCTGTCACAAGGCGTGCTCGATGCGCAGGTGCATTGTCGTCCTGGAAGATGGCGCCTTGACCAAGGTCCACAAGCGCAGGCAGTGCCACGGCCGCCAGAACCTCGTCCCGGTACCGGACCCCGTTCAGGATGCCGTCAATGGGGAGCAGGGGGGTCCGGGTACCACGGCTCATGCCACCCCACACCATCACCGACCCGCCGCCGTACCGGTTATGCTCTTGGACAGTGGCGTCAGCGAACCTCTCCCCTTGACGTCGCCACACCCGAGCCCGGCCATCGTTAAAGGTCAGGGTGAACCTGGACTCATCCGAAAACAAGACCCGGGCCCACTGTTGCCTTGTCCAGGTCACGTGCTCCCTGGCCCAGGTCATGCGGCGCACTCTGTTGACCGGTGACAGCACGGGTCGGACGGCCGGTCTCCGTGACCTCAAGTTTGCCTCATGTAGCCGTCTTCTCACCGTGCTGCAGCTGATGTTAGCACCTGTTGCGTCCCTCAGCTGACCCCTCAAGGTCACCGCAGTGGATGCCCTTTCCCTCAGGACGGAGAGGGCAAGGTAGCGGTCTTGCTGTCTCCCCCGCTGCTCATCCGTCATCCGTCGTCTTGCAAGCATGGTTAAAACGAACCAAGAACGGGTCCTTTTTATCCTCGTCTGCGGGCAACTTTGGCTGGAGTAGTGTTCAAAAAGGGCTTTCCTTGCACGTGCAAAGCGAATTTTGTCGCTACCTTGCCTGCGTCGTCAGAGAGACCCTGCTGAAGATTCGACAATTTCGTGTGGAAATTGTCTTCCTTGGGCCGCCCATTGCAAATCGGCAAATCCCCAAACACGTGCCAAAAGGAAACTGCAATGTTGTCTGAGCTCTTATCCATTCAGTTACGGCAACGAATTGGAGAAAAGAGTAAGAGAAAATAGGTTATTTCTCCTTTCAAAAATTGACTCAAAAACGTTCCTGGCCCTTCAATAATGACGTGTAGTATATATATATAGATATACACTACGCACAAAAAGTTAAGGATCACTTGCACAAAAATTCATAACTTTCAAAATAAGAAAGCCAATGCGTTGAAGTTTGGCAAACATTTAATTGCATGCTTTAGCGATAACGATATACAATTGCCTTCAATTTCGAGCAATCGTTTGGTGTGTACATTTGATCAAAGTGGGTACGTATCGAAATTTGATTTTCCAAAGTCATTGAAATCACGAGACAGGGCATTCTGATGCTCCCAAAAGTTCAGTAATGCGTGTAACCGCCATGGCTGTTCTGGCACTCGACGCAGCGAGTCCTCATCGAGTTGACCAGGTTGGTGAAGATCCTCTGTGGAAGCGCCTGCCACTCAGCCTGCAGCATCTGGTAGAGGTGTTGGGCATCTCTGGGAGGGGGGTGGTTGCTCCTCACTTTGCGATCCAGCTCATCCCAGAGGTTCTCAATCGGGTTGAGATCGGGACTGCATTCTGGCCACTCCATTCTGTTGACTCCAGACTGCTGCAGGAAGTCGTTGACCACCCTTGCCCTGTGGGGGCGAGCGTTGTCATCCTGGTAGACAGCCGTCGGTCCCATCTGCTGCAGTGTAGGCACAGCCAGCGGTCGAAGGATCTCATCCCGGTATCGGAGGCCAGTCAGGTTACCCTGTATATGATACAAGGGTGTTCTGTGGTGAAGGCTGAAGGCCCCCCAGACCATTACAGAACCTCCACCAAAGGCCACCTTTTCTTGGACAGTGGTGTCAATAAAGCGTGGTCCTGGGCGCCTCCAGACCCTCAGTCGGCCGTCGTTGTGGTTCATGGTGAAGCGTGATTCATCACTGAACAGGACCTGGGACCATTGCTGACGTGTCCACCTCACTGACGTCTGCAGAAGGCGCGGCGTGCTGCCCTATGGGCTGGAGTTAAGCGTGGCCGTACAGCTGGGCGACGAGAACGGAGGTTAAACCCATGAAGGCGGTTCCGTATGGTCTGCTGGCTGATGTTGATGTTAGTAGCCACCCTCAGCTGCCTTCGAATGATGCTGGAAGAGGCTGTTCTTGTCTGCAGGGCTTGTGTTCAATGAGACGATCTTCACGTGGGTTTGTCTTCTTCGGTCGACCAGATCTGCGTCTTTCATGGACCCTCCCAGTGGTTGTGAAGCGTTGAATCAGTCTGACAATGACCGAGATGGACACCTGAAGTCGCCTGGCCACTTCTCGCTTGGGAACACCATCTTGGAACCATGCAACAGCTCGTCCCCTCTCAAACTCGCTCAATTTTCGTCATGGAGGCATTGTCAGATCAGGCCTACTACTGGTGGAATGTCTTCTTATAAAGCCAAGCAAGAGACAGCATCTCACACATAAACAGCAGTGCTTGCACGTGCATAATGGTTTTTCCATCTGGCTTGTGCAATGTGTTCAGGCAGAACGGTCCAAAAAAAGGTCCTTTTTCGCAAGTTTCTGCTTTTCCGTTTGCGGCCAAGCTCAGTAGTAGAGAATCCCGTGCAATTTTCGCACTAACACAACATCGCCCACTTACAGCTGAACAAGAATTCATAACAATTTGGCTGGACTGAGAAATAAATAACAGTAGCGAACTGAGTTTATTGTGCACCTGTTTTCTCATAGCAGAGCCTGGAATTCGTCGCGGAAACGAGGATTTCCGCGGAAATCAAAATCGAATCGCGCAAAAAAATATTTTTCGCGTTAAAAAAAAATCGATGACCATACTTAAAAAAAAAAAAAAAAAGAGCTGATCAAGCACAGACAGAAACCAAACGAAAAAAAAAAGCAAACATCTCTGGCAAGATTCTTTCGTCGTTCTGACTGGATAAGCCTTCTAGCTAGTTTTGATGAATATGTCTGTGTATGAACACACTGAAACGATCTGCTGTGTATGATGGATCCTGATCTTGTGCCCAATGTTTATTAAATACTCTTTTGACTGATATTCATTGTGATTTTCAGTGTGTTAGATGCCTTTAAATTTGTCTCCAGAATGCCTCAGAATGCACATTTTAGTCTTGATTTTAAACATTTTCGGGGATGCCCCGGACCCCCCTAGAAGTTTCCTCTTTTTTTGTTCTTAGCAATTCCAGGCTCTGCATAGTGATCCTTAACTTTTTGTGCGTAGCTTAGATATCATGCTTAATGCATTTTTTGTTTTAAACTGAAAGGTTTGCATGTGTGCATGCGGTTATTTTTTAACTTCATGATAAATTTCTCTGTTGCTAGTAATAATTGTTGGGAGTCAAAACTTAATTTCTTTATTGAATTGAAGTCAAAACGTGTGAATTTTTGTCGTTTGTATAAACAGTTCTTAGTCAAAACTTACTGCAAAACTGTATTTTTGATATTAAGAACCGAGTCAAAAGTTTGTAAATTTTGTTATTGCATAACATTTGAGTCAAAACTTGTCAGTTTCTTATTGGCATACATAATTGATGGAGTGAAAACTTACTGCAAAGTTTTATTGGCTTTGAACTTTAGCCAAAATGTTATTGGCTTGAATGATAAGTCGAAACCTCATTGAGAATCTTACCTTTTACGTTGTTTTTTTTTCCCAAATGTTTATTTTAAATTTTATTGTTTACATAGAATAGTTTCCTTTTTTTTAATGACCATTGTTTTGAGAAATTATAATAGGCACAATCTTATTATAATTTACACATATCACGCCTAAACAAATATTATCCATCAAGGAATTTCACTTACTTTTTGTTAGGCCTGATCGGTTCAGCGAACCCTCGTCAGACTGGTGGGCAGAGGCTTGTTGTGGAACTATTCAGTAGTGAGAACACTTCTCACTATCCGTGTGTGACCCCACTCTGATTTTCTGGTCATCAGTAGGTCGCTTGGGGCGTTGTGTATTTGGACTGCTTCACTGATTTTTCGGTCCAAAGCACTTTTATGTTTGCCTGTCACTGACATCATAAACTCAGGTGTGTTTTCTTCATGTTTGTGTGTAGTATTAACATGTCTATAGAGGACTGAGTCATTATCTTTGTTCTTATAGCTGCCATGTGTTCTAATCCCCTACTGTAGCCATTACGGGCGGTCTCTCCATAGTAAACAGATTTACATTATCACACACTATTTGATATGTGATATTGTTTGCCCTGCATCCCCCCTTCTCACTCCCTGCACATACCATACAATTTTGTTGGTCATTACATTTTCTGTTGGGAAACGGGTGGGATCGCTGGAGGATATTTTTGATTGACTTCCCTTATGTCTCTACTACTCTTATCTTTATGTTAAGTTTTCTTGATTTCACATTCAAAGTCTTTCTTCAGTTTGGATTTTGGTGTTGGAGGGACAAAGACTACGCTCTCATATCTTCCTTTCTTATACCATTCCTGTTTATTCTTTCTCTTTTCCTCTCTCCTCTCTGCTCTCTTCCAACCTTTCGGCCTGTACATCGGCTGTTCCCCTTCTTCATCTTTGTTTCTGATCTTTTCATAAGCTGCCAGGGCAGATTGTTAAACTTCTTGCTGTAGCCGCAGTACTGCATGCGATCATAAATTTGTTAATGTGCCTGACTATCATTTCCCAAGTAGTATGCGCAGTACTTCTTGGGTTAACAGTCCTTTTGGTACTTCTGGGCATGGCTGAATTGGCATGTATGACAGATTTGGTAGATACTTTGCGTAGTACTCATGCATTACTATCTTAACGTTCCTGTTGTCTTCTTTTTCAACTTCTTCAACCCACATTTTGATATCGAGAAGTGGGAGTTTATTGTCTTCATGCATGGATGGGTAGTCTATCTCTAGTTGGATCGACTTATGTATGTTATTACCTATCTCTTTTAATAAGGAGATCCCTCTTTCCTCACTGTTCCTTGTTTCTCCTCTATCCTCCTCAATTATGAGTTCTTCCTCACCGTCTTCGTTGAGGTATCTCAGTCTACTGTCTGGAGCTATCAGGATGACATTAATATCGTCTACATATCGTTTGTGGGGTACGGACAAAATCCCCCCCGGAGAAAATCCCCCCCCCGGAGATAATCCCCCGGAGATAATCCCCCCCGGAGATAATCCCCCTGTGTAATACAGATGTGGAGAAAATCCCCCCCCCTCACTGCTCTGTCTCTCTTCCTCCCACCCCCTACTCTCTCTCTCTCTCTGCTAAACTTTGTCTAGAAGCGGATGCAATGGCCGAGAGCCCTGAGAGCTTCCTCCAGAGTCTTGACCCCGTCGCGATGCTGGGTACAGATCGCCTTCAGTCTGGTCTGAAGGTCTTTGGATGAACGCTTCACACGTTTTCTTGGCGGCTCTCCACGGGCATCCTGCAACAGAGAGGTACACACGAGAGCGTAGTCCTTTTGCAGTGCGTTGATTAGTGTCCATAGAGATGGGTGGTTGTGACCAACCAGGTGTGAGAAACCAAGATTCCAGGCTTCACATTGGTTGTTTATACGGTTTCCATCTCGCATCGTGGCCTCATGGACGTTCCACAGCCCAGGGGGGAACAGTGGAGGTCTCCTTCGCACTCTCACTGGTGCCGGAGCATCATCATTGGCTGCTGGCAGCTGTACCTGACGAAAGGTGCCGCGAACATAGGTGGCATCGAAATACTCCAGCAGCTCTTCTGCACCATCTGGAGTGTTGTCGCGCAAGTATTCCATTCCAGTTGGTACGTCATCTACTGGAAGGAACGCAAGTGCATCCAACATTCCGCAGAAAAGTTTCACATCGTCATTATTCTTGTACAGTTCTGTCATCCCAAGCTGCTGAATCCTTCTCCAAGTACTTTGAGTGAGGTGGAAGAAACATCCCTTCACCTCCACGTGCTCGCCCAATTTCGAATGAAGAGCTTGAATCACAGCCTTTTCATAGTCTACAATGACTTGTGATGGATCGGGCATGAGTTGCAACTCGTCACAACGATCCAGTATGGCTTGCAGCATCTGTTCATAGGTCTCCTGTGTTTTGTTTGGTAAAAGGGCATAAACACAGGAAACACACGTGTCTCCCACTGGTGCATGGATCACATAGAGCTGGCTGAAATGATCTGGTGCCATGGAAAAGTTGCCATCCATAAACCACTCATCAGCCCTGGCAAGGTGTCTGAGCGTTCGGTCAGTGGCGAAGATGATCATCCGTTGTGGACCACTGTCAGAACCACTGTCGTGCATAAGAAATGGCTGAGGATCTGGTCCACCAGTAGTTCTCCATTCGTGGGGAATCTCAATCTCCCGTAGAGATGCTGGATCCTTTGGAAGTGCTCCACGGCGTTGGTGGCGGATTGATCGCTTCAAAGTATCCATGCTGCCAAGACGTGCTTTCACTGGATCAGTAGTTTCAACCAGAGCACTGGCAAGTATCTGGGCTGGACGACCTCCAGATGCAGCTGACTGCTGGGATTGAGTTCGTATTTTCCCACGTAGTTTGACGATTTCCACGGCATGTGGGTCAGCTTCGTGAGAATGCATGGTGCTTACTTGAATATCTTCATTGTTCACATCTGTAGTTATAGCACCTTTACATGAAAGTCCTTTCCTCTGACTGCATTCCCAGCGGATCCGAGTCTTCTTTGTTGCCTTCTTGGTATAGAGAAATTCTTGGTAGGATATCTTTGCTCCCCCCCTTGTTGCTTGTCACAATCTCCATTGTGCTTCCCAAAGACACACAGTGACAAGTGTCCAACAAGTGTGGCCGAAACTGAATTGGTTAAAACAACTGTGAAGTCAGTGAGTTGCCTTCAGATCTTGTTTTGTAAAGTTTGTGCTCAGGTGGGGGACTTGGTTTCAACAAGTTTAAAGTGAGTGAGTGGGTGGGGTGGGGGGATTTTCTCCGCATCTCTATTACAGAGGGGGGGATTTTCTCCTGGGGGATTTTCTCCGGGGGGATTCTCTCCGGGGGGATTTTCTCCTACACCCATCGTTTGTACATCAGGACTCGGATCCCCAGTGTTCTTAGTTTGCCTAATATCTGCTTGTCCCACCAAACCATGAAAATCCCTGCCAGTTCACCCGTTAGTTCAAGTCCAATAGGGCCACCATTTGCTTGTTTCTTGATGGTGTCATCGAACCTATGTATGTGGTTCTTCATGATGTATTTTATGGCTGTCTTTAGTGCTTCAGATAGCATATTCTTAATGGTTATATTGTCTGGTGTTTCACATGGGAAGATCCACGGTGCATATCTCTTGTCTTCATCCTTACCAGTAGCACACCCTGTGATGGTAGGTGGTCTGCCTTGTGTTTTCTTTTTGGACAATAGTGAGAGATGTCTGCGTCCTTCAATTCTTGTTCTGTCATATTGAGGGAGAGATACAGTCCGAGTTCTCTACTGTCTACTCCTTCGACATTGAAATCACTGTCATAGAAGGTTTTTGCAACGATTTGTGCGGTATAATCCACGTCTAGGCTAGGATAGAGTGCTTTGACGTCAAGGGAGCCTATTATTATGTTTTCTTGGATTTCACATTTGTTTATTTCTTCTATTGAAGCTAACAATTCTTCTGTGCTCTCGCATGCAGTAATTTCGTCTTTCCAGACATTCTTAAGGATCATACTAATCAGATGTGAGAATCTGTGGTTGTATGCTGCGCTTCCTCCACATACTGGCCTTACCGGTGGTCCCGCTTTTTCATTTGAGCTTTGTGGTCTTTTCTCAATGCGTACAGTGGCGCTAGACCATGGTTCTCTACTAACATGTTGTTCTTTATTCTTTCTGAGGCTGAAGCCTTTTCATTTTCCCCTGCTCTGAGGATTCTGGTCCACATAGTGGCGTGGGCGTTGATCTCTCTTTGGCATCTCAGATGTTCTTCTTCATCTATTGTTTGGTCATTTATGGTATGTGGTTGGCAAGCTTTTTTGTAGTTCACTCTACTGTCTACCGAGAAACGTCCTGACTTATCTGTCTGGAATATCACTATGTTCTCTCTCTTTTTCACATTTTTCAATCCCTCCTTTTGTATGGCATCAAGGTTGACCTTCTGTTTTTGGTTACTTTCGATATATTGAGTTTTAGCGATTAGTTTGGTTTTTAAGTGCTGTAGTTCAGCTTCTTTGTCTTGGTTTCCTTTTTGCCATGAATAATTGTTTGAGACAAGACTTTGTTTTAAATTTTATTGATTGCATTATCTGTCAGTCAAAACTTGATTGTGAATTTTGATATTTACATGAACAATTGTTGGAATCATGTTTGAGCTTGTTGTTCCCCCTGGCATCTGTTATGCTTGTTCACACACTGAAACTCAGTCCCGTGCATGCAAACCATACCATGCACTCGCATACTTTCTAAGACAGATGCACACAGAAACACGCACACACACTCACACGCATGCATACATAACTCTCTCTCTCTAAATCTTGTACAAACACGCACAAAGGTTTTTTTTGGAAAAAAAATTACGAATGAATTTGTTGTTTTTTTAATTTCGCATGTTACGAGAGATCAACAGACTGACAAACGGCGGACTATTTCACAGAAGATTAAAAAATCGAATTTTTTTGTTTTCTCAGAAAGCACATTTTTTCCTCGGACGCAGCTTGCCCATTTTCTTGGATTGCTGAGAAAAATTGTGAACCCTGAGCTGTGCCCTTTAACGGCGCCAGTCAAGGAACCGATAGATGTCCAGCTTAAGGCAAACGCTCGTTGAACAACGCCAGTAGATGATAGGTGTCTGGAAATTCTGTGCTAGAAATTTCCTCTTCTGTCACTCTTTGTTTCTGCCTTGTTGCCTTGCTTTCTGTCATTTCTACTTATTTTCTGCCTTAATGGTCCATTCACCTGTATTTTTTTTGATAGTCTTGCATACTTTTTCTTCGGATTGATGATTGGGTACATGTATTAAGTGCATTTTTGGCTCTAGGGAGGTGAGATGTGGAGGCAATTTTAGGTCATTTATGCCCGTTTATATGTTTTGGTGTCCTTATTTATGCTTATATTTGTCTTCAGGTGCGTTTTTTAAATCTCCCCTGTGCGATAAATCGGACGGAATGGTCCTACGCTGAGGCATGTCCTTGGGATTATGTGCGCGAATACATTGATATGACATGTGTACTTAATTTTCTTTTCTTTTTTTTTCCTGTTGAAGTTTTGTGTTTTGAAACGGTTATAGCCCTGATATGGCTCTGGGCAGTCGGCTGGGCTTTAAACAACAATAAAGAAAAATGAAATGTGCTGCTGCTAGTGGTAGTGGTGCTGGTGCTAGTGCTGCTGCCTGCGCTTGTGGTGGCTGTGGTCAGGCCAGACCCGGTGGAGTGGATGAGCTGGTAATGGTCCACAAGGCCGCAGTGGGCTCCTGTCTCTACCCCTGCGTGGTCCATGGCCGTCCATCCTTTGTCTGCAACAAACCAAAAGACACTAGCATGCCGTATATCTCAATTAACTGCAATATATTAACGATACCAAGTAAAGTGAAATGTAGTTAACCAGTCATGCATCCAGCTATCCTATTAAAACTGAAAATATGTTTACAGTTACGCTACTACTTACTGTCACTGTGACATGTCTACAGTTATGCTCTTGCTCATGGTCCAGATATAAGTGTAGCAAGAACAGTTTGGGTTGGCAGGGGATCTTTCAGTATAAATAGTATCCCCACCTTCTAGTCTTGCATACTTTTTCTTCAGATTGATAATTGGGTACATGTATTGAGTGCGTATTTGGCTCTAAGGAGGTGAGATGCAGAAACAATTTTAGGTCATTTATGCTCGTTTTTATGTTTTGGTGTCCTTATGTAATTTGTATGCTTATATTTGTGTTCAGGTGGGTTTTTTTTTAAATCTCCCCTGTGCGACAAGTCAGACGGAATGGTCCTACTCCGGGGGCATGTTCTTGGATTATGTGCGCGAATGCATTGATATGTGTACTTAATTTTTTTTTTTTTCCTGTTGAAGTTTTGTTTTGAAGCAGTTATAACCCTGACATGGCTCTACGCAGTCGGCTGGGCTTTAAACAATAATAAAAGAAAGGTGCTAGTGCTAGTGCTGCTGTCCGTGCTTTTGGTGGCTGTGGTCAGGCCAGACCCGGTGGAGTGGGTGGGCAGAAAAATGATTGGTGGTGGCGGTGGTCATGCTACGAGCGGGGTTGGCACTGCTCGTTTTTGTCGGTGGTAGTGGTGCAGCGAGAGGATTACGAAACTGGACCCTAGCTGCCCTATCTAGTTGTGTGTCTTCTGGAATAAGTAAGCTTCCGTCTCCAGCCTATGCTGCCCATCCCTTATCCACTCTAAAACCCAGGCTTCCGGACGTGCTGGTGCTGGAGGAGGTGCAGGTGGAAGAAGTGCAGCGGGAGGATTACGAAATTGGTCCCTAGCCACTCCTATCTAGTTGTCTGTCTTCTGGAATAAGTAAGCAGCCTATGCTGCCCATCCCTTACCCACTTGAAACCTGGGCTATCGGAGGTGCTGGTGCTGGAGGAGGTGCAGGTGGAAATTGTGCAGCGAGAGGATTACGAAACCGGTCCCTAGCCGCCCTTTCTAATCGTTGTCTTCTGGAATATGCAAGCCCCCCCACCTACGCCTACCCCCTCCTCACCCACTCTAAAATACAGGCTTCCGGAGCTGGTAGTGGTCCACAAGGCCGCAGTGGGGTCCTGTCTCTACCCCTGCGTTGTCCATGGCCGTCCATCCTTTGCAAGTTGCAACAAACCAAAAGACACTAGCATGCCGTATATCTCAACTGCAATATATCAACGATACCAACAAGTAAATTGTGAAATGTAGTTAACCAGTCATGCATCCAGGTATCCTATTAAAACTGAAAATATTTTTAGTTAGTACGCTACCACTTACTGGGACATGTCTCCAGTTATGCTCTTGCTCATGGTCCAGATATAAGTGTAGCAAGGACAGTTTGGGTTGCCGGGGGATCTTTCAGTATAAATAGTATCCCCACCTTCTGGAAATTCTGTGCTAGAAATTTTCTCTTTTCTGTCACTCTTTGTTTCTGCCTTGTTGCCTTGCTTTCTGTCATTTCTACTTTTCTTTCTTACTAGTCCCATTCACCTGTATTTCGATAAAGTCTTTTATACTTTTTCTTCAGATTGATAATTGGGTTCATGTATTAAGTGCGTTTTTGGCTCTAAGGAGGTGAGATATGCGGAAGCAATTTTAGGTCATTTATGCCCGTTTTTATGTTTTGGTGTCCTTATGTAATTTGTAGGTTTTTAAAAAAATTTCCCCTGTGTGCAAGTCGGACGGAATGGTCCTACGCCGGGGCATGTCCTTGGATTATGTGCGCAAATGCATTGATATGTGTATGTAACCCTCCTTCCGTTGAATTTCCTACACTTCAAGAGGGTATCGGGGAAAAAAAGAATTGTGGATTCGAAATAGAAATATTTTTTCGATAAAGTCTTATACTTTTTCTTCAGATTGAGGATTGGGTACATGTATTAAGTGCGTTTTTGGCTCTAAGGAGGTGAGATATGCGGAAGCAATTTTAGGTCATTTATGCCCGTTTTTATGTTTTGGTGTCCGTATGTATGCTTATAATTATTTGTAGTCAGGTGTGTTTTTTAAATCTCCCTTGTGCGATAAGTCGGATGGAATGATCCTACACTGGGGGCATGTCCTTAGATTATGTGCGCGAATGCATTGATATGTGTACTTAATTTTCTTTTCTTTTTTTTTCCTGTTGGTTTTGTGTGTTTTGAAGCAGTTATAGCCCTGATATGGCTCTGCACAGTCGGCTGGGCTTTAAACAACAATAATAAATAAAAAAAAAATTAAAAAGTGATCATCTCCAGCTTGGATGAATAGGACAGACTAGTTTTACCTGTGAAACGGGCATGCAGTAATGAAGTGGTCTGAAATCTGATTAGACGGTGGATGTGAGTGGCAGTCCTTAGCACAACTGAAGCACATAAAGACTGATGATGGCTGTGGCTCAATAGTCGCTGCTTTTTTACCCGTAGTATGGAAATACTTTATAAAGATAAATGAAGACTAAAGCCAAATGGACATTATGTTTAAATAGCCATGAATTTGTCGCAATTTTTCTTGATTCAGGACATTTTTACCCGTCCATCCTGGATGCAACAGATATAAGATTTTTGGAAATGCTGGTATTTGCTTTGATTCCTTTTAGGTGGGGGGGGGGGGGGGGGATTAGGTGAGCCGAGGATCATCATTGTTAATGTTACTTATGTGGGCACCAGTATGGTTTTTCATTTCATCTCGAGTATGTGAATACTTTATTTGTTAAACCTAAATTGGCTCAGGTACGCCTGCATAGAACACTTCATTTTAAAATTGGATTAGCTCAGGTACAAGGAGTAGTATTAAGTTCTCTTTTTGGTGCCCTTAGTATTTGGAAGTACCTGCTACATATTACATTTTTTTTCTTTTGGAGTGGGGAGGGGGGGGGGGGGGCATAATTCATTGCATATGATTTTTGTTGAGCAAAGTTTCTTGAAGCCGAAGACCACAACAGCACATCTCTCAGGGACTCGATGTGGCCTTCACCAGATCCAGCTGCACTGTCTGACCTACTTTACATCTGCTTTTTGTTCGTTTGGGAAGGGGAGGGGGCTGGAGGGAACCCAGACTGATTACATGTAAATGAATCTGCAAATGTATATAGTAAGTTTCAAATTATTGTCTTTGTGTGAATGGTGGTATGGCAGCTGTTTACCTCTGTATTTGTGTACAGTTGTATTTTCTATGTGTACACACAACACTTGGCAATGAACATTATCTCCCTGTCACAACAACCACGGTTTTATCATAACCCAATGACAATGTTAATCATATGACTTATTGTCTCAGCTTGAAGCTGGATCTTTACCAAATTTGGACCTATTTTGTCAAGTGCTTTGAAACCTGAAACAAAATGTCTGCCAGCTTTCAAGCAATAGTGCCTATCTTGTTATATTAGATATATTAAATAAATGCTCAAATTCTATTTTTGTTTTCTGGTTCATAATTGTTTTAAAGTGAACATACATAGGCCATCTTAATGTAAGTTGATCAATACATACTAACAGTCCAAAACAAGACGGTGACGTCTCGGTGGAAAATATGATGCAAAACATACTAACGGTTCAAATGACAAGATAAACACACCAACAGTCCAAAGACAACATGGTCAAAACATACCAACAGTCTAAATGACAACATGTCAAAACATTCCACGTCACACAACACTGTCAAAACAAACCAACGGTCCACATCATACACAATATGGCCAAAACACCGTCATTCCACATCACACCATAGCCAAAACACCGTCATTCCACATTACAACATAGCCAAAACACCAACGGTCCACATACACATGGTCAAAACGTACCAACAGTTCACACATCACACTGACCAAACAAAAGTCCGCATCACACATGGTCAAAACGTACCATCATTCCACATCACAACATAGTCAAACCTACCAACAGTCCACATCGCACACACAATATGGCCCAAACGTCCGCATCACACGTGGTCAAAACATACCGTCATTTCACATCACACAACATAGTCAAAACATAACAAATGTCAAGATGGTCAAAATAAACCAACCATGCATATCACACAGCATAGTCAAAACATACTAACATTCCACATATATAGTATGATCACAACATACCAACCATGACATCACACAACATGGTCAAACCAACAGTCCACACCATACGGTATGGTCAAAACATCAACTATGCATATCACACAACATGGTCAAAACACCACAGTAAAAAAAAAAAACAACGGTAAAAAAAACAGTCAAAACGTACCAACAGTTCAAATGACAAGATGGTCAAAACATAACAGCCTCACACAACGTGGTCAAAACATACCATTTCACACACACATGGTCAAAACATACCAAGTCTATATAACATTGCCAAAACACCAACAGTCCACATCATACACAACATGATCAAAACATACCAACAGTCCACATCATATACAACATGGTCAAAACATAACAGTCCACATACATGTACACAACAAAGTCAAAACATACCAACAATCCAAACCATACACAACATGGCCAAAACCTACCAAAATTCCGCATCACACAACATGGTCAAAACATACCGTCATTCCACATCACACAATATGGTCAAAACATACCGTCATTCCACATCACAACATGATCAAAACATACCGTCATTCCACATCACACAACATGGTCAAAACATACCAAAGTCCGCATCGTACAACACGGTCAAAACGTACCGTCATCCCACATCAACATAGTCAAAACATACCAATATTCCACATCACACATGGTCAAAATATACATTCCACATCATACAGTATGGTCAAAACATACCAACCATGCACATCACAACATGGTCGAACCAACAGTCCACACATACAATATGGTCAAAACATCAACCATGCATATCACAACATGGTCAAAGCATACCAACATTCCACATCATATAACATGGTCAAAACATTCCACATCACATAACATGGTCAAAACATGCCTACAGTCAAAAAACCATGGTCAAAACAGAAACTCCAAAAACAGTCAAAACGTACCAACAGTTCAAATGACAAGATTGTCAAAACATAACAGCCTCATACAACGAGGTCAAAACATACCATTTCACACACATGGTCAAAACATACCAAGTCTAATACACAACATGGTCAAAACATACCAACAGTCTAAATAACATGGTCAAAACACCCAACAGTCCACATCATACACAACATGGTCAAAACATACCAACCGCCCACGTCACAGAACCTGGTCAAAACATACCAACATTTACACACAACATGGTCAAAACAAACCAACATTCTACATCACACAACATGGTCAAAACATACCAACGTTCCACATCACACAACATGGTCAAAACATCCTAACAAATGTCAACAAGATGGTCAAAACATACCAACATCCACACAAACATACCAACAGTCCAAATGACAACATGGTCAAAACATACCAACCGTCCAAATGACAACATAGTCGAAACATACCAACAGTTAACATCACACAACATGGTCAAAATATAACAGTCCAAATTAACATAGTCAAAACATACCAACAGTTAACATCACACACAAGATGTCAAAACATACCAACGATTCAAATGACAACAGGTGGTCAAAGCATACTAATAGGGCAAATGACATGGTCGAAACACACGAACAACTTCAGAGAAAAATATGATGTTCGAAGCAGACTAACGGTCCCAAAGACGTTCAAATGGTAAAAACTTTCTAACAGCTTAAAAACAATCATACCAACAGTATCACCACACTCGGACTCTCACACGCACACACATATGAACACACACATACACACGCCAACAGCAGAACACTCAGACTTGTGCACACACGCACTTGACAACAGCAGAACACACGCACAAACACTTGCTCACACACTACTAGCTCCAACACTTGTTCACACATACATTTACTGTCTCTCCTCTGTCCATCCTTTCCCACTCTCTCTCTCCCATTGGACACGCGCACACATTTTCACTCACTCACAACACACACATACTATCATGCACATAGCATACTCGCATGCACGTACACACGCATGTACACGCATACTCATGCACACACACACGCATGCACATCCCAAGCTTACAACACACAATATGAACACAAACTCGCACGCACACACACACACGCACACATGTAGATCTACATGCATATGCACATGCACACCCAAACTTACAACACACAATACGAAAACAAACTTATGCACGCACGCAAACACACACACACACACATATATATATATACACACACACATACACAAGACACGAACACACCACACATGCATACAATCACACCATCATGAGTATTTGTGACAGCATAGGTACTTTGTTTTGGATACAATGAGCCGATTTTTCCCCCTCAAGTATTTCTAACAAGGACACCAAAAAGACGTGTACACCTTGAACCTGAGCTAACCCAATTCTAAAATGAAACCAAGCAAAACGTGTGCTCTATATAGGTGCCTGAGGCAGATTTAGCAACAAAACCAAAAAGAAACAAATATATACCCTGGTTTGGTTCAAGAAAGATAACTCCGACTTCAAACGGCTTCCACACAGCAAGATGTGATTGAATTTAGATTTTCGACGTTTTCTGTTCAGTATCGACAAGGAAAACTTTTGCACTGATTAGCATGTATCGTGACAAGAAAATGTGAGGGATAGGTCAGACCAAAAGCAACATCAAACTAAATCTTGGATTCGTAAAGACAGATGAAGCGACACGTGAAAAAATTAACGTAGGCCTACATGTTCAAAACAAATTCAGTGCTCTGGAAGACGTTGGTGACAGTGAGGAACAATGGACAAAGTTGAGAAACTCGATAAATACAGCTTGTGAAGAAATCCTTAGAGCAGATAGAAAAGCAAAAAAGAACTGGATGACAAAAGAAATTCTAGGCTTGATGGAAGAACGGAGAAAGGGAAAGGATTCTATTCCTTGTCCTCACACACACACACACCCCACACCAGATATCAACACACACACGCGCGCGCGCACACACACACAAAAATGCAGACGTACATGCAAACACTCATAAACAGGATTCATACATTTTTCGTGTCAGATGGAGTATCCACTTTTTGCCCTGAAACGGACCCCTCAAACATGGGACGCATCGAACCGGACACGCGAACTGGGACGCGTCGAACCTGGAACCTATCGAACCTGGGACGTATCGAGATGTCCCCCACTAACACTACCAGATAATTGAAGTATTGAGGAGTTTTAGGGCCGAAACACTTGAGGGGACGGTGGCTTGTGTGTGGGGGGGGGGGACGGGGAGTGATAGAAAAAGCTTCTCTTTGAAGACCTGCTGTCCAGCCCTCCTCAGTTTCTTGTTACGAAAATAAATAAATGATTAATACTGTTTAACAATTTTAGAAAAAAAAAAAAAAAAGACGTGTGTTCATGGTTTGAAGTTGTACGTTAAACAGCTAGATTCTATGTGGTTATTTTCAGAAAACGCAAAAATAAAGTAAAACACGTAGGCTACTTAAATATAACAAAAAGAGACGCACAAATTTTCAGCCAACTGGCATTATTATCAAGAGCAAATAAAAGACAACGAACAAAAATATACAAAATTTAGGAAGAACAAGCAAGTTGTAAAAGTAAAGATTTGCATGGTGTTTCGTCAAGCAACAGCAATTAACAGGCGTTCTGACCATTTTGTGTGATTGTGGTTTCCTATAATTGTTTGACCCAATGTCCACAGACTTGTTTGTGTAACAAACTCATCAAGCCCCTAAATTATATTTCTATTGACCCTAGGCCTTACTTTTGCGTTCATTTTATGAGAAATTGGCCTTCGATCAAATCGAAGTCTTCAAACATTTCTTTATAGAAGATTGGGAAGGTTATTCACCAGAGAATAACCTAGCCGAGTTTCATCCGCAGTGGCAGTGTTATTAAAACTTCATGTACAACTAAAGCATATAATAAAAAAAATTCATGAAATTTGAGTGTTTTTATTTTACATATATCTTTTTTAATCAATTTAAATATGAACTGTCTTAATCAACTTTATTTGACATATAATAAGATGTATTTTTTCTTTTTATATTTTGAGTCAATATTTGAATCAGATGTAAAAATGAACATATTTAACAATATTTAAATTTGATGTTAAATAAAGCGACTTGCATTCAATTGATATGTTCGGTTCTAAGAGCACGCAATTTTTCTTTTTCTATGTTCTGTATAAATTAACAATGGTAAAGTCTCATATGCCACAAAATCATCATGGGTTATTTCTTAGTGGTACCTGTTGATTAACCTAAACTTTAAGAATTATCGTTAAACAGAAACACAGTGCAATTCGAATGGATCATCTCCCCTGCCAGGAACGGCTCAGTCAATGACTGAACGTGAATGAGCGCTTTCGACACACTCGGCACATATTGTACCCACAACCATTTTCCCCCAGTGGTTTTATACGATGAAAGTTAAGAAGAACTGGTTCAAGCTCAACGTGTTTGTGCACACACAGACATCAGCATGATGTACTGCAAATACACATGCTCGCACGCGTACACACACACACACACACACACACACACACACACACACACACACACACACTCCCCCCCCCCTCTCTCTCTCACTCTCTTGCGAAAGTAGGAGAAAGATAACTATGACTGATCTAACGATAAGAATAAATAACACACACACACACACACACCCGCACGCACGCACGCACGCACGCACGCACACACACACACACATAGACACAGGCACAAGCACAGACAGACACACACACACACAACACACACACATAGTGAAAAGACGTTAAAATGAAAGAACGAACACACACACACACACACACACACACACACACACATTATATATATATACACACACACACATACACACACACACACACACACACACACACACACACACAACACCCGTGAACTACAACAATGACTGATCTAACCATCGACTGACTAAGTGACTGGCTGATTGATTGAATGGTTGTTTGGCTGTCTGGTTTATCAATCAATTGATTCAGCGATTAATTCACTCATTCATTCATTCGAAATGCGGTGTGTTTGTCTGTGTGTGTTTGTGTGTCTGTGTGTGTGTCTGCATGTGTGTGCGCTCGCTTGTGTGTGTATTGTTGTTATTGTTGCTGCTGTTGTTGTTGCTGATGTTATTGTTGGTGGTGATTTCTTGTTTTCTTCTTCTGCTTGTTGTGAGTATTCATGTAGTCTACTGTGCCTTGTCAACCGTTTCTATTCTCTCTCTCTCTCTCTCTCTCTCTCTCTCTTACACACACACACACACACACACACACACACACACACACACACACACACACACAGATAGAGAGAGATAGAATGTGTCTGCCAGTGCTGCTCAAATTGTCATGTTTTTAATATGATTTAATATTCATTTTAAATTTCCAATGTACAACTATCAACGACTTTGGACAGGATGCTGATGTGACAAATCACTGATCCATCATCAGTCTCATCAAAGAATTATTGATGTATTGTGCACCGCTAATGACAAATTACATGTAGCAAACATTACGCAAGCCCAAGAGAGCAAAAGCAAAATTGTCTCCCTTGCAATAGTAAGAATAGAGAACTGGAAACAGAACAAAACCAAGTGTACAAAACAGACCTTTCTCTCGTATACCTTCCATCTGGAAACTGAGGGGAAAAAACAAGTGAATGAAATAATATTAATAATTAATAATCACAGGAAAAGAAGTAGCTGTTGAATTCATTGTTGGGAAAGAGGTGGGATTTTAAATTGGATTTAAAAGCAGAAAGGGTAGATGCTATGTGAAGGCAGAGCAGAAGTCTGTTCCAGGCTGACGGTCCTGAGACAGTAAAAGAACGCCAACACTTGATGTTTTAAATCTAGAGACCTGAAGGGAAAGAGTGTCTGAAGCTGAGCGCAAGCTGCGAGCTGGCATATAAATGTTGATATTGTTGCAACGATATGATGGAGCAGACTGGTGAATAGATTTGTAACACAAGGTATCCAGCTTATATTCAATTCTTTTTAAGACAGGCAACCAGTGAAGAGAGCGAAGAAAGAGAGGACTGATGTGATTAAACTTTTTCTTTTTGAGGACAAAACGAGCAGCTATGTTTTGTATGCGTTGCAGACACAGGAGAAAAGAAGCTGGTAGACCTTTCCCTAATAGTCATTTAGTAAGCGTAAAATACCCCCTATCTGGAAAATCCCCTGCACTATACCTGTACCAAAGAAAACACCTGTACCTTGTATAAATGATCTTTGTCCCGTGGCCTTAAAGTCTAAAGGGATGAGAGTGTGGTGTTAGTCCACTTTCAGGAACTTGCCAATTCCTTTTTAGATCCCCTTCAATTTGTGTAGAGAGAAAACAAAAGTGTAGATGATGCTATACTGAGTTTTGTCTTGAACAAAGTGTGTGAATATCTAGACAACTTTATAACTATGTCCGACTGATGTTCTTTGATTTTTCTAGTGCTTTTAATACTGTTCCATTTCACCAAACAAACACCAAATACAAAAAATTGGACAAAAAGACTAAAACTTCACTGCTGCTTTGTCCAGAGGGAGAAAAGTACTAGTTTTTGTATTTGTTGTTTGTTCCTTTGTGACCTTACATTCACGTTTGACAAAGGCCAGTTAGCCAAAAATTTGCGCATGTCTTGTCTGGTTGTCTTAAATGTGCGTTCCGATTCTATTTTCGTATTTTTTCTGGTTTGTGTATTATACGAGCCTCAGTGCAACCAGTGATGATAAAAGATGAACTGGAGAGAATGATGTAAGAAAAGTAAGGAAGCAGTCTTGTATTATTCAGTACATAAAGCAGCAGGTCTGACAACTTTTACACACAACAAAACCCGTCACTTGCTTTGAGAGTGTAGGACCTTCCATTTGTTCAAGGACCTAAATACTGACAGAGCCGCTCTGTTAGCTGTCGCGGGCTTCAGTAGCTCAGTTGGTTAAAGTCGGATTCACATGCTAATGGCTGTGGGTTCGAATCCCGGGGTGCGCTACATTAAAGCTAACCTTCTCACTGTTCTATCTGAACATTAGAGTTGTTCTGGTGGTGTCAGTACAGGATTAGTTAAGTCCACCTTCCCCCATTCCCCTGGGATGGTCATTCCCGTCGGCTGTATCACCTGAGGTTGGTTGTTGATGTGAAAACTGAACCAAATCAATCTGTTGGCTGTCTGTCGTAATACCTCAATCATTCTGGATGTGTCAATTTAGTGTTTCATAGGTCCCTTCCCTCCCCTACCCATTTCAAGTCTTTGCCAGCACATAAGGTATTGCACAAGAATAAGAAGTCTGCCCGGTAAAAATGATGGTGGATTTTGGTGGAGCACATATGGAATTGTCCGAGTTCACTGAATTCCTCTTGATCGAACGTCAAACTCAGAAGGGCTGCTCCTGCTCGCTCAAACAACAGGGAAGTTTTTTGTTTTGTTTTGTTTTGTTCTGCTTTCCCACAAGGTTTGTGTTTGTTATTTGTTCTTTGTTGTCTTACGTTTAAGCTTGACAAAGGCCAGATGGCCGAACATTTGTGGTCTTCTCTTCTTATATTTTAAATAGGCGTTCTGACTGTATTTTAGTCTTTTTCTGGTTTCTGTTTGTTTGAATGCATGTGGTCACACTTGTTTGGGATTTAAGCTTCTCTGTTTGCTCTTCCTCCATATACACCCCCTCTCACTCAATCCTTTTGTTTGTTTGTTTTTGCTTAAAGTCACTTAAATGAATAAACATTAATACAATGGTCACAACCAAAGAGAAGACACACAACTTGAACAATTAAGTAAAACCATATACATTTCCTCAACACATAATATTTCATGTATACATAAATATATACATGTATATACAGTATTCTCTTGATAAGTTGACCTCGTGGGAACCAAAACAGAAAAAAAAAAGAAAAGAAAAAGTTGACATGTCTGAAGATTAACTTATTATGGATAGATTGAATGTCAATTCTGAAAGAAGGTGGATTTATCCGAGGTATGCCTAAGAGACATGGGAGTAAATATTGGTGGTAGAAACCTGTCAAATTTACGCTACGCAGATGACACAGGATTACTGGCAGACAACATTACAGGCTCTAGGAGGATCCTGTACAGGGTAGACCGGGTTGGAAAGGCAGCTGGGCTGGACTTAAATTCAAAGAAGACAAAGGTTATGCATGTTGCAGGCAAATATAACACTAGACAGGACCAGATCATGCTAAACCAAGTCCCTCTAGAAAATGTCAAGGACTTTAGATATTTAGGTTCAGTCAAGACACACGATGGAACATGCTCAAAAGACATAAAGATGAGAATTGGAATGGCCAAGAACAGTATGGTTCAATTGAACAATATTTGAAAAGACCACAGCATAACAGCAGACCTTAAGATAAAACTCTTAAAATGTCTTGTCTGGCCAGTGATGTTATACGGCTGCGAGGCATGGACAATGAAGAAAGAGGATGAAAGACGAGTGGAAGCAGCAGAGCTGTGGTTTTACCGAAGACTGCTGAGGGTCAAATGGACGGATAGGCGCTCAAATGAAAGCATACTGAATGAGTTGGGTACTACACGCAAGCTTCTAGTACTCATACAACGGAGGAAACTGAAATATGTTGGACACGCAATCCGTAATGAGAGAACAGACTTGATGTCCACTGTCCTCCAAGGTAAAGTGGAAGGAAAGAGAAACAGAGGACGGCCACCTGCATCACTTGCTAGAAACATCACAAACATCAGTGGCAAGAAACTCCAGGAGGTGGTCAGACTTAGCCAAGATCGAGAGTGCTGGAGGCAACTTGTGAGGACATCATGTGCAGCGGCCAACACTGTTCCCGGTGACGCCGACAGGTGAGACAGGTGAGATGCCTAAGTCAACCTTTTCTCTCACTTAAGCAATGAAAACAATGACTTTCATTTAGGTAAGGATGTGATAACTTTCACTCATTCATGCATATCTGATAGTATATGATGCATGCTAATCATTATTTGGTTTTCAGTTTTATTTACTGGTTGACACTGATGTATGGCTATTTGTCACTACCACCACCACCACCCCACCAACACAGAATGAGTTGTAAGCCAATCTGAGAGAGAGACAGGAGAGAGAAAGAAAGAAAGAAAGAAAGAGAGAGAGAGAGAGAGAGAGAGAGAGAGAGAGAGAGAGAGAGAGAGAGAGGATGGAAAGGAAAGAGAGAGAGAAAGAGAGACAGACAGACAGAGAGAGCTTGATGTTTCAGATGTAACAAAAACATCTTAAAATTTAACACTCTTGCTGGAGGATCATAATTACATGTATTTTGTGAATCAAAATTGCTGCAGGCTATGTTTGCAATACATGTTTTGGGTATACATATGTTTATTGGCCTCTCTCTCTCTCTCTCACTGTGTTTTCGATTCTCTCTCTCCCTCTCTCTCTCTTTCTGTCAGTCAGTTGTGTGTGAAGGAGAAAGGAGGAGAGGGAGAGAGTTTTAAAACTTTATAACAAGCATATTCTGCAGTTTTTTCCTGGTGTGTGTGTGTGTGTGTGTGTGTGTGTGTGTGTGTGTGTGTGTGTGTTTGTGTGTGTGTGTGTACATGTATGAGAGAGTGTGTGTGTGTGTGTTTCTGATGTATGTGTGTGAGTGTGCGCGAGTGTGGGTGTGAGTGAGTGAGTGAGTGTGTGTGTGTGTGTGTGTGTGTGTGTGTGTGTGTGTGTGTGTGTGTGTGTGTGTGTGTGTGTGATACAATGCGCACCTACGAGAAACACGTTCGGTTATGTGATTGAAAACAACGTAACACCGAATTGATATTTGATACACAATTTAGGAACAACCCTGAATAGAGGGACACGTCAACTTTTGGTGATTGATGATTCGTGAACGAAAAGTATCGATTGACTGTTGACACGTAACACTTGAGGAGAAAAGAAACGTGTTGCCGCAAAGTTGTAAAGGGGGTGTGGCTGGTGGTAATCTAAGCACATCGCCAACGTGGTTCCTCACAAAATCAACTTCCGCCGGATTGTTGCAGACCAGGTTTGCATGCTGGGAAATTTAATTATAGTGACCAATGAAAAGAAGCCAGGTACCATTGTCGCTCCGTACTTGGTTTTCATTGATTGGTTCCAAGGCTGTTCGTGGTGATTGGTGATTGGGTAAAATCACCAGCGGAAGGGGTTCCCTTGAAATTGCCAGGACAGCAGCGTGCGTGGTCGGACGCTGATCAGTATCGAACATTTCTTCAAATAAATAAGCCTCCTTCGTTAGGAGCCGAAATCTGTGATACAACATGAAGAAATTAATATTCCTGGGAGCCATTGGCTTGCTCTTTTTTGCAGGTAAGTCCGATAGACTTTGTCAAAGTCCACATAGAAATTTGCTTCTGACGTCGTAACGGTCTGAACAACGTCAATCAACGCTCTTGTTCTTGCACATGTCAATTTCACGAACAGGAATTCCCCAATCGTTTTTTTAAAAAAAAAGTTTCAGTTCTTGTTCATGCTGTTGTTAGTTTTTGTCATGTTCATTAAAGCACTGACATAAAAAGCTATATTGTAATAATGGAATGAGCAAATGGACATTGCACGATTTGATTATTATGAACTAATGAAGTTGATAAGTTGAAGATAACGCTTGAAACTTTGGGAGTTCGAGAACCGGTACCGTTAGCCATGGTGATGGTCGGAGATATCGCCTCGGCTATTGGTAAACAAAGAAACAGAAGTCAGTTTACGAAACCATTTGTGATTGCACTTACTTTGAAATCAACAGTAACAACAAATTAATTAAGGAATGGTTTACCGTGTAGATGTTGAAATAATCACCTCGAAAATATTACGGAAGGCAAAGTTAGGTTGGAAAAAAGCGAAAGGGGTGTGTCGTTCTGTCCCATTTGTATGCACGTGGCATAACGACGGCTGAGCCAAAAATGCATCGCTTTGTAGCCTTTAGATAAGTCCTCATGAGCACATTATCATTAACTGTATGATAGACTTTGTATACACACTTCTTTGGCTCTCTCAGTCTCACACACATACTGCATAGTTACACACTTCCATAGCTCTCTCTCACACACACACCCTTTCCAATTTGGCTCCTGTCACTCAGGCCTAGCCAGTGGTTTTATCATGACAAATGTGTCTTTATAGGCCTATTGCCAAATTTTATAATTGGTCATTGCTTCATTGCATTCAGACAAATCCATTTAGTATTTTTAAAATCAGACTTTGTCCGTGATGTGGGTGTGTATTAGGATTGTAAGGGCGGGGTGGAATGATACAGGCCTATAACATAATTGATGTCAGGCTAAACATTTCAGCAGTAGGTTATTATTGACATGTAATTAGCCTAACCCTTTGACTCCCGCACCCTATCCACCACCAGCAAAACTTTAACCCATGACTCCCTCACCCTATCCACCAATTTCCAGCAAGAAGCTGGTAGATAGAGTGAGAGAGTCATAGGGTTAAATTTTTGTTCTGCTGTCATGGTTGACAAAGCACGATGCTCGTGGATAGGCTAAGGGAGTCAAAGGGTTAGTGTTAGTCTAAATACTTCAGCAATAGCTTCCATCATTATCATTGACATAGGGCCTATAACATAATTGATGTTAGGTTAAACATTTTAATTTTATTAATAGCTTACATCATCAGTAGCTGTCAGGACAGTGATAATTTTATTCAAGTTGATTAAAGTTAGCCTATTGATCAGTAAAGGTTTATTTGTTTTTAGCTCAATTTTATGTTAATGGAATTGGAATGGAAGGTGTTGAGTAACCCCTGCCTTTGACAATTTTGTCATTTCTCTTTTAGGGGCTGGCTGGCTCCTGTAATAGAACCCTGGTCTCAAGATCTGATATCTCGGGTTCACCCTATCATTTCAATACCTAGCCAGCGCATATGGTTAATTGCACAGGCTCAAAGAGTCTTATCTGCAGACAGATGGCATATTCGGGGCATGATGAATCCTTTGTGAATAACCTTTAATCTTTAAACTTCTCTCTTCACTAGGGAAGGTATTTTGGTAACTGCTCTGGTTTTCTGGAGTTCAATCTCTTTGATTGTTTTGACAACAGCTATGTTTGTACAGTTTGAAAGGATGAAGAGGAACTCCCTGAACCCTGTACCTCATATGTGTGTAGGCTCATAATGAATAAGAATACCTTTTGAATATGACATTGTTTTCTACAACCTCCTGTTGCAGTTCATCTTGTACTTTACACAGTAAAATCTAAGAGAGGTTTTTATTCCTTCCATTTCATAAGGATGATGTATTATTTACATTTTATGATATTTGGGTTTTGCCAGTATATAAGGCCTAGGGACATGTGCCAGTGCGTATTGTTATTGATTTGCAACATTATGTGATTTATATTTGTATATAATTGTAATATCTTGGGCTGTCATAACTTATTTTGAAGACATTCAAAGTGGAGATAACATTTCATCTTGTACTAGAAGCTGAACCGTATGTCAGACCTGTGTGTTGTGTTACAGTGGCTGTGAAGGCTGATGAAGAGGCGGGCACAGTGGATATGGACATTGGCAAGAGCATGGAGGCTTCACGAACAGATGATGAGACGTGCAAAAGTAAGCTTCAAAAAGAAAATATCTCATTTATTAAGTGCCATTACTATTGTGACTGCCATTTTGCGATTCTCATGCACTCACCACTGTGATATTGATATTGTGTATTGTATGAAGCATGGCCTTTTGACTGCTATGGCTTATACTATGGATATCAGGTGTTGGAATCCAAAGTTAGTTTGTTGAATAATCTGGAGAATGAATACGAGAGGCCTTTGACTTCTTAGCTGTGTGAGTGTATTATGATGTATATAGGCCTGTATTCCTCAAAGGAAGGCAATATGTATGGAAGTAGTATGAGAACAAAAAATAGGCTGCTGTTTCTGTTTTGTTTGTGGATATGTATTTATAATGTGTGTGCCTGTATAAGGGTGTGTGTGTGTGTAGAGAGAGATACAGCATAGGAAAACCTGGCTAACTCGCAGGTAGCCCGTATATTTCAGTTCAAGTTTTCAACATCTTATCCTAATTTTCAATTTTCACGAGTTGATTGGTGTAAAGACCTTAAAGCGATTAAAAAATTAAAAAAAAAATTATTGAGTTTATTACTTCCCTGTAAAGAAAAAAGCACTTTCACTGTTTCAGAGTTTTCACCATGTCTAAAAAGAAAACAGTAACACTAACAGATAAATTGTTTCCTTTTCATGGATGTAGCCTAAATTTAGCATACAAACTTTGAAATTATAAAATGAACCAGAAAAACTTGCTTGAGCGTGGGCAGTTGCACTTGCTTTGGATTTTTTTATTATAAAATGAGTTAAAAAGGAAAATGTTGCACTTTAGGTGGGTTCTTCAATGTTGCAGGTTTATGTGTGTGCGTGCATGCATGCATGTGTGTGTGTGTGTGTAGAGAGAGAGAGAGATCACAATCACGTGACTGTTTATTTCTCTGTCAAACACATCTATATCTGATTTCCCAGGGAAAGTGTTGCCTCACCACCCCACCCCTCCTCATGGGCCCAAGTGATGTTCTGAGCATATATGTGTGTGTCTGTGTGTGTGTGTATAAAATTGTCAACAATGTTTACCAGACGCTCAGAGAAAGGAACATTTCTTTCATGGCCAGTGTTTATTTTACATGCACCAATTCAGTGAGTGCACGCTGCACTGTGATTGTGGTGTGTTGTGTCATCTGAGCCACCAAGATGGACTTGCCTAGAGCTGGTGTTGGTCATGTGGTGGTAGAAGCATTCTGTGACATTGATTTTGAACAGCATAGTACCACTCAGCAGTGACAGAGTGAAACTGGAACGGTCTAAACTAAAATTGTTCATCTGTGAGGTCAGCTCTTGACCCCAGGAGGACGGGTCACCTGATTGTATCACAGTGATTTACTGATAAGCATTTTGAGTGGCCACCAGCACCGTCCACTAAGTCGTAGACTGTAGGTCAGTGAGATTTTGTCAGCCATCCAGCAGGCACAACAGGGAGGTAGACTCAAAGACAGTGCAGAAGAATATACAGATGGGCCAGCTCATGTTCATTTTAATATTGCCTGTAATGATTATACGATTGTGTGGTGATTGTAATTTGTATTGTAATGACACAATGTATGATGATGGCAAAGATTGTGTGGTGATTGTACTGTAATGAGTCATTGTATGATGATAGTAATGATTGTTGTGTGGTAATTAGTGTGGTGATTGTAGTGTAATGATTCATTGTATGATGATGGTAATGATTGTTGTGTGTTGGTTATTGTGTTGTCAGAGAGGAAGAGGCTATCAACTTGTTTAAGTTGGATGGACTGTATTTGGTCCAGATGATTGTTTCATGATTGTAGGATGATTATATAATAATTGTGGGATGATAGTAATGTGATTGCAATGATTGTATGGTGATGATTATGTTAATAGAGAGGAAGAAGCCATCAAGTTGGACGGACTGAATGTGGCCCAGATGAAGGAAATGAGGGACAAGGCGGAGAAGTTTGCCTTCCAGGCAGAGGTCAACCGAATGATGAAACTCATCATCAACTCTCTCTACAAGAACAAGGAGGTGAGTGGAGACAGTGGGGACCTTGGCTATCTAACTGAATGTAACTGACAGACAAAAACAAACAAAGCAGACAGACAAGCAAAAATTCAAGGGAAATAAGAATGAAATAGGAGCATTTTTGTTTTTTTTATTGTTTTAGTAATGTATTTGGATGTTGTCTTGATTATATCTGTCTTCTTTTCTAATTGATATGGAAGGTTATCTGCTGGAATGGAGTATCTCAAAAGGAATATGGAACTTGGAAGGCAGATACACCCTCTTGGTCAGATTGTATTGTAACAGTGATGCAGGGATGCAGTTTGAGAGGGCTGCTGTCTTGTTATGGAAGTCAGATGTGAATATGTTGTGTTCCAACCAGATTTATACCAAATTGGACACAATTCATGAGTATCAACTGCCTTCTTTCACGATCACCAAATTTCATGAAAAGGCAGAAAAAAAAGAAGAAGAAATTGAGTGACCATTTGTAGTTCTTATTGTTTTTGTGCTTGTCACTAAGTGATGTACATGTTTTCTAAATATTAACATTTACTGTCGTACAGACTGACTGTGGTGCAGATATATGGTCATTAGCATGCTGACAAGGCTGATTTTATTTTTGTTCTTTGTGCTCAGATCTTCTTGCGTGAGTTGATCTCCAATGCCTCGGACGCCCTGGACAAGATCCGTTTCCTGTCTCTGACCAACAAAGAGGCTCTGAAAGCTACAGATGAAATGAGTATCAAAATCAAGGTGAGTGCTGTTAACTTGTAATAATTTGTACCTTTGATTCTATATTGTTATTGATGAACTACTTGGCATCAAAATCAAGATTAGTACTGTCTCCCTGATAATAGTTTTTACCAGTAATTGTATAGGCCAGTGGTTAGTAGCTGATAAAAAAATGCGTATTGTTACAAAATACTCTGAGATATGAAGTTTTTATCGACCACTAATGACTGGTAAATATTTCTGTGTTTTGCTCGTTGTTCTGTTGATAATTTTGTTTTATGGCATGGACAGTTTTATGTCTCTGCATGTGTGTCTGTCAGATTCTCTTGCCTCTTGGGATGTCTCTGTTCTGACTGACTGCTGTCTTATGTTCCCCCTTTCTCTCTGTTTACCATTTTTTAGTGTCCCAGCTGTGTGTGTGTGTGGTGGTGGTCTTTGATTTAATGTCTATTCACTAAGTGATTTTAGACAACAACAAAAAAAAAAAAAAAAAAAATGGGGGGGGGGGGGGGGGGGGGGGGATGATAAGAGGAGTGAAGAGAATATTTGAAAATTGTCAATTTTGAACTTGAGAAAAGATGATCCAGAAAACAACTGTTTTGAAGAGGGGAAGGTAAAACTAACAAATAATGTTATCATAATTAACGATTTAAACAAAACAAACTAACAAACAAAATTGAAAAATATCTGGAAGAAACGAAGAAAAAATAAAACTAATAATTGACTAACCATAACAGTGAACAAGTGAAATAACATTTTAAAGGTAATTCGCTATAGGACTTTTTGACAGGCTAACAAAAAATTCATACAGTAATGATGATGAGGCAAATATATCAGAAACTGTACTCATAGATAGTGTTGGAATATGTCGTTTTACCTTAACGCAAGAAAGAATATGACTATGTGTTATCTTCTTTCCACACAGACATACTATGTTCTTGGTGTATTTTGTTTTGAATGCATCAAGTTTCCATCTATACATAAGGGATTGTATAATTCTGCTGGCATGAAGCTGCTTAAGTATTTTGCTAACTTCAAAGTTCATGTGACAGTTATCATACTTTTTCTGTTTTAATTGGAACTGCTTCCAGACGTAGTTGTCTACTAAAGTGTAATTCTCGTGCAACGAGAGAGAAAGCTGGATATTGTTTGAATCTGGTGAGTTATTAGCTCCCCGTTTGGCAGCCCTGTCAACTTTATCATTATAACGAAAAGAACTATGAGAAGGTATCCAGCAGAAAGTAATATCAGTGCCTCTTAAAGATAAATTATGAATCAAGTGACTAATTTCCAGAATCATTTCTGATCTTGTTTGTAATTTTGATAATTCAAGAGCCTGAAGTACTGATTTTGAATCAACGCAAAAAAGTGTTTGAAAAATTGTCCTAGGAAGACTTATCATAAAGTTTAAAGCCATTAATATTGCAAAAAGTTCAGCTGTAAAGACAGATTTATCAAGTCCTATGTAGAAAGATTTTTCAATTTTGAGAGCAGGTATTAAAACGCTGAGCCTGCTTTTCTTTCAATTACTGATCCATCAGTGTAAATTTTCAAATGATCGGAATATAAGTCGTCAATATGACATTTAACCTGACTTGCCAGTAAGTTTACATTGTCTCCTTTTTTTAAGTTAGTGTGATGTACGTCAAATTGTGCTCTTTGGAGTTCCCAACTGGGTACTGGCGAAAAGGAAGGTCTTATAGATACAGGATCTACGTGTAGATCAATTCCTGAACCTTTCATGACGTCAGATGTGTATGTTGCAAGAGTGACCTGTGAAGATATTGATTTAGCTCTTTTTGGAAAGTCGGTATCTGATCTCAGTTTAATTTCTGTTTCAGAGATGTTTTCTACAGTGGTGTGTCTTAACAAAAATTTAGTAGAAGCGACTTTCCTTTGCTCATCAAGTGGCAACAGTTTGATTTCATTATATGTGCGAAGACAGGAAGCATGCATTGGAAGACCCAGTGCAAGTTTGAAACCTTTACAATCTATGCTCTGCAGTTTTTTCAGTAAGTGTTTCGGTGCACTGAAGAAGATTTCTTGGGCATAGGTTAATTTAGATCTAACAAGCGATTTACAAAGATGAACAAGTGTTGATGAATCTTGACCCCATGCCTGTTTGCGAACTATTTTTAAGAAATTTAAACTTTTTTGAGCTTTGGTTAATAAGTATTCAATATGCTGATTCCAAGATAATTTTGCCGTAAGAAAAACCCCTAAGAATTTAATTGACTCATTAAACTGAAGAAGAGTATCTCCCAGTTTGAAAGTGGGAATATTTACTGGGTTAGCTCCATTATTAAATAAAACTATTTTCGATTTTTCCAGGGATAGATGTAACCCATTTTCTACCATGTATCGTGCTATTTTATCAAGTTCTAATTGGTAGCATTTGCGTGTATAATTAATACAGCGCAAAGGAGTTTTCCTTTTCATATTTACCTGCATCCACATGCATAAATCGTCAGCATATTGAGCTAAAACTACATGCTTAGATACTTTACTGGGTAAGTCGTGCATTAATATCATGAAAAGAAGGGGAGCTATAACGGATCCCTGAGGGATACCCATTTGAAGGATTCGTTTCGTGGAATATACATTTTCAATCCTCGTTTGAAATACTCTGTTTTCTAAGAAACACTTAACATAGTCAAAAATGTGACCTGTCAGCCCAATACTTTTAAATTTAAATAACAATCTGGAGTGCCACACTTGATCGTATGCTTTCGTTATATCAAAAAATGTAGCTAAAACACATTGACGTCTTGCAAATTGTTGTTTTATGTTAGTAGTTAGCTTTGTTAGGATTTCTACTGGTGACCTGCCTTTTCGAAATCCTGCCTGATTTACTGGTATTATTTTATTCTTTTCACAATAGTGCATCAGTCTCTTTAAGATTATT
The DNA here is from genome assembly GCA_030674185.1 of Monoplex corrugatus. Lineage (NCBI taxonomy): Eukaryota > Metazoa > Mollusca > Gastropoda > Littorinimorpha > Ranellidae > Monoplex > Monoplex corrugatus. The sequence goes on from CM060312.1 coordinate 88,557,445, forward strand.
TTCTCCATTAGTTTACATACGTGTGATGTTAATGCAATTGGCCTGTAGTTTTTCAGATCGGTATTACATTTACCTGATTTTAGTACAGGAACCACTATTGTTTCTTTCCAGTTGTTGGGCATTTTCCCACTATTCCAGCATTTTTGAAATATGTCATGTAGCAAAATTATAAAATTTTCTGGTAAATTTTTCAGCATCTCATTGGAAATTGCATCTAGTCCAACTGACGTTTTTTTACTTGGAAGGGACTGAATGGCATCTTTTAATTCTTGAAGTGTGAGTGATGCATTTATGTAGTGAGTATTGTCAGAGGCAGGATCCTTATATACATCTTTCTTTTCTTCTCGTTCCCTATAGTCTCTACTAGAGACAGGAAGTCCTTCTACACGACAGGTATCAGCAAACACGTCTGCAAAAGCTTCTGCTTTTTCCAGTGAGCTAGGAAAAGGGTTATTTTCTAGCTTTACTGGAATTGATGGCAACTTAATCCCGTTTTTCATTAATTTTAGTTTTTCCCAAATCTTTATCATGTCTTTGTGGTCATTTACTTCACATTTACAAAAAGACGTCCAGTGTTGTTCTTTGGCTTGCTCTATGATTCTGTTACACTTAATGTTGGCACTTTTCATCGCTGTATGATTTTCAGGTGACCTGTTTGCTAAATAGATTTTGTATTTTTCTTTCTTTTCGTTCACTGCCTTTTGACAATCCTCATTCCACCAGACATTTCCATGATGTTTTCCTATTTTCGACACTGTAAGTTTTGGAATTGAAATGTTAGCAGCTCTTAACAGTGAGTTACAAAAAACTTCGTACATGTCGTTTATGTTCATTGCTTCAGATAGATCTGTTCTTGTCTTTTCAAGGATTGCCTTAAAACTGATCCAGTCTGCGTTTTTATAATTAAACTTGGGTAAACTATCTTGTGGCATGGCGTCTATTTTAGTAGTATGGTTTAGGGTAAGACGTATGGGGATGTGATCTGATCCCAACAAGTCATCCTCTGTTTGCCACGTGGCGTTTGGGGCTAGGGATGGTGAGATTAAAGTGAGGTCGATAGCTGTGGGTCTGTGGGTTGGTATATCGGGGATCCGGGTAACGTATCCGTTGTTAAGTAAATATAAATTGGAATCTACAATATTTTCGATCAACCTGTTGCTTGTGTGTGTGTGTGTGTGTGTGTGTGTGTGTGTGTGTGTGGTGTGTGTGTGTGTGTGTGTGTTTGTGTGTGTGTGTGTGTGTGTGTGTGTGTGTGTGTGTGTGTGTGTATGAGAGAGACAGAGAGAGTGTGTGTGTGTGTGTATGTGTGTGTGTGTGTGTGTAACAGTCCCGCTTTGTGTTTGTGTACTTGTGTGTGTGTTTATTTTTTGTGTGTGTCTGTCTCTCATTCTCTTTTGTTTTATCTCTCTGATTCTTCCTGTATCTGCACTCATTTCTTGTCAACTTACTGTGTATATTCCCCCTGAATCGCATTCTGTCTGTCTCTTCTCAACTTTAACTCCAACCCTGCGTCTTATTCTCAGGTCTTTGATGAAAATAATTTTCTCCAGCGTCATGGCATAGAGTACTTGGCGCATTTGTGCAGCCTTCTGTCTATGTAATGTTGGTAGATGTCTCACCACAGTCTTCACCACATGATTGATGACTGTCTTTGTTATGATGTATCACTTGCCTGTGCTGACAGTGATGGAGTGATTCAGCTTTCTTATATGTAGCATACCTTGATCAGAATTCAGAACGAGTTGAAAGTCATTCTGATGCATGCATAGTATCAAACTGTATTTGTAGAGACGTGGTCCTGTCTTTGCTGAGGCTGTGTACACACTATATGATGGGGAACAGTTGCTGATTTTTTACATTGTTCTTTGTGATCATGATAATTGAGAAAGTAGTGAGATGATTTCCATGAAACTGTACAGAATTGTTGGAGGTCTAAAGTACATGTTAGATTACAAAACATGTCAGTCTAGCCACACACACACAAATTTAGTAGTGCATAGTGTTGATGCAAATCGAAAAATTTGCAAACAAAAATTTGGACTTGTAAATACAGGAAAAACGATGAGATACCTATGTCATTTCCAATAAATGAGCTTGGTATGCCTGTCTTGTGGCAGTCTAAATACCATATTGCATATACGAGCAGTAGGAAGTGACAAAATTTGGCTGTCTGATTCTATAGCCCCCCACCCCCCAAAAAAAAAAATCAAATGGTCAAGCATGTAATAAAAAAAAAAAGAAACAAAGGGGTATAAAGGTGGTGCCCTTGGAATACAAAATGCAGTTACATCTCTTTAACTATTGAAAGAGTTGAACAGTATTTCCCAGAATGTCGCTGAGGGTTGTGCACAGACTTCCATTTTTACCCTGAATCAGGTTTGGGATAAGACTGTGAAGGGGTTAATGATTTGACCTGTAATGTTGCAGTTTCAGCATTTTTGACTGTTAAGAGATCAGGAAAATATATAAGACCTTATGTTTTCTAGATATAACATTTTGTATGGAGGAGGACACAAAGTGGGATCATCAGAACCTGTGAACTTGACAGACTCTCACTTTTCCTGTAACAGGCAGACCCAGAGAACCATGTGCTGCACGTGACAGACACGGGTATTGGCATGACCCATGATGACCTGGTGAAGAACCTGGGTACCATAGCCAGGTCCGGCACCAGTGACTTCCTGGCCAAAATGGGTGAAGCGTCTCCAGTAGAACTTAACGACCTCATCGGACAGTTTGGTGTTGGATTCTACTCCAGTTTCTTGGGTTAGTTTACTGGATTCACCTAATTGATTCCCTCACCTTATCCTGCTTTCAGCAGGAGGCTGATGAACAGCGGGTGTGGGAGTGAAAGTGTTTTAATGTAGAGGTGGTTTTTCAGCAAGGAAAGTGTCATATCCTTGCGAGTTTCTCTTCTAGCTTTTGTTCACTGTTAATCTAATCGTTTTGTATTTTGGGTAAGATTTTCAAGTTTTTTGTTGTTTTTTTTTTTTTGGTCAAATTCTCGCATATTAGTAAGAAGTGGGAACCTTTATTAGTTCATTTCCTTTGTCAGTGATTTGTCAGATGATCAAATTTTTGTTTCGTAAATCTGTTTTCAAATTCTTGGAAGGTGTTCTGTCCAAGCCTGTCTTTAAGACAAGTTTACAGATCTGTGATAAAATATGTGAAGGTTTTCACTTTGGCCATTTTGACCACCCAGACAGTTATAAAGTTTTTATAGCTTTATTCCCATCCTCATCACTTTGAACTAGTTGCTTTTGGACAACAGAAATGTTGAACACTGTTATTGTAGACTGTGACATAGAGTGTCCGGTGATGGTTGCAGTGGCTGACCGTGTGGTGGTGACTACCAAACACAATGACGATGTGCAGTATGTGTGGGAGTCTGACGCCGAGTCCTTCTCCATTGCTAAGGATCCAAGAGGCGACACTCTGGGCCGTGGTACCACCGTTAGGTGAGTGTTCACACCTTTCAGCGATTTGTGTAACTGTATCATGTCCCCATACTGATTTATAGAATCATAAGATCAGACGCGGGGATTAGTTCTGCAGGTGGCTTCTTAAGGGTCAAAAGGACGATATAAAAAAATAAAACATATGAGCGAACACACTGTCCCCAAGTCAATTCTTGCCGTAATTAAGAAGAAATACGAAATTGCTTCGCTATCGACCTTCAACACCAACATAATCGTAGTGACACTAGTTTATGAGGAAAACGTAGAGGTTAAAATAAATCTGGTGTAAAGCCACCTCTTATAATGAACATATCTTCAGTATCAGTTGAAGTGTTACTAGGTAGACTGAAAAGTAAATTGGAGAAGGCATTATGCGTCTGCTGTGTGTAAATTCATTCAAACTTGTGATGATTCTGTATGGATAAAGGTCAAGTTATCAACCTCTGTTGCCTTGTTGAATTTGAGGTCAGTATTTGTCAACTTGTTGCTTGACTCTCTGGATAAAGGTCAGAGTTTGTCATTCTGTTGCTTGTCTCTGGTATAGAGGTCAGAGTTTGTCAATTTCTGTTTGCCTTGTGTTCCTGGATAGAGGTCAGAGTTGTGTCAACCTATGTTTGCCTTTGTTCTGGTCTGTTTGTCTTCTTTTAAGTGTTTGTGTGGTCCTTGTCTAGTTGATTCTTTCGTTTTGGCTTTCCTCTCTCATCTTTGTCTCCCTCCTCAGTTGTGTGCTTTTTTACCTCTTTCCCTCCACTTGCCTCTCACAGCCCTACACAACAATCCTTAATTCCCTTCTGCTCCTACACTTGCTGCTAATCATCTACCCTACACACGCCTTAGATCCACCTCTGGTCTGTCAACGTCTGCTGTTGTGTAGGCTGTTGATGGTGACCACCACTTGTCGGTTGGTTATCGGAGGTGCTTAGTCATTAGTGTTGTAACAGCAGTAACTGGACAGGTAGTGCTTTGGTTCTACGTGGCAGTCACATGAAATGTGGCCTCATGTAGGCAGGACTGTTCATCTGGGGTATGTCTTTTGCTTTGTTCCGGACACTTCATTACATGTATTAATATATATGTAATACCTTTTCAACTTACTTGTAATGTTTGTGTTAGCCTGTGTACATGTGTAAGTGTATTTATGTTTGTGTAAGCCTGTGTACTGTGTAAATGTATTATGTTTGTGTAAGCCTGTGTACATGTGTAAATGTATTTACCAGTGAAACAGAATGCAGGAAAGTTTGGTCCTGGTTGCTATTATGGCTATATATTATATATGTGTGTGTTTGGTAATTACTGTTTTGTTCAGCAGTATTCTTTGGACTTATAGTTCATTATTTTTTTGTATCCCATTTTTTTGTCTTTGTTGCCTGTTGTAAATTTAACAATTTAATTGTTATTGTAAAGTTCTGTGAGCATGCTTATGGCTGGATGTTGGCACTACACAAATGGAATGATTATGATTATTTATGATTTGTCTGGTGAATTGAATTGACACTGCACTCCCAGGACAGCTCTTGATAATTATCATAATGTACTCCATGTGTTTGATGTGCATTTGTGTATTGCATGTCTGCGCATGTTTATGCATTGTATGTGTGTGTACAACTACAAGTGTATGTGCGCATTCTTGTGTGGATGCTCTGTGCAATGATAAAAATTAAATTTGTGTCTTTGTGTACAGTCCTAACCATAGCTGTCCTCAGACTTGAAATTTTCATGGATGAGTGATGTTCATAATCATGCTGTGATAAGATGTACCTTGCACAGTGTATGTGTCTTTGTGTACGTGTGCGTTCATGCACAGTCCTGCACGTAGTTTCAGGCTGACTTAACCCTTTGATTCCCACACCCTTTCCACCAACTGCAAAAACGTAACCATTTGACTCCCTCACCCTGTCCACCAGCTTTCTGCGGGAAGCTGGTGGACAGGGTGAGGGAATCAAAGGGTTAAGTTTTTGCTTTGTTAGCATGGTTGACAATGCAGGATGCTGGTGGGCAGGGTGGGGGAATCAAAGGGTTATGATGTAAACTTGGATGTGTAGTGGCTAGTGCTTTGCTATGAAGATGTAAGATGTAAAATTGATTTGTTTTATAAACCTTTGGTTGTGAGTGCACAGCTGTAAAGACATAACATACATTGCATTTTTTGTGTGTGTGTGTGTGTGTGTGTGTGTGTGTGTGTGTGTGTGTGTGTGTGTGTGTGTGTGTGTTTCAGTCTGCACCTGAAGGAGGAGGCCCATGACTTCCTGGAGCCTGGCACTCTGACTTCACTGGTGAAGAAATACAGTCAGTTCATCAACTTCAACATCTTCCTCTGGTCCTCTAAGGTGGGTATCACACCACACACACACAGCACACGCACACGCACCGCACACCACACGACACACATCATACACACACTACACACACACACCATGCACACATCATACATACACCACGCATGTACACCACACACACTCAGCCCATGAACAACTCTTTCAGAAGGCACAGTGCACTATAGTCAAACCGGGCCACATACAAAACATGAACAACACACACATAACACACAAAGCATGCGAACATGTGTGACAGACAGAGAATGCACACTGCACAAAAGTCAGACTGGGCCACATAGAAAACATGAATAACACACACATAACACACAAAGCACATGAACAACATGTGTGTGACACATAGAGAGTAGGCCTATACACTGCACAAAAGTCAGACTGGGCCACATACAAATCATTTGAACAGAAGGCAGAATGCATAACAAACAAAGATTGTATCAAGGTAGGCGGGGATGTATACATTACAGTTCCATAGGCCTTTTTTTTATGGACTGTAATGTAGTAATTGAATACAAGTCTTGGATGTGTTAATTGTTACTGTTATTTTTGCTTAAAGCCCAGCGACTGCATTGAGCCGTATCGGGGCTCTAATTGTTTCAAAACGCACAGAATACATCAACAGGGGAAAAAAAATAAGAAAAAGAAATTAAGTGCACGTATTGATGCATTCGCAGACATAATCTAATTTGATGCCCCTTGCGTTGACCACTCTATCCAATTTATCACACAGGGGATTTAAAAAACATCTGACATCCTGCAAAAACTTCAAAGAGACAAAAGGAAACTTCTCCCTTTGCATCATTGTGTTTACACACGAGTGTAGGTTGTGTAACTATTATTATGGATTGTCTGGTTGTAAATAAGAGAAGTTCATAACAATGAATTTGACAACATTTGGATTTTTGATAAGACCTGTATTATGTTTTATTTGTAAAGTAGCAGGTTTTGGTGTGTTATTCTTGTGTTGTGATGTCAACTTGTTGATGTAAGCAATGTATAATTGTATGTGGGCATGAGGACAAGGTGAGGGGGGTGGTGTGTGGCAGATTGAGAAGATTGTTGTGAAAGAAGTGTTTGTCAGACGTGTTATGAAAACTTTGACCTTTTTGGTCCCGTCATTTGTGCAGACAGTGGAAGAGGAGGAGCCTGTGGATGAAGACAGCCCAGAGGAGGCTGACACAGAGAAGAAAGAGGAGGATGAGGAGGAGGATGGCAAGGTGGAGGAGGAGGAAGAGGAGAAGGAGAAGAAGACGAAGAAGGTGTCCAAGACTGTGTGGGACTGGGAGCTGATGAACTCTGTCCGACCCATTTGGACACGCAAGTCAGTACTGCTATGATTGTAGTTATAGTGTGTATATATTGTATAACCCATGTGGACACAGTACTGCTGTCTTTGTAGTCATACTGTATGACCCATCTGAACGTCTTTGTAGTCATAGTGTCCCTGTTTGTTGTTCCGTCTGTTTATATCTACTTAGCTTTATGATCAGTTACCGGTTCTAATGTGTGCTTTGTAGCTAGCCCAGTTCTTGCTCTGTTATCAGATGTCTATCGGATCATTTTGTCTGGCATCAAAGCCATGCGAAGAGTCATTGTAGTTATATGGTCTGTTCTTTTCTTCTTTTTTTTTGTTCTTGTTTGTCCTTGTTCTATGACACCTTAATGGCATAGAAGCTGGCTGACTTTATAATGCGATGATGATGATGATGGTGATGATGATGATAATCATGATGCTATAGAGTTACATCTGGAACTGAGTGACAGGGCTATACTCTATGATTACTATCATGATATATCCTGGCATTAATCAGGCCTGTTGGTCAGAAGATTTGAGCAACACACTCGGTGATGCGTTGGTGATGGGGGTGAGACTCAACTGTGTGATCTCAGTCTTCGCAATGAGCCCACAGCACACTCAACGCTGGGTAGGAGCTGGTTAAAGCTGAAAAATCCCACAATGGTTTTTGAAGGTTCTGATGGGGATTCAAACCCACAACCCTCCAGTCTGTAGTCTGTTGTGCTGACCACTACACCATGGTGACTGATAGTTATGTGATCTTTTTCTCAAGACTTATGTGGTGTTCGTAATCAGACTATGTATTTCTTTGCTTGTTTTGCCTGTTGTAGTTGTTTTTTATTTTGAAGTGTTCAACTGTGGTGTTGGTGCATATGTGGAATCATCCCAGTGAAAAATTCGTGGCCATTCAAACATTGATCACACATGTTGTCTGTTTAAAAAACAACAACTTCAACAATCAATGTGTTGTATGTCAACTGTGTGTCAACACATGTTATTGTCATGCAGTTGATTATATGCCATATGCCCGGATCTAACTCTTGTAACAGTCACACCTGTCGGACTCCAGATTATGTCATGAGTGCAGTCTTGGTTGTACTCTTTATGCAAGAGTATGGTTCTGTCACGATGATAATCATGGGTGTGCATGTTGTTTTCAGGCCAGAGGAAGATAATACCAAGGTCTGCATGTCATACTAGGGGCATCCACATTATATTTTCAGGCCTGCAGACGAAGAAGATAACACCAAGGTCTACATGTCATACTAAGGGTATCCACATTGTGTTTTCAAGCCAGCGGACAGTCAGAGGAAGATGATACCAAGTTCTGCACATAATACTAAAAGGAGTATTCACATTGTGTTTTCAGGCCAGCAGACATACCAGAGGAAGATTACGCAAAGTTCTAGAGCTTTGTCAGCAGACTGTTATAAACTCTCGAAAGCATAATGATCAGTGTTTTACTAAGAAAATCATGATATTGATAACCTTGTTTAAATAACTAAACTGTAACACATGTCAATAAAGGTTATCCACACGATGTTTTCAGGCCAGCGGACGTATCAGATGAAGAGTACACAGAGTTCTACAAGTCCATCAGCAAAGAGAGTGAAGAACCCATGGGTAAAATCCACTTCACGCTGAAGGGGAGGTCACCTTCAAATCTATCCTCTTCCTGCCCAAACGCTCTCCCTTCGACATGTTCAACAATTATGGCAAGAAGATTGACTCCATCAAGCTTTACGTCCGTCGTGTCTTCATCACCGACAACTTTGAGGACATGATGCCCAAATACCTCTCCTTCGTCCGTGGAGTGGTGAGTATAGATCTGTTGGTTTTGTGTGTGTGTGTGTGTGTGTGTCAGAGAGAGTGAGTGTGTGTGGGTTTGTGTGTATATGTTTTAGAAATTTTCATTACTACCAACTTTGAGGATATAAATCTGCCTTAGAGCATGTTCCTTATAATGCTACCCAATTTTGAAGACAGGTCTCAACGTGTAAAAATCGTACTCCAGTTCGTAGCTTCGATGGCGTTCTGCCATCTTCGTCAGCGTCTATGCTGTCTGCTGAATTTACTCAATTCGCGACATGGGTGAACCCATTCACGAGATGATCAGAATGGTACACCGGCAGGGTGTAACGCCGTCCTGTTGAGCGGGGTTGGTGGCTCGATTGATGCTCTGACTCCGCTGACACTTTTTTCCTTGACATACTGCGACTTAACAGACCTTTATATGTTTTTATGTGTGTGTGTATGCGTGTGCATTAGACTGTGGACATGGTTACGTCATTGTGTGCTTGCTTTTAACAGGTGGACAGTGACGACCTGCCCTTGAACGTGTCGGTGAGACGCTGCAACAGAACAAACTGTTGAAAGTGATCAGAAGAAACTGGTGCGTAAGACTCTGGACATGATCAAGAAAATCGGCAAGGAGGAATATGACAACTTCTGGAAGGAGTACAGCACTAAGTGAGTCTTTTGTCAGACCCTGCCTCACCCTCCCTCCATCCATCACTTTCTCTGTTCTCTTTCCACCCACCATCTGTCCTTCCCACCTGTGTTGCTGCACACATGTGATTTTGATGTTTTTGTTTTCCCCCTTCTGAGGGGCTATGGGTTTGCGAATACACTAATCCAGGCAATCCAAATGTCCACGAATTCGCGGATATCCGCGAAAGGGGGGAAAAAAACAGAAAAAAAACCATTCCTTGAAGGTATGGAGAACCGGGACTGGGATTACCGAAACTATTCAAAACAAGCCGTAAGCGCATGCAGGGTTTTACTTTTGCAACTGTCTGCGCGATTTGCGCATCCTCTTTCACAAGCGTCACTCTCTGTGTTCCATCGACGCATTGAAATATGAGTATACGTAGGGACTTTGTTCCACTAAATGCTGACATCGATGAAGGCTTCAAAAATCGCTGGAAATGGGACTGGCTGCAGGAAGTGTACGATGGCAATAAGTTCGCTCGTTTCTTCGAGAAACTGAAGATTGCTGGTAAAGCATACTGCAAACTTTGCCGCTCGGAAATCAGTTACAAGTCCGGCGGTAAATGAGCACTGGTTGATGATCATCTGAAAGGAAAGCAGCACAACGACAGGCTCAGGACATCAAATGAAAATTTTCGTTTGTCAGGTGAGGCAAAAGAGAGTGAGGAAAAGTTGCATGTTTTGTTTATTGTTAACAATGTTTGTGCCCTTTTTTCTTTTATTAAAATACTTGATTTATCTTTCACCAGAGGGGGTTAAATTTCCATTTACTAGACTAAAATGCTTCAGCTTCTGGGGGCGTTGACTCCAGAACCCCACCAGGGGCTCTGCCCCTGCACCCCACCAGGGGGCCTATGCGGCACCCTGGACCCCCCGCACGGCTGCATTTTCCCAGCCATTCTGACACCCTTTAGTTGGTACCTTTCTGTCAGCCAGCATCGCTTGGAAGTGGTATTTTTAGCCAGGCAGGTTTGACCAAAATCCATCTCTGAAGCGCGTCTTGCGCTACAGCAATACTGACAAAGAAGGAATCTGAGTGCGGTTTTCTGTATGTTTTGTGAATTTGTGTAATGATCGAGAATTTTTTCATCACTTTACCTGGATGCATTCAGTGCTGTGAATACTCATTGTTCTGAAGAAGTGATCATTACTTTGATGCATCACCTTGTCTTTGAGTTTTAGTAGAAATTACTAATGTGATGATTGACTCATATCTCCAGGTGGTTGTTGTTTTGTTCAGTATAAAGTGAGATTATTTTCGTAGTAGTGGTGTAAGTATAGTGCAAGTTACAATCTTCACATGTTTTTGTCCATTTTGGCATGGTCAGATTCGTGATCTTCAGTGCTTTAACTTTCTCAACTTTCTAAAAATCGCAGTTCGTTCTCTGTTTTCACTCTTTTTGGGAGACTTGAATTTGGCTAAAATCGGGTGTTAGCTGTTGCCCGGCCGAAGCACGCCACCGGCTGTGGGTGAAACTAGGCCATGTGCATGGGCGCGCTGCACTTGTGTGTGTGTGTGTGTGTGTGTGTGTGTGTGTGTGTGTGCGTGCATGTGTGTATGTGTGTATGTGTGTGTGTGTGTATGTGTGTGTGTGTGTGTGTGCGTGTCTGTGTGTGTGTGCATGTGTGTATGTGTGTGTGTGTGTGTGTGCGTGTCTGTGTGTGTGTGTGTATGTGTGTGTGCGTGTGTGTGTGTGTGCGCGTGTCTGTGTGTGTGCGTGTCTGTGTGTGTGTGTGTGTGTGTGTTCACACAAGGAACGCATATCTCTCTCTCTCCCCTCCCACTATTGCATGCATTGTGTGTGTGTGTGTGTATGTGTATGTGTGTATGTATGTGTGTGTGTGTGTGTGTGTGTGTGTGTGTGTGTGTGTGTGTGAGTGTGTGTGTGTGTGTGTGTGTGTGTGACTGCTGCGTTCTTTCAAGATTTTTAGAGGGACTGAATGTAGAAAATGATTGAGATCAGCATCAAGTACTGGAATCTAGGTCAATCTGTAGGTCTAAATGAATACTCCCATGCGCGCCTGTGCCTGGCTATGGTTAGCTGAAAGGGGTGTGGAGAGAGGAAGGGAAGGGGAAAGGTGCACGCTATTGATAACCAGCAGGACAGAACCAAAAAGTGCGCCAACTGAAGGGGAAAGGTGCACGCTATTGATAACCAGCAGGGCAGAACGATCTTAGATGTCTGTGGGGCCAACTAAAGAATCTCGGATTTGTGCGCCGTGCCCGCATTTTTTCCTTGAAACACATTGTTGCTTGAATGGATTGCCTGTAATCTGAATGTGAGCCTGGATCTCTCCAGCAGCTGTCTGTTGGTCTCTGTCTCTCTCTCTCATTTTGATGTTTTTGTTTTCCCCCTTCTGAGGGGCTATGGGTTTGCGAATACACTAATCTGAATCTGAATCTGGATCGCTCCAGCAGCTGTCTGTTGGTTTCTCTCTCTCTCTCTCTTTCCCTCCTCATTTCTTCCCTTTTTTCCTTCATCCTCTCTTTTTCTTTACCCCCTTCACCCCCACCTTCTCAGGAAACTGGCAGATAAAGTGAGGGAGTCAAAGTGTTAAGTTTCGTAGTTGGTGGATAGGGCGCAGGAGTCGAAGGGTTAAAAACGCCTCTAACAATATGTACTGCATAACATGAAGCATTATTTATTTGTACTACAGCACAGCACTCTACAACATCAAGGATATATTATTACTCTGTCAATAGTATCAAACTGGGTGTGTTTGAACTTTGAAGACACCTCTAACATGTACAGCACGACATGAAGCATTGTTTATTTGTAATACAACACAATACAGTATACTATAAGCATTGTTTATTTGTAATACAACACAATACAGTATACTATAAGCATTGTTTATTTGTAATACAACACAATACAGTACAGTATACTATAAGCATTGTTTATTTGTAATACAACACAATACAGTACAGTATACTATAAGCATTGTTTATTTGTAATACAACACAATACAGTACAGTATACTATAAGCATTGTTTATTTGTAATACAACACAATACAGTACAGTATACTATAAGCATTGTTTATTTGTAATACAACACAATACAGTACAGTATACTATAAGCATTGTTTATTTGTAATACAACACAATACAGTATACTATAAGCATTGTTTATTTGTAATACAACACAATACAGTACAGTATACTATAAGCATTGTTTATTTGTAATACAACACAATACAGTACAGTATACTATAAGCATTGTTTATTTGTAATACAACACAATACAGTATACTATAAGCATTGTTTATTTGTAATACAACACAATACAGTACAGTATACTATAAGCATTGTTTATTTGTAATACAACACAATACAGTATACTATAAGCATTGTTTATTTGTAATACAACACAATACAGTACAGTATACTATAAGCATTGTTTATTTGTAATACAACACAATACAGTATACTATAAGCATTGTTTATTTGTAATACAACACAATGCAGTACAGTATACTATAAGCATTGTTTATTTGTAATACAACACAATACAGTACAGTATACTATAAGCATTGTTTATTTGTAATACAACACAATACAGTACAGTATACTATAAGCATTGTTTATTTGTAATACAACACAATACAGTACAGTATACTATAAGCATTGTTTATTTGTAATACAACACAATACAGTACAGTATACTATAAGCATTGTTTATTTGTAATACAGCACAATACAGTATACTGTATATCTGATTACTCTGTCAACAGCATCAAGCTGGGTGTGATTGAAGACACCTCCAACCGTAGCCGTCTGGCCAAACTGCTCAAGTTCCACTCGTCCAACTCTGACACAGAACAGACGTCACTGGCTGACTATGTGGAGCGCATGAAGGAGAAACAGGAGGCCATCTTCTTTGTGGCTGGCACCAATCGTGAGGAGGTGAGAACAGGGTTTGGTAGTTAGTGTGTTGATAACAGTAGACAGGGTTCGCATGGTCGTTATATGTGCTTATATGTTTGTGAATTAGGTGTTGGGCAAAATGAGACCAGTACCCTACATCATCAAGCTTGCTAGCAAAGCAAATATTTAACTGACTCACCCTATCCACCAGCGGAGTCGGAGAGTCAAGTTTTTGCAGTTGATGGATAGGGCACGTGAGTGAAAGGATTAATGTGCTTATTCTTTGTCAGGAAAAGAAAAGGCGTTTATGTCTGCATTCATGGTAAAAGACGTGGATATTGCTGAAAACATTTTGAAACCAAGAACGGTTTTGTTGAAATCACAATGGCTATTGATAATGAATTACTTGCAACAAGTGTTCACTTGCACATGAGGAGATGAAGTTTGATGAACCATTCACTGTGAGATGGTCAAAACAAATGTCGTAAATGCACCGCTAGTTACTATGTAAGCTTGCATTCTTGGATACAGAGTTGTTTCTGAAGAAGTGCCTAACACTGATGAATCACTTATGCCTACCTGCACTGTGGTTTGCAGAGAATGTAAACAAACCTCGTGAGACAGTTACTGCACTAAGCTCAGCAGTTGTGACACGGCAGAAAAACTCAAAGTCATTTAGTAATTGATACGGTTGACAAAGAAAACTACTGCAGTTTGTTAGAAATTTGATGATAGCTTCCAAACACAGTCTATTCTTCAGTGCCAGCTTCAACTAAGTATGCACTGGATGTGTGTGTTTAATTATTTTCAATGTTAATACACAGATACACTTTACAGAATATCCAAGTGACAGTAGTATTTTGAAAGCAATAAGATATCCCTATGAGACAGAACGGGTCATTTTGAGGTCCATGTATGGTCTGTATTAACAGTATATATAACCTCTTGAGTGCCGTGTCCGTAAAATTTACGGAGCTCTCGGAGCCTTCTCTGGTGCCTACATACGTGAAATTCACGGAGGTAGTTGGACGCACGTTTCAGCCTAATGGTCTACTTATAAATGACTGTAGGATGATTCAGAAGACAAATCTAACACAAGAAGAGGTTGAAAACAGCAGTAGTTACTGGCTGTTGGTATGAAATGTGCAGCAGACAGGCCCAACACGAAAAGTATTGGTTTTTCGAGCCCCTGACATGAAAGTCCCCCCCCTCCCCCCACCCCAAGGTTGGTGTTGCAGGCAATACTGGCAGCTAGCCAACACTTTTCACAGAATACACTGTAGAATTATATAAGCCACACTGTCAGTGAGTAGTGTTAGAAGTGGCAAGGGGAAGACTAGGGTGATGGAGCTGGATGGGGGTGGGGGGGCGTGTCTCAGGGGACGACTTGACCCGGTCAAGCCACTCTGGTGTACTAGCACACTGTGGCTCTTTGTAACTTGTCAGCTGTCAGTGATCTCTTAGTAGGAAGTCTGCCTAAGTCTGAATACTTTTAGATTTCATCAGGAGGGTCATATCTTCTATTTTTTCCTTTGTTTTTCTGCTTTCCATCGTGAGCGGGTATGAGTTTTTTATGGGAATTCCACAAAATATTACAAATATGTAATAATTTCAAGAAATTACTACATAAATCATCTGAAAATAGATTTAGTCATGCCTAATGCACCATTCTGTGTAGTTTCATGCATAGATTCCCATAAATATGGAAGCAACAGTTGTTTTAATGTACATGGTAGCGATGCAACATTTTTTCCCTGGCACATGGAAAACACTAGGTGTTAAAAAATGTTGGCACTCAAGGGGTTAAAAAGGTCCTGACATTTAAGGATGACAAGAAGGTGAGAACCATGGACAGATCATGCTTTTTGCAAACACAAGGTGAGCATTTTGGGTGGGAAGCTGGTAGATAGGGTGAAAGAGTGAATGGCGCAGAACCCTGACAAACTGTCCCTATGAATTGTTGTGCTGTGGTTTCAGGTGTCCAAGTCCCCCTTTGTGGAGCGCCTGCTGAAGAAGGGCTATGAGGTGCTGTACCTGGTGGAGCCAGTGGATGAATACTGCATCCAGTCCCTGCCTGAGTTTGAGGGCAAGAAGTTCCAGAACGTGGCAAAGGAAGGGCTGAAGCTGGACCAGTCTGAGAAGGCCAAGGAGTACCGCGAGGGATTGGAGAAAGACTATGAACCTCTGCTGAAGTGGCTGAAAGAGGATGCCCTCAAGGATAAGGTGTGTAGTGTGTGTGTGTGTGTGTGTGTGTGTGTGTGTGTTTGCAATTTTTAGTCTGAGTAATCTAGATTGTTTACATGGGAACAAAACATGTTGGCCTAGGATTTTGTAAAAATGGTGGTTAAAGCACTGCTGTGTGTGTGGAACTGATGGAGAAAGCCACCATAAGTGCTATATGTGTGCAACTTTAGTAGATAGCTGCAGTGTTTATTGACGTAAGCTGTAGGAATGGTGTAGGTCTGTATGAGCACAGATCAACAAAACTACTATCTATATAGACATGAACTATAATAGTGATGTATATGTGACAGCAGATTGAGTGAGCCACCGTTCTGTATTGTAATTCTCTGTGTGTGACCATAGATCGAGAAAGTCATTATCTGTATTGACACAGACTGTAGTCGTGATGTATTCATGTAACAACAGATTGAGAAAGCCACTATTTTCCATTGTAATTCTGTTTGTGTGACCGAGAAAGCCACCATCTGTATTGACACAGACTGTAATCGTTATATATTCATGTGACAGCAGACTGAGAAAGCCACTATTCTCTTTTGTAGTTCTGTGTGTGTGACAACAGATCAAGAAAGCCACTATTCTCTATTGTAATTCTGTGTGTGACAACAGATTGAGAAAGCCACTATTCTATTCTCTATTGTAATTCTGTGTGTGTGTGACAACAGATCGAGAAAGCCACTATTCTCTATTGTAATTCTCTGTGTGTGACAACAGATTAAGAAAGCCACTATTCTCTATTGTAATTCTGTGTGTGACAACAGATCGAGAAAGCCACTATTCTATTCTCTATTGTAATTCTGTGTGTGTGACAACAGATTGAGAAAGCCACTATTCTCTATTGTAATTCTCTGTGTGTGTGACAACAGATTAAGAAAGCCACTATTTTCTTTGTAATTCTGTGTGTGTGTGTGTGATCACAGATCGAGAAAGCCATTATTCTCTATTGTAATTGTCTGTGTCTGTGACCACAGATCGAGAAAGCCACCATCTCGGAGCGTCTGTCAGACTCACCCTGTGCCCTGGTAGCCAGTCAGTATGGATGGTCCGGCAACATGGAGCGTATCCAGCGTGCCCAGGCCTATGCCAAGGCCAATGATGCCTCTCAGTCGTAAGTCTCATATATATAATTGTTATATAATATATATGTTTGTGTGTGTGTGTGTGTGTTTTATGTTGACTTGGTACTTGGACTCAAGATCTGGTGTTTCAAGCTCAGTCTAAGCCCACAGCATAAAAACCAACCTGTTTGCTGCCCATTGTCATTCTTCAGTCGTGTTCTGGTGATGTCAGTTCAGTGCTTCATAGGTCCTGTGTGACATATTTTTCAGACATGTGGTCCTTGGCATTGGCTAGGTGAAGATAAGACTGTGTGTTTCAGTTGTAACATTTTGTTTATGAATGTTCAATCGTGTATGTGTGTGTTTGTGCAGATTCTACTCCACACAGAAGAGGACTATGGAAATCAACCCCCGTCATCCCCTCATGAAGAAACTCAAGGCTCAAGTGGAGGTGGGTTATGTCCCTTGTTTAGTACACTCGCACCACAAGCTCCGCTGTCTTGGTTCTACATTCCCTTAGCTACATGAAAACACAGGGCTGTAAAGAGCCAAGGGAAAGGTGACAGCTAAAGGGAGGAAAAGACGGATTCATCCCTCCCACAAAAGGAAACTCCAGAATGAAAACAAGATCAACAAAAAGCAATTTACACATGCACAGGTGTACACACACACACACACAGACACACACACAGACACACACACAACACACACACACACACACACACACACACACACACACACACACACACACACACCACCACCACACACCACAAAAAACAACAACAACAAGACCACGGGAATTGCCACACCCTACACACACACACACACACACCACACACACACACACACACACACACACACACACACACACACACACACACACACACACAACACACACACACACACACACACACACACACACACACAGAAAAAAGGCCATAGTTTATTTATGTAAACCGTTGTTTGTTTGTGTAAGTGTGTGGATACCACTTGGCTTGTTGTTTATGTCAACAGTAAACAATTTGTGAAGCCTGGTCAGCACAAATGTAGAGCACTTGTCTTCCAACTTTGGCCTCAAGGGTTCACATCACAAAACTTTATTCATGTAGCCTCTAGTTTGTCTAGCTGTGAATGAAACCTGGGCTTTCTTCAAAGTTAGAGAAGGTTGAGCAGTGAAGGAGTGAAGATGGGCATAGCTCTCATCTGGCTGTGCCTGAGAAAGGTCTCTACCACATCACTTCCCTATAACATCAGTGTTATTGGACAGCGTGTACCTTTTTTGTTTTAAAACAAGTGTATTTGTTTGTACAGTCTGTTATTAACTGGTGTGTGATTTTAACCCCTTGACTCCCGCAGCCTGTCCACCAGCATACTGCATTGTCAACCCATGCTAGCAGAGCAAAAACTTTACCCTTTGATGTCCTCACCCTATCTACCAGCTTCCTGTAGGAAGCTGATGGATAGGGTGAGGGAGTCGAAGAGTTAAGTTTTTGCAGTTGGTGGGTAGGATGCAGAAGTCAGAGGGTTCGGTTGAGTGTTTTTGTGTTTCCACCAGTCTTAATTCAGAAGACTAACAGTAAACAGTAACTGATGACCAACAATAAACTAAAGCGTGATTTTTACCTTTGATACCTGCACCCTGTCCACCCAACTGCTAAAACCTAACCCTTTGATTCCCTCACCCTATCCACTAGCTTCCTGCAGGAAGCTGATGGATAGGGTGAAGGAGTCAGAGGGTTAGGTTTTTGCTTTGCCAGCATGATTGGAATTGCAGGATGCTGGTAGACAGAGTGCGGGAGTCAAAGGGTTAAATGGAGTGTCTGTGTGTGTTTTCATCAGTCTAACGCAGAAGACCAACAGTAAAGTGAAGTGTGATTTTAAATGGGAGTGTCTGTGTGTGTTTCCACCAGTCTAACGCAGAAGACCAGACAGCCAAGGACCTGGCAGTGGTGATGTTTGAGACGGCCACCCTGCGGTCAGGCTTCATGCTGCCAGACAGCGCTGGCTTTGCCGACCGTATTGACCGCATGCTGAAGTTGAGCATGGACATCTCCCTGGAGGAAAAGGTCAGTACTGGTCATGCTTTTGGTGGTGATAATGGATGGTGTAGTCATTTTTTTTTTCAACAGCAGTGTGGAGGAAAAGCCAGTGTTGAAAAGGATGATGATGATGATGGTGTCTTGATGATGATGATGACAGTGATGATGAGCTTGACGATGATGACAGTGATGATGGTGTTACAGGTCGATGAAGAGCTGTTTTTGAGGAAGATGATGATTATGATAATGTCGGTGAGAGTGATAATGTGCAGATGGAAGGAGAGCTAGATTTAGAAGAGGATGGTGAAGAAGTCTTTGATAATAATAATAAAGATAATAATGATGTCACAAGTGGAGGAAGAGCCAGTGTTTGAAGAGGATGACGATGATGTTGGTGATAATAATGATGATGGTAGTAATGATGTCACAGGTGGAGGAAGAGCCAGTGTTTGAAGAGGATGATGATGATGTCTGATAATGATGATGATAGTGAAGTCACAGATGAAGAGCCAGTGTTTGAGAGGATGAATGATGTCAGTGATAATGATATAATGATGATAATAATATCACAGTGGAGGAAGAGCCAATGTTTGAAGAGGATGATGATGATGTCAGTGACGATGATAATAATGATGATAATAATACACAGGTGGAGGAAGAGCCAATGTTTGAAGAGGATGATTATGAAGACAGTGTTAATGATGATGAGAATGAGGTCACAGGTGGAGGAAGAACCAGTGTTAGATAAGGATGATGATGATGTCAGTGATAATGATAATGATAATAGTGATGATAATAATGTCACGGGTGGAGGATGAACCAGTGTAAGAAGAGGATGACGGTGAAATCAATGATAATGATAATGATGATGATGTCACAGGTGGAGGAAGAGCCAGTGTTTGAAGAGGAGGAAGCAGCAGAGGAAGGGGGAGAGGAGGAAGAGGAAGTGAATGCTGAGGATGATGAAAATGATGAGGTGAGTTACCACTTTGTGTGTGTGCGCGTGCATGTGTGTTTGTGTGTGTGTGTGTGTGTGTGTGTTAGAGAGAGAGCGGGCAGTCGTGTTAACTGTGTCCTGATTGTGAAATGAAAGTTCTGTAAGCAAAGTAGGAGTGTAGTGAAGTACAGCCAGAATCACCACATCTCCAAAGTTCTATTAGCAGAGTGGCAATGTTGTTAAGTAGAGACAGAATCACCACACAGTTCTGTAAGCAAAATGGAAGTGTAGTGACGTACAGCCAGAATCACTACACTTACAAAGTTCTGTAAGCAAAGTGGGAGTGTAATGATGTATATCCACTGTGCAGTTATGTGTCAGCGTCACTGTCATGAAGGTGACTTGTGTACGAGATCTGTTTATAGTATTCATTAGGGTAGACTATGTTCTGACTGTTTCTGTTTTGTGTGTTCCAGGGTGACAGTGATACAGTGCACGAAGAGCTCTAATATGTGCCAACCAGCTGATTGAATGCTGTGAGTGGGGTCATGACTGAAACACTTTATACCTGGTGTGTGGATGGAGATCTGTGAATGCTGCATCGAGAGAATGAGAGAGGAACAGTTTACAAAACACCCGCAAACCCTGTGAAACAGCAGTTCATTGATTCTGGATCTTTAGGTTTTTTACAATCCCCGCTCCACTGCTCATCGATACACACAAAGATGTGTCCTTCTGGAACAACAAATATTCTGTGGTCACAGAGAGATATCACACACACCCACGTTGGAACTTTGTGCTGGTCAGGGTCGCTGGGTATTGTGTTGGGTGCTTCACTGCTTTATGTTATGTAGGTAATTGATTACATTTCACCTCCACATAAGTTCCTTTTTTTTAAAGAAATGTCCTGCTGCACTTTGCCATTTTGGTTTTGTTGCAGAGTAAAGTTCTGCTGGCACTTAAAACGGCAATAAATTGCTTTGGTTGTAAAATTTCTGTTGTTAATTTTTGTTTTTTATCTGTGGAAATAAATGTCCTGCGCTTTGCCATTTTGGTTTTGTTGCAGAGTAAAGTTCTGCTGGCACTTACAACGGCAATAAATTATTTGGTTGTAGAATTTCTGTTAGTTTTTGTTCTTTACTTGTGGAACTTCTGTTGGTTATTACACAGCGATAACTAATTCCATTTTACCACCATTCAGTTAGGCTGATGTTTTTGTGTGTTGTTATCACTTAAGTTTTGTACGTATGTACATGTACTGTTTATTTATTGAACTTTTTGTTGAGAAGTGGCCAAATTTATTTGTAATTATTTGGGTCAATTTAAGTGGTGGTCAGAAGTGGTGCAGGTGATATGTCTATGGCATGGGTAGTGTGTCAGCTGTAGACTGAGTTTTGCATTTTGTTGCAGCACGTAGTAAACATGCTTCAGTGATGATAATTTACAGTATGTAGCGTTTCTGCTGGTAAACCCCCACTTTGGGGTGTGTTATAACCTAGTTTTGAATGAAAATGCTTCAGTGATTGTTATTAACACAATTACAGTGCTTAGTATATAATATCTGCTGTCAAACCAAAAGTTTTTGAACTTGTGGCAATAAAAAATGTGGCCATGAGGCAGAGCTGAAATGACAAAGATGTGGCCGGTGAGGCAAAGCTGAAATAACGAAGGATAACTGAATATGCTAGTAAATTTATGAAGCACTGGTAAACAAAGCATAATAACGTATTTTGATCACATCTTCACACTAAGCTGTCTGTGTCAGTTCGCTATATTCAGACAAATTTTAGTTCGACTCCTACGAAAGCTTGTAATTTCTGATCTTCTGAACCACCATGTTTAAACAGTGATAGTAATTACGAATATTTGTGTACTTATTTACGTTATTGATTTACATTTTTGTTAATTTCAAGTGGTTTGTTTATTTCTGCTGATAATTCATACTGTGATGTAGGTCAGTTATGGCCAAGACTTAAGACAACTGTGACATCTTTCTAAAAAAAAACGTAGCTTGTTCATCAGGACATGGAAGTAATTTTTGTACTAATATTCTGTGTGTATCACAGATCGCTGTGCTATGTGCCATGGTAGCTACAAGTAGTGTCTGTTCAACAGCCCCTGTTAAATAACCATTGCTGTTGACTAACTTGACTAAGTTAAACCCTCCAGTCTTGATTAATTTGGTTTCTTAACCATGGTCTTGACCAGCTTTGTCCTTAACAACCCCTGGAGTTTTGAAAACAAACCCTGGAGTTTTGAATTTAGTCCCAAGAGTTTTGAATAAAATCCTGAAGTTTTGACTGTACCCAGGAGCTTTTGATTAATCCTTTGACTCTCGCACCCCATCCACCAACTGCGAAAACTTGACCCTTAAGACTCCCTCACCCTGTCCACCAGCTTCCTGCAGGAAGCTGGTGGATAGGGTGAGGGATTCAAAGGATTAAGTTTATGCTTTGCCAACATAGTTGACTATACAGGATGCTGGTAAACAGGGTGTGGGAGTTGAAGGGTTAAAACTGAAGTTTTGACTTCAGCCATGGAGTTTTCATTCAAAACGTGGAGTTTTGACTGCAGCTTTAAAAGTTTTGATTAAGACTTTGGAGTTTTGTGAAAAAAAATCTTCAGGTTTGGTTATCTTGGGTTCTATTAGCATGTAGAGTGACAGGCATTCAGGTTGTGGCATAGAATCAGTGGTGGTGGGCATTTCTTCATTGTGGTCACTGGTTACTTTTACTGTCGCTAAAAAGAACATCAGAACTCTAGCAAAGAAAACGTGTACAAAGTTATAGGCAGAATGCTGTTGTGTGTGTGAATGTTAGCAAACATGGTTTTTTGTTTGGAGACCATCGATACTATCAAATTTTCATCGTTTGAAGGCTGTTTGGTATTATCGTATATTTATGTGAAGAGGTTTTCACAAGTGGGTAAGCATACTTCACATGATAAGTGTGTGAAGGGGGTGAAATATCATTCATGTTTGTTGTGCTGCCTATTATCAGACCCAAAGAGCGTTCATTTATTGTGCACATGTTTGACTTGCTTTTTAACTTGGTGTGTGTGTGTGTGTGTGCAAGAGTTGATCAGTTGTGTTTGTTGATCTGATGTTATGTAAGATGTTACATGAGATGTGTGGTTGTTGAGGGTCATAGGGTTATATGAGAAGATAAGGGGACGAACCAGTTGTACGTCAATGTTACAATATGTGTGGGTGTCCCTGTAGCTGCCAGTCTGCCCTTTGACCCTGTGATCAGAATAATGATGTGTATTTGTGCGAGTTGTTGTCAGATATTAAAATCTTTACACAATTTGTTTCTTGTTGAGAATTGTTTTCTGTTGTTTATATTTTAGTCTGTTTTCTTTCCTTCCATCTCCTTCTCCTCTGTGTGAGTGTGTGTGTGTAACTGTATGTGTATGTTGAGAGGCGTGTGAGTATGTGTCTGTGTGTGCTGAGTGGCTGTAAATGCCTAATTCTGTATGTTGAATGTATGTGGTGTGTGTGTATGTGTGGAGTGTATGTGTGTGTGGTTTCTTTGTGTATTGAGTGTACGTGGATGTATGTGTTCACTGGTACGAGAAAACTGTATTTTGATCATTAAGGTCAAGGAGGACCTCTGCCAGTCGTGTAGTAAGAGGTCATCGGAACTCCTGCTTGAGATTGGTTAAAGGGAAATAACTAACTCACTCTCAGCCTTGGCAGCAAAACCTCCAGTGGTATGGAACTCCGTCATAGACTGGATATGCAGCACAAGCCACAGTCGTCTTTAGGAATCTGACCTGTTGGACTTTGCCATAGCAACAGTGAGTCATCAGTAGGTAGCAGTAATTATCATCTGTTGGACAGCAGTGTGGCTAACTCGGTAATGAAACAATAAGTGTAGCGGTATGTCAAGGCCACTTGCACTCCCTAGGATACACCTCTACAGTCTCTGCAAAGCAGAGAGAAACTGAACACTGCTTGAGTTTGCCCTGCCCAGAAACAACTACATATAGGTCATTATATCACGATGGCAAACTAATATGAACTGCTACTAGTAACAATAAAATGAGAACCAGAAAACAACACAGAACGCGTATTTAATACAACCAGACAGGACTGGCGTACATTTTCGGCCAAATGGCCTTTGTTAAGTGTAAACTAAGATCACAAAAGAACAAACAACAAAGCATAAGATCACAGAAGAACAAACAACAAAGCATAAGATCACAGAAGAACAAACAACAAAGCATAAGATCACAGAAGAACAAACAACAAATAAAGCATAAGATCACAGAAGAACAAACAACAAAGCATAAGATCACAGAAGAACAAACAACAAAGCATAAGATCACAAAAGAACAAACAACAAAGCATAAGATCACAAAAGAACAAACAACAAATAAAGCATAAGATCACAGAAGAACAAACAACAAATAAAGCATAAGATCACAAAAGAACAAACAACAAATAAAGCATAAGATCACAGAAGAACAAACAACAAAGCATAAGATCACAAAAGAACAAACAACAAATAAAGCATAAGATCACAGAAGAACAAACAACAAAGCATAAGATCACAAAAGAACAAACAACAAAGCATAAGATCACAAAAGAACAAACAACAAATAAAGCATAAGATCACAAAAGAACAAACAACAAAGCATAAGATCACAGAAGAACAAACAACAAATAAAGCGTAAGATTACAAAAGAACAAACAATAAAGCATAAGATCACAAAAGAACAAACAACAAACAAAGCATAAGATCACAGAAGAACAAACAACAAATAAAGCGTAAGATCACAGAAGAACAAACAACAAATAAAGCATAAGATCACAGAAGAACAAACAACAAATAAAGCATAAGATCACAAAAGAACAAACAACAAATAAAGCATAAGATCACAGAAGAACAAACAACAAATAAAGCATAAGATCACAAAAGAACAAACAACAAATAAAGCATAAGATCACAGAAGAACAAACAACAAATAAAGCATAAGATCACAGAAGAACAAACAACAAATAAAGCATAAGATCACAAAAGAACAAACAACAAATAAAGCATAAGATCACAGAAGAACAAACAATAAAGCATAAGATCACAGAAGAACAAACAACAAACAAAGCATAAGATCACAAAAGAACAAACAACAAAGCATAAGATCACAAAAGAACAAACAACAAATAAAGCATAAGATCACAAAAGAACAAACAATAAAGCATAAGATCACAAAGAACAAACAACAAAGCATAAGATCACACAAAGAACAAACACAAAAGCATAAGATCACAGAAGAACAAACAACAAATAAAGCATAAGATCACAGAAGAACAAACAACAAATAAAGCATAAGATCACAAAAGAACAACAAAAAAGCATAAGATCACAGAAGAACAAACAACAAACAAAGCATAAGATCACAAAAGAACAAACAACAAAGCATAAGATCACAAAAGAACAACAAATAAAGCATAAGATCACAGAAGAATAAACAACAAAATAAAGCATAAGATCACAAAAGAACAAACAACAAAGCTAAGATCACAAAAGAACAACAAATAAAGCATAAGATCACAAAAGAACAAACAATAAAGCATAAGATCACAAAAGAACAAACAACAACAAGCATAAGATACACAAATAAGACACAAACAAAAAAAAGCATAAGATCACAAAAGAACAACAAATAAAGCATAAGATCATAAAAGAACAACAAATAAAGCATAAGATCACAAAGAAAAACAACAAAATAAAGATAAGATCACAGAAGAAACAAACAACAAAAAAAGCATAAGATCACAAAAGAACAACAAATAAAGCATAAGATCACAAAAGAACAAAAACAAATAAAGCATAAGATCACAGAAGAACAAACAAACAAATAAAAGACATAAGTATCACAGAAGAACAAACAAAAAAGCATAAGATCACAGAAGAAACAAACAAATAAAGCATAAGATCACAGAAGAACAAACAACAAATAAAGCATAAGATCACAAAAGAACAAACAAAAAAGCTAAGATCACAGAAGAACAAACAACAAATAAAGCATAAGATCACAGAGAACAACAAACAAATAAAGCATAAGATCACAAAAGAACAACAAATAAAACATAAGATCACAGAAAACAAACAACAAATAAAGCATAAGATCACAGAAAAAACAAACAACAAAGCATAAGATACACAAAGAACAAACAACAAATAAAGCATAAGATCACAAAGAACAAACAAACAACATAAAGCATAAGATCACAAAGAACAAACAACAAATAAAGCATAAGATCACAGAAGAACAAACAATAAAGCATAAGATCACAGAAGAACAAAAACAAATAAAGCATAAGATCACAGAAGAACAAACAATAAAGCAAAGATATCACAAAGAACAACAAATAAAGCATAAGATCACAGAAGAACAAACAACAAATAAAGCATAAGATCACAGAAGAACAAACAATAAAGCATAAGATCACAAAAGAACAAACAACAAAGCATAAGATCACAGAAGAACAAACAATAAAGCATAAGATCACAAAAGAACAAACAATAAAGCATAAGATCACAAAGAACAAACAACAAATAAAGCATAAGATCACAGAAGAACAAACAACAAATAAAGCATAAGATCACAGAAAAGAACAAACAATAAAGCATAAGATCACAAAAGAACAAACAACAAAGCATAAGATCACAGAAGAACAACAACAAATAAAGCATAAGATCACAAAAGAACAAACAACAAATAAAGCATAAGATCACAAAAGAACAAACAATAAAGCATAAGATCACAGAAGAACAACAAATAAAGCATAAGATCACAAAAGAACAAACACAATAAAGCATAAGATCACAAAAGAACAAAAATAAAGCATAAGATCACAAAGAAACAAACAACAAAATACAAAGAACACAAAAGAAAAACAAAAACAAATAAAGCATAAGATCACAAAAGAACAAACAACAAAGCATAAGATCACAGAAGAACAACAATCAAAGCATAAGATCACAAAAGAACAAACAATAAAGCATAAGATCACAAAAAAGAAAAAACAAAAAATAAAGCATAAGATCACAAAAGAACAAACAAACAAATAAATGCATAAGATCACAAAAGAACAAACAACAAATAAAGCATAAGATCACAAAAGAACAAACAACAAAGCATAAGATCACAGAAGAACAACAAATAAAGCATAAGATCACAAAAGAACAAACAATAAAGCATAAGATCACAAAAGAACAACAAATAAAGCATAAGATCACAAAAGAACAAACAACAAATAAAGCATAAGATCACAAAAGAACAAACAACAAATAAAGCATAAGATCACAAAAGAACAAACAACAAAGCATAAGATCACAAAAGAACAAACAACAAAGCATAAGATCACAAAAGAACAAACAACAAATAAAGCATAAGATCACAAAAGAACAAACAACTAATACAAAAATTAAGAGAAAAAGAGCAAAACATCCCTGCTGCTTCGTCCAGTTTGATTAAAGGACTAAAATAAAATCATAATGTGTTTGTGAGTAATGGTTAGAACTGGGGAAAGGGGAGGCAAATATGATGTCTGAGGGGAAGTGAGATGAATTAAGCAATTTGAAAATGGTCATGCCATATTAGTATTGTTTTATCCTGAAGAGGGTCCAGGGCTAAAACTATGATGCACTAGCTGAGAGCAGTTTTTTACACTCATATCTCATACACAAACACACCACAAAAAAGTATACATATGTAGGCCATATCTATACTATCATCTATCTGATCTATCTATTAAATAATCTATCTATCTATCTATCTATCTATATGCATACATCTATCTATCTATAATCTGTGTGTGTGTGCCTATACACATGTAGCACACACACACACATACCCACAAAAATGTAAAACTAAGATAAGATATAAGCATATGATCGACTGAATGGATAAATATGTAATTGAGAAGTATGGCTGATGTAAATGGATCCTGCCAAGAACAACGAATCCAGTCTGACATTAAACTAGGAAGAACAACATCCTAAACCAATAGCCAAGGAGCTGAAGGAAAACCGGAGTCCCATAGAAAAAAAAAAAACAACAAACAAAAAAAAACCTTTAGACGCGGCTGGGCCTGTCTTGTGAAACGAGAATTAGATAAAAAAAAAATTAAAAAAAAGCCATATATGCAGCTGCAAAGCCAAGACCTCACTGAGGTGGTAAAATGGTGGTGATATGGTCTATTTCAGTAGGATAAGATACTGAGTGGGGGAATGAAAGTATCGCTAATCAGCATTGAAGTAACATCTACCCAAGCTCAACCAAGTGGTTAAGAGACACAAGGACGACTTTGCCTTGAGAAACCTGACCACCTAGTATGCGCGGGTTCCATTCTAGGAGGAAGACATTTCTAAAAAAACAAAAACAAAATAACCCCCCCCCCCCCAAAAAAAAAAAAAAAAAAAAAAAGAGAAAAAAGGGCGACAGCAAAGGGGCATCCAGGAGTCATGACCTGGATGTGGCCCAGCCCCTTTATAGTGTCAGGAGTCTAAGGGCCGAAACACTTGCTTGACGGGGGTTTCTCCTCTGAGGACCTTCCGCTGTCCGGCTCTTCCCAGAGTTTCTTGCTACTGCATGGACACAAGGGCACATTGAAAGAAGATTGTATGCATAAATTCATCCAAGCAACATAAACATTAGCTTGCGTGGTTTGGCCATGTCGCCTGCCACAACACATAAGACCTTCCTTCAGGACACTGGGAGGAGGAGGCTTACATGAAGTGGACAGAGGAAGACGTGAATGGCAAATACAAAAGACTGGACCAGCCTTTGTGTCCCTGGACTGCTTGTTGCTGCACCCAGAGTAGAGGATCCTGTCTGTTGGGCATTACAGTCCTTCCTCCCTCTCCCCCTCATGTTCTTCCCCTTTCCCAATAATACACTGGTAACATAATTATTATTATTATCATCATCATTAGTATTATTATTAGTATCTTTATTATTACATTATCATCATCATCGTCGTCGTCGTCGTCGTCACATCATCATCATCATCATCAATAGTATCATCATCATCATCATCATCATCATCATCATCATCATCATCATCATCGTCGTCGTCGTCGTCGTCGTCGTCGTCGAGTCGTCGTCGTCGTCGTCGTCATCATCATCATCATCATCATCATATATATCTCATCATCATTCATCATCATCATCTCATCATATTGTTATTATTATTATTATCATTGTTGTTGTTGTGTTCTTCTTCTTATCTTCTCTCTTCTTACAGCAGCGCACAGCAGTAGCAGTAGTAGTATAGTATAGTAGTAGTAGCAGCAGCAGCAGCAGTACAGCAGTAGCATAGTAGTGCAGTAGTATATGTAGTAGTAGTATAGTAGTACAGTCAGCAGTCATAGTATAGTAGTAGTATATGCAGTAGCAGCAGCAGCGCTAGTTAGCTTATGTAGTATAGTTATAGTTGTTGTGTAGTTGTAGTCACTAGCAGCTAGCAGTATTGTGTAGTAGTAGTAGTAGTAGTAGTAGTAGTAGTATTGTTATCGTTATTATCATTATCATTATAAATTGTTCTTGTATAGCAGTATTCTTGTGCAACAGATAAGCTGCAAAAGAAAGAAAATAATAGGCCTACCATTACATTTAAATACTTTACCCACGTAGGCCTACACAGGATAACACCTGAAAGTTAGTGTTACTTTTTATTATATACATATACACATATTGGATAAAAGCACAGGTTGGAATAGAATCAGTATTTTTCTCCCATCACACACATCACCAACACTGAGGACGACAGAGGAAGGCTGAACCTCCAAGGACCTTCTGTTGTCCGGTTCTCCCCAGAGTTTATTACTAGTGTATGAAACACTGGTTGTAATAGAATTGGTCATCCATCTCCCATCTGACACGTGTCACTGGCCTGGGACATAATTCTGTTCCCATCACCATCCTTAGTTAGAGCAGACTGATCTCCTGGCAATACGCAAAGCCAGAACAAGATTGAGGCAGCCGAGAAGAATGTTGAGAGTTCCACGGACAGCAAAGAAAACAAACGAGACCTCTTGATGGGGGCAGACACAAGAAGATCATTGATAAGGAAGATTAGGAAAAGACAGACAACATTTATAGGATATTTTATGAGGAAATGGGAATTAGAGCACGTGGTCACAACAGGAAAGCTGGAAGGAGAGAGAGCACCAGGCAGACCCAGGGAGAAAATATTGGATGGACTTGCATGTGGCTGGGGACAGAGAGGGTGGAAGATGTGCTTGCGGCAACAAGGGATGGACACATATGGAGGAATATGATCGCCAACGCCAGGCGGCAGGGCACATGATGGATGATGATGATGATCTCCAGAGCTTGAAGCTGAATGCAGAACGAGTGTGTCATTACACTTAACCCTTTGACTCAGCACCGTATCCACCAACTGCAAAAACTTAACCCTTTGCTCGCTCACACCCTATCCACCTGCTTCCTGCAGGAAGCTGGCGGGTAGGGTAAGGGAATCAAAGGGTCAAGTTTTTGCTTTGCTAGCATGGTTGACAA
Organism: Monoplex corrugatus; assembly: GCA_030674185.1. Taxonomy (NCBI): domain Eukaryota; kingdom Metazoa; phylum Mollusca; class Gastropoda; order Littorinimorpha; family Ranellidae; genus Monoplex; species Monoplex corrugatus. The sequence goes on from CM060312.1 coordinate 88,587,698, forward strand.
TGCAGGATGCTGGTGGACAGGGTGCGGGAGTCAAAAGGTTAATACACACGCTACAGCAGTTCCAGGAGTGACCTTAAGTGCTTCATTTTGTATCATTCTAATCTCATGAAGTTGGCCTGTGATAAAATTGTGTCAAGCGTGATTAACCCAAGCTAAAGTCAATGACGCTTGATATTACATGTTGGAAATGTACGGGTTTATCCAGGATTTAAACGCGACGATCATAACCCGAAATCAAAGAGTCACTGTAATCTATGGCCCAGAGGACAAAATGTTAAGGAAGTGTTGTGATAACTTCGTCAATAGAATACAAAATAAAGCAATGAGGGTCATGCTTAGAACTGTAGTGGAATGCGTATCAAGCATAATGGCACACTCATTTACTGATTTAGTAGGCCTATTCTGTTTCAAGCTCTGGAGATAGTCTCGCCTGTCACCAGTCCCCCGTCAGTATCATCGAGTTCGATGGTAGCCACCCCAGCAGACGTTAGAACAACTCTTCTCCATATACTCCGGTCCGAACTTTTCTGTGCTACTTTGCAGACCTTCAAACTATGTAGCTTCAAACTATGTAACCCTTAAAACTATGCAGACCTTCAAACTATGTAGACCTTCAAACTATGTAGCTTCAAACTATGTAGACCTTTAACTATGTAGACCTTCTAACTATGTAGACCTTCTAACTATGTAGACCTTCAAACTATGTAGACCTTCAAACTATGTAGACCTTCAAACTATGTAGCTCAAACTATGAGACCTTTCAAACTATGTAGACTGTCAAACTATGTAGACTTTCAAACTATGTAGACCTATCAAACTATGTAGACTTCAAACTATGTAGACCTTCAAACTATGTAGACTTCAAACTATGTAGACTTCAAACTATGTAGACCTTCAAACTATGTAGACCTTCAAACTATGTAGACCTTCAAACTATGTAGACCTTCAAACTATGTAGACCTTCAAACTATGTAGACCTTCAAACTATGTAGACCTTCAAACTATGTAGACTTCAAACTATGTAGACCTTCAAACTATGTAGACCTTCAAACTATGTAGACTTCAAACTATGTAGACCTTCAAACTATGTAGCTTCAAACTATGTAGACCTTCAAACTTGTAGACCTTCAAACTATGTAGACCTTCAAACTATGTAGACCTTCAAACTGTGTAGACCTTCAAACTATGTAGACCTTCAAACTATGTAGACCTTCAAACTATGTAGATCAACTTGCCCCAAACTATGTAGACCTTCAAACTATGTAGACCTTCAAACTATGTAGACTTCAAACTATGTAGACCTTCAAACTATGTAGACCTTCAAACTATGTAGACCTTCAAACTGTGTAGACCTTCAAACTATGTAGACCTTCAAATGAGACTCAAATGTAGACCTTCAAACTATGTAGACTTCAAACTGTGTAGACCTTCAAACTATGTAGACTTTCAAACTATGTAGACCTTCAAACTGTGTAGACCTTCAAACTATGTAGACCTTCAAACTGTGTAGACCTTCAAACTATGTAGACTTCAAACTTGTAGACCTTCAAACTATGTAGACCTTCAAACTATGTAGACCTTCAAACTGTGTAGACCTTCAAACTGTGTAGACCTTCAAACTGTGTAGACCTTCAAACTATGTAGACCTTCAAACTATGTACCTTCAAACTGTGTAGACCTTCAAACTATGTAGACCTTCAAACTATGTAGACCTTCAAACTGTGTAGACCTTCAAACTATGTAGACCTTCAAACTAGTGTAGACCTTCAAACTATGTAGACCTTCAAACTGTGTAGACCTTCAAACTATGTAGACTTCAAACTTTAGACTCAAACTATGTAACTTCAATGTAACCTTCAAACTATGTAGACCTTCAAACTATGTAGACCTTCAAACTGTGTAGACCTTCAAACTTGTAACTCAAACGTGTAGACCTTCAAACTATGTAGACTTCAAACTGTGTAGACTTTCAAACTATGTAGACCTTCAAACTATGTAGACCTTCAAACTGTGTAGACTTTCAAACTGTGTAGACCTTCAAACTATGTAGACCTCAAACTGTGTAGACTTTCAAACTGTGTAGACCTTCAAACTGTGTAGACCTTCAAACTGTGTAGACCTTTCAAACTATGTAGACCTTCAAACTGTGTAGACTTTCAAACTGTGTAGACCTTCAAACTATGTAACCTTCAAACTATGTAGACTTTCAAACTGTGTAGACCTTCAAACTGTGTAGACCTTCAAACTATGTAGACCTTCAAACTATGTAGACCTTCAAACTGTGTAGACCTTCAAACTTGTGTTAACTGTGACCTTCAAACTGTGTAGACCTTCAAACTATGTAGACTTTCAAACTAGTGTAGACTTCAAACTATGTAGACCTTCAAACTATGTAGACCTTCAAACTGTGTAGACCTTCAAACTGTGTAGACCTTCAAACTGTGTAGACTTTCAAACTATGTAGACCTTCAAACTATGTAGACCTTCAAACTGTGTAGCTTCAAACTTGTAGACCTTCAAACTGTGTAGACCTTCAAACTATGTAGACCTTCAAACTGTGTAGACCTTCAAACTATGTAGACCTTTCAAACTATGTAGAACCTTCAAACTATGTAAACCTTCAAACTGTGTAGACTTTTCAAACTATGTAGACTTTCAAACTGTGTAGACCTTCAAACTATGTAGACCTTCAAACTATGTAGACCTTCAAACTATGTAGACCTTTCAAACTATGTAGACCTTCAAACTGTGTAGACCTTCAAACTGTGTAGACCTTCAAACTGTGTA